>JAWNNK010001028.1:4420000-5020000 GCA_035045065.1 Hirtodrosophila trivittata | reverse complement strand
TAAATAATAAAAATATAAATAATAAAAATATAAATAATAATAAAATAAATAATAAAAAAATAAATAATAATAATAAGTCGCAATAGTTTAAATAAAAAAACAGAATTTCAGGCACAATCTTTAAATTAAAATCTAATAAGCTTCTATTACAAACTACTATTATAAACTGCTATTATAGCTTTTATTACTATTATAAACTAATATTTTTAACTACTATTATAAACTTCTGTTATATGCTACTATTATAAACAACTTTTATAAGCAACTGCTCTTTGTAGGGTCAAACAGAGGGTAGTCTAGATACGCATATGAATCCATATTTATATACAGACGATTGTAAAGTGTTTGTGTTAACTTTGGGTTTATATGTGGATATATATAGCATATAGATTTTAGAATTTAGACTGGACTCGGGTTGTTATCTGAGATAGAAGTGCTTATCAGACACATGGCCCATGAAACTGACTTGGCTAAAACGAGATGAGAAGATGAAATGTGCGTTTTGGACTTGTCTCAAGGTCAGGCAGTTTGGGGGCGTGTCTATCATACTTACAGGAGAAGCCCAAGATGTTTATATCCCAGGATTGTGGCAATATGCCCATGGCCAATCCAGGCAAAGTAAGCGTGGCCATTGAGAACATAATGCCAACTATCATCATGATCCGCTGACGATATTGGCGGCCATGCAGCTCCGTCAGGTAAGTCACAAGCACCGCAAAGGGTCCGCTCATACTGGGTCATATATATCGATATATATAGATCAGGCTTAGTCAGTTACTTTATACAACTTACACGCAGCCTCCAAGATACTTGAAGACCATGAGCTGGATGACATTCTGGCTTAAGGCGCCGCCCAGGACACACAGGGTATCGGCCAAGTAGCCAAAGATTAGCACCTTCCTGCGTCCCTTTGTGTCGGCTATATAGCCCCAGAAGATCGCAGACGAGATCATGCCAGCATATGTGATGGCATTCAGTATGCCTTTGTCCAGCAGGCTCAGGTGCAGATCGCACTCGGCGCTGGGTAGTATGAAGGACATGGTGGAGGTCTCATAAACTGTGCCAATGGCTGCAGGCACCGCAACGAGGAGCAGCAATATATTAAATAAACCAAAGCCCGCCGTATCGATGGCTGTCTCGAAATCCGCTGATTGGTTTGTCGATTTGCCAGCGGCTGTTTCCGTGTCTAATGGTGTTGGTGTGTGATTGAGACTGATATCATCCTGGACTGGCACGCCTCCAAGCGTTATCTCCAACCGCTTGGGCAAATTCTCCTCCGGCTGGCTCATTCCGTGTGCGTTCACTGTCACTGGCTAACTAAAAAAAATTCGCATCTCGCAGTTAAACAGTGCGTCGTATCTCGTAGCTGCGACGTATCTTAACTCATTGATGCCCGCCTAATATCTGAATGCCATGATAAACCAACTGAACGATAACTGGCTTTGCACTTGTTATTAAAATATATTCGAGTTTTGTTTTTTTCAACATATTTTCGTAGTTGCAAACGAGTTTTTTTCAAATTGCTGTCGCTCCATGTACAATGTTTTTTTTTTTTATGAGCAAACTTGTTGCATTGCAAATTGTTATTTGTTGTTATTAAGTCTGGCAATGAAGTTCATATGCAGATTCTGTTCAATCGCACATAGAGTTCACTGCATTCAATTTCGATACACTCATTCGGCGAGTGTATATTTTATGAGTCTTTTGAAAAGTGTTTTCAATTGAGCGGAACTAATACGAACTTTACTTTGCTTCAAGTAAAGTTATAAGAAATTGAAGTGGAGCTAAGAGAAGAAACGAGAGTCAAGTTAAAAAAAATATGAAATTTATTCTAAGAGCCTGGGTATATTCGTCTAAGGATAAGCTCAGTCCAGGATAAGCTAAAGCATTTCATTATCACATCTTTTCAATGATGATTGAGTTTACTCCTTAGTAAAAAGCTCCATAAGGCATCACAACTTCATAATAAAAGCAAGGCTCAATTTTATTTTAAGAAAAATAAAGATACAAATCTAAATTTTGTATAATTTTTATTTAAAATTTTGTATAATTTTTATTTAAATTTTTTTTATATTTTTCAGTTAAAATTCTATACTTTTCGTTTAAAATTTGGTATACTTTTCGTTTAACATTTTGTCTACGTTTTTATTTAAAATTTTGTATACATTTTTATTTAAAATTTTGTATAAATTTTCGTTTAAATAATCGCCAAATTCTAGAATTAAATATTTTATTTTAAACCTGAAAGTAAGGCACTAAAAGTCATCAAAATTTCACCAATAGAGGCCCCAAAGAGCTCGACAGCCTTCACCTCGTTTAGGAATTGGAATAAATATTGGAATCATTTAATAATAAGAAACGATTTTGGGAACTCTAAACAGTTTAAGGACTAGCTAATAAGGACAGCTTTACTAATTATAGATACTCACACTACCTCGCCTCTGACCAGTAGCTGGAACGATGAGACCCAAAGGAACTGTCATCTTTGCTCAGTCGATGACAGTTGTCCACCTCAAGAGTTAAATCGTCGTCACTCAACAAAATCTGTCTAATGGATAGATTTGATTGCTTTGTGACGTGCCAAGTTTATAGAATCCTTGAGCCTTGTTTGGATTCAATAAATCTTTGTGGCAAATGAAAACCTAAGGACCATAGTAAATCAATCATAATAATTAAAAGATATTTACAAACTTTTTGTGTTGATTGAAAATCAAAGTCAGTGTTAGAATCATCAGAAATATTAAATTAAATATTCACCAATTGCTTATAAAATATTAATACAAATAATTAAGAAATATTTTCTAATTCGCAGAAAATAATTTCAGGCCTTCAGAGAGTTAAGTTTGTGCCAGTGACAAAAATCATCTCATGAGTTGATTCAAGACGATAATATTTGCATAGCGCCTACTTGTGTTTATATAGAATGTTTATGGACTATGCACAAGATCATATAAGAGTACGTCAGGCAGAGTGAAGATCACACTGCCACCGGCTGTCCACAAGAATTAAACGGTTTCATCATCGCAGCGATCACGACTCCTGCCATAAATCTGGTGACGACATGGGTTAGGGTAAGTGCTATATATGATAAGGGGAAGTCTCGCAATTGGTTCGCCTGGCAACCGGAGCGATCTGTGAGCAAATAAACAGTGAGGGAAACATGTGAATCTTATATGATTAAATGCTAGTTCCCAGGATTAGTCATGGCCTGATTAAGTTTTCTATGTTGAATTCATTCTTAAATGGAGCGATGTCTGATAGCAGCTCGTAGTACAGTGGGCCAAAAGCGATATAATGAAGTGAAACTTGTGTGAAGTTTTTACGTATCTGTGAGCAGAAGTCAAAAGGTCAGTACAGAAATTTGTAGGAACTGCAGCTCCCAGGCTAAGGAAACATAATATGGGTTCTTTTTATATATATATATATATATATATCTATATACATACAGATATATATAATTTGTCAAAGCTTAAGTCGGGCAGCAAACTGAATGTAATAATTTGTAGGGAAATTGTTTCTAGGCTTTCCTTAAGTTGTGCGGATTACTCATGGAGCAGCTTTAATCCGCTCAGCGCTGGCTCTAAGGCATGAGCCAAATGAGGCAATAGGCAATGTGGCATGTGGCACAGTGTATTTTTTAAATGTTGCACAGTGGAACATATACATAAAGGGTAAAGTAATCTTTAAGCTATCTTAATTATTTGAATAGTTTCTAACTTTCATCCAAAGGAAGACTTCTATTAACTTTTCTAGGTAAGTTGCGAGTTTTCACTTTTCACTTTTCGGTTAACAGTTTTCACTTTTATAACGAGCTTTTCTAAGCCATAAGTGATAATTGAAAAACTTATAAGGAGTCGAGACATATTCGTAAAGTAGAGTCGGCATATGTCTCAAGACTTCTCCTACGTTGACTTCTGTTTAAGACTTAAGATCTGCGTTTACTTTGGAGCAACCAGGAAGAGTTTTGGCTGCCACTGTTAACGGTTTGACGTTTAATGCCTGGTCTGGCCGTAAGCCAGCCATAAAAGATATGACGTAGCTGAACTCAAATTTTTCCACGCTTCAAATTTGTGAAATTTCATCTGCATCAGCAAAATTTCGCGCCCTCCGCTATCAAAAGTCAAACAAAACAAGCGCCAAGGCAGAGGGTAAAATCCTCAAATATACAGATACACAACATACTATATATATATATATATATATATATATATGTGTGTATATAAAGATACACACAAATAGACAAAGAAACAGACAGAAGCTGCTGGCATGGAGGAGCAAAAGTGTCAAGAATTGTGGGTGGGGGGTGGTAGGTGAAATGGGCAACTGCGGGGAGTCCATTGGCAGTGGGCAGTTAACAGCTTTTGCATTTTGGACAGCGTCGGAAGTTGGCAACAAATTGGACTTTTGTTTGTGTTTGTTAAAAGGCTTAATTTGTTGTGCTTTGGGTCTGGCAGCGCAAACATTATGAGAGCTTCCCCTTCACCCTCCTCCCTTTCCTCCGCTTTCACTCGCAAAAGCTGTGGCTCAAGACGCCAAACCAGGCTAAAGTGCTTCAAATAACTTGACGCCACCACGGCCGACTAAATATGCTTAAGGTGTGCTTTCTATGGGTGTATGTGTGTGTGTGTGTGTGTGTGTGTGTGTGTGTGTGTGTGTGTGTGTGTGTGTGTGTGTGTGTGTGTGGTGTGTTCGCCTAAATCAAGCTCAAACAATTTCAACTATTTGAATTGCCGAGCAGGCACTCTAATGTGCCACACACACACACACACCCCACACACCCATTGACGATGATTGTGAGGTTTCGGAGAGAGAGAGAGAGAGAGAGAGAGAGGGGAGGGAGAGAGAGAGAGAGAGGCGACTCCCACATGGCACTCAGCTAACGACGTGCCAAAGTAAATGTCAAACTAATGCCAACAACCGAAGTGCCACCACAATGCGGCGACCACGTGAAGCTAAACCTGACGGTGGAGATGCAACGGAAGTGACTAAAGGACCTGCCGAAGGACGAGGGACGCAAGAACGCAAGGGCGCTCCTAGTGCTAGTCAGGCGTCAACGGGCAGCGTAAACTCAATAATGCAATGTCCCTTCATTGACGTTTTAAGTTGATGTATGCAGTGGGTCGGAGCCTGTGGTATGATTAACGATGCACTGCCTCTCTGATAGGGACTCACACAGCGAGCCATCTGTATTGATGACTGAATCGTGCGGCCCGGAAACGGTAAAGTTCTACGCCATTTATTGCATTTAACGCTCCGCTCTACGGGCTGCCTGCTGCCTGCTGCCGCTGCCTGTTGTGCCTTGAAAAATGGAAATAAACAGGAGTCAGTCCATGGTTCCAACCACAGGCACACACAATCATCCAGCCCCAGGGGTTAGGGCTAGGGTTAGGACTTGGGTTAGGACTTGGGTTAGGGCTTGGGTTAGGGGATCTGCCATTTCAACAAGCTCAACCAAGCTTTGTCTCATTTGCGGCACAAGCCGAGGGATGCGGCGATAGTTCGAATAATGTGCTGATTATTAGATGAGGAGGGAGGGGGTGGGGGGAGCGGGGGCTGATTGACAGCGGGGAGCAAGAAGCGTGACGGATCTGTAAATTGCATTGGTATCAAATTCTTGGGTACACATGTTGTGTGTGTGTGTGTGTGTGTGTGTGAAGCGAATGTGGTTGACTTGTCAGTTAGTCAACCAATCAATCACACAATCAATTAAGCCATAAAGCATACTGCTAATAAATAACTGTGGCTTCACACTTTACACCTATAATCGCTAGCTATCGATGGCTAATAATCCGGGCTACTTGACGGCATATCAAATATATATAATTATAGTAGGACATAATCTATTATAGAACATGTTTTAGTTGCTCTTTTTGAATTATATGAAATATTATATAAAATATATTTCAATTGATTCTTTCAACTAAAGTTAAACATCGCCTAAAAAATTGCTACCTATTGAAATAGTGGCAATATTTCTGTCTGAGTATTTACTTTAGTTATTTATTTATGGATCTTAATATATAAAAACTTTTATACTATATTAAATTATATTATAACAAAACTCTTATATTAGAAATTACTTAAATATCTCTTCATTTGATGCACTGTTCGTTGGGACTTAACTTTTAGGATTCTAAACAGTTTCAACAGTTTCAAACAGTTTTCAACATTGACTTATGTCTATATATAAACATATATGTAAATTTATATAAACCTAGATATAATATAACATAAACACTTTCTCCATATACTTCTACTACTAACTTCTAACCGGATGAACCTTTTCGAGTGCTCTGTGTTCTTTTTCGACCTTTCAACTTGAAGTTCTCTTTTCAAACTATTTGAAACCAAATTCCTAACTAAAAATAATAGCTTTACTTATCTTATAGATCGATTGGTTCTTTTCCCAATCCTATAAACAAATCTTGGATCATTTAATACATTTGTTGTGTACACCCAAGACTTTCACTAGAATATTAAATTTAAAATTCTAAATATTAAATTCTAAATTTGAGCTTAAATTAAATAATTTCAATATTATTTAATGTAATTTATGTTAATGTTCTACTCTAATACTTTTTACTCCCAAATTGTCGGTCGACTGTTAAGAGTTGATATTAAATGTATAAATAAATAAATAGACTTACAATAGATAAAAAGTATTATATGATAGGAAAGATATTAAAGATGACTCAAATATCTCATCATTTGATAGGCCGTTCGTTGGGACTTCATTTTGGGTAGTCTAAACAGTTTCCATAGGAAAATGTCTATATAAATATAAATAAAAATTTATGTATAACTACACCCAACACTCTTTTTACACGGTTTCTTTGTACACGGATTTGAAGTTATACGGTTTTTGTTTTTAAAAATTGTTTTATCTAGTACGGTTTCAAAATCACTGTTTTGTAATTATGTTTGTTTTTACAACACTTGGCACCATTGCTGAAATGAACATACATAGTAGTTACTGGGAAATCACCTTATTCGATAACTCTTACCTACACATTTCGTTCGCATGATATTTACATAAAATGTTGCTTAATTAAAGTGTTTAAGGTTTATTAGCTCGCAATATTTTATCAATTGTTCGTGCTGTCAATTAGATTTGAACATTTCTGAACAGTTCAAAACTCTATTACCGGACGAAACTCACCATTGGATAATTTGATGGATATCTCCAGTGATGATACCGACTTTAGTCCAGATCGTCGCAAGCAATTGCTCTTGTTATCAAGTAGCGACGAATAATTATGTAGCTACGTTAATATTTTTTCTTTATTTCTATTCTAATTTTTCTGTTCTTAATTCTGGATTAACAGATTTCATTTGTTTTTTGCTTGCTCTACCAATTTTTCACCAGTATGAATTATGTATTTTAAGTTTTAATGCTCAATAAAATGCCATATGAACATACAATTTGTATGCATATCTGAAATTTTATAGTTTTCAACATTTTTTACACGGTTTTCGAAGTAAATATAGTTCTTTATTTCATCTTACACGGTTTTCAAATCACTTGGAACGTATCCCCCATTTTACTATAGGAAACGCCTCTTTTTTTACACGGTTTCTTTTTACTCGGATTTCTGAGGAACGTATCTACCGTGTAAAAAGAGAGTTGGGTGTACATATAATATCAAGTTCCTTTAGAGTACTCTTAAACCTCTCTTTAAATATAAAATATAAATATAAATGTTCATTTATTCCTTAGAGTTCTATTAAACCTCTCTTAAAATACCAAGACCCAAGTAAAACCATGAGCTCGATTACGAGAGAAGAGTGTAAGAAAGCACAGAAAGAGTAAAGGGAATGAAACTGTCTTCCACCTGTTTTACCTACTTTTTTTTAAGTCTAAGCACTTTATATAGTATATAGTATATATAGTATAGTATATAGTATATACCTCCCATAAAAAGTTATTCCTTCTCTAAGATTATGTGTCTGGCTTTACGGACTTCGAGTTCGAACACAATTCTTAAATTTTCATGATTTCCTCTTCTGAGAAAACGATTCTTCATCCGAACAACTACAGAGTAAAACTGTCATCCATATAATAATCAAATCCTTAGACTACTGCATATGTACTGGGAATATATTATATATATGTTTATTTATTGTGCATCGAGAATATCCTGCGATAGTTTCAGTTTCCACTGAAGACGCCAGTCCAGCTTAAGTTTATAGTTTCAATTTATGTTTGAGAGTTTTACACTTAAGCTTAAAGTTACTGGCAAGGATATTAGTGCGAAAGCGCTTAAATAAACGTAAGCTAACGATTTCGTATTTGCTAGTAAATATCATAAAAATATAAACATATTTACTTCCATAAACTGTTGACTTAAGTTCATTTTTTATAAATTTGAAAGATGTTAAACGTAAACAAGAGGAGGAGAAGAGGATTACAAGGATTTACAAGTGCACGGGTCGGAAAATCACTTGAACAACTTTATTACACACTTCTTATCCGATTTAGAACGTCTTATATATAAATATATAGGAGAACGTCAGCTGTACTTCATGCTTCATGTTGATTGCTTTTATTGAACCTTTTGCTTTGATATTTCGCTCAGAATCCTTTATGTGCCACAAGAAGTTCTCTTTACTTGCAACTTAATTTGAAGGGTAATGAGTGGAAATATTGTTTTATTTTCGTGCTGCACGCTCTATCATATTTGGTCAGCTTTCTTCTTGAAGACTTTCCAACGGATTGAGGTCAGGGCAATGCGTCGACGACTCCTTCAACTCAAATTGCCGTTCCAATAACCGAGTACTTAATCATAATACTTGTAGTTTTTGTGGTGTGCTTTGGATGCCTATTTTCCCCTTTAAAGAACATTTTCTCTCTCAAGGATATTTGTGAACATCAGCAAAATCGATTTAAGTGCTTTGCAGGATAATCCACCTCCATTCTGCTTTGTGTCAAGAAACTACTCGTTGCACCTTTTCATTCTAGTTCCCATGCCTCATTCACAATATATTTGCAATGTGGTTTTATGATTCATAATCGCATTCTCGACATAAATTGTTATCGAAGCTGCGGTCTGAACAGACCTTATGTATCTCGACAAATTGAAAGTAAAAAGATTGCTTAAACTTAGATTGTCACATCACCCACTTACACGACAGGATGAAGGCGTAAAGGGAATCGACTTTTCTTCAACTTTTCTTTCAACAAAAACTATAAAAACAAGTTCAAAACGAGTTGAGGCTGCTCGACCTGGGCATACCCTGTGATGTAATAAAGAGGTCGATAGATGCATATCAAATTGGCTCTGAGTTGTTACCCCATTTCTTACCCATTTCCAAGTGGTTAAGGGTATAACACAAGAACAACAACACGCAGGAGCTGCTGCTGAAGTCGAGTTGACAGACCAATTGTAGATAGCAAGATATAAATTATTGCGTGTATTTTTCTCTTGTTTTCTATCAAGCAATGGTCTAAGCATACATATATATATACGAGTACAGATACATATATATACATACATATATGTTTATATATATCTACCAGTTTGACCTTCCATGCGCTGCATTTATTTCCTTTTGTCTGTTTTACACATTTGAAAGTCGTTAAGCAGTTTCATTGAATCGACGCATTGGCATTCCTATTATAGTATTCATGGCTTACTCAGATATGATATATATATATATTATATATTTGATATATCAAAGCTATAGAAACTAACTTTCATTAACAAATTTACATGCTCAAATGAGAAAATAACATTGTTTCTTTTCAACTCCTACAAAAAAAACAATCAACTAATTTCTGTTAAATTCCCTTTTGGAGTCATTCCAATTAGAGTTTTTTTTGCAATCTATAGCAAAAAATATAATCAAAATATTATTTCTTATTCATAAGTTTTATATTAATAATTGAAGTCGTTACGTTTTCTGCTTTTGGACATTTTGATTAGGTTAATTCATGGGATCAGCAGAAATATATTTATTCATTTATTCATTCATTTGTTATACGTAAAGTACCCCCTGAACAATGTACAGTCAAAATAAGCACTGGCTACAAAGGACATTCGCTTAGACAATCACAGAATGCGCAGTCCAGCTGGGAGGCGAACCCAGCACTCCTCGACGAGTTGCCTGAATAACTGAGTGCGGCCGCTTAATCAACTCGTCCAACGGGGCGGCTGTGTAATAAAAATAGTTGTGCGCGGAATGGACTTAATATCTGTCTGTGTGTTCTAATTAGTGAGGTTGTACTGTATGTATTTATGTGCGAGCAGAAAAATAAGTATGTCGTACAATGTTTCTATATTGGAGTTAATATTTTGCAGCGCTGAAGAGGTTTTTGCTGAAAACATTTGCAGATGTTTCATGACAATGGAAATCCATTGAACACAAAACGTTAATACCATGCGTGTTATGAGTACGACTAAACCCAGAAATAGAAATATACATACATACAATATACACACACACACACACTCATACATATATGTAACTATGTTTGTCTTAATTCCGAAACGCTTACCGCGAGCTGTAACTGCGGCTGAGTCGGAGCTTGTCTGGAAACATAGATATTTATGTAGTGGGAGCTGCCCCTCCAGTTTACTTGGTCTAGTCCAGTTGTCCATGTTGGAGATTCGTTTAATTTTCACAGCGTGTACGCTGTCAACGGTGTTGCTTTTGTTATTGCTGGTGCTCTAGTGGCTCTGCTCGTAACTTTCCGGTTAAGGAAGCTTAGAAAATTTGCGCGCATGGGGAATGAACGCGGCGCTAGACCCAAAGCATGACCCTAGGCCAGCAGCCAGCCGTTTTTAGATATACTTACATATACATACATATGCATGAATGTGTGTACGCATAAGTACACACACATACACACACACACATGCGTCGTAACTCTTCCGGCTAGTGCTTGTTTTTGCCCTGCAACTAACGGGGTAATAGCGAGTAATGCTCGCTTTAAGTTGAGTGCTGAGAGATTTGCTTCGCTGCGTTGCACTGTTCCGGGCCAGGAACGCAATTTGCACGCATAAACAACAACGTAGGGATGTGTTCTCTTCCAGTGCTTGAGGGCGGCAGGGAGAATTTAGCATGAAGGTTGAATTGCGGGTGCGGAGCCTGCGGGCTCAACCACAGAGCTAAGCCATGGCACATGCTAAATCCTTTGTGCCTCTAATTTGTTATTGTATTGGCGTGCCAAAGCTTTCTGTCCGTGTGTGCTTACATATGTATGTGTACGTGTGTGTATCTGTGGGCTCGACTCTATGTGTGTGTTTATGTTTCTCTCTGTGTGTGTGTGTGTGTGCGTGCGTGCGGCATACTCAAATTTGAACGCTGCTGTTGTCGTGCGTCCAACCGCATGCGACAGCTACCCCGCACTCCCCTGCGCAACGCCACCCCTCCCTGCCTCCCTCCCTCCGCACCGCACCCCCCTTGCGTTCAAAGCTGCGCGGGTCACCCATCCAAAACAAGAAACTGTGAACATTTTTTTAGGGGCACCAAAACACAAAATGCAACAACAAAAACAAAAACAAAACCATGCAAGCTGCCATCAACAAAACAACAATTGCTTAACATCAGCACGCACACACAAGCACAACAACTAAGAATGCTTTAGTCGGGTGTAGTCGACTACGAGAAGTCCTTTAACCAGCTGGGAGTTGCTTGACGTAACACAGAACTCCATGTATACAGATAAATATGCAGAAGGATTCTCACGCACAATCGTAGACAGACGCTAAAAGTAAGTCTTTGCTTGAGCGGAAAGGCTGAAGGACAGACAGAGAGACAGACGTGCGGACAGACAGAAAGGCAGTAAGACGAACATACAAACTGACGGAGAGCCAGACGGGCTGCCAGACAGACAGACAGACAGACAGACAGAGAGACAGACAGACGGGTAGACGGACGTGCTGGCAGACTGACAGACAGAAAGGCAGTAAGACGGACAGACAGACAGACGGAGAGCCAGACGAGGAGCCAGACGTGCTGACAGACAGAAGACAGATGGAGACAAAAACAGACAGACAGACAAACTGCGGGAGAAACAGAGATGCTGACAGACAGATGGACAGACAGAAAGAGACACAGAAAGGCAGACGGAGAGACAGACGGCGAAGCAGACGGACAAACAGACAGATGGAGAGACAGACGAAAAGCCAGACGGGCTGACAGACAGAAAGACATACAGAAAGACAGACAGAAAGACGGACAGAAAGACAGACAGAAAGCCAGGCAGAAAGCCAGGCAGAAAGACAGACAGATGGAAATACTGAAGGATAGGCAGACAGACTGATGGAGAAGAAGACAGACAGACAAACAGACAGACAAACAGACAGACAAACAGACAGACAAACAGACAGACAGACAGACGAACAGACAAACAGACAGACAAACAGACAGACAAACAGACAGATAAACAGACAGACAAATAAACAGACAGACAGCCAATCGAGCCGTCTATTGATCCTAATCAGGAATATATATATATAAGTATCTATGAGATACTTCCACCCACTAATAATCCCCTTTTTACCCAGTTTTTAGTAGGTTAAAGCACACACCACGCACAACACCAACACCTATATGTCTATGTGCATATGTATACATTTACACATGTAAGCACATATACATATGTATGTGTGTGTGTGTGTGTGTGTGTGTGTGTGTGTGCGAGAGAATGATTCAGCAGCGTGTAGGACAGGATGAGATAGGATGAAACAGGATAGGAAAGTACTGGACAGGCGACAAGTGATGGCAACTACCTCCTGGCGCTTTTAGCCAAAGAGAAAACCGACAAGGACGAAACACTGAAATCATGAATTTTACTTTAAACTATGTCATAGTTATTATATATGCATATATATACAGATGTGTACACATTAGCGAGAATCCACACACACACACACATATGTATATATATATGTATAAAGAAAAGACAAATGGAAAATAAATTAAATTGTTTGCATATGTTTATCATAAAAATGAGAAAGTTATAAAATTGTTTTCACCAAAATATGAAATATGTCATTTATACTTTCAAAAGTCATCAACTTAATCAGATAAATTTGAATATACCATTTGGTATTTTTAATATATGTATATCCATATATATTTATGTACATATTTTTAAATCGAAAAGCGTAAACTTATATGAATTAAAATGACAACGCTAAGAGTTATAGTTAACATCAGCATTAGAGATGTCGAAAGCCAGATATGAAAATCGATCAATGATTCTTTTTTTTTCCACCAACAATCAATGTTTGAACAGTTTGTGGTGTTGGTGGTTTAATTTGTGGCGCTGCAGGACGAAAATATGGCCTTTGTTCGCGAATGTTTACGAAAACAAAATGTCTTTTCTCTTTTTACAACACGGCTTTCATAACACGTAACAACAAAAGAGCTCGCAGCGATTAAGCGAGAATAGGCAGAGCTGCCGGGTTGGCCTTTTTCACGCCAGATTTAGCTGCTTTGAACGGAAAACTATTAAATCTAGCGGAAGCATGAAAATCTGCAGTTTTCATAGGTAATCCATTTTTTTTTTTTTAGTTATTTATTGAAATTTTATTTATTAATAAAAATATATCTATATCATTTATTTATTGTAGCCATCAAGGGACTGCCTAGAAGAGAATAAGAAACGTCGAAATAAAATGCCTAAACGAAAACTACAAAGAGGATCTGAATGATCCTCCTTTTGCTTTTATTAAAGAAAGACTCTGCAGGATCTAAAGGATTAAGACTGAGGTATAGTAGTTTTTTTGTTTACCAAAATGTTTGCTTAACATTTTTTCATTTCAGTAATCTTCGACAAATCGATTCATACTATTTTTACTCGCTGCCAATGGACTTATCAACGTAATCAGCAAGCAGATCTTCAGGATCTAAAGCATTATGGCTAAGGTATAGTAGTTCTTTTTATAAGAAAAAAAAATGGTTACAAATTTTTTAAAAATCCTCTTTCATTTCAGGAATCCTCGGCGAATCTATTTGAACTATTTTTAAGCGCTGCCAAAGGACACAGATAAGGAAATCCAGCAAGCAGAGTCCTGCTGTATTTTGGAAGAAGCACTGGATAACAAAGAGTCCTGCACCTGGCAAGACTATTCACAGAAACTGGCGCAAAATAATATAATAATCTATATACTTCTAACATACATAATAATTAAATTTTAATATACAGCGATGGTCATATAAATAGCACAAAGAAATATTCAATTATGGAATGTTTTTTTTAACTTAAAAATTAGTTTTTAAACATAAAACAACTTTGGCTCTTCATAGCTTAACTTATTAATTGATAAAGGAAATAAATGTAAATGTTTTGAAACAAAGAGAAAGAAATTAAAATATAACAATATATCGAAAAATGTGTGATCAGAAAAATAGAAAGAAGAGAATACAATTTCAAAAAATTGCCATAATAAGAAAAATAAACTTAAAAGTAATAATTGCTCTGTAGCATTTCATTATTTCGGTGCTATTTCTATGACCAAGCAAAATAATTGATCACAAATTAAGTATAAAACAAAACAGAATAAGGATAACGCTACTTTTTTTTGCCTCAATACCATGTGAAAAGGAGCCATAATCGTTTGAGATCAAAATTTTAAGAATCGAATGAAAAATATTGTGCAAATCATCGATCGAAATATTCTTTTTCGGCTTGTGCTATTTATATGAACATGGGTATAGGAACAGAATGTTATTTTAACCTAGTTATATTTATTTATGATATATTTAATAACATAGTCTTAAAAAAATGTAACTGAAGAAAAGTTTTCTCAATAAAATATAAATATGAATAAATTCTAAAAATCTACGTGTTTTTATTTCTTCATTTTAAAATAAACTTTTCAATCTACCCTCGTTGCCATACCCAACAACTTATCAAACTCCCCTCGTTACCATAAAAACCAACTTATCAAGCTCCCTTCGTTGTCAAAAAAACGCAAACTTTTCAAACTCCCCTCGCCAACATGAACACCAACTTATCCCCTCGTTAGCATCCACACCGACTCTGTTGTCAGTGTGTGAGTGTGGCTGAAATTTCCATCAAAATCCGACAAAATCCCATAGAATTTGGCAGCCAAGTACCAGGCGAACAGAAGCGACCAGATGGAAGCTGCACTAGAATTTCTCTGAGAATTTCGCTCTAAGTGGGCAACTAAAAGTATGCACTACTCTTTTTCTTAGCATTTGAGTACAAAAAAGTGTTGCATACTTTTAGGTGTACATTGAGAGCGAATTGCTGAGTGCAAATTCGTCCCAAAATTTTGGTGCAGCTACCAACTGCTGACTTCTGTTCGCCTGGTACTTGGAAGTGAAAATCAGATGGATTTTCAGCGAAATTCGTGCGGATGAATGTGTGTTAGCGAGGGGAGTATCATAAGTTGCCGAGAATTCTAACGAGGGTTGAATAAGAAGTTCTCGGAAGTTGTAACCAGGGAAGTTTGATAAGTTCCCATAAATTTTAACGGGTGAAATATAATAAATCGGCGTCGTTTCTAACGAGGGGCGTATTAGAAGTTTTACGGCCATTGGCTGACTGGTTTAAGCATCTTCTTATGCAAATTTATGATGAATAATAATAAAAAGAAGGTTGTTTTTGTCAATATTTCTTTATTTAAAGATAAATATTTAATTCTAACATTTAAATACATTATTTTATTTTTTATCCTATTGTCTTATATAACTATTTATTTTTATTTTATTATTTATTATATTAATATTTATTTATATGTATTTACTTAGTTATTTTATGTGTAATAAACTTATCCATTTATAGCTACAAAGAACATTTGATAATATATTAACATTTTATAATATATAATATAAAAATATAAATATGTTTAATTTTTATTTTACAATACAATTATTATTAATAAATGATATTATGCGTTTTAAATTGTGTCCTTAGAGACTAACAAAAATTGATTAAATTTTTTTCTCATGTATTTTATGCTTAATTATTTAATTAATTAATTGTTTTATTTTGGTTAATCGGCCTTTAAAAATAGTCCTTGTGATGCAGCTGGCTGCGACTGCAAGCTCAGATTAGAGATCTCGCAGGAGAATTTGAAGCTTTACTTGATGTCTTGTCCTGAGTTTGATTTGCAGGATACGTTCCGGAGTTACCCCTGAGCCTCAGGGATGGAGTACAGGATTTTGGACAAGGCTCGCTTAGCTTGGAGCCATAAGTCCAGAAGTGGTTCAGCACAGCATTATGCAGGTGGACTCTGTAATTCAGACTAAGAATACAAAGAGCGCCAGTGGAGGTTACTAGCTTTGAGGTGAAGATACGTCTTAATAGCTTCTATATGCCGTTCATCTAGGTGTATATTAACTCGTCGGCTTGCGGAGTACTCGCATTGCACAGGACTCGACAACTACTTGGTGGCGCGCCAGTTGCGCCTTTTCTAGGCATTTGGAGGGACTAGGAATCGCAGTGTCATCAGCAAAGGTAGAGCTCGTCCGCAGGGATATCCGCCATAAACAGGACATAGAGTATTAGCCCGAGAACGCTACCTTGGGGCCCTCCAGATTCCATTGCGTGATCAAGAGAGCTGCTTGTGTTACATCTGCAAATAGATAAAAGTTTTTATTATAAATAAGACTAAAGAATAAACTTATTATTAAAACATAAAATATTAAAAAAAATATATAAATCTTTTATGTATGTAATGCTTTTTTTACTTAAATATTTTTTTATGGTTTATAAAATTATTATTAATAAATGGTAATATGTGCCAATCTGGCTAAAACAGCTGCTGATTGAGGATTAAAGTTGATGGGATGGCTTCATAGAACTTTCCTGTTAAGGTAAAGGTGGGACGCACACCTGTTCTGATTACATTTTGATGACGTTTTGATTACGTATCGATTACGTAATACTAACCTAATGGCTAATCCTTATTGTCACCAACAACTCAAACGATGCAAATGATGAAGTCAATGTTAATGTCCGTCGTACTAGACAAATTTTCAGCTATTTGCAATAGTAAATTTAGCTAATTTGCTTTATGGATAGTTGGCAACACTTGTGTACGGAGTCACCCAACAAAAGTTTTTTCTTTTGTTGCACTGTAATAATGTCAAAGAGAGAGAGAAAGGGAGAGAGAGAGGCAAAGAGAAAAAGACAGAGATGACAACTTATATGTCGTTAAAAAAGTGTGATGTAATTAATTAATAAATAATATAAATTAGTGCTGCTGTTTGCATCAATTTGTTAAAGCTAGTGTTGAGTAAGTCACACTGATATATATGTACATATATGTATATAGAGAACATACATATGTACATACATTGTATATATATGTATGTATGTATCTCCTATCACAGAACTAATGACACTGCACTCTTGCTCTTTCTGCGTTTTATTTCCACTGTTGGGTGCATGTTTATCAGCTCATCTCTAATGAAACGTTATGTTTAAGCGCTGACGCTGACGTTAGCGTTGGCGTCGACGTCGACGTCGACGCTGGTCTGCTTGACTAACTTTTTGTAGCGGCGACACGAAATGACGCGACGGCTGTCGCAGCCGTTAACCGCCACGCACATTTGCAGCGCTGAGCTTCATTAGATGCGCAAATGAACAGCAGCAGCCCACACACACACACACACACATTGACACAATATGAGTATGAGAAAGGAAGAGAGAGAGAGGGAGAGATAGAGAAAGACAGAGAGAGGGAGTAACAAATGGCAGTGTGTAAAAAGCGTAGAGCAGGAGTCAGAGAGGGACGAAAAGCTGTGCGAACTTTAACAGCTGGCAGCAGTAGCGCTAACGACTGCTCTGCTCTGCTCCAGTGTTGCCACCAATGCCACTGACAATGTTGTTGTTACCACCCACACAGCCACTCTCCCGCTGGCACTTGGACTAGGTTCAGCTCTACTGTTGGCTGATAGCGTTTGGCAGCATTTGGTGTTTGGTGGTTTCACATTTTGTTTTTGTTGTAGCTGCAGCTGCAGCTGCAGTGGCTCCGGCTCAGCGACGCTTAACCCGCTGCCACAACAACAACAACAACAATAACAACAGCAGATGGATGGATGGGTGTAAATGTTGTGGGTGGGCACGATTGGACTTTGAGCAGGGAATGGAAATGTGCAGCAGCAGCAGCAGCCACAACTCGTAGGCTTAAAAACAACTTTGGCCATTTCCCTCTATTTGCTCATCGGCCAAAATCCTAGCTATTTTTTAGCTTTTAATCTTTTAAACAAGTGCATTGAAGTTTGCACTGGGAGGATGATGATAACTTTCCTGGTGCAGTTGATAATTGGATGCATCGAGGCAGAGGTGGAAAAACTTTCCTTTTAGTTCGTTCTCTCTCTCTCTGTCTCTCTCTATATTTCGTTTTTCATTTCATTTCCCAATGCCCATCATTATCAGCTTTTCCAACAACAATTCATGCACTTCATCTGCAGAAGGATTAAATATCTGAAGCTGGCGATTCTGTAATGTGTTTTTGAATTTCAGCAAAATTCCAGCAGCTACTTGATAATCTTGAGGAATTTCCATTTTATTTTCACATATTCTAACACATTTACAGTTGCAGCAGATACTCCAAGTATACCCTGGAAGCAATCGAATCGATAAAGGGGTATACAGAAGGCAATCTAAAAAAGCAGCTTTGAAATTTTTGATTTGATTTAAGAAAAAGTTTCTGTTTCTTAACAAAAAAATAAATAAATTAAATTGTATCTTCATTTCAACTAAAAATTTCTTAGATTTTCCATAAATTAATTGCTGCTTGAGACATATTTATATATAGCTTATATATATATATATATATATATATTCGTCAGATTGTTTGCTCTGTTGAGAATATTTATATATAATATTTTCTGCTAATGATGAAATTTCTTTCGCCCTGTTTGAGTTCACTTTTAAAGCCATATTGTTATGTAGAAAAGTTTGTCGCTTCTTTTGGAAATTGTTTTGCTGTGCCTGCTCCAGCTCCAGTTTGGAGCATTCGGATAAAGTTATGCACAGGTTATCCAGGATAACTTTGCCAACAAGCTACTCACAGCTGAAGTTTATTTCAAGCTACAGCTGCGGGTTAGACTTCATGTGTTTCTTTTTCTGTTTATCATTTAAATATTTAATAATTTAATAATTTAATATTTATAAGGCAGCTCAAGCTGGAAATGTTATATCCTAAATGATAATATCCATATATATATTTATATAGTATATATATTATATAGAAGAGGCTTCTACAGGGTATCTGCTCGACGTGCAAATTGTTTTCTGCTTGTTTTTCTGGTAAAGTCAATAATATTATTTTCATTCGATAAATCCAAATAAATATTCATCGAAATGTTTATAATAACCTTTGAAAAAAATATTCGATGCGAGGTCAGATTCCTTTGTGGAAAGATACTCTCAAGGCTGATGCGAAATGATGAATTGCGGATTAATAAAATATTTGCATTTGTTTTCAATCAAAATTAAATTATTCATCATATTGTCCATTTGAGGATCTTAAATTGTCATGTGAAATGTTCGGATTTGATTTGTTATTTTTGTTCGCATGTGTCACGGCATGTGGCATGTGGCATTTGGCATGTGGCACGCGGCAGTGGTGTTGTTAGCTATTGACATTCAACATTTCAATTGGCAAACATTTCGGCCTGCAAGCTTTAAAATTGAATTTTCATCTGACTCGCTCACACTCCCTCTCTCTCTCTGTCTCTCTCTCTTTCTCGCTTTGTTTTTGCACATTTGGCCAAAGCAATAAAATATTTGATTTGTTATGGAAATTGCATTCGCTGGCGCTTTTCCCAAATTATTTATATTGGCGGAGTTCTGAAACGTTCTCGCATATATTCGAGTATCTAGTATGAAATTTGTGCGCATTGCACAATGCAATCAATGTCCTCGAACCGTCACCGTGTGTGGCAAAAGAGCATAGATAGGGGGTAGGGGTACTCATGGATTCTCTTTAATGAAATTAGAAATCGTCTGTGAAATTTGTTTAAACATTTGCAACGTGTGCAGCGCATTGCGAATTTTCTGTTTCTGTTTCTATCACAAACAAACATATTTCCAGTTTTTCCTGATATCCTTTATAGCACATATCCTGCGACCAGGTACTGACAGAGTCAACTCAATTTCAAATCAATGAGAAAGATGATGTCCCCATGGCAACATCCCTTTAAAGGTTCATTACGTAGAACAAAGAGCTCTCGTTTGAGAATCTTCAATTTGTGCATGACCTGAGCAATTACATTGCTTGTCCACTCGCTGGGGGCGAATTATGGTCTCTTTGCAATCCCCAGCTGGGATTGCATATGCTCCACTCTGCTCCAGTCTGCTCCTGGTCAAGTTCAACATTCAATTAGAATACATAACAGGCTCGGTGACATGCGAGCCCAAGCACATACACAAACAGAAATGCACAAACATAAAGTGAAACCTTGGCACATGACCTGGACTGGACTGAAGATCTCCGCCTGAAGATTGTGCTATGAACCTGCTGCTGCTGGTGCAGTCTGTCTGGGGAAAATAAGTGGTCGTGTGTAAAAGTTTTGGCCTCCGTTAAATGTCCGAGTAGTTTTATATTCATATGCATATTTGGGCATAGCGAACGAGTGAGCAATCGCCGGATGTCGAGAGTTGAGAGTGGATTGGACGTAGGATTCGACGGAGGAATGGTAGGGTAAAGAGCGAAGGGCAGGACAGGACAGGACAGGACACACACTTGTTTAAAGAGCTTGCCATGCCCCCAACAGACTTGGCTTTTCATTTGCTTTCGGCTTTCGGTTTTCCTTTTTTGCTTTTACTTTTGGCTTGTTCGTTGTGTGTGTGTGTTTCCCCCTGTGTGACGCCCCTTTCCGGTTTTTGGTTTCGGTTGCCTCTTCAAAGAGGAGGCTTATGTACATTTTTATGAGGCACACTGTGCGGAGGTATGCTGAGGGTTTTTATGACTTTGTTATGAAGTTTGTTAGGTGTAAATTTGATGTGGCGAACGGCTGCTTTTTCTCCTCCATATCCGTAGTATCAGTATCAGTAGTTTGCCTTTTTTGGCACGCGCCAGCCCAGATTCTCTCCGAGTTTGAAGACCCGTAAAATAAGCAACCAGAATGTTGTTTGCCTGCGTTTAATTGCCAAGTTGTAGGCAACATAACATAATTTATGACCTGCCATGGCATGTTATGGAACAGGAAACGGTTGTGCTGCCTGCCTGCCTGCCTGCTAGCGATTGCCGGGGCCAAATTGAATACAAATTCGCTAACAACTAATTAAGCAGATGGCCAAAGACAGACAGACAGACAGACAGGCAGACAGGAGGAGGAGGAGGCGCCTCCCACTGACTGTGCGGCCTTGGTTCATTTGAATTCATGCAACGCAATTGGCAACAAACGAAGCTCCATTCAGTTGAGGCACACACAAATCATGCAGCCGAAGTCAAGTCCAGCCAAGCAGCGCGGCTAGTCATGTTGCCCCAAAGGCTAGTGGCACGCGCAACATAACGAGCTGCCACAAAGCGTTGCATACATTTGCTTGGCTTGTTGAGCTTATTGTTTGCAATAGATGTTGACGACTATTCAACATGTTTGGACAATGTAGAAACACGCATCCGTATCCAAAACCAGCTTAGTTGCAAGCACACACACACACACACTGACACACACGCACACAGATGTATGATATATACTTGCCACCATTAGATGATGCCTCCGATTTTTAGCTGTTTGTAAACGTTTCGACATTTGTGCCCCGTCAGCGTTTGCGCTTGCGTTTGCGTGTGGCACTTTCTTTTGTTGTAACCATTGTGTTGCATGTGTGGCTTTTATGGCCGCTTGCCATGTGTCTCCAATAATAATGACAAATCGGTTCACAATATGTTAGAGTACCACGGCGAGATGGTAGATGCTCGATGGCAACTTTTCATGTCACGTTCAGTTGCAGAATGGACTCCATAAAGTCAAAGGCCGGCCACAAACGTGAATCTCGACCAGGCTATAAAAGCACCAGATATATTGGGCCTCCCACACTAACACACACACACACACACACACACCATGTAGAGTGTATAAGTAAGAGCAGAGATTTAGATATTGTACAAGTACGTATAGAAATGCCCATGTGGCACACATTTGTTAGACTGAAATGCAGAAACGGTAACACCCCACGCCGAAAGCCTTTAAAAATTTCAGCTAAAAAATACCCTTTGAGAGCAGCTAAAAATAAAAACTAACCCTCTATCAAAAGATTTTAGTGTGCGTGCGTGTGTGTGTGTGTGTGTGTTGTGTGTGTGAAAAAGGTACATTTAAAAATTAAAGCCAAATTGTTTTGAGAGGCTCCAGGCCACAGGCCACATTTTATGACCTTTGAGGCTGACGTGTGATTTTGGCCAGGATACTATGTAAACTGGCTCGTCGCTCGGTGCTCGGTGCTTGATGCTAATCAAAACTGGGGGCTTAAGTATGTTTAGTTTTGTTTGTTAAATAGATAGACCCTTATTATAGGAGTTCTATAATACCCATTTGATGTGGGCTATATATCCAGAGTATCCCGACTCTGCTCGTAACAGGAGTATGAGGCGTAACTATTCATGCATTTGTCGCAATGAGCAGATAACGTTTATGGCTGGCTGGACAATCCGTGTGTGGCTAACAAAGCACACACACACACACACTCGTTGTATGTGATACTGTGTGTGTGTGTGGCAGCCACATATGAGGCAGTGAGGCAGGCATTAGCATGTGTCTTGGGCCTGACAATGTCAAAAACTGTTTATGCTCCAACGCCTTCACACTGTTGGCAATGTGCGTAGCTGCAACACACACACACACACTCGCACACCCAAGCGATTGGACCGACAGTTTCTGTGTTATTTTCACTTCACTTTGTTTGGGTGTTGGCTTAAACACGATATTTATTGGCTCACCACATGAACGTACCGTAGACCCGAGACCCGGGACCCGGACCCGTTCGCACTTTTCACAGTTGACATCTCAATGACGCTTTTTTACGCATGACAACGGAGCTGTAGAGAACCTCCCAGCTCCAGCTCCAACTTCCACTTCCAGCATTGCCAATACTGATGCTCCCGGTTTATGGTCCATGTCGTACTCGCACCATGGGAACGTCAATTGAGAAAAGCCACCGATTTTGTCATACATGAAGTACGCACGAGTCGTGTTTGCAAATGGTTTCTGTGTCGCCATATTTGTATCTGACTCCGTTTTTTGGATGATGGATGCTCTCCATGCAGATGGATGGCCAGCACCAGGAATTGGACTTGGACCCCAGTACCAGCAGCAGGATTACCACAGCCAATGCATACACACATACATATGTATGAATGTATGTATGTATGTATGCGTTATCGAGGCAGATGTCACATTGTGTATTGCAGTTTGTCATGCGTTTGACAGAGACCAATCCGTAATGGCAATCAGCTCGCATCCAGTTATCGATAAATGTGTCGCAAAACTGTGAAATCAATTCACTTTTACGCATAATGGATCACGCTCTATCTCTATTAGTCCACAATATATAAACTCGAACGATTACGATAAATGAAGTGTTATACTTGAATGGATATTTAACAAGATAATAAAATAAATATATTATAAATTAATTGTTATCGATAATATATGAGGAGAAGTACTTATCGTTGCATATTTGTAATAAAATAAATAATAAATAAATTCATTGTTATCGATAACACTTGATGAGATGTATGAAATACGAACTAATTCCCATCGATGCATATTTTAACAAAATAAATATCCTAAAAATTAATTGCTATCGATAAGACTTGAGGAAGCTGTATGAAATATGTTTGCATACTTATCGATGTATATTTTAATAAAATAAATTTAATATAGACTTATTGTTGTCGATCAAATTTTAGCACAATACTTATCGATATCTATTTGATTTTTTTAATTTATATTTTATTTTAAAATTAAGATTTGTTTATTAAAATTTTTCTGATATTTTTTAAATGAATTGTTATCGATTAGAATTGAGTAAGAAATGCGTATGAAAACTTATCGATAAATATCCTAAAATTATATTGTTATCGATAACACTTGATGAGATGTATGAAATATGAATGAATACCCATCGATGCATATTTGCAATAAAATTTAATATTTAAAATAAATTGCTATCGATAAGACTTGAGGAGAAGCAAGGAATATATTTGAATATTTTAATACAATAAATTTTATATGAATTAATTGCTATCGATAAGATTTGGGCACAATACTTATCGATATCTATTTTATTTTTTTTTAAAATTATTTTTTACACACAAACTTGTTTTGGTTTTAAATATCTTATAAATGAATTGTTATCGATATGATTTAGGTAATATAATAATCGATAGATATTTAATTTATTTTTAATACATAAATTTTATTCAGTTTCTTCAAATTTTCTCCATGGTGTCGACAGGCAATTGGCTGCTTTTACTTTCCGACCTACATCTATCGTTCCTCCTGCCCAAGCCGAATCTGCTCCTCCTCCTCTCTACGCACTGCCCCTGCTCCTCGTATATTTGTGTTCTTATATACCCATACCCGGAGCTATACCCACACCCATACCCAAAGCCATATTCATACTCATACTCATTCCCGTTCATCATTTCTCTTGAACTTTTGTCGCCTGCTTTTCAGAGTATTTATGCCATTGCGTCTTTAGTCATGGCTCGGAAAATATGGCGATAAACATGTCACTCGTGTGCTGTTACTTGTGACTTGTTGTTGCTGCTCAGTCACGGCGGTACGAGTGGAGATGGAGATGGAGCCACAGCCAGTAACAGCACAAGGATCAGAAGTGGAGGCAGTGGCAGTAGGAGGAGCAGGAGGAGGAGGAGCAGCAGGCGGCTGGGAACCAAGACGAGTAACAGCAGCGGGACGAGATCAGAGCAAAACTTCGACCAGTATCCCCAGTACCACAACACGCACTCCGGTGGTTCCCAGCGAGCGGGGGCCAGCGGGAGCAGGGGACAATATGGCGTTGCTGATAATACATACTAGTTACTAACATAATACATACTTGTCATACTTGCACTCGCATATCATTTGATTTACGTTTTGTGTCGCACTTGTGATATATGCGTTGGCACGCCCCCAACCGCAATCCAGCATGCTCCCATGCCCCATGCTCCATGCTCATCATTCCTATCCAGCTTTCATGGTGTCCTGTCGTGGGCTAAATGGCAATGTATTCAAACATTTCAGTTTCGGGCTTGATGGCAGCCATAATTGAAAGCACAGCGAGCACAGCAGGACCGGGAATTCCACACACACACACACACACCAAACAGACACACACACATACATGGACATGCACACGCACAAAGGGACATGTGTAGCCAGCCATTTTGAGTTTAAGTGGCAATACGATTTGAATTCTTTATGTGGGCGCGTGGACGTGGTGCGTCGGGGTGTTAGTTAGTGTCCTCGTGTCAAGAGCTAAGGCGGTAGCTGATGCCGGGGACTTTTTTTCTCTAGATTTTTTCTCAGGGTCTAAGGTCCTGGGGCTTGCCTGTCCCTTGGGTTGTATTGGATTTGCTTGTTGATTGGTTTGCTTCTATTTTTTCTGATTTTCAGACATCTTTTTTTCTTTAGATTTTTCTGCTATTTTCTTCTCGTATTTTTTTTTTTATTTCTTGTATCATTTCTGCGTATCCATGAGCTACGGCTTTTTTTTCTCAAACTCCCTGATTATTCATGTCTCTCTCTCTCTCTCTCTGTCTGTGTCCCCTCGAATATTTTCACTTTTCAATGAGACTCGTTTGAGGCAGCTGGCGCTTTAGTTTAGTTTT
This sequence comes from Hirtodrosophila trivittata, assembly GCA_035045065.1. Classification (NCBI taxonomy): domain Eukaryota; kingdom Metazoa; phylum Arthropoda; class Insecta; order Diptera; family Drosophilidae; genus Hirtodrosophila; species Hirtodrosophila trivittata. The sequence continues at coordinate 4,994,237 of JAWNNK010001028.1, read as the reverse complement.
ATTTTATTGCATATTTCTAAGAGCCAGCACATGAATGTTATGGCCATGCCTGTAATTTGTGTGTCAGCAACAGCAGCCGAGCAGCAAATTACGCAACTACATTGAAACATAACTACACAATGCCCAGATACACATACGTATAGGCATACACTGAGAGAAATGTCTGGGAGTTATGAGCCAAAGGTCAAGTGAACATTGCTTTGTTTAAGCCAAAAAGTTAAGAGCAAATTAAAGGCAACTTTTATTTAAGGAAAATATAAATTTATTGAATATAAAACAGTATATAGTTATCTGCCAGATCGTAGCTATATATACCTATATGAAGCCTGTTCTAGAGTTGAAAAGATTTATCTCATCAAAATCGAAGCTTCATTTCAATTTCTCATGCTTAATTTGAATTTAATTTGTCGTCTGCTGTTTTTCTGCGTGTATTTTCGGGTATTTTGGCAAGCAATAAATGGGACTAGTTTCTTTATATATATATAGATGTATATATATAGATGTATATATATATATATAGTAATGCATGCACATTATACTATTACTTATACGCGCCTTTGTTGCTTTAACAAAACACCAAAAAGGGAGCAGAAAAAAAGTTATCAATGAAAAAAAACAGGAAAAGCAACCGAGAGCTCTGTGAAACCCGCATATGTTTTGAGCGTGGGTAAGAAAATAGGAATGAAGGAGGAAGGAGGGAGGTGGGAGGTGGGGGGTGTGGGGTGGGGGGAGAAGGCCTGCTGGGCCCTCGCAGCGACAACAGCTTGCATAAATTTGTATATTGACAGACTATGGAATGGAATAACTGCTAAGTTTCATTCACATTCACATTCACATTCGCATTCTCATTCGCATTCGTCATTCCGCTTTCCTGATATCTTTGTCAAATGTGCGAGTAACTGTAGCTGACGAAAGAGGATTCAATCTCAATGGGACTTCAGTGGCAGCCAGCTACCACACACACCCACACACTCGCACACCCACTGCCAATTCGGGACAATGATTTGTCGTCGTGCGGCATGTGAAATGTGCGCAAAAAGTGCTGCTAAGACAATAGTAAAATATGAGGGTGTATGCCGCAGAGTCATAAGTAACGGCTAGGCCAAAGGTGATAGAGCATCTACTTAAGAAAGTTTCCTATTCTCCTTCGAGTAGTCAATGATTATCTTTTGCTTTCATATTATTTGTTTATACAACTTTATACAATATATATATTGTATGTTATCTCAAACCTGCGAAAGTCAATTTACGCTAATTGGCAACGATATTGGCATATAATTTTGACTAAGCACATTCGACTTTACTTTGCTAAGTGAACTAATCATTACTTTCAAAGCAATTCAAATTGATGACTCACCTCGGACAAGGAGCTGGAGATGCACAAGAAGGTCCTGCGGGTTGATTTGACCAGCTCACCTCAAGCTCTGCCAGTTGCTTCCAGTTACTTTCAAATATCCTGGGAATATCAATAAGAAATTGTTGTCAGCTTCATGAAATTATTTTTTACTATATTATTCAAATATTTAACATAATTGATAAATAAAATACAATACAAAAATAATGATTATAGTACATTTTTAATTTAATTTAATTTAGATTCGACTAAAAGATAAGAGTTTCATTCTGAAAAAATATATATAAAAAAATATAATATATATATAAATATTAAGTTGGCATTTGATTGGCAAAAATAATTAAAATAAAATAAAATAAAAATAAAAGATAATAAAATAAAATATAATATAAAAATATTTAATAAAATAAAATAAAATAAACCAAGATAAAATAATATAATGTATGTTTATAAAATATAAAATATACATAATATTAATTTTTAAAAAGTAAACGGAAATTTTAAAGAGTTCAATAATAAAAGTATAAATAAAATATAAAAAAATATAAAATATACATTTTTTTAACAAGTAAATTGAAAATTTAAAGATGTAAAAAGTAAAAGTATAAATAAAATATAAAAAAATACATAATATTCTTTTCTTTATAAGTAAATTGGAATTTTAAAGAAGTAAAAGCAAAAGTATAAATAAAATATAAAAATAAATATAATATTAATTTTTTTAAATTCAACTTGAAATTAAAAGGGGTAAAAAGTAAAAAGTCTGGGAATATTATTAAAAATGGTTTAAAATTTAAATTAAATTTTTATATATAGAAGAATACAGCATGAAAATATGAATATATATTTTAAGGTGAACTTTTTGCAACGATTTTTGGAGCTAAAGTTTCCAGATATAAGATAGATATAGATGAGATTAGCTGGTCTACTTCTGACTGAACCTTGATTAAGCAAATAATTAGGCATTCACTTGAAAATAATATCTAGTTAACTACCAGATCGAATACATATATACATAACTATTTGAAGCTTGTTCGAAACTTGAGACTTGATGAGCATAAAAAATCAATCTTTATTTCAATTTCAAGAATCGTATCTTAAAATTCCACATATAAGATAGATATGGATATATTTAAGATATATTTCTGGTCTCCTTCTGACTGTCCGACTTCGTATCGTTGAAAATCATATCTAGTTATCTACCAGATCGAATACATATTATATATACAATATTTTGAGCTTGCTCGAAGCTTGAGTCGAGTTTCTAATTGATGAGCATAAAAAATCAATTTTTATACTAATTTCAAGAATCGTACCTTAAGTTTCCAGTTATAAGTTAGATATAGGATATAAGATATAAGATATAAGATATAGGATATAGGATATAGGATATAGGATATAAGATATAAGATATAAGATATAGGATATAGGATATAGGATATAGGATATAGGATATAAGATATAGGATATAGGATATAGGATATAGGATATAGGATATAAGATATAAGATATAAGATATAGGATATAGGATATAGGATATAGGATATAGGATATAGGATATAGGATATAGGATATAGGATATAGGATATAGGATATAGGATATAGGATATAGGATATAAGATATAAGATATAAGATATAGGATATAGGATATAGGATATAGGATATAGGATATAAGATATAAGATATAAGATATAGGATATAGGATATAGGATATAGGATATAGGATATAGGATATAGGATATAGGATATAGAATATAGGATATAGGATATAAATATATATATATATATAGATATAGATATAGATATAGATATAGATATAGATATAGATATAGATATAGATATTAAGGATACATTTCTGGTCTCCTGCTGGCTGTCCGGTTGACTGACCTTTGGAGGAGTTGAACATGCTCAGATAATAGTGATTGACTTTGGAATCTAAGCCTTGTCTCTATGTGAAAAGGTAGGCCAAATGAATATGTAATGAAGCATTTACTTAGCTTGCATAAACTGTGAAGAGCATTTACTGCTGCTGTGTAAACATAGCGCACAAGTTCTCAATTATGAATACACGTATTACGCATACGCCATGTGGCACGGACAGTGCACAAATGTTATACAAACTTTGACAGCCAGCACCTAGCTCTTCGTCATAGTAGATCCAGCAGAAAGACAAGTGGAACAGCACGCTAAGATGCTTAACAAATATTGTTATTTCATTTAGGGTTCTAGCGCTGTCGCTGGGATCATGTGGCGTATACGCAATTGCTCATAATTTAAAGCAAGCCAACAGCAACAGAAGAGATTAAGCCAGAAAAGAATTAATTCAATTTGATGTATGAGCGTGTGTATATAGTATAATATATATATTTAAATTTCGAATTTCGCTTAATATGCTTAAGTACACATGGTAAAAAATTGTGAAATTTAATCGATATCGAATTAAATGTATTGAAATCATTTCCCATAGTTTCCAGGCTGTGAAATCCAAACAAAATGAAGCCTTCAACAACAGCGGCAATACACAAATCAAAACCAACAAAAGGAAAATAGCTCAAGTCCAAAATTGTGCATAACGACTGGCAAATATCCTGCGACAAAAGGTCCTTTGCCCCAAACAGATTATAAACGAAATGAAAGAGATTTATTTGAATACAGTTTTTGTTTTCTGTTTTCAGAGTTCAACTGGATATAGTTAGAGTTATATATGAGGGTTTTAAAAGATATATTTGTAGCTAATGAGATTGTAAATCGAAGATATATACGCTATATATTGTCTGCGATTTATAGCAGATATAGAAACATCAGACGTTGAAGTTGTCTACACCCTAAGTACGCGCTTTATGACATTGGGTATGAAAGAGCCAACAATAACAATTTATATGCACATATAACTATGTTTATTTTTCATAATTTATATGCCACTTATTCGCTCACCCGTTTACCACTCACCCCTCGTCCCTTTCTCCTCATCCTGCGTCCTTCGCCCGCTTGTTGCTGGTTGCACGCATGGCATTGCAGATATCCAAAGTTTTATTCTACGCTGTTGTTTTCTCTGTGTGTATAAGTGTGTTTGTCTGTGTGTGTGTGTGTGTTATGAGTGTGTGCTTAATGTAAATGAAAATTCTCAATTGCCAAGCCATGGTAAAACAATTACGCGCTTAAATGGCAGAAAATTTCTAAATAAATAGATTACTTGCATTGACACAAGCATTTTATAAATAAATAAGTAGGGTGGTTCAGTGCGGGCTTGGGCCGCGTTTCGGGCTGGGATTGTGCTCTATGATCGTAAGGGCTAAAGCTGTATCCAATGGCAGTTAAAATGTTGCCTCTTACCCATCGATTGGCGCCCCTCTTGACAAAGCTTTGTACGTCGTTCGAGAGGGTTTTTCAGTGCTGTAAAACTAATTTTGTGCTTCATAAACTTTTATGACAAATAAGGTACTTTTTTTTGACAGTGTGTCAAACCCGCGTTCGCACACACACCCACACACGCACGCACACTCGAAAAGTGCTGTTCAAGCGTATTTTTTGTTTGTTCCACACCCGTTGAGGGGTTGAGGGGGTGGGGCTCCCCTTTTCCCCTTTTCTTTACGCATTTTTTGGCCCTTTTTTGCTTTTGAGATCGAAAGTGTGTGTGCGTGTGTGTATGTTTATTATCAAAATGGCATTAGGCACGACTTGCAAAACGAAAAGAGAATTGGAATGCAAACCGAACGAAATGAAAATGAAATGAAATGAGACCAAAATAACGAGCGGAAAATGAGAAAATTAATATTTTGACGCGCCCGCCCACTGGCAGCGGGCCAAAATGAGCTCATTAAATTTAATATCACAATTGGCAGCAGCAAATGGATTTCGAGTGAATTTTGCAGTACGTGCATCCACTTGAATATGCATTAATTCTCACATTAATAATATTTGATTACGGCCTGCTTAAATGACATTAGCCCAAGGCATTAGCACTAAAGTCCTTACCGAACCATAAAACTTATTAATGCGTGTGGGGACAAGCTTCGTCCTTAACGGAACTTAATTTGGCAATGAAGCTTTCATGAGGTTCTCGCGATTATCATCCCTATATATAAAAGTTACTCCTCTGCGCCATAATTGATATAAATATGGTCATAAATTTGATGCAAGAATCTGTTTTACTTTCCTTCATTTTTTTTAGCTAGGCAATAGATCAAATTATATTTGTCAACAAAAAGCTAATGGCTAGGCATGAGTTTTGTTCCATTAAATTCTGGCAAAAGGAAAACTAATTAAATAATAATTACAATAAATTGAAGGCAGCAGCAAAAGTATTACATAAATGGCAGTTAAACTAGAGACATCAAATTTGATTTGAGTAAGCTATAAAAATTTGGAAATTTTTATTTAATGGCAACTATTATCGAAGTTCGGGAGTAAAACGATTAAAGTAGAATTGAAATAAAATAGAATTGAAACTACTTAATTTTAACTGAAATTAGGAATTCATATTTTATAAAAAGTTGAAATTTTAAAGTATTTTTTTTATTTATTTAACTTTTTAATGACAACTATTAAAAGTGGACCAAAAATTTACACAAAAATAAAATTGAAATTATTAAATTTATATTTTATAGAAAATGGAAATTTTAAAGTACTTTTTTTATTATTTTATTTATTTATGTAAATATTAGTTTTTAGTATTTTTTTTATATTTTTTTTGATTAAAGTATTTACTTATTTATTTTTTTTTATATTTTTTATATTTCTAATTTTTTTTATTTATTTAATGACAACTATTAAAAGTCGACCAAACAATGTATTTAATTATTTTTTTTTTTTTATATTTTTTATTTTAATTTTATTTTGTTCTCTTTTTTATTTTATTTATTTTTTATATTTTTATTTATTTATTTAATGCCAACTATTAACAGTCGACCAAAAGAAATTATTAAACTTATATTTTATAGAAAGTGGAAATTTTATAGTTTTTTTTTTATTATTTTATTTATATATGTATATATTATGTACAATATATATTATTACTATTGTATATATTTGTTTTTAATAATGTTTTTATATTTTTATTTATTAATGTATTTCATTATTTTTTTATATTTTTTATTTATTTATTTATTTTTAATATTTTTATTTTATTTTTTTATTTATTTAATTTAATAGTTGTAAAAGTCGACCAAAAATTTGGGAGACAAGAGATTAAAGTCGAAAAATAATAAAAATTACATTAAATAAAGTAGAAGTTATTAATATTTAAACTGAAATTAAGCATTGATATTTTATAAAAAGTTGAAACTTTAAAGTATTTTTATTATTTTTCATTTTTTTTTATTTAATGTCAATTCTTAAAATCGATCAAAAAATTGGGGAGTAAAAAGATTAAAGAGACTATATGAAATAAAATAAAAAATGATTGAAATTATAAAATTTGAAACTGAAATTTAGAATTTAATATTTTAAATTTTCAATTAAATTTAAAGTAAATGTTTAAATGATCCCAAAATTGGTTGCGAGGCTTGGGAAAAACCCAGTCAGATTACGATTTGGAAAGTTTACAGCTAAAGTAAAAGTATGTTAAGGGCCTCTGCTAGTCGAGCACACCCAGTATTTGTAGCATAATGAAAAACGAACTATTGGCAAATCAAATGAAAATAAAATAGCTAATAGAAATGAAATGTCAGAAAATTACAAACAACATGCCGCAAAAATTTATTTTACAATTAACATTGTAAATATTATGAGAAATAATTGTCGAAAGCCGCAAAAGTTCATGATTTTGTTTATTTAAAATATAATATTTGTTTTCTTTTGTGCTCAGAACGACTCTCCCTCTCTCCCTCACGCTTTCTCTTTCTGTTGTTTATCAGTCAATTTGATTTGATGTTGACTCTAGTATCAATGTCTAGTGGAATTTAAATGAAGCTTGCCTCGCCTCATGAGAGCTCTCCCTTCCCTTTTGGCATCTTTCAAACTTTACATTTTATTCAATTTGCTGTATTCTTTTGCTTTTCTATTATTTTTGTTTATTTTCCTTCTTTTTTTTTTGGGTCCGTAAAACTTGTTGAGATTTTGCTAAAGTTTCGTGCTGACTGGACGCTGCTCCCAATGAATAGAGCAAATAATTGCGAATATATGACAGTGTCATATTTCACTTGAAAACATCATATTTTTTTTTATTTTCCGTTATAATAATATATAAAGTATACAACTTTTTTGCTTGTTGCTGCATTATAATATCTGCTCTGCATGTACTGTCTCTATGTGCTAGTGTGTATGTGTGTGTGTGTGTAGACGTAATGAGCGGATGAGCAAAAAGTTTATGGACGACAGGAAGCGACAGTCGCGCCGACACTCAGAGGCAGCGTCCAACCGAGAGTCGGAAGAGCAGCCGAAGAGCCGCAATGCTGGACTACACGATGGTCAGTAGGAGTGTATATATATATATATATATATGTACTGTATACAGCATAAGGATGAGAATGAGAATGCGGTTAAGGATGAGGAGGTGGCTTCAATGCGGTCGGTCAGTTGGTCAGTTTGGAGGCTGCGACGCTGCAATTCATGTCCGCTAATTAAATTGTAATTATTTATGGTAATGTATGTGTTTGTGCCTGCTAATGTGTGTGTGTGTACACATACATAAATGAGTGTGCACAAATGTATGTGAGACTTGTCGACGGCAGCGGCTCGCGGTCACAAACACTGTTCTTAATTTAATGAAAGATTTCGATTATAAATGGTATTACATTTACACGGTCCTTAACTGGCAATGTGCACTTCTGTGTGTGTGTGTGTGTGTGTGAGATTGCAAGTGTGTAATTATATATGTTTGTCTCTTCGTCTGTCTGTGTGTGTGTGTGTGTTTGTCAGTTGCTTTCATTAATTTTGTATTTTCGCGCATCTGAATCAAATTTTAGTCAGCGCTACTCGCTCTTTCATACAGATAATGCTTTATATATATATATATATATATTCTTGTTCTGCATTAATAAGCGAATCGTTTTATCTTCTCCCTTGTTCTTTTTGCCTTACAGTTTGTTTAATTAAATGAAAATGGCTAAGAGCATGTTACACACTTTATAGTTGCGACCTCATGAAATATGCGGGTTATCGAAGCCAAATTTACAGGCTTTTGTTTTTTGCTAAAAGGATTCCTCGGTAGAAGAGAATGTATACAGAACTATAGTATGTATAGCATCTAGGTATATAGTATATATATGTTATATATCTTTATAGATGTTCAGCTGAATATAAACGTTTTTAGAGAGAGATTCAATTTAGATTTACAAATTATTATTATAATTATCAGAATAAGAAAAAGTTCGCACAACCCAAACCAAATCCTTTTCCCTATTTAACACTAAGTTTAACTAATATGCATATGATTAAGTCATAGATTAAGTTCAAAGAATTCAATATATAATAACTTAATTGTAAAATATAAAACTATCACCCAAAGGCAAATAACACCTTTCTGTTTTCAACGAAACTTTTCGAATTTTCTAAAAATTTATAAATAATTTTGTATCTCAATTTTTACAATAAAAGTTAGAAGCAACCTTTATATTTCGATTTAAATGTTATAAATTGCAATTTAATTACTCTTGTATAACCTTTTTTTATGGGTCAAATATATGAATAAAAATAAATGTATTTTGAATAAATTAAAGAGAAAAACTCAGCCTGTTTTTTAGAGTTCAAAAAGCAAGAGGATACGCGATGTTGGACATATTTTTTGCTTAGCTTCAGCTCATGATTTATATATATTTATTTTATGTTATGTATATATATATATATGTAATATATATAGTAGATTTCTCTGGTGCATTCTACATTTTATAGCTTGAATGTGCTATAAACTTATACGAGAATTGAACAGTCTTTTGTCAAATATAATTAAAATAATAAAATAGAAATGTTAAATGAAATTGTTTTCTTTTAGATACAGAGTCAGATTAGAGTCGGATTAGAATCCTTTATCCTTTAGTTTAGGGTCATAAAACCCTTTAGAAGAAAAGAGTAGCAAATGGCAATTGTTGCCCATCTAAAGGTAAGAGTTTGAGGAGCACAAAAAGTTAGTTAAAGAAAAGAGATTTGAAGTTGGAGCACGTGTTTAGATTAAGTAGTTAGATATTTTGTGTAACGAGCAACAATATACAATTAAGCCGAAAGGTCAATTTTGGAAGAAGCAGTCTTAAAGATTCCGGCAATAAAAAACTTGTCAAAATGGAGCCGGGAAAAAAAAGAATAAAGGAACCATAAAATAAAAAATAATAAAAAGAGATTCGCAGAGAGAGAGAGAGGAGAGAGAGGAGGAGCGCGCGTGACTGCATTTAAGGGCCACTCAATGGACTGCGAAGTGGTCCATAGTCCGTACTATGTTGGAGTCCGGATACTGTAAGTGCTGTGGCTATTTGTTGTCCCGGAGTTCAGCGCTCAGTCCTGGCAATGCATTGTTAATGAATGCCTAGAAAGCCAAGCGAAAGCCAAGCCAAGCCGAGCCACCGGCCATTGGCGTGAGAATTCCGCTCAAATTTAATTAAACTGACTGAGCAGCGGTGCAAAAATGTTGTTCGTGGTGCTAAGCTCAGACTTTGAGAGATGGAGGAGAGCACTCATAATTTTATGATGCTTAATAATTGATGCTGGGTGGGGTAGGGGGAGGTTCAGGGGGGTGGGGGGAGGCGGAGAATTTGAAGCGCCTTATTGAAAGCGTTCTCCGAAAAGTAGGCAATAAAAGTTTTATGACACCAGAATGGGCCACTTGACTGGAAGCTACTCGAAGCAACTCTAACAACGGGTTAAGGCAGTTAACTAACTTTAATGACTTAACCGGCATTGACCTCTCTGTGTGTGTGTGTGTGTTAGGGGGGTTGGGTCAATGGGTAGAAATGAAAGGCATCAAAGTGTGCCTGGCCTTGGCTGTCAGCGATGAAAACGCACAATTTATTTGTAAAATAAATTTCACACTAAAATCATATACATCGTTCGATATAATACAAAAATTTTGTTTTTCCTAAAATTTTCGTTATAGTGGTTTTTTATATATAAAAAAAATACCTTTTTGGGTCCAAACACATTTCCAAAGCTCAACCAAATTATTAACTTCATAATGCCCTCGGCTAAGCGACTTTTAGCTAAAATCGCACGGCTTTATAGGCGCATCAGGCCGCGCACCACGCCCAAATCAATGGATCAAGTGCAATCGAAGAGATGCAATAATAAGGATACCTGCATGATCGAGGCGGACCGTGAGGGTCAGGATGCACTACCCCAAAACTATATTGTACTGAAGACGGAGGCCGAAATAGTTCCGGAGCCAGGTATACATACGTCAAACTTATCAATTCACTGCCAGACGAACCGAATCGCCGCTGGCTATGAGGCTAGGACGAAGCAATTGTTTCGAGGCTCCGATGGCGATATTACAATGGATGAGGGGCCGATCCTCGAGAATGGAATGACCAAGCTGGCATTCTGCCGCCAGCTGGATAGCCTGCTGCAACGCAGTTTGGGCACTATAAGCCCCCAGGGCAGATCGTGGTCCAAACCCGACTGCAGTTATTGTTGATGAATCAAATTGATTGAATGTGAAACCTTTATTTGAGATTATTGTTATATCTTTTTTTCTTTTTTTTTTTTTCTCGTGCCCAGCACGTAGCACACACGCACACCCAAACACAAACGCCCACAAACGCCCAACTGCAATGTATCCTAAGCGGTGAATTCAGTCGGAGGCGGCGTGGGATCAGACTCTTACTTTGAGCTCCTCCTGTAATATCACAAAAAAAAAAAAACAACCTCAAATAAGTTGTATTTAAAACATAAAACAAATACTCGTTTTTTTTTTTTTTGCGCTTGTAGCTAATAAAGTTAAAACAGAAGACCTTGCTGCCAATCCCTTCCACCTGATATAAGCTCCACACACCACACTCCAGTCAAAGGCGACAGTTGACGCTGCTGCCAGCTCCCATCAGAATCAGATTGGCTGCTTGGCAGGGCAGCAGCTCATTAAAATAAACACAACCTGCCAGTAATTATGATGGGACTCGCTCTCTGTGTGTGCGTGTGTGTGTGTGTGTGTGTGTGTGTGTGTATGTGTACAAACATGTAAGTACATGCGAAAAACCCACAGACCGTAAACAGAAAGCCCGTGCAGCAGCAGCGGCAGCTGGGGAGACGGGCAGCGGGGGCCTCGAGGGGTGGCGTCAATTTATGAACAAGCACAGCCTAAAAGCATGCAACACTTCTTAACATTTGCTGTCGCCGCCTTTATGAGAGCCCCTGCGTATTTATTTATACATTAGTGTGTGTGAGAGAGAGTGTGTGTGTGTGTGTGTATATGATTCAATTTGGCGCAATGCTTTTGTTTGCATTTCTTTTATAATTAATTGCATTGCTTACGCCTGCCTGAGCCTGAGCCTGAGCTCGCACCGACGCTGCGGGTTACGTTGACGAGTAGCGTGTCCGGGTCCCAATTCATGTGGTGATTATTGGATCAAACTCTGAGCTCCCCCACGCAACCACGCACCCCAAACACACACACACACAGGCACACACAGGCAAGCATAAACAAGGTTATTTCGATCAAAGTGACGTTTAATTAAATCACAAAAATGCAGAGCGTATTAAGGGATGCTGCTGTGCAACAGTTGGTCCTTGATGTGGCTCCATGCTGTGTCTCGCTCTCTCTCTCTGTGTGTGTGTGTGTGTGGCAAATAGTTTGAGGCCTGTACATGCGGTTTATACAATTGCTGGCAGCATTGATTAAATGTCGCTTAAATGTGCATGCAAATCAAGAGAAACAAAACAGAATATGGGAAGAGTCATATGACATGGACATGGACATGGACAGAGCCGGAGATGGAGTACTCGATAAATACCAATGCCAGAGATTGCCAAATAACTCAATTCCAAGCGTGACACGAAAATAGCCAATTACAACTAAGTTAAGCTACTTACGATATGTCCAGTGCAACTGATGATTGCATGGACATATTAAATGTGAGCTCGCCAGAGATGTTGCAACAGTTTTGAGTGAAAACTGACAGAAAGAAAATGCACATGGAAAAGGACTGACAGGAGATGGCACAGGACCTTTGCACAGTCCATTGACAAGCGATGGCAAAAGCAAACGGATTTTTTCAATATGTTCACATTTCATTGTTAATCGCGTCGGAAAATGGGACACGCGCTCCTCTCTAAGGAAAAGCGTGCAAGGTGATGGTAACGGTGACATAACTGCATCCGTTGTGCTGGTCGTTGGCGGTAGCTGTGCCTGCATGTGGCCACAGCCCCCCCAATGAGCGTTGCGGGCGCAATGGAACGTGATGTAAGCTGTGCGCAGGAAGCAGCACGAGGTGAAGGCAGAACCAAAAGCAAAAGCAAAAGCAATACCAACTGCAAAGGCTTTGGCTGAGGAGCAATTTTAACGAATTGAATGTGATGCGATTGATAGTAGAATTGCTGTATACATGCCCACATCAATACACACATCCACACCCACTCACACACACACACACACACACACGAATAGATAGACGTGCCGTTGGTAAAACAACAGACTGCGCAAACAAAAGGGAGTCAGAGAACACAATGAAAGACAGTGGCAAAATATGTGAATCAAAATTTTGGCATTCAACTAATTGGAAAACGGTCTAACGATTGTCCAATTGGACTTTTCTGCTGCGAAGACTGCAAAATGATAGCATTGATGTTTGTGTGTAGGTTAATAGCAGTTAAAATTCATTCAAATGATTTTCAAATTTTAATTCCATGCAACAATTCGATAGGCTTTTCCCCATCTGTTTTCCTTAGTTTGGCCAAGATGCATGCAACTAATGAGCGGGAAAACACAGTTACATTTACAAACATACACAGTTAATTGGAAAAGTGATAAGCAATTTCAATAATTGCATGCAATTAGCTAACGATGTGTTCGATGCTCGATGTTTGTGTTGCACACAGGGTAAGCTGCATATTCCTTTGGGGCAACTAAATGTGTCAGCTGCCTTTGCACCTTTCGAGCAACGTGTGTGGGTGTTAATTAACTGATAAACGCCTTGAGGCGATGCCACTGCCACTGCCACTGCCAGTGCTACTTGCCACTGTTGCTGTTGCAAGTACGAGTTGTATTTTTGATGCACAAGTTGCTGTTTGTTGTTGCAACAAAGTTTCAGCGATTTGTTGGCTATTTTGGACCATGGTGCAAGCTGTGTGTGGCCACCTGCGCAACGCACACACACATATGTATACCACACACACACACACACACACACACACACGTAAACACATAGAGTCAGTGCCACACCCATACCCATAGAGAAGCTTACAGCACATACACATATTGGCAAACGCTCAGGAGCGCAAATTTAATTAAAGTTGGGAAAACAGTATTGACTCGAACGGTAAATTATGCAGCATGCCACACACAGACAAAGGGAGATTCATAGTAGCAGAAAGAGATAGAACGATTAGGAACATACACATGCTGATGAAATGGGCAAACAAAGGCGGATATACTTTCGAATAGACAATTGCAATAGATGGAGATAGATTGCCGCCTGCCAGCGAGTGCAATCAAAAGAAAAATGTTGCCCCGGAAAACACACACACAGAGAGAGAAACCAAATCTTCAATGCCATTGCCCAATCCAATGCCGGAAACAGGCGTAAGCAATGCATGCCAAGCCTTTGCTTGTCTTTTGCCTTGCCTCCAATTGCCAGTTACCAGTTGCCAGTTACCAGTTGCCAGTTACCAGTTGCCAGATCTGTAAGCTGCTCTCGCATTGGAAATGAGTTTTGTTGTATGCACGCTGCCACAGCATTTTGGCAGCCATTGACTAAAGGAATTGACGTACCAAATGAATCTCAGTACTACTGGTAGGAACATACATTGTGGCACTGCCACCACAATAAATGCCACCACAAAACGTGTTGCAAACTTTTATTACCACAGCCAAAGCGAATGGCAGACATTTTGGCAAAAGGGCCAGACAGATTCGCCGAGCTGCACTTGGCGCCAGTCATTCCAAATCTGAACTCATACTAGGTCACATACCATGCATATTCACTACACACTCACGACTATTCACTATACACTATTCACTATTCACTGTCTCTAAGTCACTTTTCCTTTCCCCTCCCCAAAGCACTTCCCCTAGCTGACAAAAATTGCATCGCAAGTTGATTTCACTTTTTATTGCATTTACGTTTTGTGCGCTGATAAAAATGAATGACTGCATCATCAATGGCAGCCACACGACGTCAACCTGGTGGCAACTGGCAGCTCCTTCTGTGTATATTTATGTATGTGTGTGTGTGTGTGTGTGTGCTGAAATCAATGCGCGTGGCAGCGTGCAACAAGGCGAGAGGCAAGAGGCATGGGGGCGTGCGACACTTGCTCATTTGCAGCGTTTAGAGCCAAAGTGGCAGGATGCGTTGCTGCTGATGTCCTCGATGCTGCTCATGTTACCCGTGCTGCCCAACCAACTCTCGAAGTCAACAAGTTGGGTGGTCAACTCGCCATATCCTGTCATCCTGCCTTCCTGACAGCCTCCCAGACGCCCAGCTTCCCAGCCTGCAAATCAGATACTCAGAGAATCACATTATGCTAATGTTGTGTAATTTTCTCTCCCTCCCTTTAGGGCTCTCTATATATGTATGTGTGTGTGTGTGTGTGTGTGGGTGTTGAGGGAGGGTGGACCTGGATACGCTGTCTCAGCACGCATCCTAAGTGCAAACCCTGCCAAAGCAGTTTGTAATTACACACATAAAGTAGACAAAACCTTGAGCTTCAAAATTACATATTTGATCAAAGCAAGTGGAGGGTTCCGCTCCACACACACACACACACACACAGGAGGATACACTTGGATGCAGTTGCTCCTGATTTATTCTGGCCAAATTGTTTGCTGATTTCAATTTCCAATTGCCAATGCCAAATGCAAATTTGTCTTTATCAATTTATTATTATTATCGTTCTACGTTTCCAATTTGAATTCAGTTTCATTTCTAATTTATTTTTCTATTACCCTTGGCTATATTAGCTCTAACTACAAATATGTGTTAATGCTTCAATTTAGCCATGAATTAGTCCAGATTGCAATTATTTCAGTATTTACACATCTTATGCTAATTGGCCTACAGTCTCTGAGATTATTAGATAATATACAAAGTGTTTTGTGAAAGAACAACAAAATCTAAATGAGTTTCTTTGAGTATCAGGTTTTATGTAAATCTCAATTGCTCTGCTATAAAATCGGTCCGTTCTATATCAATATATATAATGATGTATGAGATAATGCATAACTATCGAATATGTGTTCTTTTGTGTTGTCCTTGCTGTTGCTTTTTATCCCAGAACCTAACGAAGTAGCTGACAGCCTGTGGCTCGTCTATAATATTTACTGAACAAAGGCAGAGAAAATTGTTCTGCCTTTAAGCAAAGGATACGTCTCATATAAACAAGTAATTATGTTAATGAAATTGGTAATATTATGGCAAATAATCTGAGGTAACAATTATATAGTTATATATCAATCTTAGGAGCCCACAAGAGCTGTCCCAAGCTGCTCTTAAACTGAGAAACTCAGCTTGAAAAATAAAATTTGAAGAAATATACTTAAAACTAGCCAAAAATCTATATATATCAAACCTATTCCAAATCGGTTGAAACTCATTTTATCCTTTTCTTAAAATCTTTGTTGACTTGAAACAAATAGAGCCATAAATTATCTCTGAAAAGAATCATAAAAAGATATTGGTTAAACTATCATAAGCCAAGGATACGTCTCATATAAGCCTGTAATTATGTTCATAAAATGGAGAATGTGAAACTAAATCTCTGAACTTAAAACTAGCCAAAAATCTATATATATCAAACCTATTCCAAATCGGTTGAAACTCATTTTATCCTTTTCTTAAAATCTTTGTTGACTTGAAACAAATAGAGCCATAAATTATCTCTGAATAGAAACATATAAAGATATCCGATTGCTGAAACTATCGTAAGGACAACTAGTCGTAGTATGCACATAAATAAGTAGATAGAGGACATGGAAATATAAAGAGAATCAGTTTGCAGGCGATAGAATTTGATTGGTAATCGTTTTGTCATCGATTGTTGTTATCGGAAATCTTTTGGCCATCAATTCGTGGTGGCAGCAGCCACTGTTGGCTGTTAGCCATTTGGCAATTCCCCCGTTGAACTTTTAAGCAATTCTCTGGCGATTTGCGAGGAGAATTCGAAGAGCTCCCACACACACACACACACACACACACACACGTGGCACACATTTAATGATAACGCGCCATGAAAATCTCATGGCATATAATCAGTGCCGCATTCAAGCAAATCTCCAGGTGGCCCCGCCACCTAGTTGGAGGAGCACCAGCCTCCACATCCCCCAATCTCTCGCCGAGCAACGCCCTGGCAAACGCATTACATATGCCAATTTATTCATTTTATTCATATTGTGCCATCTTGTGCCGCACTTGCCCCTTGCCCTCTCGTGTGGCGCCTGCTCTTTTGCTCCTTGGGCCGCCACTTCGTCAACGTCTTCCGCTTCCATGTGCGAACTTTGGCCATTTGTTTTTTTTTTGTTGTTCTGTTTTGTTTTTGTTTTAGCTTTTTTTCGCTGCTTTCTTGTTTGCCAGTTTGTGTGTCGTTTGTTTGCAAGTAGCTCTGTCGCTTTGTCTTTCCGTCCGACGAGGTGTGTGTGTGTGTGTGGCTCTTTGTGCTTATGTGTATTAAGGTGTGTGTGCGTGTGTGTGTGGGTGTGTGTGTATTTGTTTGTTTGATTGTTTGTTTGTTTGTTTGTCTTGCGCTTGACAGCGGGCGCTAACGAAAATGAAACAAAAGCACCTCCGCCTCAGCTTGAAGTAGCTGTCAATTTTGATGCACGTTCAACCGACAGCTGCCACGCCCACTGCCCAGAAAGGTATACACAGTCGTTTCAATGAGTTGATGCCACACAATGTGCTGCCGGTCATGAGCCCAATGCGAAGCGGAGCCAGTTGCGTCCACCGCGCAGCTCGGCCATTTGTGTCAGCGTTTTTCAATTAAGAATGTTTTATGTGCAGCAAAAAAGGAAATTAGCATTTATTGTTGTGCCCAAACACACATACACAACCACACACATACACACACACAGCCTATATATGTGTGTATACGTACACTCGATTATTTTTGCAGTCAAGCCTCGACTGGCTTCCGACATCGTCAGTGAAATCTTGAAAATGGCAGCAGCCGTCTCCAGCCGCCGGCAGCTCGCGGAAATGACATTTCGCGATTGAAGCTGCCGCCTGACCACGCCTACCCTACATACCCTTTGCCCCCCAAACACTTTAGCCCTGCAACCAGCTGCAGCTGCAGCTGTGCCACACACACAAAAAAAACAAGAAAAAAGCGCATGCATAAAATTGAAATCAAAAGACGCAGCAGAAATCAACGCAAGGCACACTTTGAATTACAAATGGCTCTCGTAATCCACTCTGGCGGCAACTGGCAACTGGCAACAGACTCAATATCTCTGGGAACATGGCTAGTGGCACGCCTCCATTTGTAGCACGGGTAGTGGCAAGTGAATGCTCAAACTAATTTCGAATGCGAACGCGAATCCGCTACGAAAATGTTTGCCCAATTTGCTTGGCCAACATTTAAAACATGACGTGACAATCCACGCACCGCATACCTTGGTGTGGGTTTAGTGTCTCAGTGTGTGTGTGTGTGTGTGTGTGTGTGTGTGTGTGTGTATAACATAGCTCTTGTTCTGTGACGTGACTACTGAGTAAAAGTTTTAGTCATTAACTAGATAGCGTTGAGCGTTGTTTAACAGCAGCACCAGCAGCACGACAGCAGAAATCTGAAGTGAAGAGAAACAGGACACGGAAACCAAAACACAGAGAGAAATTTATGACACTAAGAAGTTAGGAAACTTAACGGCATTTCAAATAACTCAATTAAGAATTGTGAGTATATATAATATATAAATGTATATGCAGTTTGATAAGACTATAGCTAAAATCGTTGGAAAAGTTTAGAAAGTTGCTTATTAAATTTTATATTTGTTGGTTTTACTTTTTTTTTCCTATATGCCTTATATGAATTTATATCTTTGTTTAAGTTTTTTCTATATATATCAGATACATATATGTCATTGGTTTACCTTTTTCTATATACTTGTATATGTGTTTTTCTGAGGTTGTCTCCAATCCTTGCCACAAACGTCAGATCAATTCAAAATCGTTGTTTTACTTTACTTTTTACACTTTTAATTTCCAGTTTACTTTTAAAAGAAATAATATAGTTTATATTGTACAATTTATAATTAAGCTTTTATCTTTTATTTATCAAATATTTATATATATATACAACTTGCCGTATTAGTCGTAAACAGACGCTCATCTTGGCCCTAAGCAATTGCAAGTTTTCTTTTCGTTAAATTATTTCCTAAAGAGGCTATCAACTTGGGCAACTGGCGCCTTCACAGGCTAGCTGGTAGTCGAAACTAGCACCTCTCGAAAAGTTGCCTAAATAACTCTATTCGACCACTTACTCAACTCGTTCAACTCGAGCAGTTTGCGGTGAAGTTTTGATACTAGCCTAAGCCAATTGCAAAAAGTTTAAAATTTTGATTTTTTCAGTTTTGAATATGTGATGTTCACATATTCAATCAAACTGCTTGAAGAAAGAGTATGTATGTATCCATTAAATATATATATATATATATATTCTTGGTACAGAAAACTAAAAGTAAAGTTGATTTTTTCTTTATGCTTATTGAAAAAGTTTTTGCCAGACGTGAAAGAAACCTTATCAGAGTGTACTCATTATTTTGACCAGTACTGTATATTCTAGCAATTCATGTGATCTATTTCCAAGCCCTTCGGTATAAACAGGGAGGAATCTGATCTGATATTGCATACTCCTTGCAGATCTTGTGAAATTCATCTTCATATAAAATAAGTTTTCAAGTAGCTTTTGGCCAAATAGATAATTTATGGTAGAAATAACTTAGAGATAGTTTTCTCTCAGTGCATTTGCGAGGCTAGGAGTATTCGTTTGGTAAACTTGGCTCTGAGCTGCACGTTGGCACGTTGATATAAATTAAACTCCGGCCAACTAGGAGAGGGCCAAACGACTCGTACAGCTAAAAAGACCAAAAGACAGATAAACAGAGACAGACACACAGAGAGAGAGAGTGAGAGAGCGAAAGGGAGAGAGATGGACAGAAGGAGGTACAAATAGACAGAATTTACGCCTTAAAGTTTTGCTTCTCTGATATTGTTGGGGCTATAATTTTAATTAAATCTGGGTGCTATGGCACAACGTTAACAATTTTTAACATAGTTTTAGTTACGGTTTCGCCTAGAAAGTGTGTGAAGTGTATGACCGTTGTTCTTGTTGTTCCCGGAACTTGTTGTTTCTATTATTGCCTCTCAGCTCTGTTCTATGTTCTATGTTGTGCCAACTCATCTTAAACTTTAATTAAATGTATTGTTTTTTTCCACTCCAAGTACATATGTGCATGCGTCTGTCTGTGTGTGTGAGTGCATTCCTTCTTACGCTTCATTTGCCCCAACCGAGCTACTATCCAAGCCGCAACCCTATCACCCAGACTACCAGACTACCCTAGCAGCAGCATTCCCCGGCAAGCCCAGGCATTCCCCAGCATTTGCAGAGATCGCCGCAAAAGTTTGTACAACTTTTGCGTTTTGTTCCACATGCTTGGCGCACACTTCTGGACCCCAACTCAGGCTATCAGAGGGAGAGAAAGACAAAGAGAAAGAGATAGAGATGGAGAGAAAAAATGAAGTAGATAGTGTGAGAGTGGGAGAGGGAATATGATGTGTGAGTGGCATGCATGTGTGGCAGTGAGTTTTATAGCATTCAGCATGCAATTGTGCGAGTGGCATACAAAAGAGCCTCTCAGTGCTCGGAGCTCGGCGCTCGGAGCTGGGAATGATGCCCCGCAACTGATTTTCACTGAAATTTTTAAGCCGTACGTTCTACCACGCCGGAATTCGCTAGACTTGGGCAGAAGTTTTCTACTTTTGTAATGAGCAAATTCTTTTTGATAAACTTTAGCCGAAGCATTCTCCATTGCTCCACTAAGCGGGAATCCAGCGTTTGAATCATTGAAATGTTTATCGAGTCCGTTTCCAATAGCTTCTGATACAAATAACACTCTCATATATATTTGTGTCTTCTTCTTCTTCTTCGACATTCTTAAGCTTAAACCAGAAAACTTGCAAGCGTCCATTTCATATTTCCCTGCTCCACACTTTTCTTTCCTTCTAACTTTTTTAAAGTTGCTTCTAAAACTTTGACTTAAGCATTATTAATTTGCGCTCACATTTTCACTTTCAACTAAAATGAAACTATTGTAGTTAACCTGTTTCCGTTCCACTTGGCTCAAAGGTCGTTGCATTTATTCGATATTCATAAGAGAAAATTGTAAAATCAGACCAGCTTTTTTTTTTTTTATCCATAGTATAATATTTTTGTTACTTTTTCATTTCACCTTGTGCCTTTGAAGTATCAAAGCGGATTAACTTTCTGGTCTTCAGCTTTGTACTCTTTCATATACATTTCTGCCTAAATTGTTAGTTTCTATCCGTCTATTTTAGCCCTGCTTTTTTCCTCTTAGCCCTTATTTATCCTTGGTTGCTGACAGTGCTGTCAGTCTCCTGTCAATAAAACATACCAAACTTCGGCTAGATCTCAACGTTTGCTCCCAGAAACAGAGTATTTATCTGTCCGAATTGTTTCATAAATAAACTAAATTGAAACCTAATCAGATTTAGCTGGCAATCTGATTCTGGTTCTGATTCTGTTTCTGTCATATTGTAGAAGTAATCTTATTTATTAATTTGTCTATTTATTTTAGTTATTTATTTATTTCTTTTTTTTAAAAATTAATTTTATTTTTAATTTATTTTATTTATTTATATATTTTTATTCATATTTATTTAATTTTTTTATTATTTATTTATTTATATATTTTTATTCATATTTATTTAATTTTTTTATTATTTATGTATTTATTTATATATTTTTATTCATATTTTATATTTAATTATTATTTTTTAATTTTTTTATTATTTATTTATTTATTTATATATTTTTATTCATATTTATTTATATATTTTTATTCATATTTATTTAATTATTTTTTTTTAATTTTTTTTATTGTTTTTTTTTATATATTTTTATTCATATTTATTTAATTATTTTTTTTAATTTTTTTTATTATTTATTTATATATTTTTATTCATATTTATTTAAATATTTTTTTTTTAATTTTTTTATTTTAGTTATTTATTTTTATGATTTATTTAGAGTCAACTAAAATGCAGTCAAAAACATAAAAAATTTAATAAAATATTAATCTTTTGTATATATATAAACAAAAAAGGAAAAAAGGATTTAAGAAATGAATAAAATAAAAAAATATATATCTGGGAGTGTTCAAAATTAAAAATGTATTGAAACTGATCCAACATTTGTTGCAAGGATTAAGGAAACCCCTGATAAACACAATCAGATTGGAAAGTTGAAGTCTGTTAAATTTATAAATATATTGATATAAAAGTCAAAAATCAGAGGATAGAAAGAGACATGTATAGAGAATAGCAAGGGATAGAATAGAAGCAGAAGGATAAAAAGTTAGTGTAGCTAGAAAGGAGCCCAATTATATCTAATAAAATATAGGAAAAGAGAAGATTTTAAAAGATTTTATCTATTTCCTTATATCCTGACAGCAATTGACTCCCACTAAAAGTGAACTCTTTTTTTCGTTAAGAGCATCTGACACAGATCCTTTATATTTAATCAACTATTTGTTTTATATTTTTAGCCGTTTTACTCCAAAAATAAAAATAAAAAGTAGACAGCACTGGCTGCTGGTAGCCGGCATCCATTGTGCTGTGCTTGAGCTATGTCTATGGCATCTGCTTGAGCTTTTGCTTTTACTTTTGGTTTTGGTTTGGGTTTGGGTTTTGGTTGTGCAACTGCCTCCTGCACTCATAGTTCATAGCCTTTTATTCGCCTTCATTTGAGATTGTCTAGCAGCCATCCACTTGAAGCCAGCCACAATTTTTGCCTGCTCTCATCCTTGGCCGCAAGCATCAACAGCTTCAGTTCCAGCTCCAGCTCCAGCATCAGCATCAGCTTCATCTTCAGCCTCAACTTCACCACAACAAATTGCAAAAACATTTCCATGCGACTTACTTACAATTCTTTGTGGTGCTCCTCAAGCTGTCGGCTGTCTGTTGTCTTCTGTCTGTCTGCCGCCTGGTAGCACCCAAATCCCACAGTTTTTACTCTGCTTCTGGTAGTCCTCCACCTCCATCTCCATCTCCACCTCCTTCTGCTACTGCTGCTGCTCGTCAGTGCCCATGCTGTTTACCCACTTAATGCCTATTTATTGCCCCTTTAATCCGTGCGCAGGCATTCAAGCTTAAACTGAACAACTTATGCACCCAAGGACCATACAATCTCTTCCATCAACTGACAGTACCCAGCCCCAGACCAACAATTCAATAGATGCTTCACACAATTACCTAATTGATATGGAATTAGAGCTGGCGCCTTTCACAAATTCAATTTTAATTATTTGCTCTTACAATTAAATGCCAGCAGCAGCAGGAGCTTCTGCTCTTATCCCAGCTGCTGCTGCTGCTGCTGCTGCTGTGTGCATCCAACAGCAATTGCAGCTCCTGCTGGAATGCCTCTGATTGTAATTATTACAAACATGGCGATAATAAATTTATTTGAAAGTTTTATTACAGTTATGATGCTGCCTGACTCCTGCTGCAGTTTCTGATGCTGTTGCTGCTGCTGTTGCTGTTGCTGTTGCTGCAGTTGATGGGAATGCGAATGCACACAGACAATTTCATTAAAATGTTGCACAGAGCTTAAGTTGCTTAAGTTGATGCAACGAAGATGTAGTCGACTACGCCGACGACGACGAAGGCGATGGCGATGACGATGACGACAGGCAAAGCAAAACCAATATCAAATATTTAAGCACTTCAAATTGCTCGTTTGCACTTACGAAAATAACTACGCAAAATTGAAGACGGCAAAGTCTAGGGCAAAGGCGAAGGCTATGAAGGCTATGAAGTTAGTTGCCAGACGCAGTGGCAACTGCTGCAGATGATGCAGCTTCAGCCAAGATGTATGCCAAAGATATAACTGGGCACATATACATATATATATTCTATATATAATATAGATTTAGTAGATACGAGCTCCATTTAACCTTTTGTAGTTTGCCATTGTTGCATGCTGCATGTTGCACGTTGCACTGCTGCTTTTGGCATTATCAAAAATTTAAAGTTTGCCATCATTACTTGTATTTCCTTAAGTTGCAAATTAAACTCCCACGAGGAATCGGAGCTGCCATTGCCGTTGTCTTTTACTATAACATATATATATATATATATATATGTATACACTATATACTACACACACACACACACATACGTACACTCTTTTGCCCAGCATGGTTTATTTAACAAAAACAACAGACAGCTACGCACACACACCCCAACTGGCTTTCATCGTTCCAATGGCGACGACGGCAAGTAAAATGACCCACTTTTGGTCTTTGGCATGGGCCGCAGCATCGCCCAGTGCGCTGCTGTCGGCTGCTGTTTCTAAAAAAGAAAAAAGGAATCAAAGAAATCAAATGGAAGAGTTGCCTCAGCCGAGCACCTAAAACAAAAAAAAAACACAAAAAAAGATGCATAAAAAACTAAGCCAAACAGCATCAGGCGACAAGTGACTGGGTGCTCAATGGTTGCGCATTGTGACTCAAAGCGCATTGAGTGGCTTTAGGCAGAGTTTTCACTCAGGCGGGCGCTCAAAAGTAGGCAACACATTTTGCAGAAAAAGCTCGTGTGCGCGTTAAGCTCGCTCTTCGGCTCTCTGAGTGAAAGAAGGAATAAAGAGTGGGCTCTGGCTTATGGTCACTTGACTTACTCCGGACTCCCACTCAAGATTGGCTAAACTTGAGCTACAGCTTCCTCACGCTTAGTTACTGTCGCCTTTGACTCGGTGCGAGTGCTGTGATGTGGCTTGACTGCGATTGGGATTGAAGCATGGACTAACAATGGGTTAGTCATAGGGATTGGTTGGCTTTGCTACACTCCGCACTTCGCATTATAATGTACGTATGTGAGTGTGTCTATCAGTATATGTATGTGTGTGTGTGTGTGTGTGTGTGTGTGTGGCGCGTGTTTGTGTTTCTAAGTTCGTTTGCTGTTGCTAACAACTCAGCGTTAAAGTTTTGCGGTAATGGCGCTCTGGGACGTCGCGACGACTGTCAGCTGCCTGCTGATGGACTGTCCCACAATTCTTGTCGAGTTGCCAGCGACTCATCGGGTCGGGGCTGAAGTAGCTCCCGTCCCGGTTGTTCATGTCTACAGTCCATGCAGTGCCGGACCATTAGGCGACGAGTGCGTATCACTTAGCCCTAAACTTGCCACTCGATTCTTGGCTTTAACAAAATTTTGCTACAACATTTTGCCGCTCCATGAAACAGCTGCCTGTCTGCCCCCCTCCACCCTCCAGCCCCCACTCCCTGCTCTTCTATACTGACCTACACCCACCCAGTCTGGCCTGGACCTTGCCCGGACTACAACTAGAATAATTTTAATTGAAATTACAAAAAAACCTAAATTACATCCAGTGAAACGCTGTGAGTTGCTGTCGGTTGGGGCTTACATTTATTTCACTTTTTTTACTTCCTTCTCGCTTTTTTTGTTATTGTTATTATTTTTTTTTATTGTTGCTCGGCGAAATTATCATTTTAAATCATTTTGTGTGCGCCCACAAAAGTATGCAAATAAAAGTCGTAATACATTTTTGTTGTGTGTGTGTGTGTGTGTGTGTGTGTTTTTTGTTGGTGTTCCCGTTGCTTTGTTTAAATACCCTTGCAGAGGGCTTTATAATTATGTCACGATAAAAGAAACAAAGGAATCACCTCGGGCTGAAGTCAGTGTGTACCAGCATATGATGAATTATATATATAAAGTGTTACATAATATATAAAGTTGTATGAAACAATCGCTGTCAAAGCATTTTATGTGCTTTCGCTATACAAATTGTTAGAGACCTTTGTTCGATTGTCACAAACACCAAAGATTATATTATTATGATTAAATATGTATTAAAAAAAAGATACACTTACCTTATTCCAGGGTATGTCATAGTCGTTCTTGTTCTTCCTTAACCTTTGTAGGTTCACAGCTCCGTGCTTCTTTACTATGTGGAAGATGTGTGTGAATCTATGCCGTAGTTCCGCCGAGTTGGCGCTTGTTTTGCGTTTTTGTTTTTCGGTTTTTTGGCTTTTATTTTATTTTATTTTATTTTACATTCTGTGCTATTTTTTGTTTGTATTATAAAAAAAATAAAAAAATTATTTCATGCACTTGGCCTATAAAGTAGAGCGGGAGCCGTAAAACCGACATTTCAAATAAAAATCGCATAGCAACGTCAAGTGTAGCAACAATATTAAGAAGAAAAAAAAGCATGAACTGAACATTCTAAACAAAAAAAGAAAGAAAATGAAAGAAAGAGAGAAAAAAGAAAATTGTGTTTGCAAATGAAAAGCTGAAAATAAAATTAGTTTTAATAAAGTCAAAATGCCACAGGAAGCCGGCCGACCAGAACAACTGAGCCACCACAATAGGCATTAAATTTAAAAATTAAATGAACAATGGAGACAAATTAAATAAAATGCGGTGAAACAATAAAAATTCATTTAAATGGGACCACAGGAGAGCTATTCAGTCATTTTTCTTATCTAATATTGTTATAGCGTAACGAATAACGAATAAAAACAAATTTTCATGAATATTAAACGAAACGCAAATGCAATAAAAAATAATTACAATTATTAAGCCGATTCTTACATTGTATATACTATATATATACATAATCCAGCTAACAATCTTTGCTTTAAAATCACATTAAATGCATTTTCTGTTAATGCCAAAAAGCTATCAAATTGCAATTCGAAAACTATTTTCAGCCCCATCATTAGTAATAAATATGACTTTGATTGATTTATTACTTTTAAAGACATTTAATACTCTCATTAAAGCCTTTATTTGCCTCTGCCTGCAGGTCCTGCCCCACTTTGACTATCAGACGAGAGTTTCTATAGAGTCAATGGGTTTCTATGATTTGCAGTCGGTCTCATTAGCCATCGCATGGACAGCCAAAGGACTTTGATCAGTTGCTATTAGTTGCCTTGTGTATCTTTCACGGCTTTCAATCTGTTAATTTCCACTGCACTCAAATGTGACTGACTGTCTGACACTCCTCTCTGGCCACACTTATGCCTGCCCAGGCACTTGAACACATATTTGTATATAGCTAACTAACTTTACATGCACAATCATTTCTGTTTGTGTGTGTGTGTGTGCGTGTGTGTGTGTGTGTGTGTAGAGATATAGAGTGCTCTGCAAACATGGAGGGTTGACTGTTGTTTCTTATAGCTGTTTTTGTTGCCACTCGCACAACTGTATCCTTAAACTATTTGCTCACTTTCATCTGTGTGTGTATATATCTCTCTGTGTGTGTGTGTACATATACACATATATACCATATGTGTGTGTGCGCCTTTTCTTTATATATTTTGGCATTAGCTGCCTATTGTGCAAATTGATTGCTGCCTGTCGCCATATTCAGAGATCAGACACAGATCCAGTTTCAGCCCTACTGAGGGAAACCTTAGACCAGGACAAAAAGCAGACATATCACAGATATCATTTCCTTCAACATGTAGTGGCTCCTTCTTTATGCTTAACAAGCAGCTGCTGGTGCATCTGGTCCTGAATGGGTGCTTGGCATTTATGGGCGGCTTGCCTGCTGCAAAGTTTGTGCAACACTTCTGAGCCATTGCAGCTCAGGGTTGGTCCTGGCCATTTCAACTGCATCAAGCTGGCGCTGCAATTGTTGGCGGATTTAGCACTGCACGCTTTATGTTCCGTCTGCTATCCAGAGCCGGGGACAGAGCCAGAGCCAGAGCCAGAGCCAGAGCCAGAGCCAGGCCCAGGTTGCAGCAGTCCGGAACTGGCTATGAAAGCAGCACACGATTGGGCTGGGACAACGACAACGGAGAACGACAATGACAACGACCGCTTCGTCGACGCAGATGCGATAAAAAGAATCGAATCGGATGTGTTTAAGTTGAAACGGATTTTCCTTTACGCCGCGCGTTTTCTTCTTTTCGCATTTCCCATTTCCCCCACCCAGACAACGGCTTAACCAAGTCTCGAGATTCCTTTGCACAATAAAAAATAGCTGTATAAATTTAAAATTTTAATAATTACAAAAATTCCCCGTACGTGTATATAAATATAATTATAGGCTTAATACATATAGATTCCATACTCATTTATGCTCGTATCGTCATATTTATTAAGTACAGTGGCAGACAAAGTATATGCACACGCTCGGACGTCCATTTGTGATATCGAGTCGACTTAATGGGGTCAGAGATGCCTCCTTCGGTTCGCTTAACTCATTTACACAACTTTAACAGACCCTTTAACCCATGCAAAATGGGTCACCAAGTGAGGGCTTAGTTTCTCAAGCAATAAACCCTAATGTCTCAGAGAAATTGTTAACTCGTCATGTGAAAGCAATGGACTCAATTCACACACAATTTGAATTCAAATCATGCACAGACTTGCACATAGTTATATATAATTAAATCTGCAAATAAACCTTCGTTTCTGAAACAATTATATAAGTTTGCCTCGGGGAGAATTTTGTAGATAAAAAAATATGCCGCAAAGCAAACAAACGCACAAAGTCAACGCGACTTTCATATGGATCAAAAATTAAATAAAAATTTCAAATATTTTTAATTAAATGAATGTCAATAAAGTGTGTAAATATTTACAGAAACAAAGCCAAAATTTTTTTTAATTTTTGGCCTAAACAAATTTGTGCATATTCCAACCAAAAACTATGCAAATCGTAACAGGGCCTTAAAGTTGGTTAAATCGTCGCTTTATAAGTTAATTTAAGTACTGCGGTAATTGTTTGTGTACGTAATCGAATTTATGTTTTAATTAATTGATATTAAATTATCGAGATAATTAAGTAAGAGTATTTGTTTGAAAGGCCTCAAAGTGCTCAAAATAGTCAAGCATTTATCATAGTTAATTGTCAAACAAAAAAGAAGAGAAATAATGATTTAATAATGTATTTTAGAATTGTGTTTAACATTTTAATTTAGTTATTTCAATATCAATTGTTTATTTAATTAGTGTCATTATTGAAGCGTTTAATATAAACTTTTTTTCAATATTAATTTCTGCTCTTTGAAATTCAATTATTATTATTTATTATACACATTGGCAACTGTTTTTCCAACGTTTCTTTCATCTTGTTTTAGTGTTTGGCCCTATAATTACATATTTTTACCACATTGTGAGCGGAGTCCTTACAACATGGGGCGGAATGCTAATGTGGTGGCACACCATCCTGTGGCTGCGGCGGTAGTGGCAGCTATTGACCTTATTACGGTTTACTTTGCGGCGTTTAAAGCTTAATCTATTTCCGAAAGGAAAAATCCTCGCAGCAGACGAAGGAAAGAAAAAGTGCGCACATTTAGGTGCCTATCTCTGATCTATGGGTATCTTCCTGGCGCATGGCGTGACCCTTGGGCTTTCTTTATATAAAATATATACTATATATATATTTTCTTCTTTTTTTGGTATTTTGTTTTGTTATTTGAACTTTGCGCCAAGTCGCATTATAATAACAGCCATATAATTATGTATTTTAGCCTGGCCAGCAGCGCAATGCATTAACAGGGCGGGGGGGGACAGGAGTATCCTTAATGGGCAGCGAGCTGCTAGCTGCGAGCTGGCAGGGAAGGGGTATTCACGATAGCCTCGTTTGGATCGGGTGCCGCTAAGTCTTTTAGCACAAATGCTTATTATATTTGCTGTAGTTTTTTAAGTGAAACCACCCACCACGAAAAGTAGAGTCCTCCCTCCATTCCCGTTCCCGTTCCCGTTCCCTGTTGTTTCCTATTTGGACCCTGCCATTTCAGTTGAGTTCCGGCACCGCATACTCCCTCCCACCCGGACTGCTACGTGCTCTGTGCAATGGAATTTTTGCGCTTTGCTAGCTTTAGATGCGAATGAAACTTTAACTGCAGCGAGCCAAGAGCTGAAACGGGTATAGGAATTGCTGCCAGAATGGGATTGTAGACTGCCTGGCGCTTAATGCTGCTTGTGTATTATATGGCTTGGCTATTAAATTTCCAGTTCAATGATTAACGAAATTTATGTTTCGGCTTATACTCGTGCGTGTTCTATGTGTGTGTGTGTGTGTGTGTGTGTATTAGTGTGTGGTTGTGCGTGTGCGTGAGTGCGTGCCGCTGCCAAGGTGCGACTGCGGCTAACGCTAACGATGCCAGCAATGGCACCGGCTCCGCTGTCGTCTACGTCTCCATTTCCATTTCCAGCTCCATCTCCGGCTACAACTGCGGCTGCGGCTGCCTATCACAAGACGTGTCGTGGCTCATTAAATATGTATGTCTTGTACTGAGCAGCTGTTGGCTGGTTGCTGCCCTGCCTGCCTGCCTGCAGGGCCGGACTAGGTGGCTGGCTGCCTGGCTGGCTGCTTGGGTGGATGGACGGCGTGTGGCATTCAATTAAGGCGCATTTTGTTGCTCTCTAATCTGTTTGAAATATTGACCAAGCTCAGAATGGTGTCAGCCTGGCGCCAAAAAATAGTCAAAGCCAGAAACCAAAAGTGAAGCCAACATGCTCAGGCATGCAAAATAATGAAGTTGAAGCGCAATTAATTTGAAGTTGACGCAACAGCTCCAGTTCCAGATCCAGAGCACACCAAGTCAACATCGCCATCAACGTCAACGTCAGCGTTAACGTTAACGTAAATGTTAACGTCGAACTGCTGCCAGGCACAACTCACTAAATCTCGGCTTGAACCTGCCTTGGCCCAAAACACTAACATAAGACCAAGTGCAGGCCCAGCGCATGCAGCAGCGTCAGCTCCAATGAGCAACTCTCTTGGCCCCATTCAGGCCAGGCTGATGGGCTGATGTGCCTCTTGGCCAGTCGGCCGACTTACTTTACTTTGCTCGGATGGCAAAAAGAATTTCTTGGCATTTGTTGTAGTCCTTTATTTTTTCCTTTATGATCCTTATGGTCCTTTTTTTTTGTTTCTGCTGTTGCATTGTGTGCAAAAAAGCTAAGCATAACGAAGCCAGAGACTTTATATTGAGCCAAAACCAGCTCAATCTTATTGTATGTGCGTGTGTGTGTGTGCGTGTGTGTGTGTGTATGTTGTAAGTGTGTAGCTGCTATATAAAAAGCCGTTTTTCTATGTCAGTTGCATTTTTGTGCTACGCCTCAGTTACAACTCTATATGTGTCTGTGCATGTGTGTGTGTGTGTGTGTTTTCTTAGGGTGCGTTCATGCTGTGTTCGTTTTTGAAAATCATTTCCGGAAATGCGTGCAAGAAACGATTTCATAAATTTGATTTACTGACTGAAAGCTACCCATAAATTTTCTATACATTTTCACGAAACTAATTTGAGTTCATCAATTTGAAAACTTTGTGATTTTTTGATATCTGAAATATTAAAATTTCATTTAAATTTCTTCTCTAAAATTTTCACAATGCTCTGCAGTTCGAATTGATAATTTGTCTATGCTGAATCTTTGTATATGGTTAGAGATGAAATCAGGAATTGCAAAGCATGAACGTGGTCTGTGTATGTGTGTGTGTGTGTGGTGTGTGTGGTAAACGTAGGGTGACCCATTGGTTTAGTTTGTCCCTGCTCCTGTCTACCACGCCCACACTGCCACTGTCGCTGCTTGCAGCAGCCGCAACGCGATAGGAAAAGCTTTTTTCAATTGTTTCCGTTTCGGGGTCATGACGAATGCATTCATTTCGCTTTATTTTCTGGCTTTTATATATGCTTGTATGTGTATTTGTATGTGTATTTGTGTGTGTGTGTGTGTGTATGTTTGGATTTTGTAGCAAGCAACCGACTGGCAGCAATGAACTGCTGCCGCCCATGCCACACAAGTACAAGCACAAGCATCGTCCGCACTCCCCTACACCCACACACACACACCCTAAAACACACACACATATATATACCGTGTAAGCTGTATGTCATTTTTGCGTTTAATGTCGAGACCTCAACAAAAATTGCTTACCTTTGGTGAGGCGCGACGATAACAACGCCCAACAACAACAACAACAGCAACAGCAACGGCTACAATAACAATGGCAACGGCAACAAAGTATAATAAAAACAATAAGCAGGCTGGAAAAGAAACAGCAAAAACAGTTAGGGAAAACAGGAATTTTCCGACCTAAGGATACTCAGCAGAGCATGTTGAGAGGCAAATATGTTTTAAGTGAGAAAATTACTTGGATTTAAGTGTTTAAATTATATGGAAAATGAAATTATTTAAGGCAGAAATAACAGCAAAAGATAAAATAAATAAGAAATATAAGATAATAAACATAAATAAAAATAATAACAAATATATAAAAAAACATGAATAAAATATGTATAATAAATAAAATATATAGAAAATATAAAATAATAAATATAAATAACATATATAAAAAATATAAAATAATAAACATAAATAAAATGTAATATATAAAAAATAATAAATATAAATAAAATGTATAAAAAATATAAAATAAAAAACATAAATAATATATATAAGAAATATAAAATAATAAACATAAATAAAATGTATAAACAAAAAAATAAATATAAAAAATATAAAATAATAAACATAAATAAAATGTATGAAAAATAATAAATATAAATAAAAAATAAAAAACATAAATAAAATGTATAAAAAATAATAAATGTATAAAAAATATAAAATAAAAAACAATAAAATATATAAAAAATATAAAATAATAAGCATAAATAAAATGTATAAAAAATATAAAATAAAAAACTTTAATAAAATATATAAAAAATAATAAATATAAATAAAATGTATAAAAAATATAAAATAAAAAACATTAATAAAATATATAAAATAATAAGCATAAATAAAATGTATAAAAAATATAAATAAACATAAATAAAATGTATAAGAAATAATAAACATAAATAAAATGTATAAAAAATATGAAATAAAAAACATTAATAAAATACATAAAAAAAATATTAAATAAAAATCAAAATAAATAAAATATATAATAAAATATACAATAAAATATTAAACATAAATAAAATTAATGCTAAATAAATATTGTTTTATAATTTCTTCCTTTTCTTTTCTGTCTAGTTCTAACAAGGTATTCACAGAATTTAGAAGTCAACTCACTTTTCGACTCTGATTATTCGCTTGTTTGTCATTGAATTCAAAGTCTCTAATTACAGGGTATCAGCAATAGCTAAGCTCTAGTGACAGCAAGTCGACGCAGGACTGCTCTATAGAGTGCATTACTTATGAATTTGCCTGCATTATGCATTACAACAGAACTTGCAGATGCTCACTCGACGCAAATATTTGTTTGATTCGAAGACAATTCCAGGAAAACTGATAAATCTGTATTTGGTCAGGATATTATCCTTGAAGATTGCAACACTTGTATGCTTTGTCAGGTGGATGGACAAAAGTTTATCGTTTCCATTTGTTATGAAAGTTTTCTTGAAAACATTTTGAAACACACACAAATATCATATGTCACGGCTATTTTGGAGAGCGAAATTCACGTTAAAAAATTAATTACAATGGCAAAATTTTGAAGAAGCTTTCCCAATCGCATTACTTAGCTGTCATGACCTGTTCCCATGATGATGACGATGATGATGATGATGATGTTGATGTTGATGGGTCCCTGTGTAACAGAATCAGGCGATTGCTGCTGGCGACGGCGACTATTGCAAACTGCTTTGACTTTGGCCCTGGCTGCTGCTGCTGCTCCTGGTTGCTGGCTGCCGGCTGCTGATTGCTGGTTGCTGGTTTCAGGCTCCTGGCTGCTAGCTGCTAGCTGCTCGCTGCTGGCTGATGGCAGTCGTAAAAAATGTAGTTTATATTCAAAATAAATGAGGTTGACTTTATTTACGCGCTTATGCTTTTTATGCGCTTTGCAACAAATACTCGTAACAACGACAACGACAACGACAACAGCAACAAAAATCATCAACATTGCTGCTGCTTCTGTCGTTGACTGCAACCGGGCAGGCGAACAAATCAGCAAATGCCTGCGGCGCGAATGGATCGGTGAGAGGAAGGGAACGGTTAAGTATTGAGAGGGTCTGGGGCGTGGGCATGGATAAACGTAGCGTAAGTAAGTGATTTAGCATTGTTGTTGTAACTGTTGTTGTTGTTGTTGTTGTTGTTGCTGCTGCTATATCTGAGCCTGTTGTTGTCGTTGACATTACTGTTGTTGTTGCCGGGGCACGCAAATCACAGCGCTGATAATTATTTTTGTGTGCTTTCAATGCAGAGACGGAACTTTTGAAGGTTCCCACACCCAGCGCTGCCATCCCAGGACCAATCGGAATAATATTTGTACAGTACAACCATGTTTCTGTCGACGTTTTTGTTTTTGTTGTTGTTGCTCCTGCTGGTTTTGTTGTTGGCAAAATCAAACCAAACCAAACCAAAACTTTCGTTGTTCATGTTTTTGAATATTTTTCGAAAATTAATAGCGGGTAAAATGTGTAACGTTTTGTCATTGTCCGGAATGGTGGGAGGGCCAATCCAAACGAATGGTTGGGTGGAATGGGAATTGTTGTGGGGCTCCCTGGAATCTTTTAGCGGGGAAACGCATTTGCTTGTGATTAAACCGAGCATCAGAATCCCGTTTAGTTCTCTAGTGTGAGTGTGGCAGGCGGCTTATGTCGCAAAAATGTATCAATGTGGCATTGTTCCCTATTGAGCATTGTCATTGTTACAGTTACAATTACAGTTTCTCATGCTGCTGCTGCTGCTACTGCTATTTCTGGGTAGCGGTAACGGTGGTGG
The DNA here is from genome assembly GCA_035045065.1 of Hirtodrosophila trivittata. NCBI lineage: Eukaryota > Metazoa > Arthropoda > Insecta > Diptera > Drosophilidae > Hirtodrosophila > Hirtodrosophila trivittata. Next base: position 4,959,874 of record JAWNNK010001028.1, on the reverse strand, counting down.
CGGTGGTGTTGATGCTGCTGTTCCTGCTGCTGATGCGGAGCCCGCTAGCTGTGGTGCGAGGCGCCTGAAAGGATTGCGGCGTTTGTCCCTCCATAATACAATTAGCAATGGTTGTTGTGGTACAAGCGAGTAGAGCGAGAGGTAGTTGTGGCCATAAGCCCGCAATGCTGTTGTGGCTTTAGCTTTATTGAATTGCGACTGGGCGTTGAGTTAGCAGTGTGCGCCTGTTCGCGTTGCTGATGGATGAATAGCCTTCGGTAGTGGGAAGGGAGCGTATCCAAAAGAATCCTATCAATCATTCGGCTTGCTAAATGCGTACACTGCGTAAGTATGTGCTTGCAAAATGCTAATTAAAGTTGAAATCGGATTAATGATGAAGAAGCGGCGAATTATGAAGTATTCTCAATGCGAATTCAGCATCCAATGGATCCAACAAAAAGCTATTGCCATTCATCAGTCAGCCGCAGTTATATAAATTATTTTCATTTAATTAAAAGTCTTACATATATTTTTAAATTAAGCTTGAATAAACAAGTTTATAGATTAAGAGTACATTTGGATCGCTGTTATTTGCATATTAAACCAATATATGATTTAATACTGATTTTAAAGATCTGATCAGTAAACTAATATATTTATGATACAATATATTAATATAAGTTTTTTATTAAATATTTTTAAGTGAAAGTAATTGAAATGTTATATGGTCACTTGAAGGACAAAATGATTACATTTCAGATATATTAAATAGTATATTAAATGTAAATTTCACAAATTAAAATGAAATTTCGGAATTTTAAAATAAAAAATGTTAAATTCGTTTCATTTAAGAAATATTAAAAATAAATTAATTAATTTCACAAATTAAAATGAAATTTCATAACTTTAAATTCTTTTAAATGGTAAATGGTCACTTAAAAGACAAAGTTAAAATCTGAATTACATTTCAGATATATTAAAAATAGATTATATCTTAACTTCACAAATTAAGACGAAATTTCAACATTTTAAAGTAATTAAAATGTAAACGGCTTACTTAAATACCAAAGAAAAATCAGAATTACATTTCAGAAATATTACTATAAGTTAATTTCACAAGTTAAGATGAAGTTTCGAAATTGAAAGCTAAGTAAAATGTTTGTCAACTGCTCGCTCAAATACCAAAGTATAAATAAAAATTACATTTTAGATATATAAGAAATAGATTATATCTCAACTTCATAAATTAAGATGAAGTTTCGAAATTTTAAGGTAATTAAAATGTTAATTGCTCGCTCAAATACCAAAGTACAAAAAAATATTACATTTTAGACATATAAGAAATAAATTAAATGTTAATTTCACAAATCAAGATGGAGTTTCGAAATGTAAAACTAATTAATATGAGAACTTCACACCAAAATATCAAAGTAAAGGCCAGAATTGCACTTCAGAAATATAAGAAATAAATTATATCTGAACTTCACAAATTAAGATACATACAACTGCGTATGTAAGTTACGATTACTTCACAAATAATAATAAGATTATTCATTTAAATACTTAAGCACCTGGCATAAATATTCAATGAAATTAAAAGGAAACATAATACAACACATTAATATTGTGTTTCAATTCAAAGTACCTATACTTTACAGTATAGCTTAAATTAATATTTAAAGCTAGAACTTACTTATGTAAATGTGTCTTGATGAACAGCTGGGCGTTTATTGCGTCTTTAATAGATTGAATAATTCATCTGATGTTGGAGGTGGTAAGGTATCGACGTGTGTGACATTAACTTTGCGATTTTTAGTAGTGTTCCTATTCTAAATGTGTAAAAGAAGAGAAAAACTTTAATAAGTTAGATGCTTAAAGAAAGGAGTTAAATAATGCTTACAATTTTTCTCTGTTTTGGTTTGAATTTTGGCACAAACTCATCATCGGTATCTGTAAAGTCAGTGTATTTGCAAAAGTATATTGGTCGCTTCACTGCCATGCGGCGTCGAACGTTAGGACTAGCTTCTGTTAGTTCTGAAACCGCAGCATTTATTTTTGAAATATTTTCCAGGGAGGACTCAGAAGGTTCCCGCTCTGGAGAAAATGGCGGCTCTTGAGCAGCTGGCTGAATGTGAGCCTCAGTTTCGTTGTTAACTTGCATCTCTAATTGACCATTTGTCTGTTTTTTGTCCTGTCGACTTATGGCGCAGACGCTGCCGACTGGTTGAACGCAAACGTTGCCAATTTGATTCACTTTGTAATTTAACTGTGCTATAATGGACTGTGATAAAAACTAAATAACATTGTGATAAATTTAATTAGACGCAGTGGCATCTTACATTCTTCTGATTCTCCAACTCGGTAGTGTGCAGGAGGCACTCATCAATTTTGGCATCTTTCTGCTTTACCAAGTCTTCGAGTGCAGCCACTTCTGTCTGCAAATATAAGTTACATGAAATTAACCCTTTTTAATATTGATCATTATAGCTTACCTCATGAAGCACCTTAAAAGCCTGTAACTGCTCCTTTAGTTCGGAAGTTTCTTTTGCAAACATTTGAGTTCTATCTAAGAGCTGCTGTTGTAGATCTTCCAAATTCTTCTTTAGGTTCGCCATATTGCTCTCGTACCTACTCAGCTCTTCTTGTGCTTTGACCGCTGATTCATCACTCATTGCATGGAGCTCATTGATATTTTCTTTAAGCTCTTTGATTTCTGTTTGATAACTATCTTCACGAGATTTACTGGTTTCTATTGCAACCTGATTGTTTAAATAAATTTCATCTATATCCAACTTTTGTTTTTCTAATTCTTCTTCTAGGCGTTGCTTTGTGCTCAAAGCCTCGTTGGATATCTGATCGTTAAGCTGTTGTAGCTTAAGATATTGCTCCTTACTTTCCTGCAGTTCCTTTTGTTTCGATTGCAGTTCTATCTTAAGACACATAAGGTTTTCGACCTGACAAGCAAGATCAGATGTCCGTTGCTGCAAATCGGCCTGTAGCTGTGATTCTGCCGTCTGGAAATCAGAAATATACATGTGTATGAGATTACATGACATATGTAACATATGCACTTAATACACACCTCTTTAAGGTCAATCAGCTTCTCGAATTCTTGTGCCTGTTGTATCATCTTTTGCTCAAAGCTCGCTTTCATTTTAATATTTTCTGCGATTTGATTGTTGAGTTCGGCGATGTTTTTTTCATTTTCTTGATTCGCAGTTTCGTATTGGGTAGTTATTTGTTGGCATTGCTCTTGATGTTTTTTAACCTGTCAACGAGTAAGTAAACAAAATTTAGCCCTTGGCTGCTGTTAGCTGGATTAGCTTACCTCCAATTCCAAATCCTTCATTTTATTTTGCATAGCAACTACTTCATGTTTATGACGGGATAAGTCGAGATTTATATTGGTAATTTGTCGGTCATAGTTTACCTCCAACGAAGTGTACTTTTTTGTGCCATCTGCACACTGTTGCTTCAGCATATCGTTTTCCTTACAATACTCAGTATTCTTATCCTTTACATCCTGCATTTCCTTTTCCATTTTATATAGTCTGAAACACAATTATTTTGTTACATTTATAAGATATAAAATTAACCCAAGCGTACCTTTGCTTCAGACTGTAAATTTCCTGACTCTTTTCCGCGATAGCCAAGTTATTTTCTTGCATTTTCTCAGCCATCTCAATCTTCTCGTTTTTAAAGGACTCAAGAGACTTCTTATGGAATTTCACGTAGGTCTTAATCATTTCGGTAGCACGCGAAACCTCAGGACTTTCATTTCTTGAACTTTTTTTTACACTTTTCGGTGGGACAGGCTCGCTTGTACTTTTACGGTGGGGCTTCGAAAAACAGTTACTGGACTTATTAAGGGATTTTGCAAAATTGCGTGAAGAGTCGCCATGTTTTTTTTTCTCGGGCATGTTTAAAGCGATTTGCCTAGAATTTAATCAAAGCTTAGTGCTTACAATACGTTAACATATTCATATATACTAACTTACCTGATTGAAATGTAAATTAACAATATTTTATATTGGAATTAATGATTAAATAATTCAATTGCAACGCAATTGACGCGTCTTTAAAAAATGCAACGGTAAAACTATCGCAGGGCTGCATCTAATCGATAAATAGATAAGCTTGATCGTTGAAAATTTTATTATTAATCGTTTACTTATTATTATCCTTTTATTATACACTTTATTCAATGCAGCATAAATCTGTCAAAAGAATGATATTTTAAAAAGGATTTGACATAAAGCTAATTTTAATAAACAATTGTTTTTTCGTAAACAAAACATATATTTTGTTCCCGAGGAATTTAATAATAATTGACAATAGATGGCGAGCCCGTTTTTGTTACTGCATATATAAGCGATAGAGTGCGCTATAGTTTTTGCATGCATACATATATATGTATGTATGTATGGACGATCCTAAATATCAACGTAAATAAAGTTTGTATTGCAATTTTGAACTTCGAATTGCCGATTTAGTCAGATGAGTATCGGTTAAAGATATAGTCAGACTGAGCTTATTAAAATGATACTGAGGCAATGATCTATCGAATATTTTCACAAGTTTATGGAGTGGTATAAAACCATTTTTACATTAAGCTATTAACTTAACATTGGCGCCTTCTGTAAAGCTAACAGCATTTCAATGCTATAATTACATTTTCATGTACATCTATACACACATCTATATGTACATAGCAGTAAATTGGTTAATGAGGAATTTTCAATTAATCAACATCAATTGCAACAGTTTAGCGGATATTTGAAATTTCATTGTAAATCAATCAGAATTGTATTGCAATCATTGATGACTAGTATTTATCGAGATGATTGTGGGTTTGCCTACTGAAGTCATTATTAACTTGTTTGACCTTTATTAATTCAATTATACATACTATTAGGATATCAATCAATCAATCAATTAACCTCAAGGCCAATCAGTCGCTGACAAAGCAATTAAAATTATTTAACAATCAATCAAAATGTCACCCAACATGAACAAAGCCCAAGTGCAACTTGCTATCGCTGACAATCCTTGTCAGGCAATCAAGTAGTCCAAGCCCAGGAACACAACTCAGGCTCAGGACGACATCATCATCATCATCATCATCATCTATGTATGTATTTTCAATCAGCTGACCTCGATGTCTGAGCTGCTTTGCCTCACGAAAATGGTAAACATTTCTGGCCATTGCCATTGCCAATATGTGTTCGAAATATCACACAAAAAACAAAAAAGAAAATAAAAAAAATAAAACGCCCAATCTGCGCCATTAGCCATATAACCCATAAGCTCATATCGCCCATAACCCGTAACCCCTAAGCTGTAACCCAGTTTCAATTGAACGCATTTTCACATGCCAGTGCACCTCCTGAATGCCCCTACTCTACTGTCACCCCTCCCACCAGCAATTGGCATGCAATGTGTGACCGAGTCCGAGACTAGGCAAGCAAAATGCTTAGCGATTCGGTTTTAGGGGTTCGGGTTGTGGGTTCTTTCTTTTTTTGGGTAATTGGGAGAGTCGGAGATCGTTCTGGTTTATGCCCTATTTGGCTTATTATTTTTTGTGGCCGGACAACCAAAGCAATAACCCAACTAAATTGAAATCAAACACACAGTCAGCCACATACGCACAAATTGAGTAAGTGAGAGAGAAAGGGAGATAGAATAATAGAAGGAGAAACATAGAGAGCATTGCTTGTCACGACTTGAACATTGAACTTTACGAGGAAGACTTTAATTGCTGAGGCCAGGGCCGCAATCAAAATGCGCTACGAAAAGCGCCATCAAATCGCGCGGAAAACGCGCGCAAAGCGCCACTCTTAAAATCACCATCACCTCAATCGCTGAGTGTGTAAAGAGTGTGTTTGTGTGTGTGTGCGCGGGTGTAAGCTGAGTGTTAAGTGCGGCGCCATTGCGTTAACAAATGTTCAGCCCCATTCCCTTTGTAATTGTGTGTGTGTGCGTATATGAGAGCTGCACTTTGTAAGAGTGTTTTGCCCATTTACGAGCCAGCGAACGCAGCATGCGTCGACTCTGATTTTTATGCCACGTTGTTTGATGTTGACTGTGTGCACCGCATCAGCTCACAACCACCCACCGCCCACTAGTCCCTCAACTGCCGCACCGTCGCTTGCCTTTGTCAATCAACGCTGTCTGTGGGTGTGGCCGTAGCATAAGCGAGCCCACTTGCATAAGTCTTGTTTGCTGTTTGTTGTTGTTGTTACCAACGCCTGCAACTGCAACATCATTGCCAGAAATGCACACGCAGCAGCAGCAGCGCCTCTATTCTTCACCCACCCCCACGGGCGGCAAGATATATGTTGACAGCTTGTGAAAATATGAGCAGCATTTTGCTACTGCCAGCCAAATGTGTTGAAAAATTGAAAAATATTTCGCCATCGATGCGCTAAAATATGGTCTATGGTCCCGGGCGCCGAGGAGCGCTACTAAACCAAGACAAGGCGCAACGCAAAACCAAATCGCTGGCAAAATGCAAAACACCAGAAGCAACAAAAAAAGAAAAACACAAAAACTAAAGCCAACCGCTAAGAAAAGAACAACAAAAATTGGATAAATGTGCTAAAGGAGAGTTGCCGACTCAAGGATACCCTGTGACAGGGTCTGACAAGGCAATATAGAAGTATCAGAAAAGGCAACAAATATGATGAGACGATTATGTGGAAAATCTATCTATAGTAACTCCTCTAGCACAAGCACTAGGATAAACGACATCCCCCGCTGCGCAGCAACTCGTTCGCTTTCCTTTTATCGTATTTTCCACATGCAGTTTTTCTGTCATTCTCTTTGCTTTGTGGTTTTCATTGTTTTGTCGGAAAAATTATCCATACACAAATATGCGTATAAGTGCCACATATATAACTGCAGATATGTGGACGATTTATACCATTTGTGGAATTTCAATTGTAGTCAAACAACGAACAAAATCTGTTATGTAGAAGTCAGTTAAAAGTTTGTAACCAGCGTTGAAAAAGCTGCCACTTCATTTGCAGGGTCGGATATGGCAATTTTTTTCGTCATGTTCCAGAACTCCATTACCCATTATACCCATTTTTAATAGGTGCTGGGTACAAAAAAACGCGACACCGACACCAACACAAACACCAACACAAACACCAACAACACCAACAACAACCAACAGCAACACCGACGCGAACGCGTTTGTTTTCTATGCCAAAAGATTTTTGGCGTCGCGCCAGATAAGAACAACAAAAACAGGCACATCATCAGGCTAAGCCTGAACTGTAAATCGGAGGTCCTGTAGGGTCCTGCGGCCTTGTTGTTGCTATTATTATTTTTGCATTTTTTTTTTTGCTTCTTTTGGCGGGAGCTTTTACTTTGATTAACTGACAAGCGGCAGGCAATTGGCACAATTGAAGGCAACTCCTTAGTTGTGAGCCCTTGTTGCTGGCATTGTTGATTTAGGATAACGCGGGCCAGCTGCCAAAAGGTTAACGTTAACGAATTTATATTAGGCCAAAAGCAAAGAGAATGAAAAGAAAGGCGCAAAGTACAAGATGAGGCAGATCAAAATTTGCTTGTTGGCCAAAACAGAGATAACAGAAATCTGCACAACGCCTCATAACTCTAAAGACCACATTGAAATGTATATAGTAAGTACACAAACACATACAGACACACACACACATACACATAGGTATATACTCGTACTTTATATGTTACACAAAAGGCAACAACTTGTTAACTTTGCTTTTTATTTTTGGGTACCGCCCAGGTTTGGGCGCCTTTGGGGGAGCTTGTATTCCGTTTTTTTTTTTCTTTTTGCCTTATTTTGGGAGCAGCAGCTGTTGCGGCACACAAGAAAATGCGTGGGGCTTTGACTTGCTCCTGGCTGACAGTCTGCTGTTCCTGCTGCCTGCTGCTCAGTACTCGTCTTGGCTCCTGTTTTGTTTATGGCAACGCGCCAGGGTCAGGACGGCGCCCATAGCCGGGGGGCCATAAAATTGGCGTCGCCGCCGCGTGATTAGGAGCCGCGTCGCGTTCATTTCAGTCGTCCTTAAAGCGTATACACACACATAGGTATACACATACATACGTATATATAGCTAATTCATATATACAAAAGGATACACAAGTACCCGCACTTACATATTGTAGCATAAATTGCTGGGACTCTGCTCCAAATTGAGGAGCATTCTTAAAAGCCAATCTCAGGAGATAGCCTTTTATGCATGAGAAATAACACCCATCGGAATTGCTCATTGAAAGCCACCACATCCCACTTCCATTAGCTCTGGTATTACCTCATTTTCCCGTTGATTTCTACACAATTTCACTAGAAACTCAAAGCTCTTACATTCAGCTGCAAATTACACTTTTAATTTTCTATAGATTGTTTTTTTTTCGACTAGATTTTCCTTCTGCGTCTGAAATAAAATATATATCATGAAATTAATGTGATTTCTGTCAGTTGAACTGCTCGAACTGTGCCATAGACAACGATTTGACTTGCCTAAAGAGATCCAAACATTTTTGTGCCAATATCGTAAATTGAAAATTGACAACGAAATTTTTCCTAAACTTTGGTTAAGGTTTTGTATGGAACTGAGATTCCATAGACGACGCCTTGACTTGGTTAAAGAGATCCAAACATTTTTGTGCCAATATCGTAAATTGAAAATTAACTTAACGAAATTTTTGGAAATTTCTGTAAAAGTTTTGAGATTATTTAAACAAGCAAAAAATTGATGTGAGTGGAAAAGAAATATTATTTGTATTTATACTCTAAACTCTCAAATTTTATTTGCAAACTTTCTATGCCAAATAAAAGTTGTTGGCAACAAACATTACGGGCCAAAATATATTTTGCGATTTTGCGATTTTGCGATTTTTCGATTTTTACCTGATTTACAATTCATGAAATGAAGCAACAAATTTTTCGGTTTTCACTGCTCATTTTGTTTATAGACAATTATTTATGTTATTCTGCTGCGTGAATTTTTAACGAAAATTAATTGAAAGCAATTTTATGCGTGTTAAATGTCAATACGTGTGTAACACCTGAAACTGTTCTGATTGGACATATATATACATATATATATGTATATGTTCCCTCAGCAGATTAAACATGCATAAAAATTGTATAATATATATGATAATTAAAGTTGTATAAAATAATGTAATAGCCAAATGGAATCATACATACATAATCAGACACAATTATGTATGTAGATACATGTAATTATATTTGTGACCAGGAACCATCGCTGAGTCCTTTCCAGTCATAGAAACTGGCAATTTGTTTTGCAGATTAAATTGCCTGAAGCAAAGCCGTTCGGTTTCTCTCTCTTTTAAATAAACTACTAATAGTCATATTCATTTACTCGGAGTCAATAAGAGCAGCTGTTGTACATTAAATTTAAATGTTAGCAGCATAATGTTAATTTCATATAACATTCTATACCCATAACATACGCAGTAGTATGTTGGTCACATAAAGGAATTATTTTTCAAAAGGGCTTACCCTTTGTTGGCTGCAGCCTTCTAGCCTTGTAGCCTTTTGGCTTAAACACCGCACACACGTAGGGCACATTTACTATGAGTTATTATTATTGGGCTTATAGGGATTTGCGTATAAATGTTTTATCCGGCTTCGGCTCCGGCTTCGGCTCCGGCTGCTGCTATTTACTTATCTAGAGCCACCCATTACCTCTTATCAAAGCTCTTTGCCGTTGCTGGCAGCCATAAGTTTGTTTATAAATATTAAAGTGCTAAAAAGCAAACTCGTAGCCAAAGTTTAGCTTAAGCCAACTAAAGCAATTTTAATACCCAACAAACGCCAAGTGCCTAGTGCAAGGTTTAAACGATGGTCTGCAGCTCATTATCGATAGATTCCCATCTGGTTGGTCTCAGTTTGAGTCTGGAGTCTGCGTTGAGCACTGCTATGGCGATTCTAATTATAATACTAACAAATAAAATCCAAACTTTGAGCTAATTGTAACTTGGAGTTCGCCTTTTAGCGCTCAGCTTGATCCAGGTCCTGCAGCTGGCTCTGGTTTTTGGCTTTGCCTCTGGCTCTGCGTCAGAGCCACATCTCACAGCAAAAACTCAAACAACAACAACAACAACAACGCAGCTAACTAATTGCAACATTTTTGTCTCAGGTTGTTTTGAAAACATTTTGGCTTGGTATCCTGTTCCGTCTCTTTCTCCATTTTCATCTCCATCTCTAGCTACTGCTGCGTCCTTCATCCGCCTTCATCTCGCTATTAGGCCGTAGTTAGTCTTCGCTTCTGCGGCTGAAGCTGCTTCGCTTGGTGTCATGTGCACAAATTGCTGCTTATTAATGTCAGAAATTTCTAATTGCAACGCTGCATACAAATTGTTTTACCACCATCAACTCCCCTCTCTCCCTTTACTATGTTCATCCATTTCTTCTCCTGCTCCATACTTACTCCAGCTCCGTCCAACTCTGCTGTGAAATATTTGCACTAATTTGGACAATAAATTTTGATTATTTGTGTGGTGGTAGCTCTGGTGTGTGTGTGTGTGTGTGTGTGGGTGTGCGGGTGTGCGGGTGTGAAAAACTGATTTGCCTGGCTGGCCATAACGAGCTACTGAAATATTGTTAGGAAAATTTAACTTAAAGTTTTCCCCATAACAAGAGACTGCGAGTCTCTGAGACCGAAACCCAATCCGAAGAAACTTTCGTTTATCCCAAAAACCCAACCGAAAATACTTATAATCAAAGCAAAAATTTGCATATATTTGCACATTTTTAACATCCAAATGAGAATTATGCGCGCAAAAGGACACGCCAGTATACGCCGTACAAGGACCCACCGAGAAGTTGTCAATGGAACCAGATTTATTACAGTTTGGGCCATGAAAGACAATTAAACGGCCGCTCTTTGGGGACAATTCTCCCAGGTATATTTGTACAGGTTCTACCTGTAAAATCTATATATATGCACACATCGTATATACTATATATATATATATTCATTCCCCCTCCATCTAGCGCTTTATCTCTTTCCTTTGTGTGTGTGTGTGCGTGTGTGTGTTTGTGTGTGCATATAAAATATGTCGAAAAGTATAAAGCCCGTAACAGTAACAACAGGCAACATTACAAAAATAAAATGGAATAAAAACAAATAGAAATGCAGAAGGGCACACAACTCAACTATGAGATACTCTATTATATATAACTATTATTTCTTAACTGTTATTAATTATACTACTATAAGAAAACATACGAAATGTTGTGGGAATTCAAATATCAATTTGGGATTTCTTACCCAAACTCAGAGAGACTTGTAGATAGTTGACTACCCAGTTATCGGTTTTATGTGTACAGGGTATATAGAAAATAAATAAAACATAATAATAAAAGGGAATTGCAGGCAACCAACAGAAAGAACGTAACCAGTACCCAATTTTGTGGCCGTTGCCAATGCGAAGGCAATGACGTTGGCTCCGTAGCATCATCGAGTCACAATGGACTCAAAAACATTCGAGCGGCTTATACGACAGCTACAGTAGACAAAAGAGTGGGCCATTTTTGCATAATATTACAAATACAAATACTATATACATATATATATATATATATCACATAGACTCAACAGAATAGTAGTGGCTCCATAGGCATAACAAAAACCATCCAATTGTCAGCTTATCGGACACTTCCAATCAGTTTCATTGATAAAAGATATACGAATATATATTTAAACGGTTAACTATATACGATTTGGGTACGGTCTGAGTTTACAGAAGGACAAATTGACTAGAGAAAGAGAAAAAAATGTATAACATATGCCTGACTTTCTATTCTTCGATACTTTTAACATAATTTTATCTTTCTTTCATTTGGTTATTAGCTTTTTTTTATTTATTTTTTATAATTTATATAGTAAGACTTGATCTGATTGGGTTTTTTTTCTGACTTTTCCCATTCCTGGTAACAAATTTGGCATATTTTTTTTCACAGATATTTTAAGGAATTTTTTTTATATTTTTTTTAAATTTTACTATTTTACGTTTAATATTTTTATAATAAAATAAATTAAATAAAAATAAAAATAAAAATAATAAAAATTAAATTAAAAAAAATATAATTAAATAAAATATGAATAAATAAATAAAAAATAATAAAAAATTAATTAAATAAATAAGCACTAATTATAGTAATTAATCATTGATACTTTAAAATAAATTGATAAATTTTTATATAAAAAATTTCCCAACTTCGAAAAATATTAAAAAGAAAAATAAATAAAATTTTATTAAAGAAATAAAAAATATTTAAAAAATTAACAAAATAAATATGCACTAATTATAGTAATTAATCATTGATACTAAAAATAACTTGATAAATTTTTGTATAGCATTTCCCCAACTGCGAAGCAAACACTGAAAATCTCATGAACTTTTCCAGGAATCAAACTGAGAGCTCTAATGACCGTATAACAATTTTCTAAGTGCCACGTCGAACATTTCTATACACAATATATAGTATATATATAGAATGGAAAATCAATTGAAATCCCTCAAAGTGTGGGAGAATTGCAGCTATCGATATTTGAGGCGGTTAATAGCCGTCTCAACACCCATTGTGCATTGTGTTGCCAAAATATTTTTCAGCTGCATTTTATCTGCTGATATTTTGTGCATTGGCTTTACCTGTCGCTCCTCGTCGACATCATCGACATTCGCATTGGAGGAGGTCCTTTTGCTACGGCATGAACGTACGCTTGTACTCCTCCAACGTGTTCCTTGACGTCCCGTTCGTCCTGTATTTGTCGTACTCCTGCATGTTATTGCCATTGTTGTTGGCCGTTTCAACTTGATGTTGTTATTGTTTTTCTCTTATTATTATTGTTGCTTACTTACATATATTTAACAATCTTTGTGTGTGCGTGCGTGTGTGTGTGTGTGTCTGCATTTTTGTTGCTCGTTTTTGGTTTACCATTTACCATTTGCCATTTGCCGTTCATCGTTCATCGTTCGTTGTTTTTATACCCTTGCTAAAGGGTATTATAATTCTGTCACGTAATGTGCACGAAAATACCAGCTGAGTCTATTTATCTATCTGTCTGCTGCGCAGCTTTGCTTCTATTGAAAATTTATGAAACTTGCTACACATATATCTTGTGTGCTAAGTTTCTGGCAGTGTATGCCGAACTATATCGAATTGGAGTGTAGTTTAAGTAAGTTTTCCTTCAGGTTTAATTAAGAGCTCTGCTGGGATCTAAACTCCCTGGAGATGCGATGATGGATGGCTGAGCATTGCTTAATTGTCTTTTATTTGTTAGGGTATAGGGCAATCATTATTCGGCTATCGATCAGAGCTTCTTTGCCCCGTTCAATGTAAGCTTCTGTTTTACTCTTTGCTGTCAGTAGGTAAAAATTCCAATAAATAATTGAAATCGCTGGTTGTTGTGCGAGTAGCGTTTTCCCTTTGCTCGTTCCGCACGTTTTGGCTTCCATTATTATTATTTTATTTTATTTTGTTTTTTGTTTTTGGCTTTTTTTTTCTTCTCATGTTTTTTTTTTTTTGCCATTCCAACAACGCGTCCGACGCTTTGGGCATTTGAATTACAATGGCCAAAGCGCCAAGTTGCCAAGTTGCCAACTGGTCGACCGCTGCCCCCTCCCCCCAACCGCCCACCAAACCCGCAGACTGCTCATTTTTGGCATTTTTTGAATGCAACCGCAGAAAATTATGAAAATTACAATGTGCCAGCAAATTTTTTCTTATTTCTTTTCGTGTTACTTTATTAATAATACCAGCGTTCTACAATTGTCTGTGTCCGAGACGCCTCCCACCTTCAGCCACCCCCTCCCCCCACAATATGCATAGTTCCTTAATGTATGCGAAGTGTTTGCGCCTTGACTACCCTTACTGAGAGTCCACTCAAATTGGCACAAACTTTGACACGAACTAAGAGAAGGAGCACTAAATGACCTGCAAAAGTATATCATATATTTGATATACAGTCGAACCTGGATTATCCGTGATCAAACTAGAAATCGAAATTTGATTATCCCGGCTAATAGATATAAAGATCTTATTTGATATTAAGAACATAAGCCTACATATTCCTACAGACATCACAGATAATAGAGATAAATAATAGAGGTATAAACTCAAACACCAAACATCCCGGATAACAGTTGTTCCCGGCTAATAGAGTCCCGGATAATCGAGGTTCAACTGTAGCTTGAAACATTCTCCAATGTGGATATAGAACTTAGAAAAGTTAAGTACATTATAATCTCAATAATCTATGATGAAGACTTCAACCAAGCTCTTAAATATTTACTCCAACAATTCAATTTGAAAATATTATAAATTTGTTTGAAGTAAAAACTATAATTTTTCATTTGTTATATATAATTTTGAACTTTTTCTCTTTCGATTTGTATACAAACTCCCACTTGCAGATATGGGATTCAAGTCTGGGGAATTGCTGCTGCATCGAGCAGAAAAAAGATTCAGACTTACGGAAAATTACAGGATGTAAATGATAAATTCGTGGAGTTGATCTCAACTTAAAAACGGGAAGCAACAAATAAACAGACACACAAGTGGCTACAATGAAAGATTAAGAAAACACGCAAACGGATTGGCCAGGCCCTTGTCTGGAACCAGAACAATTTATAGACTTAAGAAGAGGCAATATCTGACGCTGTAATTCGTTTTTGTTTTGTTATTTCATAGATAACTAGGATTTATATAATTTATAGAGAAAGAAATGTTAAGGCTATCATTTTTTGTAAACTGTTTCTTTGCTTCTTAAAAAAAATAAATATAAAATTATATGCAACATATTTTATCATTTTTCTATATTGATTATAGTTCCAACAATTCTAAATATTCCAATTGAATCACTTAATTTCAATCCATCTTCTATCAACGTAAATCACTTAAAACTTAAAGATGTAATGTCCTGCTTAAAGACTCCAATAGAAAACGATATATTGATATACGATACACGATTATTGGTCCACAAATTCGAAGTATTCAAATAGAATCACTTAAATTGAATCAGTCTTTCAGTTCAAAGCTGCTCCCTTAGAAATAAAAGATGCAATTTCCTGCTTAAAGACTCCACTAGAAAGCAGATGAGTATACGATATATCCAGCTGAGTATACGATATTCCACTGTATATAATGAAAAAATAAAGTGTTGCTTATGTACTTAGAGCTGCAGTTGATGTGTACTAGTCTGGAGTTTAACCTCAGTGCAATTGCGTAGGGTATTAAAGTTTCGCTATAACAATGCTTTTACAGCGAGAAGCTTTCATTGTTAATTACATAAAATTTCTGGCAAAACTATGTCCAGGGGTAACAGCAAGAACAATAACAGTAACAAAAATGGGGGCAACATTCTGTTGCCTACTTTGTGGCGTTGCAAGCACCTGCGCCAAAGGGGCCAAAGCTCACCGAATGTGAACTGTCTGACTATCAGGGAGGAGGGCAGAACAGTCGACAGTCGACACTTGACACTCGGCAAACTATAAGCCGTAAAGTGTTAACTGTAAACTGGAAATTGTGAGGTGTAAGCTGAATAGTGCGAGTATATGTTGTATTTATTCAGCTTGGAACTTGGAACTTGGCAAAAACCATAACGAGCATAAGTATTTTTGATAGTCATGACCCCAGAAATTGGGCAAAGTTCAAAATGAAGAGCCATAAAATAGGGGGGAAACAACAAAAGCAGGAAAAGCTGAAACAGAAACAGAACCAGAAGCTGAAGCTGAAACTGAAGCATAGTTGCAGTTTTAGTGCATAACTTGCAACAGCCAAATGATAAGTCGAAATGAAGCGAATGAATGCAATGCCAGAGCTATCAGCAAAAGCCAAAGCCAAAGGCAAAGACGAAGACGAAGGCGAAGTCGAAAGCAAAAGCATCCGTTGATTTATGATGGCATTCGTAAAAGTTTTCAACCAAAACTTGCTGTTTAGCGCCTGGCAAGTGATAAACTGCAATGTCTCCCAGTCAACTAGTCTCCTTGTGCACAACATCTAACTGGAATCCGTTTGGGATCGCCTTACGGAGAGCGGCAATCGCTGCAAATGCCAAACGGGTCAAGCTGCACCAGCCACGGCTCATGGTCGACCAATGAACTTGGAAGCCAGCAAAACAGGATGCATGCTCAAGTTATCCGATTTCCAAAAGCGCTGAGTGACTTCGTCCTGGGCATTGTCTTGCCTTGCGCCACCAAATGGACAGCTCACAAAATTCAATTAGAGTACAGCACAAAAAAATATATAAGAATGAAAAGAAATACCCAAAACATCAACTCTGAAGTCAGTTTGAAGCAGTTTTCGAAATGAAAAATAGAAAAACAAAACTAAGAACAAAGCACAGAAGCAAGAGAATGGAGGAACACAGAAACAACAAGGAAAATTACTTAAAAACGAAAGTAACTAAATTGTAATAGATGATCTTGGATTGGGAACTAAGGATACTAAGGACACTCATAGTTAGTCCGAACTAAAGGAGAAGCTTTGAGCAACTAAATTGGTTTCGGGTATCGCTTTCTTATCCTAGTTACAGTTCCAGGAAAAAGTCTTAAAGGAATGCAAAAGATGGTTAAAGAAAAGTGAAAGAGAAGTAAAAGAATTCTATAAAACTATGTTTTAATTATCATTTGGTTTTGGAGTCTAGTCAATTCTGATCTTAAGCCTTGGCTGTAGATAGAACTACCCCAAGCTTTATATAGAGGAACAGAGAAACAACATAGAAAATTCCTTAGTCTTAAAGGAATACAACAAAATGGTTAAAGAAAAGTAAAAGAATACTATAAAATTATGTTTTAATTATCATTTGGTCAATTCTGATCTTAAACCTTGGCTATAGATAGAACTACCCCAAAAGATATAACAAAGGGACTCAGAGTTGGTTTTATATAGAGAAACAGAGAAACAACATAGAAAATTACTTAAAAGTCTTAAAGGAATACAACAAAATGATTAAAGAAAAGTAAAAGAATATTATAAATTTATGTAATAATTATAATTATCATTTGGAACAAGAATAAATTCTGATTTCAGCCCAAAAGATATAGCAAAGCGACACAGATTTGCTTTAGATACAGTTTTTAGGTAGACATCCCCCAAGTTGAATACCTTCTTTGACCTAAGTCACAGAGCAAAGAGTTGTGGCACTTCGAGGCAGTCTATGTCTATGGACCTCAATAATTTAGTCATCTTTTGCTAGGCAGCTCTCAAAATCAAATGAGGCAGGGACACAAAGTTAACGATGTCTCCGGCTAAAAGTGTTTTGCGAGGCAGCGAGTACTCCATCTGCTCTTTGGGGACCTTTTTCTCATTTGCACATTACTGCCCAGGGGCGTCGGTGCTGTGCGAGTGCTGTGTGTCTATGTATGTGTGTGTGTGTGTGTGTGTGTGTGTGTATATATAGAGTTTCTGGCACGCAGTACTGTCGCGAGCCGACCCTGAGCCATGGGTTCATTGTACTCCCAATGCAGCACCAGTGGCTTCACTTCGCCAGTGTCAGAGTCCGATACGTGCGGATAGTTGGCAGGCCTCAGTGTCAGTGCTCCTACTGCTACTGGCTCCCATCTGCCGGCTACCAATTCCCCATCTCTAAGACAACTCTCAGTGTTCCGCATGACTGCGTTTTGGGTGCAGCAAATGCTGCGCCTGCTGCTCCTTTATGGCCGCTGTCAAATTAATTGGCTTTTCCGGCCCTGGGCCGCCTCCGTCCGCTTGACAACTCATTTCCTCAAAACTTGAACCTGGCAACTTCTTGAATCGCTCTCGCCCACGCTCTCTGCTCCCTGCTCCCTCCGTGCCTTCCTTTATAACTCATTCAGCCGACGGGCATACCTTAAATCTTGAATTTCACACGGAATGCGACCACGCATGGCAGTCGATTCCGTTGCCGACATTGGCAACAAACTGAAGACATCCCTTGCCACAACATCGGAAGTGCCCAAACTTCTGGGCCAAACTTGATGATGACCATGACTGGCAATAGATAACACGGTCAAGTCATGTTGTTTACCAGACCAGTTTGACACTTACTTTGATCGCCAGAAACGGCCCAGCAACGGCAATTGCCAACCGAAAGCCCATTCATCCCATCCATCCTATCCCATCTATCCCATCCCATCCACCTCGTCCATCATTAAACCTTATGAAGCATTTTTCGAATATGCCATTGGGCGCGTTTTGATTGCTTTCTAACTTCGGTTATTTCTTTTGAGATTTGAGTGAACATTTCTTCACTCAACTAGATTTCCACTCAACTCGTTTTTCCGCTCAACTTCTGCTCCGAGTGCTTTTCCGTGCAGCGACTCAATTCCCCTCAGTGTGCCTCAATTTGGGACTCGTGGTGAGTTTTTTCTGTCTGTTAAAGGAGCGCATTATAACACTTTCAGCTAAGCTTTTATCTCCTTCTTTGTCAAAGCTAACGGTATACAGCTTTTCCTGTAAGGATTTTCACCATTTTATAGCAGCTTTTACGATATAAGAATAATATCCCAAGGGGACTTTTAATATATTTCCCTGCGGATAAAAAAATTTACGTTCTGGTTATGGAAATTGTGGAGTTCTTGGCTAAAAATATAAATTCCCACAGGGAAATGGATTGCGTCTTTGCTAAAAAAAATGCCTTTCCTACGATAAAAGCAGAGAGCCAAACCCTAAATGAAATCTTGTATCAAAACCTTATTTTATGTTTTCTGTTGAAAAGGCGCCAAAATTTCAAAGACTTCAAAGAAAAGCTTTTTTCGAGTGCGGAAAATTTGATAGTTTTGAGTATTTACTCAAAATATTCTTAAGTATTAAATTTAGTTTAAAAATAAATAAAATAATAAATGGAAATGCTAAAAAAATTGGGAAATTTTGTCCTGATTCAGTCTTGACTTTACAGGGAAAGTATCTTAAGTAGATTGAAAACTAAATATATTTTTCTATAAGGATGTAAATTCTCAATAAATAAAATCACTTTGCATATTATAAATAAAGGCTAGGAACCGAGTCACCCTTAAAAGTTGTGAAAGGAAATATATAAATAGAGTCTGAACATATTTTCTTCTATTTTTACCCCCTGCAAAGGCAGATAATATGATAGCTATATATATAACTATATATTTCTCACAGTCCACAGACTTCAGAGAATTCTTTGCACATGCGACAGCAATTATATGAAATTAATTAATTATCTTCTTCTGCGAAAGCGAAAACTAAAAACTAGTCAAAAACTTGTGTCGAGGCCAATTTTCGTTTTGATTTCGTTGCAAGAATTTCATAAAATTAATAAATAAAGTTGTCAGTGGCATCTTGGCTTGAAGATGCAGCCTAAGAGCAATCAACTCTTTGACACACACACACACAACCACACACACAGATACACACCACACGAAATTGCGGTTAATGTGTACGGCTAATTGATTATTAGGAAGGAAAGTCACGTAGCCAATAGATAGATAGATTCTGCCATTTGATTTAATATACATCCTCGTTGAATTAGCAGCAGCTGCAATTGCATCAATTTGTTTAAGCCTCGAAGCCTCCTAAGAGACAAATTAAACGAAATATGTATTAGCCAGGCTAAGCCTGATTAAAGTTTTGTTGCAAGGATAGAGAAATAAATGAAAGTGCTGGAAAATACTTCACACTGTTAACTGCTTTCTCTTTTATTAGTTTTAAGTTCATGGGAACTTTTAAGTATGAGATTATACGAAAATGCGTTTATTGAGAGATTAAACATTATAATTGCTTATGGACACGCTCAGCGTGTTTTAACTGCTCTGGGAGTAATTATAAGAGCTGCTTTCGCACAAAGAGTCCTTAAAGTTTGGACTTTAATCCGGCAAGGAAAAGATGTAATCCGTGTTACCCTCGCACTCACCTAAGCTCATAAAGACAAAGAAACAATTTTGCTGCTCCTTTTATGCTATATCATACGATTTTATCACTTGACGTCTGACTTGAACCTTCTAAGGATTTTATCTCTTCTGTGTTTGGCTTCAAGAACAAAACTCTTTTACACTCGGGGTTTATGAAATTCAAAAGAAAAGTATGATTAATTGTTTATTGTTCCCGGCTTATCTTTATATTTTAAAGACAAATAAAACGCTTTAAGTTGCCATTTCTTTATGCGCAGCTGAAGATGCCCCAAGCTCTCCGAGGCACGCCGCTAAGTAGGCAACATTTTAGGCCATTTAAGCAGCAAGTGTGTCAGACAAGCTGCCAGGTAACCTTCGCAGTCACATGTGTGTGTGTGTGTGTGGGTGTGGGTGTGGGTGTGGGTGTGGGTTTCGGCTTGGATGTGTGAGCTGAACTTCCGTTGCCAGCATTGCAATGTCCTGGCAGGCATGTCCTTGCCTGAGCCTGAGCCTAACCGACCAAGTAACATAATATTTTCCGTTTGCCAGCTGACAACTGCAACGGCAGCCAGTTTTCAGCTAGCCGTCCCTTTTGTTTCTAGCCGGAACCGGAAACACCACACACAGACCCATATCCTTACACACACACACACACACATACTAATGTGTGCCTCCATGGGCTAATCATTTCTATTTCCATTGGTTTTCTTAGCAGCTGCAGCTGCTGTGGCCAGAATTAACAGCAATCAATAAACCACTTTACTACCAAAAACTAAAAATAAAAACGTTTAACTTTTAAAAGCCGAGACAGAAATATCCAAAGCAATTACCGAAGCTTCAGTCAAACGTCCTTCCAGCTCCTGGCACTGCCTTTTATTTGTTTTTTTTTTCGGTTACGATATTCGAGTAAAGTTTCCTTTGGTTTCTCCACCTCTTAGAATCTCCAACAGAGATACTCAAGAGGTAGTAGAAAAGGTCGCTGATATCTCTGATCCTGCTTTAATATGTACTTTCACAGCTTTATATATATTTTAAATATATAAACTACGCGTTGTAGAAAACAGGATACAATTGTCCAGAAAATACGATATGAATACGAATATGAATTAAGTAAAATTAAGTTAAAACAAATTAGAACAAGATTTCTTTAACTCATTTTAGCATTTCTTTAGTAATTGCAGCTCATGCTGAGAAAATATATATGAAATTTATTCATCAACAGCAGCTTTTATTTTCTTTCAGTGTATTTTTTGCGCTCTGTTCTCAATTTCCATAGCGTCTTGCAGCAATTTCATTTGAAATATGCAAATTGAAACAAAAAGTCTTTGACTGCAGAAGCTCATGCAGCGTGTTAAATATGAATAATAAATTAGCCACGGTTAACAAGATATATAAACAGATATATGGAGAGGGTATAGCTTAGGTTAATAAACCCAATCAAATTGCCAATCTGTGTAAAATTCTGAGTAAGCCCAGTTCCTTTTAAGAAAGAGAAACAACAAAATAAACTTAAGATGAGATCAAATTTTTATAAAACTGTCTGTCAATGTCGCTTGCTCAGGTTGACACTGGGAAACCTCAGCTTTGAATGCCCTGCAAGTGGGTATATAGATTGTGTCATCGATTGTGTAACATAATATAATTGTGCTTCTCATAAAGTCGACAATTACCCTGAGATTTTACTGTAAGTTGAAATAGTTTATCGTAAAATATGATACTTAATACAGACAGTATATGTAGTATATTATGTATAGAATGGTAGAGTATATAACTTGTAGAGTATATACAGTATTTAATACGATCTATATATATATATTTGTTGACACTTTGATTCACTTTTGATAAGTAAAGATGGATCGAGATTTGACTCGTTTTTATATAAAGAAAATTGACTGGGAACAGTGCCGCAGCAGAGTCCAAGTTTATCGTAAGGGTATTGTAGTATATTATAATATATAGTATATATAGAGTATATATAGAGTATATATAGTACAAATACGATTGATTTGTCGACACTTTGATTAAGTAAAGACCGTTTGAGATTTGATTGATAGTTTTACAAAATAAAAAATTTACTCGAATGAACCCGCAGCAGAGTCCCAGTTTATCGTAAGGGTATCAACTAGTCGGACACCCAGTAATTGTTATTGTTTCTATTTTCATTTTAAACAAGCCAGAGCCATATCATAATAGCCATGTTTTGAGCCGGCTGCCTATCTGGCATCTTCATGCCACAGGCAGGGGCAAATCCTTGCAAGCATCAGGGCAACAGTCTTAACGCATTTCGGCTTCGGCTCGAATGGCAACGGCAACAGCACTCTTAGTGGCATTGGCTGTGGCTGCCTCAGAGCATGAGGCAGTTCCAAGTGAAATATTAAGTGTGAACGGCAAGTCAAGTGGAAGTGGCAAGCAACGGCGTAGGCGACACACAAGCGCAAAACTTTTTCAATTATAAACGCTTTCAAGATAAGCAAAGCAACAAATAACTACGGCAGCAGCAGCAACAGCAGCGGCATCTGCTTCGAGTGCCTTGGCCCTATGCCACACCCAGACAGGACACACACACTCACACACACACACACACACACGTAAACGACCACATCTTGAGGCAGTTTATTATGTGTAATATTATCTGAGCGTGATGTTTAATTGAATATTGTTGTTTACTTTTATGCCACATGCAGTGGCAAATGGGGTTTGATTACTTCTTTGATTGCCCCCCGCTTGGTCAATGCAACCATTCTTCTGCTCATGATTGTGCCTCGAGCTGAATCTAACACTTTCAATATAACACATCTCAGAATATGTTAGAGGTATATATATATATATATATGTGTCAAAGTTTCCAATTTCTTTCCTTAATGTTATACAATTATTCAATGCCAACTAAAGGATATCGATGCAAAGGTAAATTTCTAGTACTACAGTTGAATCTCTATAATTCCCACTACGGTAAATCCTAACAGCCAGCGATCCTCTTTTAAATCTTAATTCATTTTCGTACCTTCTTATAGTTCGCAATGCAAAACGTTAACAACGAAGTTCAAAGAATTGCTTTTAGTCAAACTAGTGTTAACTTTTCAGACAGCAATTGTCGCTTCTCTGTCGCCTTTGGTTCATATTTTGCTTTGCTTAGTTTGTTGTTTCCATTCAAAACATTTCGAACGCTGAAGATGTCAGACAAACGCGCTCATAGAACATAATCAATGGATAACAAAAAATTGAGTTGGCAAAACAATTCCAGTTCTACCCACAGTTTAATACTAGAAAAAAGAGACTTTATAATGGAAGATCCAGCAACAGTCAGCTAAATCGTCAAAAATGATAAATTTAGATGCTGAATAAATGTAAAAACCAATGAAAAAAAAACACGTTTTATTTGAACTTTTAGGTTTTAGCCTCATTAAATCAAAGCCTCGATATTTCGGGAGACTTGGTAGATCGTAAAAAACTTCGTTCCCTTGCCATAAAGAATTCTCGGGACTCGACTGTAATTGAAAAGTTACTCAAAAACGCTTCTTTTCATATACTTTTGTATTCAAATTGGACACAAAGTAAACGATTTGACAGTAGGCAATATATGAATGATATCTGAGAGCAAAAGAAGTGCATCAGGTTTCCAGCTGCAAATCTTGAGTCAAACTGCAGATCAAAGCATATTTTCAATAGTAGAAAACTGGTGATAAAAAAGGAGTGAAGCAGTTCAAGTGAAGTCCAGGCCAGGTCTAATGAACAGGAAGAGACTGGCCTGGATTTGCTTGAACTCAGGCGGAAGGGTATCGTATACCGTAAGCTGCTTATATACGGTCGAACACTGAAACTGAGGCCAGTTGATTGGGCGCTGCTGGCGCCAATTAGCAGCAAGGACCAAGGCTGAATTATGGAGCTAGACAAAAAATATAATTAAATAAATTAATAAACTTAATTAGGCTGAAAATAAATAAGTTTCTCTTTTGAGGCAAATGAAAGAAGTTTCTGCTTTAAAGCAAATAAAGTCTGCGATTTGTTGAGATATATTCGAGTAGGGGTCGAAATGCAACTAATGCTGTGGCACATTAAAGTGGCTTGTCATTCAGGGGTCACATTAGACGACACACACACACCCGCACACCCACACACACACACACACACACACATACAGTACACATACGTTTCAATAAGCTTATAATGCGCTGCAACAAATCAAGCATGTTGCAGCTTGCAGCAGGACAGCGTGTGGCATTGGTGGCACGTAGCTGGCCAAGGCAGATGGGATCCGCTGAGAGCAACATTATGGATGTACATATGCTTAGAGTGGGATTCAGGAGCGGTGGATGCAGTAAATGTAAAGACATAAAGGAGCATCACGTTGCCGTATTCCCTGGGATGTGTCAAAGCTAGAAATCTCTGTATTTTCATTTTCAACTCAGGGTCGTCACAATCAGAATCTACAGTTTCATTAAATAGAAAACAAAAATATTTCCATGCCGGATCAGAAGCCAGAACACAGCGGCAGCAGCGGCGCAAGCAACATGGTCGGAGAGGAAATGCCGATTGAATATCAACTTAAGGAAACCAACAGTGCAAGTGGAAGCAAGAGCGACAGGGAGAGCGGCAGTGGGAGCGGGAGCAGCAGCGGTATCGATACTCTTAACGAGAACGGCATCGGTCAGGCCTCCAAGCTACGCCCACTCGCTCGTCTGGATCGCCTGCTGCGCCGTTGGCTGCCTGGTTACAGCTATTTGCGTGGAGCTGGTGCAGCTAGTGCCGCTAGTGGCAGCTCTGGCAGCGTCAGTATCGAGCCCGAAATGGAAGCGGTGACGCCGTCAAAGACTGCAATCGAGGAGCAGAGATCAGGGCTACAGACACCCCTGGCCATCGATCCTTCAGCACTGCCAGCGAGGATACGTAGGGATGGGGAAGTCCTATTGGACGCAGGTATCGCAAAATCTGAGTTTTGCTTAAAGTTGGAGCAGCTTCTGCGAGCCAAGCTTATTGCCAAGGATTAGCTTTACAACTGAAGCTTAATCCGTGGCGACAACAACAACAACAACAACAACAGCAACATACAAATTTCGAGTGATGAAAATGAAAGATTCGACCAGTGTTTCAGTCATTGTCAAGGATACAAATAAATATATAAACGCTTTTGATATACACACGCCATAAATTAAAGTTAATAAATTCAAAGGATTTAATATTATATTTAACTCTAATTGAAAGCAAATGCAATGCTCCTTTTTAAGGAGACCACAAAGTAGTTCCCAATCCAAAGGATTCAATGGAAGAGCTTGTAGATATCAGAGAGTCTAAGACCTCGTTGGGGAATCTCAATTTGGAAAAGGATCAGAGGAACTTTCTATTTGGAATCTCTTAAACCACAGAATAAAATATCTTCCAGTAGTTGCCAAAAGTATTCCGAAAACTTATTCACAAAGCAAAAGCAATGCTCCTTCTTAGAGAGACCACAAAGTAGTTCCCAATCCAAAGGATTCAATGGAAGAGACTGTAGATATCAGAGAGTCTAAGACCCCGTTGGGGAATCTCAATTTGGAAAAGGATCAGAGGAACTTTCTGCTCTGTTTGGAATCTCTTAAAGTCCAGAATAAAATATCTTCCAGTAGTTGCCAAAAGTATTCACAAAAACTTATTCACAAAGCAAAAGCAATGCTCCTTCTTAGAGAGACCACAAAGTAGTTCCCAATCCAAAGGATTCAATAGAAGAGACTGTAGATATCAGAGAGTCAACTTTAGCTGGTTCGAAGAGCTCGCATATGAATCTCAATGGAAAAGGATCAGAGGAACTTTGTGCTCTGTTTGGAATCTCTTCAAGCTGTTGCCAAAAGTATTCACAAAAACTTATTCACAATGCGTTTCACCTTATTTAATGAGCCAATCAATTCACACACAAGAACTTAACTGATTTATGGCCTCTCGGGCAACAACAATGCGTTTAATATTATCGCAATTATAAGTATATTTATTATGATGAGCACAAAGACTGTGAGTTATATCGAAATGAATATACACTAATAAATGCATGAATACATTCTATTCACAATGCCAGAGAATCATCAAGAAATTTCTCCACAAATCACACGAAAAGACTCAACTTAAAGCTTAAAGCAAAGTATCTGTAAGTGAAAGATATTGTATCTTAAGGCTTAAATACAACTTTAGTGGAAATTTCCGTGCTCTCAGCTGAGGATAGGGTATACTATAAGACAGGGAGCAGTGTGAATAGCCAGCGGTGGCCTGTGATTTATGTAGCAGCAGCAGACACGCATTTCAAGTTCAATATATCAATATATACAGAGGTTTTTGGCAATATATCAATCAGTCGGACGGCAGAGCTGAGGGCGTCGTTTAAGTGGAGCAGCAATTGAATTGAGGCGTCCATTAAAATTAATTAGAAATAATGAGTAAAAATATGGCTATTCATTGATATTCACGAATATATTCGAAAATAACTAGAGAGAAAATGCGTATTAAAGGGAAAGTCTCTCTCTCTCTCGTTGCCAGTTGAATGAGCACGCAAATTGGCTAAATTACTTGACAAAAGTTCCCTTGCGACTCGCAGCAGCGCCGCCGCAGCGCTGGATGCCCCAGCTGTGGGGCAAAACTTGTTTAAAGTTGTTAATCAGCCAAAGCCAAAAACAATTTAACGGCATATAATTAAAAAAAAAAGAAAGAAGGAAAACTCGAGACAGCCTCAAGTGTCTCTGGGGATGAGTCGCGGTCCCCGGCTGAAGCCACTCAGCAAGTTGATTGTGCAACAAATTGACAGGCCTGGCAACCGAGCAGGGACAATATCCGGATTGCTGATTGGTGCTGAAAAGGGGATGGAGAAGGGGATCGGTTAACCGCCACTCGACGCATCGATTTAGTCTCAATCAATTTTCAATGGTCCAAACACAATTATATTTAACTACTACAATATTGGATTGGATTATATTTTCAGGATAAGAAACTAAAACTTAAGCAGTGCAGGAGTACAGTTATGCCAAGTAGCTGTTTATATTGGGTCTACGACCCTAACAAATCATAGCGAGTCAACAAACTGACACAAAGATTACGCATACGCCCCGTAACCGACGCTACTCAACTCAAGGCAGCACTCAACGCACAGCTCGTTAAGGGGCTGCGTGTCTGTGTGCTGTTACTGTGCAGCTGTGTGTGTCTGTGTGTGTATTTGTTTTGTATTGTGTGTGTGTGAGGACTTGAGCTCTGGGGACCCCTAATAATTTGCTGGCTGAGCACTTGACTTGCAACGTTCACTTGACCACTAATGTGACTTTTGCCAACGCAGCTAACAGTTTGTCCAGCTGCGTCTCTAGTCAGCCTCTGGCTGCTGCTCCTGCTCCTGCTGCTGCTGCTGCTGAATGTGCGTCTTGGGAGGCAGCTGCTCCTGCTGCTCCATGTTTGACCGCAACCAGCAGCAGTTAGACTGACCCTAATCCAAGCACAGAAATTTCCTATTCAGTTTCTTACCTGATTGTATCGAAGCAAACTGTTGCCTACTTTCTGGCATACAAACACTCGACATGTTAATGTGTGTGTGTGTGTGTGTGTGAGTGATAGCTGCTGTGTGTTTGTGTGTGTGTGTGTGGGAGGGCAATTTACTTTTAAACAACGACAAATTGTCGAGGTTAAGAGTTAAATTGTCTAACATGGATACGGATGATACACAAAAGGTTTCCGCTTCTCTGGGTTCGCATTGATTCGCCTTCCATAAAGGTTGTGCACACACAGGTTACACACACACACACACATACACACATATAGAGCTTGAGCCCTGGATTACACTTGTAATACACTCGATTTGTTATTCGACAGCGGATTATATGGCACATCAATTAGCAGCTTGACTTCCGTTTCTGTGGGGATAAAAATGCATTTTCAGTTTTGTTATTTTATTTTATTTTATTTCATTTCATTTTATATATAGAGATATATATATTTATTTTGTTGGGTTTTTGTTTCGATTTTGATTGAATAAAAATTGTAGTTGTACTAGAAATTGTACATTAAATTTTAATTAAAGTTTTTTTTCTCGTTTTAGCTTAATAAATTTCGTATGTAAGTTTATATATTATTTAATTTAATATTATTAATTAATATTTTAATTTGGAAATTGAGAATTGCTTGCAAATATCGTTTTTAGTCTTAGCCCAAAGAGAATAACTTGAAAGTTGTAACTATTTTTAAGTGCTAACTGTAAAAAGTAGACACCAATCTCTTAAGATTTGGTTGATGAAATGATTGATGGATCGATTGATCGATGATTGATGAGAGAATATTTCTAGAGAGGCGACATTGATATGTTTTATGTTAGAAAAAAAGTTCGATTCAAATTGGAATAAGCTTTAATATATTGTATATAGTCAATCGTGACAGATATCGTTTGAGAGTTAAAAAGTAAATTTGAATTTCGTGCTTTCCTTCGATTATTATTAGTGAGAGTGAGAGAGAGAGAGAGGGAGTGAAAGTGAGAGAGGGAAAGAGAAATGTAGAATTACTTTTTTTAAATGGAATTTTAATTAATTTTAATTATGATGTTGATTATGTTTGATTCACTTTAAGTATTTGCTATAAGTTTTTTTTTTTAAATTTGATTTTGGCACAAAATTAATTTTTGTTAATTTATTTTTAATTATTTATTGAATAATTGTTAATTAATTATTGGAAATTCGATAAGCTGTGCGTTTTGAGCGATGAAAACTTCTCCCGTCGTTAATTTAACTATTGCTTATGTTATCGTTATCGTTATCGGTATCGGTATCGCGATCGTTATTAAGTATCATTCGAAGATAAATAGAAATATTTTGAATTTTTAGCAAGCACATTTGACGTTAACTTTTTTTTGGATATGAGCGAATCCTTGATCCCTTTTTGATTGTTGCCTCAATCGTAGCTCAGGGAGACTGTGGACTTGGGCGTGGGCAGCGGCGATGTGGTGTTCTCCTCCTCATCGTCATTCTCCTGCGAGTCCTCCGGCTCACCCAAGGCATGCACAAACTCATAGAAATCAATGCGTCCATCCCCATCGACGTCCACCTCCTTGATCATGTCCTCAACTACAAAGCACAAATTTCACTTCAAGCGGAAACTGAAAGTCACTGCAACTTACTGTCCTCCTCGTCGAGATCCTCGCCGAGGCACTGCAGCACGGCACGCAAATCGGATGCGGTTATATAGCCACGATTATGCTTGTCGAAGACACGGAAGGCATCGCGTAGCTCCCGCTCCTCCTGGTCGGCAGAGGATAGGCCCGACTTGTCCTCGTACGTCATATTGGAGAGAATGTCCACGAATTCCTCGAAGCTAACGTTGCCATCACCTTAATGGAGTAACAGTTAGGTAAGCCAACAGTTTGGGGGTGCACCACCTACCATCTACGTCGATCTCCTGGAGCATCTCCTGTAGCTCCTCGACACGCGCGAACTGGCCCAGCGAGCGCATGACTGTGCCCAGCTCCTCCTTGGTAATGCAGCCATCGCCATCCTTGTCGAACAGGCGAAATGCCTCACGAAACTCTGGGAAGCCAGTGGAATTTCTTGCCAGCAATTTAAACCAAAAATGTTTCTCTACTTACCGCGCATCTGACCCTTGGAAATGCAGCGACGCTGGTCCAAAGCATCCGCATCTGCTCCACCGTGGGCGATATCCACCGCATAGGAGCTGGCACGCTGCGAGAATTGACGTGTTTTCGTTTTGCGCTTGTTCCGCAATCCTCCAGCGCCGCTGCCAGTGTCATTATCCCCTGCTGCTGCCGCTCTGCCCGAATCTCCGATTGAGTTTCGCACGGTCAATGCTGACTTGAGGGGCGCCTGCTGCTTGGACAGCTCGTAGTTCCCGAAATCCCCCTCCTCCTCCTCCTCCTCTCCATCATCCTCTTCCTCCTCATCGTAGTCGTCCGCCTCGTCGTCGTTGTACTGCTCATAGACCACCTGCTCGCTGATGTTGCGCTGCGCATAGCTGACTCGAGTCGTATACAGGGATACTCCTGGCTTTGTGCTGGCAGCGCCGCCGCCCGCCTCGCAGGAGCTCGAGTCCGTATCCGCATCGGAGGCGGTATGCGTGATGCTTCGTTGTTGTTGTGTGGTTACTTTTTTTCGCTGTCTCTGGCGTCGTTGTAGTGGCTGTGCTTGTGGCAGTGGCTGCTCCTGTAAATCATTTGTTTGCCGCACTTCAGCAACCGGCTGCTGCTGCTCCTCCTGCTGCTGCTGCTGCTGTTGCTGCTGCTGCTGTTGGTCATCCCCTGCGCCCGCTGCCATCTGGTCCTCGTCGGGTTCGTCGGCGTGTCTCGTCTGGCAAACGACGATTGAGAATGAGAGAAAGCGCAATCGGATTAAAATTACACACGGACACCCGCAGCTCTGTCAATGCGGATGTGTCACTCACCATTAGCTGCCTAAGCTCGCGGGCAATGGTTGAACCAGTTAAAAACTTATTAACTGCCGTAAAAAGACGTTTTCCTTCCAATGTGGCGGCCTTCGTTTCAACGTTTAAGTGTAACTTTAAATGTTCGTCAGCTTCTTCAGCTTAATGGAACTGTCAACCTTTTAGCTCGTTCCACTCTCACCCACTTCGCCGAACATTCAAATTCCTAATTAGACTCATTTGTGACCAAAACCATTAGTCCTATCCTGCCACTCCACGGGTCGTTCAATCTATAAAGAGCCACAGAGAGAGAGGAGAGTGAGCGAAAGAGGCAGAATGTTAATTAAACAATTTGCTCGCTGAATGCAATTCAATTGCCAGCGTGCAATTGATGCTGCAAATGACCCCATTTCCGGCTCCAGTCAAAATTCCACTCACAGCGCCAGCTCCATTGTCATTCACATTCAAATTGGCACGTTTCTAATTTTAGTTTTTGACTCTCAAATGGTACGTGCCTCGCATGCAGCTGCTAATGGGGCAAGGCCAGGAACAGGACTGAGCGGAAGCTGCGGGCAGACAGACAAATTTACCTCTGACAGCTAATCAGCCGCCAGTTGACAGTCATCATGCAGATTGTGATAGGACTCGCCCTTAACAATGGGCATATTGATGGCTGTTCGATGAGGCTAATCAAAGGGTGAGAAGTTTTAAACTGCTGACAGGTCGAAGGTCAATTGGGGCTGCGCCATAAACGTTAATTTAGCGCATAGCCTGAACTTGTTTCTGCTTCCGGATAATCATCATCTGTGCATTCTCGAGTCATCCTTGGCTCTAGACAATGACTTGGCACGTCCCGTTAATGTGTTTAATCTACGTGACGCGAACTCAAGAGCGTTGTTCGGCCTGTCATTGGGGGTGCACGGGGCGTATGTGTAATATGCCAAGACTGACAGCCATAAATGCTGGCTCTGATTGTGATTGATGTGTGTTGCCCTTCCCCCCATCCCACCACTCCCCCCCCCTCGCCCTTTAAGAAAGCTGGTGGGGAGTGTGGGAGTCAAGCAGGCTGTTTCATGAGTTTCATGATTCTGCCAATGATACTCAACTATTCACCGAGTTCAGATATATTTCATATTTATTTTCCAGATTTCGATTTTGTTTTTTTTTTCCCTCTTAATTTTTTTTTTTTTCTCGCTGTTTTTTTTTTTGAGATCGTCATCTGTACGATATGGAGAAGATACCAAACCCTGCAGGTAATATGCATATCAGCCGGAATGTCAGGGTGCTGATTGAGAAGTTCGAGGGGATGAGCAAGCGCAAAATTCAGACAGCCGGCGTCAAGCCAAATTGGAGCAATTGGACTGGTCGAGTCGCTGAAACAGTGGCCAAATTCGAGCACAGCGGCTTCCTCAGCCACATCTCAACAAATACAAATACAAAGAAGCCTACGTGTGGGGATCAGATAACAGATTTGGACAAGTTGGACCTGCAGGTATTAAATCAGAATGCAATTCAATTAAGTGAAGTTCAGATCGATGGGCAGCAAAAGCAGGAAGAGATTAAGGGTTATAACGATGCCAACGATATGGATGCCAATCAATTGTTGCCAATGGATCCAAGCGCTGGAAAGTTAGTACACAAATTGGATAAGATCACCGCCATTTCCAGTTTCAATGGCTTCGAATACTGTAACTATATCCTATGCACATATCCTATTCCTAGTCAGATCTATTATATGATATCCTCTCCAGGTGACGTCGAGTTAATGTTCGTGCGGCCAAGTGTGAGCTGCACTTGGTAATTTCTGTCTATGAGCGAGAAACCACCTTCTACACACAACAACAATATCAATTTTACCTCTGAAAGGAAGACAGACCATAATTATGCAGCTCCAATCCGCCGGTCAGTGAAAATTGAGGATTGGCTCCAATACAACAACTAAAATCGATGAATTGGTGGCCCAATTTCTAGCTACGTCTCTTGTGAACATTTTAAATTTAAGTCAATATTCGAAAATTCAAGTGTAATTCTGTTTTAACAACAAACAAAAAAAAAGAAAAAATAATAATATTAATCATGCAGGAAGTATACGAAGTAGATCTATAATTGAATACGATATAAAAACCGATTGCTATAAGTAATTATCCGAAGGATGCAAACAGATAGCTTGAAATCCTGGCTGCGATCGAGCAGAGATCTATAATTGAATACGATATAAAGGCCGATTGCTATAAGTAATTATCCGAAAGATGAAATCAGATAGGATGAAATCCTGGGCTACAATCGAGCAGAGATCTATAAATGAATACGATATAAAGGCCGATTGCTATAAGTAATTATCCGAAAGATGAAATCAGATAGGATGCAAACAGATAGGATGAAATCCTGGGCTGCAATCGAGCAGAGATCTATAATTGAATACGATATAAAGGCCGATTGCTATAAGTAATTATCCGAAGGATGCAAACAGATAGGATGAAGTCCTGGGCTGCAATCGGGCAGAAAATGCAGGAAGTATAAATGTTATATAGAGTTTGCCAGATAAAGA
This sequence comes from Hirtodrosophila trivittata, assembly GCA_035045065.1. NCBI lineage: Eukaryota > Metazoa > Arthropoda > Insecta > Diptera > Drosophilidae > Hirtodrosophila > Hirtodrosophila trivittata. The sequence continues at coordinate 4,927,122 of JAWNNK010001028.1, read as the reverse complement.
TAAAGACCGATTGCTATAAGTAATTATCCGAAGGATGAATTCAGATAGGATGCAAACAGATAGGATGAAATCCTGGGCTGCAATCGGGCTGAAAATGCAGGAAGTATACGAAGTAGATCTATATTTGAATACGATATAAAGGTCGATTGCTATAAGTAATTCTCCGAAGTATGCAAACAGATAGGATAAAATCCTGGCTGCAATCGAGCAGAGATCTATAATTGAATACGATATAAAAGCCGATTGCTACAAGTAATTATCCGAAGGATGCAAACAGAGAGGATGCAAACAGATAAGATGAAATCCTGGCTGCAATCGAGCAGAAAATCAAATTGAGCGCCAATTGAGTTGAGCCTTGCGCTGCTCACAGATTTTTTCACCAATTTTCATGCTTCGCTGCAAGTTTTTTGGCCGCTTTTTTTTTCTTAATGGCATTTCAATTGGTTGTGCGCACACACAATTTGCAGCATATTTTATTTCGCACACATTTAACCAGCTCCTGTGTATGCCTCCAGGACACTATTATCATTATGAACATCATTATCGTCAGCGAGTGCAACAGAAGCAGTTGCAGCATCAGTTTCCAGCACTCAGGCCGCATAATAAAATGCCTGCATGCGTTTGAGAGCGGAGCGGAAGGATGTGACCGACATGGTCCACATGCATCTTCTGATGCTGCCTGTCCCAACTGTCCAGCTGTCTCATCTGGCAAGCCACAATATAAATGGCGAAAAGGAAGTTCCAAGGCGAGATCGAGGTCAAACGGGCAACAAGCATTTCCATGTGCGAAGCAATTTCATTTTAAAATTTTCTCCTTTTCTCTTCGACAAAGTGCAAAATGACCAAGCGCTCTATCAAGTGTATACACACACACATATATACACACACATACATACACACGCTTCAGAGCGCATATATATAATTATCATTTGCCGTTAACTTTGCCATTAAGCCGTTAAAACACGCCATCAACTTCATGTCCTGGTCCTGGTCCTGGTCCTGGCATTTGCATTTGCATTTATAAAGTTGATCCCCTGCCATTAAATCATTATCATCATCATCATCATCATGATGATGTACATCAACATTTTATGCTGCCTGCAATTCTAATTTGCATTCCATACACCCCGTCAAGCACATACACACACCCACACACACACACACCCACACACATAGAAGCACCTTTAACAAGTTTTATGACATTGCCCCCGAAAACGACAAAAATTTTTGTTGTCAGCTCCACGCACAGAGCGAACCCATCAAAGTTGTCGCCAACTGACATGAAATAAATGAAGACACCACTGACACGCTACCCACTCCCAGCTCCGACTCCGTCTCCAACTCCTCCGTGTCTCTCTCCTCCTCCTGCCTAAGCTGCGATATGGCCCGCGTCTCTAATGCGCTTTGCATAACTTTGTCAACCGGCAGTTGATTTGTTTATTAGCTGGGAGCTGGAGCTGGAGCTGGAAGTTGGAGCTGGAAGTTGGAGCTGGAAGTTGGTACTTGGACTTGACAGCAGCTGCTCCAACAGCGCCAACACCCACCTGCAGCCTGTGATGAAGTTACTTTAAGTGATGAGCATTTGATTAATGAAATGAACTTGACATGCAAACTTTTGAATGGATTTGAGAGCAGCTGCTAGCCTCTTCCTATAAACTGGAGACTGATATAATCATCTGATTATAGTCTATATAAATTTGTCAATATTTAAGCTATAAACTCAGTTAATAAGAGCTGCTTAAGATATGGAAACTATATGAATCAGAAATGGTATCTCTAACTAATGAAATGAAATTAATATGCGAACTTTTGAATGGATTTGAGAGCAGCTGCTAGCCTCTTCCTATAAACTGGAGACTGATATAATCATCTGATTATAGTCTATATAAATTTGTCAATATTAAAGCTATAAACTCAGTTAATAAGAGCTGCTTAAGATATGGAAACTATATGAATCAGAAATGGTATCTCTAACTAATGAAATGAAATTAATATGCGAACTTTTGAATGGATTTGAGAGCAGCTGCTAGCCTCTTCCTATAAACTGGAGACTGATATAATCATCTGATTATAGTCTATATAAATTTGTCGATATTTAAGCTATAAACTCAGTTAATAAGTGCTGCTTAAGATATAGAAACTATATGAATCAGAAATGGTATCTCTAACTAATGAAACGAACTGAATTTATTGGATTTTAGAGCAGCTTTCCCTTAGAAGAGAGTACATTCTATCCTCTTCCTTTAAGCTGGCGACTGATATAATCAAGAGATTATAATCTTTACAAATTCGTCGATATTTAAGTTATAAACTCAATCTATATCAGCTGATTGAGCTATGGAAACTATAGGTATCATAGATAGGTACCATAACTCTGGCATCTCTAACAAATCTTCAGGACTTTCCACAAAACCCGCGTATTTCCTTAACTATTTCTATAACTTTCACAACATTTTAACATTCTTTCAGTAAACAGCTGCAGAGAGTATCCATTTTAAGCAGGTATTCTAACAAAGTCCTGTGTACAAGCCTGTGTAAAGTCCTGTCTACAGGCTGTTGCTTAAAATTATAAATTCTGCGTATCTTAAATGGGCTCAAAGTTTCGGCACTTCATAATGGAAACTAAATTTAAATAAATAATACGAAAGGTTTGTTGAAAAAACCAAAAAAAAATAAAAGTAGTGTTGCCAGGATGTTGCCCCTGACACGCCCACAAAAAGGGGAAATTTGAAATGCGGTTGACCACAGAACGTGCTGAGCCGCATGAATATCGCTTGAGCCGGAAAAATCCCCAACAAAAAGGACAACGCCAAAAGCCACAACTGTTTTTAGCGCTCATTTTATTGTTTAATTTGAATTGTTGTAACCGCCGGCATTCAGCTGCGGGTGGGCGTGGCTCTTAGTATGTGTGTGTGTGAATGTGAATGTGAATGTGGTTATGTACGTGGATGTGGAAGAGTTCGTGACCGCAGAGTACTAAATCAGTTTGCAACTGCAGCATTTGTGTGTTCCATTAAGGACTCAAAATGCTTATGGCCGTTACACATTGCGTATGCGTAACATTTGCGCTGCAACCAACAGGAGATTGGCAGGCAAAACTGGACGAGTGGCACACAAAAAAAAAAGAGGCAAATATGTAAATATGAACGGAGAGAGCTTTACGCATTCCCATCACATAAATCACACGAAAGGAAAGAAAGTAACAAACAAACAGACAAATAAAATGTGAGCAGTGTTACAACTTTTTGCGTACGAGTGGCACGCCCCAAAACGCCCATTGAACGTGCAACACGTAAATTTTGGAACATAAAAATTTAACAACTCGAGCGAAACACAAAACAAAGCCAAGTAAATAAACCATTGTCCATTTCCACGTGTGCACAACTTTACCTTGTGTGTGTGTTGCACGTGTGTGTGTGTGTGTGTGTGTGTGGCATGTAAATTTATACAATAAGAAGAGCAAACAGATCTTCAAACGGGTTACTAAATCATCAAGGGAACAGCCCACAAAGTAGTTTACACAAACGAAACAGAATTTTTCTATTGATTTTCAATTCAAATGGAAAATAGAAAATGAAAGGAATGAAAATTAAGGAAAACTCACTTAAAGCTAACGAACTGTGCTCTCCACTTGTATAATTCATCTTGTTTAACACTCACAAAATCAAGTTTAAATCAAAATTATAAGCGCAAACTTCTTCTGCCTGAGGTGTCCTTTATTCGACAGGACTTAAATGCCAAAACTTTCGCTATTAATTTTTTAAATTCATTTCTTATGTACGGCTTTTCAGCTCAACCATTTGAAACTAGTTAAGTTTTCGCCCGCAAGAGCCTTAATAAAGTTTTCATACCTTAATTACTAAGCCGCTTTTAGGCTTTATTAAATACATTTTGAAATGGGTTCAAGGACTCAAGCATAAGCACATAAATAATATATTATAAAGACAAGGACATTAACTTGTAAATACAATAAATATATATTAAGGGTAAGATTTCGTCTCATAAGTATGATAAACACTTATAGTTATATTTGTTATAAATATAATTATATTATTTGAGCACCATATTCAACGTATTTATTCAATTCTCAACTGTCTCCCTCAATCTCTTCCTATATGCACTCCTTTTCCTCTGAGTATTCTCTCTTCTCTTCGTTCAATAAATCTTTCACTTTTCTTTCACCTTCGGTGATACTTTTTAACACTAATACTAATTGTTCTCATTAGCTTTTTCAGGGAGTTTCTCAATCCTTGCAACAAATGTTGGAACATTTCAAATTGAAAATCATTTTTAATAATAATCTTTAACTTTTAACTTTTTACCTTTTTCATTTCCAGATTTCTTTTAAAATTTTATTTTATACAATTTATAATGAAATTGCATCTTTTAGTTAACGCTTGGAAGTCGACTCTTAATTAAATAAATTTAAAAAAAATATATATATTATAAAAATATAAATAAAATAAACAAATAAGTGAAATAAAAGATACATAAAATAAAAAAAAAAAAAATTAAAAAATATATATTATAAAAATATAAATAAAATAAACAAATAAGTGAAATAAAAGATAAATAAATTAAAAAAAAATAAATAAAAATAAATAAAATAAAATCAAAAAATAAATAAAATAAAATCAAAAAATAAATAAAATAAAATCAAAAAATAAATAAAATAAAATAAATCAAAAAATAAAATGAGTAAAATAAATAAAATAAATACAATATAATAATAATATAAACAAATAAAATAAATAAAAAAATAATAATAATAAATAAAATAAAATAAATAAATAAAATAAATAATAAATAAAATGAAAAATAAATAAAATAAAAAATAAATAAAATAATAACAAATAAAATAAATAAAAAAATAATTACTAATTTTATTAATAATTATTATTAATAAATAAAATAAAATAATATAATAATAAAAACTTAAAAAAAAGAAATAAAATAAATAATAAATAAATTAAAATAAATAAATAAAATAAATTATAAATAAATAATAAATAAATTAAAATAAATAAAAAAAATAAAATAAATATATCTGCGCCTATATGAAAATTTATTCGTGGACTTCAAATAGAAGTTATAATCATATGACCAAACACGCTTATGTAGAAATCAGTTAAGAAAGTACATAAAAATATGGAAACTTGGAGTTATATATATAGCTTAAAAGCTGCCCTAAGCCAGATTTTAAATATAGTATCATATAATTGTTGATCTTTTCCTATATTAACTCTATCTTAAGACGATACAAAATCTCTTTCAGCCCAACGAGCTTAATGTTATTTCAGGCAAGGAAAATCACAATGATTGATGGTTACTTTTCTTATTGATCCTTATAAATAGCAGTTAGTTACCCAAAATCATACAGATTTACCCATATAATCGAATCTGTATACCTTCTCTTAAAGGTTTTCTCAAGTTTTATAGAAAGAAAAGTATTTTTTTAAGCTGCGAAGATTCAATTAGATTAAACACCAAAATTATCTATACAAAAAGCGTTAATTAGTTCTTTAACCTATAGAAAAAAGGATAAAGAAGGGACTTTAAGTTTGTGCAAATATATGTTACAAGCAGAAAGAACCATCCCCTTTTATAATATAGAAACAGCTAATAATAAAATGTAAATAATTGGCAAAACTCTTGAAGCCTGTAATAAGCTACTTATGCGCTGTCCTGCGAGCGCGTGTTTATTTATGGGTACAGGATATAGTAGTAAATCAGTACATGGAGTCGTATAAATGGGCAATTGGGTAGTCCATATATTTCACTTTCAACAAACATATATATACATATATATATTTACAGTAAATATGTACAACATGTTGACATTTATTTGGGTTTAATATGTTTTCTTATGTCTCTTACCGTTGCCTTGTTTTATGGCCATGTTTATTTATGGGTTCTGGGTGCGAGTATATCAAATTATGGCCAATATAAAAGGGCACCCAATGAATAGAAATGGACCAGATAATCATAAAAGTTATCATATATAAATATCACTGCGTGTGTGTGTGTGTGTGTTTGGTGTTTGTCTTTCATTCGGTTAATTTGCGGTAAAAGCAATCCGACAAAAGCGCCGCACACTGCATTAGCCTGTTTCTGACAGCTGCCAGTTCGATGGCACTTTCCGGTGGCGGAGGGAGAGGGGAGAGGCTGGCTGAGAGGATGAAACACAGGAAGGAGAAACGATACTCGTAATTGCATTGCAATTTCAATTGAAAATAATAAATATGCAAATATGTAAATAATAAATGTGTGCAAATTGAATGTTTAAGCGTTTGCCATGTTATCCAGGGCTTTTAACTGTAATCGTATCTGTATCTCTCTATCTATACATGTGTGTATCTGTGTGTAGACGTATCCGTACTTGTAACTAAAGTTACATCTGCAAGTTTAACTACACATATATATATAGATACGCTGTAAGGACTGAAAGGCAACTCAAACAGAGACAAACTTAATAGTCAGTGCACAAACTTGTAGAGATATATATATACAGCATTTTGTGAGCAAGACTTCGTCTTTGAACTGTCCTGGCTTGAACAAACAATTAGCCAATACAAAAGTTGGTCAGCTTGTGGCCAAGGATGTGAGACGCAGGACTTGAATGTGCAATCAACATTGGCCATAGTGCTACACTTTTCCAAGAATCTGTGCACAAAAGAAGCTCTCAGATTCGTAAATCGTTCTGCCATTGACTGAAACTAATTGAAACAGGATAACTCAAGCTTCAAGGATACAAAGTTAATCGATCATAAATTAAGCATGAATGGATTTAAGACAAGAAATCAAAGAAATGTACTAATTTGGAGCAATTGCTGCAAAGCCAGTTAAAATTGTTAAGAGCAGTTGCTTTATCGATTCCAAGGAGACTCAAGGAGTGCGTTGACTGAAAACTGTTTAATATTCTAGCAGGGTGGCAACGCTGCAGCTGTATAAAATATACTGTTTATCCAACAGCAATTGACAGAGGTCCTGGATCAAGTACCAGGCTCTTTTCTGGATATTATACTGCCTTAGTTGAACTATAGCTTAGGGATTGCAGCTGATAGTTTTACTTTGCAGATTCAAAAACTTGGATGGAAAATAAAAGGATTTCTGCTCAGTTGCATACATAACTCCAAGTATACCTCCACAATAATAAACCTATATATAAAAGCGTCCAATTTCGAGCAGGTCATTTATCAAAATCATTTATCCAAAAAAAAAGAAAAAACATATCTTTAATCCAACATTTGCAGCACTTGAATATCGTTTATAAGAATTGTATCAAAGTCCGCTTAGGAGTCGCCCATAGCCTGATCGGGAGTGTCTACCCAACCGGACGCACCCTGAGCTACACAACGTCCATTGACCACCGCCGTGACAGCCGAAGTTGTTGAAGCTGCCTCCTCCGGCTGTGCGGTCACATCGGTCACCACATCCTTGGCACGGATCGCAGTGGATTGTGCAGTCGGTACGCCGTATATGGTGAGCTGCTCAAACTTTTGTATAAGCTGGCGGACGTTGCTCGTACAGGGCGGAGGTATGGCCTCTATAATTGGTTCGACATTGATGTTCTCATCGGACATGGCGACGTTTTCAAAATTTTGTGAAAGAAAAAACTATTTATAAGCATAAATTACTCATTCGAAATTTTGGCAAAGCGCCTAAAATAAAACCCGAAATTTATTCCAAATTTTTGACATTCCAATATGCACGTCCAAGCCAAATTTCGAAGTTATCGAATATATAACGTTCGCCTACTCATGTGGCAGATACTGTACACTACTTTATATATATAAACGATCCAATCGAATGTGCTTAACATAAGGCAGATCCCCTATATTCTAATAAAGAATATATATTCTAAGATAGCCTTTATTATAAGACTACATCCTTATATACAGAGACTTTATTCAATCAAAGACTTTATCCGAACACAGACTTTATCCGAACACAGACTTTATCCCAACAGAGTCTATATCCTAGGATAAACTATATCCCATCAAAGACTACTATATATCCCAACAAAGAGTATATCCTACGATAGAATACTATATATCCTATCAAAGACTCTATCCTATCAAAGACTTTTTTCCTCACACAGACTATATCCTAACAGAGACTATATCCCATCAAAGACCTTATCATATCATAGACTGTATCTTAACAGAGACTTTATCCTAAGAGAGACTTTATCCTAAGAGAGACTTTAGCCTAAGAGAGACTTTATCCTAAGAGAGACTTTATCCTAAGACAGACTTTATCTTAACAGAGACTATATCATAACATAGATTATATCCTAACGTAGACTTTATCCTATCTACGACTATATCGCATCAAAGATTATATCCTATCGTAGGCTTTATCATATCTAAAATCATATCCTATCAAATAAGGTCTGCTATCAAAGACTTTATCCTAACAGAGACTATATTCCAAAAGAGACTATATACTAACAAAGACTATATCCTATTCAAGACCATTTCCCAGCAAACAGTATATCCTAGGATAGACTTAATCTTAGCAAAGACTTTATTCTACCAAAAAGTATATCCTATCAACGACTTTATCCAAACAGAGACTTTATCCTAAGACAGACTTTATCCTATCAAAGAGTATATTCTAACGTAGACTTTATCTTATCTACAATTATATCGTTTCAAAGATTATATCCTAACGAAGACTTTATCCTATCCAAGACTTTATCATATCCAAGACTATGATATATATAACAACTCATATCCTAGGATAAATTTTATCCTATCCAAGACTATACCCTATCAAAGACTTTATCCTATCAAATCGTTTATCCAACAGAGACTTTATCCTAAGACAGACTATATCCTAACAAAGACTATATCTCAAAATTCAATATAATCCGCATTCATCTTTAAATGTAAACTTTTTGCAATTATTTTTATAATATCTGCATATAATGATATATAGAGAACAGATCTGTATAATCATTTTAATCTAAGCTTCACTTTAAAGACACAAATTCCGAGTGAAGCTTTAAGTTAAATAAACAATTAAAATATACATTTCTAAAAAAAATTACCCAGCTGAAATACTTGTTTAAAGTTAATGAAAAAAAATATTGTTGTGCATGGGAAATATAAAAATTATTAATAATATTTATATTAACATTTGTATAAATTAAAATAAAAAGTAAATTGATCAGCCATTATTTTATTCCGAATAATTCAGGACTGGAAAAAAAAAGGAAAACAAAAAAAGGGATAACCCAGACAGCTGAATATTCTTTATTGAACGGCAATTCAGATGAAAAGTTGTTTCCTTTATTCGGTTTCGGGAAAACGCAGAGAAGAGGTTTGGGTGGGGGGAGGGTTGAAGGGGAATAAATAAATAAATCAAACAGAAACGCAGAAACGCATATATCATATGGTGACTTTTAATATATTAAAAGCACATTTTATTTGATTTACAACTCACAGCCAGCAATTGATAATAATTCAATAAAAATGCAATTCAATCAAATAAAAATTATTTCGATGCGTTTCCAACGTAAAGAACTTAAAGTTAAATAACATATTTTAGGTATATATATAAATATATACTCAATAAATAATGCGATGCTGTATGGAATGTATATGCTAGAGTACAAATGATGCAACGATGGAATGATATCTTGATTATTTTCTGATAGCTTCTTATTTTTAGAGCTTCTTCACAATATTTTCCAAGCCGTCACAGCGCTTAAAAAGGAAACACAAAAGCGTTTTAGCCAAATAAAAATTAAGTTAACTTAAAGTATAAACAAGAGTAACAAAAAAAAAAGTAATAGAAATAGAAACAATAAAGTAGAGACTCACAACCGATTGGGAGGTGCTTTTGCGATATTGAAAGAGGCTGGCATCCTCGATCCCATCACTGAGACTGACCGACGATAGACGGCCGGGATGCATAACGGTGTCCTCATTGAGGAGCAACTGTATATCCTTCTCGCCCAGATTCGGTGGATACAATGGCTCAAAGCCGACATCCTCTAAGCGCCGCCAGGAGAACTCACTGCTCCCAATGTCAGCCAGACTGCCGCTAACTTGGCCATTTGATACGCTCAGTTTGACCGGCAGTGGCCTGCAGTTAAGCTGTTGATATGTCCATGTCGACTGCCACTTGAGTTTATTAAGCATTTGGCTGGGACGACCGTAATTCTCGCCAGCTGCTGGCCATAGATGATATTTGACTGACTCCGCCGTGCCGGCCATGAATTGTTTTTGCATCAATGTTGATGTGCGCTTGATTGTTGGATCCGCTGGCCAAACATGATATTTGACTGGTATTCCGATTTTCGAGACAGCAGGAACAGGACTAGGACTAGGACCAGCACCTGAACTAGAACCAGGACCAGGACCAGGACCAGGACCAGGACCAGGACCAGGACCAGGACCATCCAGTGTCTGTCGGCTCAATGACAAGGACAATATATTATGTAAAAGCGCATTCCTAGAGCTTAAATTCACTGCATCCACATCCAGCGTGGAGTCTGTCTTCGACACTTTCCGCTCTGATGCCATTTCCAGCAGCAAAAGGGCAACGTTTTTCAGTTGTTGCACAAAATGAAACAAAAACGAAACGAAAATCCTGAAATACAAGGATTAGGAAACGTGCAGGGAATACACACACACACATATATATATATATATATGTATATGTGGGATATATATAGATATATGTATGTACTCGTGTATGTGTAGTAAAAAGAGGAAAGAGATAAACGCTTTCAACCCAACTCAATGTATATATATATATTTGGGACCCAGCACTTGGCAATTATGACAGTTAAGTATAAAAGTTAATGTTCGCCTGGTGCTTAAAAACTGTTCATAATAAATTACACATTAATGTTAACTAAATGGTGCCAACAAATGGTAAATTATGTGGGGACTACAGACATGGGGTGGGGGGTAATACACACGCACACACACAGACACACTCGAAGGACTGCTCAAAGGACTGACACAGGCTGGAAAGACAAACTAAACAAAAACTGTTCAACAACTGTAAGTCCGATTCGTATATTTAAAAGAGTATTTGCGACTAGGAGATACCCTATAAAATATTCAAGGGGTTGGAAATACTTCTCCTTATCTTTCTGCTCAGTCGCTCAGCTTATTCACAACTTTATAATATAAAAACTTTCCTTTAACTTATAATATAAGTATAACATATATCTCTCAGGTTCTCTAAAAATCCATCAGTTTTCTCGATCCCTAGTATATATATACTCATATGCCAAGAAGTCCTTTCCCATCAGATTTTTCTCTAAAGGGAAAAACAAACACACAAAAAAATAAAGCAAACCAAACAAAAGTTTTCGTTTTTGTCGAGATGTATATGTATGTGTTTGTTAGAACATATGCCAAGTTTCTCTCAGTGTGTTTGCGTATCTCTTTTTTTTTAATATTATTTTTGTGTGTTTTGTTGTGCTTTCTGCTTTTGTTGTTGTCGCCTCGCACTGCCTTTAAGCCTTTTATTTGTTGACGTCATCTTGTATCCAACAGCTGCGTAGTCCCTACCCAGTGGCACCTCATCCCCTTCCTCCACAGCCTCAGCCATTCCTCCATAGTGCCACACCCACCAAACTAAGATACGCACGCTCCGATGGGCGGATTTGCATTTTCCGCGCTTCATCTATTTTACGTATTCATCGTCTTATTTGCATGCGTTTTATTTTCGGCTTCTTATTTGTTGTGTACACACACAGACACACACACACAGACACCCACAAACAGAGGCAGAACAAAACCGTGTCCTTTTTTGCTCCTGCTTCTGCTCCTTTTATTACACTTACAAACTGACAGCTTTTGACAAGTGGATTTGTCGCGTCAGAACGCGACGCACCCAACAAACTCTGAACACATGAATGTTTGTAAAAGCTTCTGAGAGTGGCTTATTATACCCTGTAAATATTTCGAATCAAGGGTATGCTAATACGCAACTCTAACTGTATAAAGGTGGGCAAACTTTTAATAGCTACTGTCTATGAGATAAAGCTGAACTAGAGACTATAAACAGCTCGAAAAAGAAAGATTATTTACGATATTCGTTTTGAATTTTTGAGATTCGGGCCTAGAATTTCACTGGATATCTATATAGATATATAGGGATGATCTTTCTAGTCTATATCTTCTATATCTTTACAGAGTATAAACTATGATGCCCTATGATAACCCACATGCCACTTTTAACAGCTGCTGTCTATTAGATTAAGCTGAACTCGGGTAAAATAAAGAGCCAAATTTAGTTACGATATTCGTTTTTTTCTGGCCTAGATAATCACTAGATATCTAGATATATATATATATATATAGGAATCTTCTGTCTAATCGTAGTTATACCTTTAAAGAGTATGACCTACTTCCAACCGGTTTACAGGGTATCTTTTACACGACTAGCAATTTCTTACTTGTTTCGCTGTTGACATTTAATTTGAGTGTTCATTTTGTGAGCCATGAAAAAGGCTCCTCCAGGATTCAAAGTCAGAGACTGCTACTTGTTAGATTTGGTTGATTACAGAAATAAATATTATACATCTTACCAGCAGTTGAGGATCTCCGCCTGCAAAGAGAGTGTATAAAAAAAAAGGTAGAGTATTTAGATAGAAATCTTAAGTAAATATCATATCGTATTTAAATTTGTAATTTTAGGTGTTTTTTTATTTAAAAGAGAATAAATAATGGCAGCCTTTAGTGCTTAAGATCTTGCGTTGTCCCGGATAATCCGCCTGCTGTAGGTGAGGGATACCACCTTCAGGGAGTCCATGAAACGATCCATACACTGCAGCAGGCAGCGTTCCTCAGCCCTTGCAAGCGATTTGCCCGGATTATGGACGCATTTCTTAAAGCAGTTCACCGAAATCTTTCCCAGCATCTTTTGCGCATTGGCCAGGGCAATCTGCTGGCGCATATTGCGCAGAGTCTCATAGCAGTTCTCACCTTGGCCCACAGATTCATTCATACCTAATACAATTTCTTCTGACCTTTCTACTATTGATAAACCTTAAATTTTCATTTAATTTCCCAATTGCCTAAAATTTATTTCTGTTACTGTACATGTTTGGAGTGAATTCTCTGAGTAATACGTATATATATATCTGGATATATATCTCTTTTTAGAACTTTGTATAACAAATGCCCTTGGGCCACAGTCATTTGTTTTCTACTTTTTAATTATTTTGTTACGACTACAACAATTTGTAAATGTGAGAACTTTCTCATAAAATAAAACCTAAAACAAACGGCTAAACAAGAAAATAATGTTTCAACTTGGGGCATGAACACACATTAAAAATGCACAAAAAGTTATAATGAAGTTCTGCAAATTCATGTAACACACAAAAGGAAGCATCTCTGACCCCATCAAATTTTATTTAAACTTTATACAGGTCCTGCCTGGAACAACTTAATTGCACTCTTAACCCATTCTTTAGGTTTATAGTATATAAATATCTTGAGAAGCATTTGGTTTCTTCTCCATTAACATATGTTTTTATATAGATATACTCGTTCCTGATTAAACCTAGGTATTATTTAGATATTGATTATATTTATGATAATATTTATATTATATTTTTATACTTAAAGTGAAGTTTCACTTTCAGCATTTTAGCTTAAATTTTATACAAATAATTCGAGTCTTTTTACGTCCCTTTTAAAGCCACTTCAACCGGAAAAAGTAAATAAAAATACATAAAATAAATAAAATCAAATGTTCCCTACCCGAAAATATAATTTCTCGAAGCTTTGATTTAGCATATTTTAACATTTTGTTTTTGTTTCACCGAAATTTGTGACAAATATGATCCAAATACGATATCAAACTGTAGCATCGCTTTTACATAAACTTTTATCTAATAAATATGTGTTCTATATAGTGAGCTACACTACTAGTCAGAAGATTAGGTTCACTTAATAATACCTACAATAATAATATGATAAATTAAGTCCTAAGCAAAACAAATACTTGAAATTAATCATACGCTACTTTCGATAGGGGAAAACTTGTAATTTCCTAGAATACAATTTAAAAATTAACACACACACTTTTGACTGTGTGTATGTGTAGATAAATATAAGTAGATAAAAGATACAGATACATAGTATAAATAAGTAGATAGATATAAGTAGATAAACATAGGTAAAAATAGATATGTGTATATTAACAGCTCGATGTCAAAGTAAACACGCTTGCAGCCAAATTTGAAGGATACGTGAAAGAAGACCTTAAGTTCCAGGTGTAAATAAAAAATGTAAAGGATAAGACTGAAGATATCCTTGAAAATATTGCAATATTCATTGGCGTTGCACAAAATTTATCGCCATTGAAGTAAACTGCTAAAACAAAGGTATAATATTATATCTACGCTCTCAACTTTTAAGCAAATCTGACAATTAAGAGTAAAAGCCAAAAGTCCATCTAATGGAAACGAAGAAGAGAGCCAGGAAAATGATGAATTCATTGGAAAATCCAAAAACAGATTATTTCCGAATTAAAATATATATTAAAAGTGAAACTTTTATGGAAAAAACTATTTGTTCCTGGCTATTTGTTCTTTTTTTGTAGCCTTTTCCGCTTGGTTCTGTTCGCTTTGTTCGTCTTTTCTGTTCCTTTTGTGGCGAGTAATTGGCAAATACATAGGTGAGACTCTTTCTACGGGTATTTTAAATGAAGGTACGGCGTAACTTAAAATCGTGTATAATATTATTGAAGGATTCGCTAGGAGTTTATAGTATAACAAATGAGTTTCAGTACATCCTTTAGAGTCCGAGGTAAACCAATAGAAAGTTAGGTATTTAAAGACGAACATGGCTATATCTATTTATATATCATAAAGAACCGGAAATCAAAACATTTCCGTAAACTTAAGATAATATATATAACATATAAGAGTATTTATTCTATCACAGGAGTAACTTGCCATAGGGTAAACCCAAGTCAATCATTTCTACGGGCATTCCATTTGTGGCCCATGTTAGTCTGATAAATTTGCGACAGGAAATTTGTGTTTCCCAGTCCGGAGAATCCGTAGAACTGATGCCGAGTGACAGCTGAGTTGGCATTGCCTGACTGGCTTCTTCTTGTTGTTGTTATTATTGTTATTGTTATCTCATTGGCATGCGAAATGGGGCGAATGGAAGTCAGAGGTCGCATCATTATTACCTGTCACATTGACAAATATTGGATTGAGGATTGAGAAATTGAGAGGTGGAGAAGTGGAGGGGTGGAGCATCCGTGCTAGATTTTGGATATGTTATTATGTCAATTGACACAACTAACGAATGTCAAGTGCTGAGTCAAACTGATTGGCCTTAAAGTTCGTATTGCCATTTTGAATGCGCCTTAATCAGGATTATTAATCATCTAAATATGTGGATAAAAGGAAGTTGGCAGGCAGAAGTTTGTCTCGAAAAGCTTCCCAATATGGAAAGGACTCTTAAGAAAAGGAAACCGGAATTGAGGTTTTGGCAAAATGAGTTTATATTATTATTATAAGATATTCACTTTGCGGCTTAATACCTAAAACATTTTGCAAGATCAATCAGCATTTCGCAGGAGTGTCTTGGACAGGTCCTTCAGAATATTGGCATAGACCTTTTGACTGTTTATGATGTCCTTAAAGCACTTTCCTTTCATGGCTAAATGCAATTTGCAGAGAAGGTAATAGTCGTTTGATCCACAAGGATTCGTGTTACCACCAAAAGAAGATTTTATATATATAAGAGAATGATATTATACATAAAGTCTTGCTTAATCTTGCTTTCTATATATAGATCCAATATAATAGCAAATCGAAATAGGTTAATCGCCCTATCGGAAGCAATCACAATCGGAAGCAAAGCAGATGTACTGCAAAGTGCATTGAGAAGGATAATTAAAAGCTTTTCCATGCGAAAGGAAATCGCTGGAAGATTGTTAAATAAAAGCGAGAAGATAGTATGAGGAACAGACAGAAGTGAGAATCTTTTAATCGAAGATTGCTTTCTTAATTAAGTTTATATATATCTCAATTTAGTATGCTGAAACTTTAAGCCGATTTATGGATTACAATGAGACTCTTTACTTCTCGCAACTTTCAGTGGATGCTAAAGGGCAGTGGCCCATGATGAAATCTTCCTCTATATCCTGGGAGGGGAGGGGGTCTCAAATATATATGTATAGTTTGTTTAGCCATTATAATAATAATTTATATGACTTTTGGACGGATTCACAATATTGGAGCTAGGTACACAGCAAGTTGCTCCTACGTGAGCCACTGGAACAGTGTCTGTCCTGGTTATCCATTTGGATTACACTTTGCCAAAAATGTTCGTGTTTTTCTTTCATTTTTTTTCTTGAATGCAGTTTGTTATTTTTCCCACTGTTGTTTTTGTTGTTGTTTCTTTCATTTTTTTTGGGTCCCAACGACGCTCAAACAATGGCAGACGACATTGCGATGCACATTGGGTGAGTGTGGGGTGGGCGGGATGTGGGCATTTCACACGGACATAAGGACATGCAAGGCCAGTGCCTCAGTGCCTTAGTGCCATTCTGCCCGCCTTCGTCTCCGCCCCTTCATCCGGTTGACTCTTTGCTTATAGGTTCGTATTGTGCTGCAGTTTTTGCTCTTTTGTACAGGTGACTGCCAGTCGCATTGGGGACGAGCAGCCGCTCACCTGGACAGGCGTCGGTATGTGTGTTATGAGCGGCTGTAGATGGGCGACAGTTAACAGCTTATGTATTGCATAACCAGCAGCAGCCAAAAAGCCAACTTGGATGGGTAAAGAGGCACAGGATTAGCAGAGCAGCATATTGTGGTAGAATTTTGTGTGTGGACTGGCCACAACCGAACATCGAAATTCGTATGTGCGATCCTATAACTATTCCCATAAAGGAGGAGCTCGTGTTCAACATCAATGTACAAAGTTATGTCCTTAATCGCATTGATGATGATGCAGGAGAACACTGGCAAAATGTGTCTGTGTGTTAGGCAAAACGTATATTGGAAATGGTGGAGCAGCAACGGGGGAAGGGAAACCCCCTTTTTTCTTATGTGTGCACTTTTTGCTGTCACTTGTTGTAGACTTAATGCAAAAAAATTTCTACTTTGCTGCCTTTTGAGTCATGCATGTAAAATATTTGTTGCACGTCGAAGATGCCAACAGACATTTGTGCAAATATGTGTGTGGCTGTATGTGTGTGTGTGTGTGTGTGTGTAAAACACGCACACACTGTAATAGAGAAGCGTCTGAAGAAACTTGTTATATGATGCACTTCATTAAATGAAATTATATTTATGATTTAAATTGCATTTTCGTCCAATGAAGAGTAAATTTTTCCAGCTCAGTGTGTGTGTGTGTCTGTGTGTGTGTGTGTGTGTGTGTGTACGTCAGTATTTGCGAGTGTTTTGCCTGCAAACTTTGTTGGCCTAAACAATTCTGGGTAAGTGAAACTTTTGCAATTTGAACTTGAAATTGGTTAAAACTTTCTATTTACGTTTATCACAAGTTACCAACATTAACTGTAATTAAATCTTTAGTACTTGATAGCAAAATTCCTCAAAATATACTCTATATATATATATATATTGGGATCCAAAGGACATACAGCAGGAGCATATGCCCTACAGTATTTGTTCGTGATGAGCCAGAGATTAAGTGGCCTGAGGCTCTGCACAGACTTAATAGTAGCCAATTAACTGTAATCAAAGCTAGGTCCAAATAAAATTGAATTCCAAAAAGGAAGACAAAAAACAGCTCGAGAATCGGGGACATTAACGGGCCCAGAGCAGCTGAGCGCCCATTTTAACATTTTAAGGCTAAAAGCATTCTGTAAAATTGTGTTGAGACCAACACCCAAGCACCACCACCCCCACCCCCCCCCCAACACTCAGCACCCACCCACCAAAAACAAAAAAAATTTACATCAAGATACAAGCTGAATCTCCGGCCCCTTCAAACCTGAATTACGACTAGCATCCACAAGGATCCCAAAGAAACAGAGCAAACAAATTTAATAAGCGTAGCAGCAAGAACAAGGACAACAACAACAAAAACGTGAAAAGTTTGAAGTGGGACCACGCCCAGTGTTTAAGCACCGCCAAACCGCCATACGCCACCCACTTGAAGGCACCCACCACCCCCGTCTCATTCACCACGTGCGTCATTTCATAATCAAAATACATTCGTAAATTTAGCGGAAATTGTTTTTGTTATTTTTTATATAAAGTCAACGCGAATCGTAGAGGGTACAAAAGCTGAAAAGTCTTAGCGGCCACCAAAAGGAAAGAAACGAGCATCGACAATAAAAAACGCTTCCACACGCACACACACACACACACACACTTACGCATAGAGAGAAAAGGTTGCTAGGGTAAAGGATGAAGGGGGTTCAACTAAGCAATTTTCATGTTCTTAAGTCTTTGCAAATTGCAAAATGAATCAAGGGAAGTGGCCCAAAACCGATTGTTACTTGCAGATTGGCAGCCCCGTCGACTCTCTTCAAGTTTCCGTTTCCGCTTTCATTTCTGTCTCCCTCACTCTTTGTCTCAGTTTTCATTTCACTGACAAGCTGACAAAACAATCATCCCGCTTACGATCATAAATGCCAATTCTAATGCCCTTTAGATACAAACCCGTACCCGTACCCGTACCCGTACTTCTGCCAACGTCGTCCTTTTTTGCCACCCACTTTTTATTCACCCAACTTTTACGACGATTAATGTGGCGTCCATTCGGCTGCCATGAAATGGCTTTAGCTAAACAACTGTTAGACAGCATTCAGTTTACACCCACCTCAATCCCACTCCGTCAAGGATTTTATTACTGTTTATTGCCTGCATTTCCGGCCGCCATTTCAATTTCCTAATTGCTTCCGTTTCCCGTTGATTATAGCCGTTTATTGTTCTGCATCGCCACCTTTTTCACACTTTCTATATTGAGCATCAATTATGCTGCATTTTCGACCAATTTAGCTACATTTTTGAATATATTATAAAAATAGAAATTTAAATTTAAATTGAAAGCTGCAGCTGATTGCGTTTTTCAACAATCTTCTATAACTTTTAGATAAATAATTTAGATTCTTGCATCTTTGGTCGAAACAAGAAAGAATTTGTCGAGCTTATTCCACAACAAGGATCACCCTACTCAGTTGTACCCATCTTCAACCAGTAATCTAGAATTAACTAGCAGCTGAAGCTGAGAGCTTGAAAATTTAGGAAAATCTTTTCAAACACGTTTTTCATTCATAAAAAGCAATCGCGACGTTCATATAGAAGGATGGAAAGGACTTTATAAATTCGAAAACTGAGACTGATCCAGACTCCTTTATAGTTTCCAAAGATGTTTTAACTACCTATTATATATATACCCACAACTTTAATATATCCCTTTAACCCCTTTTTATAGGTTAAGGATATAAGAACAAATCTCAAGCTCGAAGTACAATACTAACTGCAATCATGGAGCAACAAGATGAAACCCAAAGACAGCAAAGTTGAACTAAGAAACTAAAGCCCTCAGATGACTTTTTAACTATAAATACAAAAATATCATATATACACCATATATATATAAGATATCTTATGTGCAGGAAAAGTCTTTAATATTGTGAGTCTTTTGGGTTCTTCATTAAAAAACAGAAAAACAAAAACAATAGCATAAAACGCTGCAACAAATTATGTCAACAATCATTCTTTTCATTGTTTTTTGTCATTTTTTTGTAAGCAAGGACATTTTTCTTATATGTGACACACATGTGTGTGTGTGTTGTACATAACAGCACACACACACACATACAGTTAAAAAGGAAACTGTAGGACAGCCTTGACAAATGTCTCTTGCCAGCTTTGGGTTAGACAAAGTTCAAGCACAACTCAAATTCCACTACCAAAAACTGAAAACGAAAAGATTTAAGAAAATAGTCGCAACTATTTGGAGTAATCCTAAGGAGCTGACCCCATAACTATGCTATAACTGCCTGAAAGTTAAGTTATGATATCTTTCCAGTTTCTCGAAATTATACGCTGCCATCAGATTTTAGATACTTTTGAGAGCAACTTAAAGCATTTATAATTGTATAATTTATTTATGTTAAGATTTCATTTAAGCAACTGCTTTTTGCCACATCTTGTGGAAAAATCTTTTCTTTTCACAAAGCTAATTACCTTTTCCATTTTTTTCTACTACTATGTTCTTTTTTCCTTTCAGAGAATGAAAGCCAGCAAAGTGGTTTTGACAGCTTCTGAAAGGAAAACTTTTCACTTACGACTAAATAAGTCCGTGTAAAGCGCTTCAAATAATTAACTTTTGCCATTGAGAAAAAACCTTTGCAATCCCAAAGACCCCAACGATCCGCAAACGATTTACTACACATGAAGGTAGGTGGTGCACGTATATTTCATATTTTGTGCCCTCGAGGGTCCTTAAATATTTATATGTACATATGCTGTTTATATGCTTTATAATTTGTTCGCCTGCCAATAGAAGTACATGTTTATATTTACTTTGGTCCTTTTGTTTCTATTTGGAACAAGTTGGGGGAATATTTTTCAATTGACTGTTTTAATTAAATTTGAATTTCTGAATATGCATGCCAGGCGCACAGAAATAAGCAAAGGCATTCTGTGAGTAGTTCCAACAGAATGATATCTTGAAATCATAACCTCAAAACTCAATTCTTGAGCCAAGCTGCAAACATAACCTAAATTTTTGTATTCTGCATTCTATAACCTAACTTAAGATGGGCTTACCTTAAAACCAGTGCTCGCTGCAACAGATATTTTGTCGCTTAACATCGAAGTTTTAGATTTAATCAGCTGAACGAGGGACGCTAAAAGGAATTATAAATAATTATTAAAATTTAGCAGTTTACGGTATTGCAATCTACTATTATTTAGACGTCTATTAAGCCCACTCACGCAAGCACTTAAAAAAAAATTGGCAAAGTTTTTGTTTATGGCAGGCGTTATTCGTATTCGTACGTGGTGCACGCACTTCGAAAAATCTAAAATTCGTTGAATGCTTAAATTGAATTGAATTGAATTTCTCACGAAAATCTCCCAAATGCACGCGACAACGTTGACGAACAAACTAACTGTTAATACGGCATGTCTAGCCGACGGCGACATGCAGTGTGACCATCCGACGCAAATATGAAATAACCTAATAACAGCTAAACTCATTCATATACTAGGGGCCTTCTCAACAATTCATATTAACTTTTCATGAAATAACTCTATTTAGATACCAAGTCACAATCGTTTTTGTACCTGGAAATAACTTTATGAAAAATAATAATATATTGTTTATTAAAGGTTCATATTTTGTAAGCTAATAGATTGCTTGGAGTACCCAAACTGTGAACAATAAAACCGTTAAATAATCAAACAATTCACCAAACAATGAAAAGACATCTGCAAAATATAAGATATATTCACTCGTTTAAAACGAAAATAAGCGTAAGTAAGTGTGTTTAAGCACTTCCATGTTGTTTTATACGAATTTAACGTATAAATAATGGTAATAAGCAATAATTATCAAAATCTGTATATATATATATATATAGCTTAAGCAATCCTATTAACGTTATTTTCTAAACAATTTGTCTTTTGCCATAAAACTGATAGCAAATAAAAACTGAATCATACAACAAAGGTTAACTGGAATTATTATGTTTCTTCTGCTACAAAAGAATCTGAAGAAAGTCTATATTGGACCAATATATAACCGAAACTGTCAATAAATACATTATTTTGAATCAAGTACAGAAAAAATGTAAATGTAAATTAAAAATATATGACTATAATTTGAATAATTTTTAAATATTACACGATACCTAGTAAAATTAAAGAAAAATCTGAATAAAATGTATAAAACTTTGGGGGTATTCAAATTAAAAAAATTATTAAATATGATTCACCCTTTGTTGCATGGATTGGGGAAAGCCCTATTAGATCAATACGAGCTAGTATATAAATTATATAAATAAACATAATAAAAGTTAAAAAGCAGAGGATAAAAAAGATAGAATTAGGTTAAAATATAGTATATATTCTGTCACATGACAGAATACAAAGTGAAGGATAAAATAGATGGAATAGGTGAATAGAACACAGCTAAAAAAATGATTAATTAAATCTAGAAAGATCGTAAAATCGTATCAATCGCAACTTGTTTTTAGCAATTTGTCTTAACACGGTTTTGTCTCCTAAAACGTAGATCCTTAAGTTTTAAATTCGATTTACCAACAATAAGGCAAAAAAACTTAATCGTTTTTGAGATGGTTCTTAAGGATTCTTTTCAATCCAATTCAAAAACTTTGTAACGTCTTTTTAAAGCACAAAAATACTAAAAATTCTGGTATAAATAAGTAGAGCGTTTATATTTGAAAAATACCACCCCATAAATATTTCTGGTCACACTTATTTGTAAAGCAATCCAATGCTGAATTACGTTTGTGATTTTTGGCAGGTTAAATTCTGCGGGAATTACCATGATCCGGAATGTCGTTGTGGGTATTTCGGGTGGTGTGGATAGTGCGGTGAGTGCCCATCTACTGAAGGAGCGAGGATACAACGTACTTGGTGTTTTTATGCGGAACTGGGACGAGCATGACGAAGCCGGCCGGTGCAGTGGTGAGCAGGATTTAAAGGATGCGGAATGGGCATGCCGGCAATTGAAGATTGAACTGCGAGAAGTTAACTACGTCAAGCAATACTGGACAGCAGTATTCAGTCAGTTCTTGGATGACTACCAGCAGGGTCTAACACCTAATCCGGACATATTGTGCAACAGGCATATCAAATTTGACCTCTTTCACCGGCATTGTCTGAATACACTAAAATATGATTCCGTTGCCACCGGCCACTATGCTCGCACCAGTCTCGGCGACTTCTTGGAACAAGCAGGAAACCAAGATCCGGAGAGTGTTCGCCTGCTCATTCCCGCTGACACGTTTAAGGACCAGACATTCTTTTTATCCGGCATCGCCCATACAGCACTCCAACGCACAATGTTCCCACTAGGCGGACTAAAGAAGTCGGAAGTCAAGCAATTGGCCCGCCGTATTGGCCTACAACGACTCGCGGAAAAGCGCGAGAGCACGGGAATTTGTTTTGTGGGCAAACGCAACTTCCAGGACTTTATACGCGAGGTAAGCATAAGCACAGACACAGTCAGATTCCGTCCAAAAACTGTCAACTTAAATTGTTATTTTTGGTAGTACATCAGTTCCAAGCCGGGGCAGTTCGTGGACATCGATAGCGGTGCAGAAGTGGGCACACACGAAGGCATTCATCAGTGGACAGTGGGGCAACGGTGTCGCCTTAGCTCCTACCTGCAACCTTACTATGTGGCACGAAAGGATGCCGCTAGCAACACAATCTTCGTAGCCGCTGGACACGAACATCCCTCGTTACACAGTACCCGTATCCGTATCGGCAGCCTCAACTGGCTGTGTTCCCGATCCCGCCAACAATTGGAATCAACTGGTAGCCTACGCTGTCGCTTTCGTTTTCAACACACAAAACCACTCGTCGACTGCGAACTGCGTCCCTTCGAGGTACTGCTGGACGCGCCTCTGCGTGCCATCACGCCGGGTCAATATGCTGTTTTCTATGACGATGTCGCGTGCCTGGGATCTGCACGCATTCTGCACGGAGAGCCATTTCAGCAGATGGAGCAGCAGGTTGCTTTAGACTAATAGAAAAATTAATTTGCGTTTATTATATATCCTTGATCCATTTAATATGGGTAAAGAGTATATGTTAAAGTTGAGTTAATGTCTGTAACAGTTAGAAGGAAGCATCTCCGATCCCACAATGTATATATGTATATATTTTCAATAACCGAATCGATCTTCTGTCTGTCCGTCTGTGTGTACGCAACCTCAACTAGAGACACCATTTTTTGTATGTAGTTTCCCGGACGCAGATCAAGATCA
Organism: Hirtodrosophila trivittata; assembly: GCA_035045065.1. Taxonomy (NCBI): domain Eukaryota; kingdom Metazoa; phylum Arthropoda; class Insecta; order Diptera; family Drosophilidae; genus Hirtodrosophila; species Hirtodrosophila trivittata. The sequence continues at coordinate 4,903,182 of JAWNNK010001028.1, read as the reverse complement.
TATAATAATATATATAGACGATATAAGGTTAAGTTAAGGGTATATAAAGTTCTAGTCTTAAAACTTTTTTTGTTTTTTTATATAGCATTTGATAATGCTTCAGATCTGGACACATTTACTTTAAAAATCTGAGAAATATACGCATAAATAAAGTATATATATATATATTCCTAGGCTAATCCTATCTGCTTGATTATTTCCTAGTAATCCTGGACATGCTCCAGGTTCGTATGATGATCCGGAAGCTTAATCATCCAGATGAGTCTGGACATGCTTTACAGCCGCACGCAGTTCCTTGGCATACTTCCAAGCGGTGCGATCCTCTATCAACTCCGACAGCTCGTAGTGTGCCTTCGGCTCTCGATAGTGCTGCATGTGGGCAAGATGCGTCCCTGGAGATCGCGGCTCACAAGCACCTGTCAGCCACTTGAGTGCAATGTGGTTGTGCAACGTCAGTGCGTAGCGCGTGTTGTGGAAGCATTTGGTTGCAAAAGTAGGCAAGGAGTAGTTACGATGCCGCATCGTGTGCTGCAAGAGGTAGAGCTCATCTTCCTGTTGCTGTGACTCAGCTACCACCTTGGTGAAGTAGGTGTTAATAAAGCAGAGAGAGACGAATCCATTGGGACAAGCCAACTTGGTTATTTGGTAGTCGGTGTCTATCACGTCTTGCCACGTGCGAAGTGCCCCCAACGGCATGATCACCTCATCAATATCCACATTGACCAGATAGTCATGCTGGAACATATTCCTGTAGAAACAATCGTTGTAAGGTATCAGTTCGTTCAGCTGGTTGACTAGCATCTTCTGCTGAGCCACCATATGCTGGTAATGCCGCAATCGAGGTATCCCGTTGGCCATTGTCAAGGGTCGCAGCACCAGATAGCCAGAGCGCTGGTAATAGTCCAAGACTAGCTGCATCGCTGGATGTACGTCGTACATGTAGGCGTAGATCCGGGAGGCGCCAAGCAGACGTTGCAGCTCAAACCACTCGATCAACCGCTCCGACAGGTCAATGAACGGGAAGTCAAATGCCTTGAGACATACACCAAAACTTAGGCTGGATGTTGTATCATTACTCAAAGGATTAGGAGCTGGCGGCCGGTTGTAGTTCACACGAAGTGAGTTGCTGGGATACTCACAGCTTTTGCTCACCAGGCAGACAGTGCGAGGTATAAGCAGCTCCATATTTGGCGGAAGTTCGCTCGGCACTGGGCAACTAAGCAGGTGCGGATAGTCTAGCAGTGGCTCCTTGTTCCAGGCACTGGGCCAAACACTTATGAACTGTGTAACCTGCGTCGTGATAGGTTCTCTATAGCCCTCGTACCATAACTGACAATGGGTCGGAGGAAACTCGTTGTTTATTTGATTAGCTGTTGCTAAAATGCGCACGACTCCATTTGGTGAACTGGTGGCCTTCCGGTCGTCCATATAAGCGGCATACAAACGGAACGTCACATTGGCATTGATGAAAGTCTGCCAGTAGGTGTTGTGCATCTTCAGTTGTAACGGATCAGGATACAGCTCGCACCTACTGCTCCCACGATAATTGGTTAGCTTGGCATGACTATACCAGAAATCAAAATCAACTTCCGGCAGCTCGATTTCCAGCTGCCGCAGAAGCTCCTTTCCCACCGGCTCTTCTAAATGTACTGCTTGCTGCCTTCCTCTTAAACGACCTTGTAGTGGTTCCTCCAGATGCACCTGCTCACCACATATTTTCTTATCGGCGCTCTTCCAAAGTATCAACAAAAACAGAAATAACACCAACAGTGCAAGAAACTTCAGCTTGACAAGACTACCTCTACCTCTAGTTGACATTGCTGTCGAACTAATCTTTCCAATCTCACAACGTTAGGTGTCAACCCACCAAAATTGGTTGCTTTATCTCTGCATACTCGTACACACTTGAGTGCGTGCTACCAAAGAGTAAACAACTTCTATACTCTTTGGCACTATATAAACCCCGACTGTCTCCTGCCGTGTACTAGATACGCTTACCAAACTTTTATCACTTCTGTGTTTACTCAAACATTTTACTGACATGTTTAGCGTTATCGAGAGAGCATTTAAATTTAGAGAAATACCTGTTCTTCTTGGGAGGAAGTGCACTATTTGTATACTGTTAGGCCATTTAAGATGGATAAGAAGGATATGGTAAGAAGAAATAAAAAATAAGGGCAAAAAGAAGTTTCTTCACCCTTTAAAGAACATAAGGTGATCTTGTCAAGTACTCAGTTCAAATTAACCCCATAGGCCACCAAACGACTCAGCCTCACACCATGATCGTACCGCCTCCATTCTTAAAGGTCTCCTTGACTTAAATAAGTTTTCAAAGATTTCGTTTATTCTCTTTTAATCAAATCACCACCCTCTTCCGGCTGTTGATGCTCTAGTTCCTGAGCTTCTTGATCAATTTTTGGGATAATGATAACTGCTAAAGTACTTTCTCAACTGATCTTAGCGTCTATATCTATTCACTGTATGTAGAAGCTCACTATTCATCTGAGCTGAAAAATTCATTATGACCAGATTTATAGCCATTTTATTGCAGCACAAGAGAATTTCAGACGTGGATTAAGGGTATCTCATAGTCGTCTAAACTCTATCAGATTATTATCCAATAATTTATATATACTAAAATCGTATAGTTCTATTCAGACAGTATTTTTCTGGCGCTAGAATTTACAAGTTAAAAAAAATAAACTTTCTGTACAATTGACACTTGGAATTTAAAAACTTTTGTATCACGGTGGCGCCATCTTGTGGACTTTTGTCGTTTTCTCACTTGGCGGCATCTAACGGCCGGTTGAAAATAAAATAAAATTCTTATCGGCCTTTCTAGGGCTTAATTTATGTATGTACACACCAATTTTAACGATGATCGGCTGTTCAGCTTAGGACTCCATACGGAATATACAAACGAACAAGCTTTTACTTTTATGTATATAAATACATAGATTAATAATTTTACTTTCTCAAAATTGCCTATGTTGCCTATGTTTGAGTTCTCAACATAAATTTCGATATTTGAGACTATCTATTATTTCTTTTAAAATTAAGCTGGGCTTATCTACTCTATAGCCCACATCCGGCCAATACTGGAAAGTGTTGTCTACTTACTGGTTTGTTAAGGACGACTTCTACTATCTAAGTTGTATTTTCATACCTTAATAATCCATAGATATAGTATCTGTGAGTGTCAATAATATCACAATTGATCCGAGACGAAAATTTTATGAGGATCGGCGACCTATAACAAAAAAAATATTTAAAAAAAAACAATTAATCATAATGCAACCCAGAGGTATTTAAGACATTGTATGCTACATATATTGCTAGTATTTTTATAATATTTTTTATCTGAATCGTTTATAATTTATATGACAACGCAATTTAATAAAAGAGCCGATAGGGGGCAAAAACAGTTACTTAAGATTGGTAGACTCCAAATTGCGTGCTAGCAAGAAAAGATGGCAAAGGTAGCAAATAATATCTACAGTCACAAGATTGAAAATATATAATTATTTGTATATTGAATAGACCTACATAACCAGTTCGTTTTAATAAGGATATTGCAGATAAGTTATATAATACACTTAATATTGTGAGAAAGCCAGTGTGCCCATAAATGCCAGTGTTGGTTAACAAGCTGCTAAATGTGTGCAAACACTGAAAAGCTCACTGTCACAAAATCGGTTCAGTGTTGCCCTATTTCGGCACCTATTTTTGCAACTGGTGTGGAAGCACTCTTTTCATTTGTGAAATAGCATTTGGTTCCACGTTTCTCTGGTAAAAAAAACCAAAAATGCAAATTTTCGTAAAAACGCTCACCGGCAAGACCATAACCTTGGAGGTCGAGCCTTCTGATACCATCGAGAATGTTAAGGCTAAAATTCAGGACAAAGAGGGCATTCCCCCAGATCAGCAGCGTCTAATCTTTGCTGGCAAGCAACTGGAGGATGGTCGCACCCTGTCCGACTATAACATTCAGAAGGAGTCGACTTTGCACTTGGTGCTGCGTCTACGTGGTGGCATCATCGAGCCTTCTCTGCGTATTCTCGCCCAGAAATACAACTGCGACAAAATGATTTGCCGCAAGTGCTACGCTCGTCTGCACCCACGTGCTACCAATTGCCGCAAGAAGAAGTGCGGACACACCAACAACTTGCGCCCCAAGAAGAAGTTGAAGTAGACGCTGTTTTGTATTGCATTGGCATCTAAATGCCATATCGCAACTCAATCGTCGACCGATATAATCTGCGCTTTTGTAAAACATCTTACCACTTTGTAACTTAATTTGTAAGTTTGAATAAAGTTACTTGCTGGAAAGCGAACTGTGAAACTTTATATATATGGGGTGCTACCAATGAGCTTATTCATTCGGTGATTATTTGGGAACCAAATAAATACGCATAATCTAACCTATCCACTTTTAGAAATCATTTTGGTAAGGTTAAAAGAGGCTGCTTGTTTTTCAGCTGGCAATGACACGATCCTAGCTCACAGCGTCAACGGATGAGAGAGGTATTACAATAGGAACTAAAATGTGACATGTGTCCAGCCAGAAGGCTAGAGAGAGGTAACAGTAAATTAATTTACTTGAGATACTAATAAATAGGTGAAAGTGCATGAGCATTGATCGCAATGCAGTTTCCACGTAAACAGATCTTATGAGATAGTAGGAATTCAGACAAGTCTGTCGCGCCAGCTTTTAAACACTGGATTACGTTAGGAACTTCACTCAAACACCACAATATTCCTTTGTTTATGTTGGTCACTTACACATAACCTCCTTGAACGAAGGTCACTGCACCATATGCACTTTATTCTGCTTATACATACTACAAGTGGGGACTTGAGTATAGAAGTTTAATTATAGAGGGCACTGAAGTCCACTACCGAACACTTTGTCCATGTCCTATGTTTATGGTACGCGATTATCGTAGTAACTATAACCTCCTTGAACGAAGGCCACTGCACCATATCATGCACTTTCTTCTGGGTATACTACAAGTGGGGACTTGAGTATAGAAGTTTAATTATAGAGCACTGAAGTCCACTACCGAACACTTTGTCCATGTCCTATGTTTAATGTACGCGATCACTTTGTTAACTAAAACTACACTCTGGAGATTTGGCAGATGATCCAGGACGATTTCAGCAAATAACAAGAATCACTTTTTCGGTGTGTTTAACACAATTTCAAATTGAATGCTAAATAGCATGAAATATTATATTTCTATGTTTTCATTTCTTAAGAACAAACTAGGTATATAGATTAGGGGGTCCGTTTTAACACAATTTGAAATCTTATCCGTACATAAATTGAATGAATTAATTAAATTAATAATTTTTATAGTATATATATTAATAATTTTCTATTTGTAGTCCTAAGCTCAGCGCCAAAAAACAAAGTGCTATCAGAATAAAAACTTTGTCGTTTAAATATTACCATAGATTATGTTAAAGTATCTTAAATTACGTAAGGTCGTGGGAGGATTAAATTTGCTTAAGAGGTAAACTAATAACTATACTGTTAATATAACTTTGAACTTAGGTCAAGAGAACAGTTAATGCATCTAGAAATCGGGTCAGGTCGCTCTGGCGCAGCTGGACAATGGACGGTTCAAAGAAATCCTGCAGCAAGCTGGTCTTGCTCTTTTGTGCTGCCTGATCGAATGCCTTGCCAAAAAAGTTCTTGGGGGAATCCTCACGCACTGGTGCAATACCAACGAGCAGGCACATGCCCTGCGACGCATCTAGCGGGCAGGTGGCAATAAGGGGCAGATCCGGCGCCTTACGCATTCGCGTCGTAGCAACATGACCCTGAAGTACGAATTTTGCCAACAGCGCCAGCGCATATGGATACGAAAAGAATACATGCTCCTCCTGCAGCACATAGTAAAAGAAGGAGCCAGTCGAGTGCACCTGATGTGCTTCCAGGCAGCTTTGCACCTGTCGAAAGATGGCCGCATGCAGCAGCTTGGCATTATCAATGCCCGCATTGAGTAGTTGCTTATGCTGGCGCGTCAGCGCATCCGATGCCTCCATGAAGCAATCCTCGGGTGTTTTGTGCTTCTTTACCGACTGCAGGATGGCCAGGAGCGCATATACATAGTCGGCCGCAGCGTAACGACTTCGATAGCCGTAACTGAGTGTGAAACTGCCATAGACAATGTCCGGTATGCTGTACTTTTCGGCCAACTGTTCAATCATTGAGTAGAATTCCTTGCGCAGCACTAGATCCATGGCGCTGTACGTCTGCCGCGCATGCACCAATGGCAATCCCATCTCGACTAGTAGCTCGTGCAGCCGCTTCTCTCCGCGCAGCGTCCATAGCTTCATCTGACAGGCGGAGTAGCGCGAGTAACTGATAGGGAAGGGGGGATATAAGACCAACACAACAACACTTGGTTCCATACACATCACTTACCGCATGGATTCAGTTACGGTCCAGTGTCTATAGAGCACCAAATGCAAATCGTTTTCAAAGCAGATCTTCGAGGCACTCGTCGTGTGCTGATCGTTCGTCTTATTGGTCAGACGGGATACATGGGACTGTATGTGCTCCAGCTCAAGGGTGTAGGCACCGCTTTCGATCTTACCCAGCAGCAGCTGCTCACTGATGCCCACAATGGCCCACCACAGAAGATCCATATTGTCCTTAGACAGCTTCCAGGCCAGTTCGAAAATGAGCAACGCTGTCGAGCGCCCATAATAGCTGAACTGTGAGTAGTCAAACATAATGCGATCCCGCTCCAACTCCCACTGACGTCGTGCTCTTTGACGCATCACGCGCTGCTCATGCCGCTGCATCCGGCTAAGCTTGGGAGCGCGCTGTTGGTCAACACTATCACCGTCAGCATCATCAGAATCACCTGCGCCACTGTCACCTTCTTCCCTATCCTCGTCCTCGTTTTCATCGTCATTTTCATCATCCGAATCATAGAATATTGTCTCAAACGCTGGTATGTTCTCCTCCAGTGTGGGATCTCCCAATATGCATACCTGTCGATCACTGTAAACGTTGCACACATCCAGCGGCCGATGGGAATCACATATGTAAAACGTTACATCCTCCTCGGGTTGCAGCAGCTCTACAATATCCACACAGCCACCACAGTTCACCAACAGCACATACTTGACATCGCCTTGGTGTTCCGCATAGGCACGACGCAGTCCCGTTACGCCCATAATGGGCACCACCGTATACAGCATGTGATCATACTTAAAGAGCGACTGCAGAATTTTGCTGGCGCATATCGCGTCGACGTCATAGTTGACTATGATCAGAATGCGTTTCCCTATTAGTTGCATATAAAAGTCATTCTTCAAGTCCTGTATGAACATTTTACTTCGCCAATTGAAGAGCAACAAATGGGGACAAAGACACACAAACAAAATATTGAATACAAAAAAAATATAATATCACGAATTGCAATTGGCGGACCCAAGCGCCGTTTTCGTGGGCGATTGAATTGTTGTTGTTGCACTTAATTGGCCCGTATTGCGCGTTGCATTTTATCGGATTCACTCTCAGCTCTTTGTAGGCTCTGCATGCTCCTCCACAGCTGCGGGATCGAATTAAGGCGGGAAAACGACAGCTGTTTAGAGCTGTTTGGCGGTGTTGCACTGTGAATGGCAATTCCCCTCTCTTCCTTATTCAGCGTGACTGCTTAGTATTATATTTACATGTTCCACTTTGCCATTCGCTTATAGAAACAATGGTATATTTCTGCGCTGATCGTTCGGTCACACTAATTGCATCGCCTTGCATATTTAAGTGCGCAGATATCTTAAGCTACACTGATGGTATTCACTACACCCAATTATATTATATTAATATTAGATATGTATGTTAATCCGATTCAATAAAATGCCGTTAGATTTATACACCGTTCAACAGTAATTTCGTATAATTCGCGCAATGGGCCAAAAATGGCCGACGATCAAATACTGAATACCGATATTGCATTTTGCTCCGCGCTTTTTGGTATTAAATCCAATGCCATTTTTATACTAATAAACAGTTTGTGCTTTTCCGCAAGACTTTTGTGTGTTTGAAAGTAAGTTCGATTTAGACTTAAAATACTTCCAGTCATGGGCAGCAATAAGGGCATTAAGCGCAAAATATTTACTCAGCGGCACGTATGCTCCAGAATGAACTTTCTATACCAGGCGGCTAATCTGATGGCGCACAGTAACAACAATACACTGGCCGCCTTCTATGGCAAGATTTGCCGAAACGTGGGCACAAAGGCTCTGATGCACATGTGAGTTCAGACTCCTGGTGTAATTATATTTAAACTTTCTCCTAATCCTGCTGATTTTCTATCCAGCTCGCCGGCGATAAAACGTACATTGTGCAAGCGGTGTTCTCTGCCGCTGTTGCCGGGTATAAACACAACGTTAATGGTGGACCAGCAACAGAAACAGCCGCCACAGCAGCAACAACAAAAACCGTTGGAATCCGTGCCAACACCAAGCACAAGCAAGAAACGCCACCGCCGCTTACGTGGGAAGCGTAATAAGTCTCACACAGATCCGGCTGTAACTGCTCCGAAGAAAGCACCCTCCGACGTTATCATGGACGATCGTATCCATATGCACGTTGAGTGTAGCTTGTGCCGGGCACAACGCCGCTTCCAAGTCGACACTCAGAACGAATGCTGGCCAGAGCGTCCTGAAGCGCTCGTCCAGGTGTTAGTTTTGGACAAGCCAGGTGAAGAGGAGGAACGAGAGCAATTGTGATAAGCTCAGATCACTCTTTGTTGGTGGTCTTATCGCGCGTATAATTACGTCGATAAGCAGTGGGGATTATCAACCATTGACTCTCCGGTGTTCAGTTAAAAATGCTGAATTACAGACATTTGATTGGCGAATTGCTAGGACGAAAATTTCATCGTCACGACCAACTTATTAGATCAGCGTTACGTGGCGATTACACAGCCTGACGGAAGACAGCTCAAGTATCCAACTATTTGGCTTCGTGATAATTGTCGGTGTTCCGAATGTTTTCACGCGGCCACACGATCGCGCAGCAGCCACTGGGAACGGGGTCCGCTGCGCGTATAAGTGAAAGGCGTCAGCTTCGATGAAACACAACAGCAGCTCATTGTCAATTGGACGGATTCACATAACACTAGGTATAATTTTAAATGGTGACTTAAACGTGACTTTGGCCAAGAGGCCAGATAACGCGACTTAAAGGAAGTTTATAAGCCACCCGCCGAATTATGGGGCAAGTCACAGTTTGCTAAGCTTACTTACGAATTCGCTTACCAGGATGTGCTCGAACAGGATGCAGTACTACGCGCCTGGCTGGAGGCAGTGGCAGTTCAGGGCTTTGCTCTACTGCATGGAGCACCCAATGATGCGCAGGTTGTACGCCGTCTGGCTGAACGCATTGGATACATCAAGCGCACCACCTACGGGTAAAAGGAGCAGTTCAGTTTAGTTTATTTTGACAATAAATCGATTTCCTTTTTTACCTTCTTTTACAGTGATGTGTTTGACGTTAAGTCAAAGGATAATGCTGGCAACTATGCCTACCTGATGACGCCGCTTGCAATGCACACGGACATGCCCTACTACGAATACAAGGTGGGAATAAATATAATGCATACGCTCGTACAATCGGACTCACCGATGACCGATGGCTTTTCTATAGCCAACAAACTGCGTGCCATACCCGTCAATTGGTTTGACGTTGGATACGATGGAGACACGGGCAAACCCTTTCATAATCTATGGCGTGCGCTTGTCATCTGCATGGACATAGACGGCCAGTTTGCCCGTATCAATCAAAATATTCCCAAGCGGGACAGTCACTTCACAGTACCACTAGAACTGGTTGACGCCTGGTATGAGGCCTACGACATGTTTCTCAAACTGGTTCAGGACGAAGCAGTGCAATTCAAAACTCTGCCTGGCGATGTATTCGTGTTTAACAATCTGCGCATGCTGCACGGACGCACCGCCTACGAGGATTCACCGCAAAACAAACGACATCTTGTGGGAGCCTATGTGGACTGGGACATCATCTACTCGAAGCTACGCACCCTCAAGTTCCCAAACGCATAGAGTAATCTACAGATTCAATATGTAATCAATTCTAATCCAATTCCAATTTATATTGCATCTCTTCTGAGATTGGCTTTAATCTTTCGCGTCTTGTCAAAGAAATGTTACAAAAAAAATTATATTTTTCTGTTTAAAATTTTGTAAAAAATTGCGTAAATAATTTAATAAAAAAAAATGTAAATCACTAAACAAAATAACATAAAACAGTTTGAAACTTTGTATTAATAATAAGTTAAAGCCACAATATATAAGGCTTTAAGCTGAAAGATCCTTGATATAACTTTACAGATGAGGAAATGATATCCTTCATTTTATTTCTGATATTAAAAATTAGGCAACGCTTCGACGTAAGCAATTATTTGGATCTGTGATATATTCTTTTTACCATGGATTGGGGATAGAACAAATAAGAAACATATAATTCAGTCTGTAAGGATATATGAGACTTGGGTGAAGGGTTGTTATAGTCGAGCACAATTGACTAGACGGTTTTCCTTGTTGGTTATCAAATCAAGCTAAGAATCTGGAGATCCATAATTCTATAAGCTTGCCATTAAACTTCAGCTTTTTGTTTAACCAACGAAAGCTTGAGTTTATCTTAAGTTATGTTTTCTCTATATTTAAAGGAATGGGAAGAGTTTGTTTTAATTATTAATTTGAACTAAAGTAGTTCAGAATTTGGCTGAAATAAGAGTAAAAATCAAAAGAAACTAAAAATGAAGCTTAATTTAATATATTTTGTTTTATTAAATTTTGTATTAATCCAACATGTAAATAAAAACCAACAGCCAAAGTAACTAAATATATGTCTGTTAATCAATAAAATGTATAAAAATTAATGTGTGTTTATAATAAAATAAATAAATTAAAAAAAATAGATATTTGCACTTCTTTAAAAAAGTTCACTTGAATTACTGCACAGCTTTGTCTGGGCGTATGCTTAAGTTAATTAATTAATTAAATAATTATTTCACAATACATTCTCTGCTAATTTTTTTTGTTTTCGTTTCCCATTTCATTCACATTCTCTTAAATAATAATCATTTGACACTGCGACAGCTAAATATTTTTTCTAGTTTCTATTAAATTCTCGTTTTTCATTGAAAATCCAAAAATATTTTTGAGGGTCCGATTACCCGATTGATTCAAACTAACATGCATCTATATATATATATATATATGTATATAAATATATATTCTTGATCAAGACAAAGCCTTGGCATTTAATTACTTTCATTATTTCTCTCTCTTTCCAAGGAAGAAGCAAACTGCAGCTGTCCTACTCTAATTGATGCTTTGCAGACCAAACATATTAATACGTGTTTAGGTATTATTATTTTGTTTTTACACATTTAGTTGGGTTTTATTTTAATAAATTGTTTTAAACACTACAATTAATTTGTTAAAAGGCCATAAACAAAAAATTTTTGATCCTTATGTATGCGTGTATGTTGTGTGTGTTTTGTGTGTAGAGTGTGTAGAGGCTGTGTACTGCATTTATCGGATTTTCTTTTACTAATTTTGAAGATATTATTTCATTTTCACTTTTATCTTATTCGGTTATAATATGTATAATAATTTCCTGGCTCTTATAATTACAATGGCAAACAATAATTACATTTAAATATGTTTTATGCATAATGATGCGTTCACGATTTAATCATTATTGTTGCAAAATTTACACTTTTGCATACCATTTATGCATGTATTTCTGTGTATTTGTTGTGTTGTGTGTGGGTGTGTGTATGTGTGTGTGTGTGTTGTGTGTAAGTTTTGTTAGTTGCGTGTTTTTTTGTGTTGCATTTTTTTCGTGTTTGTTTGCATTTTTTTTGGTTGTTTTTTAAACGTTTTTCAATAAATTATTAATAAACAATTGAAAGGTGTTTTAAATAAAGATGTGCATGGCATCTTTTTTTTGCCGCTACTGTTGTTCTTTTTATTTTGCTTTGTTGCTTTTGTTTTAACGACGTCAATTCAATGAAGGCATATGGGTTTCATGCCAGTTGATCTCAATGTTTGGCCACTTGGTCTGTAGGCAGGTGACCATCGGGTTTGAGCTGCACATTGACTTAAGATCACCCTCTAGCAATATGGCCGAGCCACAGTAGTAACGCACCTAAGTAAATAATATGTTAATCAATTTATTGAAGTCCACAAATATTCAGTTAAAGCGTATATAATATAGTTTCCTATGCGATGATAAAAGCAGACTTTGTCCCTGGATAAAATGAAGTTTGGCTTAGGCGTTGCAGCAGTCACATCCTACCTAGAGGCTGAACCCAGGCTGCCTAAGTTACTGTGTAATTCATATATACAGTCGAGTCCTGGTTATCCGGACCTCTTTCAATCGGAAATATCTGGTAACGGGGATGCTGACAGCATTCTTTCCTAGCGTGTTTTACCTCTATTATCCGTGATATTTATCTCATTCAAGGTGATATTTTAACTGCATCCTGTGTTATAACTGTTCTCTGGGTATGTGAGCTGTGTTCGGAATCGTCGATTATCCGTAAATATGATTCGTTTCACTGATAATACCGGTTCAACTTTATATACATACACTTTTCGGACACTAAAATGGCATATTGAGCCTTTATAAAGAGTTACTAATAAGGCGATGCAATGCATCCAAGGTAGACTACTAATAGCTACTAAGGTTACTTGGAAAATATGGAAACCTTTCATAACCAAGACAATCCCTCATGCACATAGTTATTACAGGACAACTTCCTGCAGGCTGCAACAATTCCCAGGTCTAAACTATTCTTTTTTGTTATAGCATTAATTATTGATGAATGAATTGCCTTTTGGATTTGTTTTTCATTCACTATTTCGTTCAAAAGGATACAAAAGGATTAACTCTGCCTCAAATTGGTAGCTTTAAATTATTCAGAAGCTAAACAAATCGCAGCAAGGTAACAAATCGATAATTGTATAAGAATGTACACGTCAGCCTTTATATCCGTATTGAAGCTTATATCCCCCATTAAAAACTAAGCTTTAAGGAATTATTGAAAGATTTGGAGGATGCTTACCTTGTTGTTGTCATTGGAACCAGGTATTCCATTGTAATGGAACAGCTCAAATGTATCGGGCGTTGAGCGACTTTCGAGCGGAAAGAACTCATCCATAAAAGCATTTAGGAGTATGATGCCGAGATTCTCTGGATCCAAACGCTTCTGCATGAGATTAACACTTTATCACAAGGAAAGAGATGAGAATGAGTTTAAATAGAGATTAGATTGAGGTCAGTGGCAACACTTACTATCCCTGCTCGCTGACCAGATTTAATGCGGCCAGCACATCTCGTAGCATAGAGCTCGATATGAAATTGTTACCCTCCGGATCGTATGACTTGAAGACGCGACGCCCAGTCTCTGATGGTGTCTCTGGCGAGACGAGCCTCTTTTCGTTGCTGAACAAAACTAAAATATAAAATGTTTGTCAATAGTTTTGTAACTAAATAAAATAATAAATTTGTATTTACCAGTTAAATGCGTGTCAGAACCCATAACCCAAACTGGATAGCGTGGATTCTTGAAGAATGAACCCACAGTGCAGTAGCGCATCTGCTCCATTAGTGTTATGAAACCAATGTCGCTTTGCTCACAGATGCCGCGTAGCTTTAGGCCACCGACATCTTGCTCATTGTCCCACACATGAGCCACAGCGCGTCCTGTTAGCATCAAATTAATCAGCGACTGTGCTCCATAGCCGTAAGTGCTGTGTATTAGCGGCTCCGACGTGTCCGATATATCAGATGTAACTTTCTCTGCGCCCTTGGTTAGGAACACCGAATACATAAACAACAGGACTCCATAGGTATGCGACAGCTGACTGTAGTTCTCTGCATAGTAACGAGCCACCTCAGACACATGCTCGAATTGCAGCATGTGGACACGCTCATGAAATTGCTTTGGAGTCAGCTCCAAGTTTAAGCGGCTATCCAAAGTTGCATTGTTACTGGATGCAGCAAAATCATCATCAATTCCAGATGCCTCCTCCGCCTCGACGGCCGCCTCAACCGCATCCATGGGCGGTGTTAGACGACGCTCTTTGGTTGATCGCCGTTGTAGAGCGACAATCTTATAGCGGATCGCACGACAGTTCTTCAAAATGTTGCACAGCGCTTCGATGAGCAGAGTCTGGCATTTATCATTGGTCAGCTGAGTGTGGGGTAAATTGAAAATGTTGAAAACGGGTGGGCGACTGGGTGGAGGTGTGTGTTACCTTTGTTAATTGAATGCCTGGCATGTCCATGATAATTATTTTAAGCAAGTACGCCTGAACGGGCGCTATCACAGCACAAGGACCACCCTGTTTTTGCACCAAAGCCGAGGGCTCCACATCACTGAACTCAAAACCTGCAAAAACACAACCGCACACACGGCGAGAGATACACACAAACACACACACGAACACAGTGAAAAGCGCGCGCTTGTTGACTACCAAACTGTTTTGGGTGCTGGAATGGGTGGTGCAACAGCAACTTACCTTGAGACCAACGCTTGAATACATCTTCGCGCACACTGTCACCCCACAACAACTGTTTAATCTCGCGCAGCTCCTCCATGTCAGTTTCGTTAAAACGCTGCAGTTGTTGTTGTTGTTGCTGCTGTCGTCCAGCAGCTGCTGCTGATGATGATGTGCCACTGCCACTTGCCATTGATAGGTCCTGCCTCTGTTGTTGCCTTGGTGTATTTTGTGTTTGTGAGTCCAAGGCTGTTGACGCCAACGTCATCGACGCCGTTGCTGATGCAGTTTTCGGCGAGGCGCACTTTTCGTTGCACTGCTGCCGTTCGCATGCGTCGCTCATCTTGAGTCGCTTTCTTTGCTAAAGGAGGGGGTGGGGAGGTGCGGGAACACAATCACAAAATGTATTCGTCTTTATCGAAATCGAAATACAATAAGCGCAATGCAAACTATTTAGGTTGGCATTTTTTTAGCTATGCAAATGCAACAGTGTAGGGATGTACAAATTGTGGGTGCATCAAAGTCTATCGATAATTTTCACGATAAAATATGCACAAGTGCTGCCAATACAGGTTAGAAATCAACTACAATTTAGGTATCGAGTTTGCTTTATATCGATGCTAATAGAAATATTCTATTACTCGATACATCGCTTATGGTTTTTTTTATTCAAAATCATTATAAAAACGTCTATTTACTGTAAAATGTGAAACAACAACGATTAAAACTATTTTCATTATATTTTCACCCTTGACAATGAAATTTATTCGTATTTGAAAACTAACACAAAAATTCATAGAAACTGCGATACGATACATCGTTCAAAACAAGTTAGTTCTCAAGTATCGAAATATCTAGACGATATCAACAAATAGGGTTGTTTATGTGCGCAACATCCAAATATACAAATACAATTGTGAAGACCAGACCATGGAATCAAAGAGTGTGTTGCCTAAACCGTCTTCAACTAATAGAAAAGGAGCACTTGCTGCCCATGTATCTAATGCGACTATCAAGAGGCGTCAATACAGCCGACTTTACTACTGCCGGATTTGTTTGGTGTCTTTTCCGCGCTTTTCCGTCTGCAAAGCCCATGAACAACAGTGTGACAGCCGCACAGCTCGTCTCCATATGTGCAAATTCTGCTTGACATTGTATGGGGATGAGCAGCTACGTCAACGCCACGTCCAACGCAAACATGCCGACGGCCTATACATGTGCCTGCAGTGTGGAACTGCTGGCAAGCGCTACAGCTCCTCAATATTCCTGTACAAACATGTTGTGTCTTGGCATGGGGAGCACTCATTGTTCTACTGCGCTATGTGTGCCGATAACTGCAATGATGCAAAGGCGTTTAGCTGCATGAGCGAACTCATTGAGCATGCTGAGAGCGAACATTGCCTGCACAGCGAGGGCAGTGTGGTGGATGAGACTGAGGATCTGGAAATGCTCGAGGAGAACATTGACGAGTTTTTGCCGACTGTAGACTGGGACGATGATCTCACGTTTGGCTGGCCAATGGACCTCGACAAAGAGTCCTGTATTGCCGATCCTAAGCCCAAGCCCAGTGCCTATGTCTGTCCCATTTGCGGCGACGGCTACTCCGGCAGCATCAGTTTACTAAAGCATGTGGAGCAAAGGCATCAGCGAAATCCACTTGACTGCATATTTTGCGGCAAATCTCACAAGAATCGCGAAGCGATACGAGTTCATCTACAGCGCCAGCATGTCCTATTACGTGCCCATATCTGTGAGGTATGCCAGGCAGACTTTACAACCGCCGATCATTTGAAGAAGCACATGAGGAGCCAGCACCTGGAGCGTGCTCACATCTGTCCCGAGTGCGGAAAGTCCTTTGCTCAAATCAGCCACCTAACGGAGCACATGTTGTCCGAAAGGGGCCACATTAAACAAACCTGCAGTCTCTGCAATACGCAGTTTTTCCGATCCATTGATCTCACCCGACACATTCAACTGAAGCACCCCACCAACTCCTGACAGGTAAGTCCTAGATTCACATTTCAATGAGACATTTTAACGGTTCCGTTTGCTCCTCTTAGTCAGATATTTCAAATTTCCTTTCAAAATATATATATGTATTTTATCAATCTCTGCGATATGCCACCTCTATCAGATACAAAGATACATATATAAACATATCCCCTGCTTTTTTCTGTTATCTGTGATTTAGGGAGTAGAATGTAGAGTCGTCTTGATAAGGAATACAGTATATATATTCTTGATCAGAATCAATAGCTCTGTCTAATCTTAGAGAAGTATCTAGTTATTATTTCATATTTTCGAATTTCTTATTGAAGTCTTTCTAGTGTGTGTGATTATGTGTTTATGTAGTTTTGTGTGTGTGCTGAGGTTTGGGCTTAGGGTTTATCGTAGTCAGGCAGACTCAGACTTTTGAGTTAAAGCTTTTAATATTTGGAATATGATATATGTATATTGAGTGCCCTATATGTAGAATCTGATTAATAATATAGGAACATGCTGGGATATTCAAGAAAATACTCGAAGCTCAAAAGTACTTTCCTTTACTTGTTACACAGGTGCCTACAGTGCACGCTCGATAGCGTGAACTATTTAAAACCAAACGACTTCGTTTTGAATACCAAAGAACTATAAATAAATTACATATTTACAGACAATTTACATTTTATTGTTATTTTGTATAGAAATACTTTTTATTTAATACAAATTTTGAACTGGATACTTATTTATTTTATTTATTGTTAACAATTAGTTGTCGACTACAAAATTGAGCAAACAAATGAATATTTAATATTAATACTTATGTAAGAAAATATAATTTCTTTTTAATTTTAAGAAATTTAAATTAAAATTCAAAATTTAACAACTTAATATCGAATGGTAACCGAAGAGAGACTCCTACACTAAAAAAAAAAATCAGCAAGAGCTTGAACAAAACCTAAAACAGATTTAAGAAATGTATAAGGACATTTTGTACATAAGGAAGTTCGGAATCAAAAGAATAAAGATAATAATCTATTGCTTTATAGAAAGTTGAGGCTGCAGAATGATGCGTGCTGACCGTAAATTAATAGGCGTGGCTGATGTCAACAACCTTAGAGAAATACTATGCTTAACCAAAGTTGCAGGGGAAATAATTTTTGCGTTTTCCACACAACCACAAATAGATTATGGAATAAATGGAATAACTATATTTTAGTGGATTCCCCAGGTATCAAATTACTTGAACTCAATGCAAATATTGTAAAGTTTTTTCGCCTTGTTCACGTTTTATAGTACTCAAAGCACAAAACCATTTGTTCACGTTTTGCAGTTTTCACATTATGGAGCGTTCGCTTGTACTTAAATTTACGTTTAATAATATACAAATTATTCACATTTTTTAGTTCTTTGGATATTATCTAAGTTTGAAAAGTGCTGTTAAAATAATGAAAATAAAATAGTTCACAATAAGTAAAAACACTCCACAACATTGGTAAAAGTGTGTATACTAAATTCATCTGAATTTTATCAAGTATAACTATATGTTATATAATATAAACTCAGATAATAATTATTAAAGACTTACTCCATACTCTTTCTCGAACCATTTAAGTATAAATTATATGATATAATCTAATGGATATATACTTAGAATTTGTAACAGGCATTTAATGAATGAAACAGAAAGGCGATCAAATCGAAACAGATATTCGTAGTGTTGATATAAAAATGATCAAATATGATATGAATACATGTTTTGTATAACCTTCGAGAGGTCGGATATGCTTTCAATGTTAAACATTTCGTGACAAGGTTTATAATACCTTCTGTCCTTACTTACAAGACACCGCCTAAATTTGTTTTTATTGTTTTACAATACACATAAAAATATGTAAACAAAACCCACTCATAGGATGAAGAACAGCTCACAGCTTAAATGAACCAACGAATTTTCCAGCCCAAAGACATTATGCTTATAAAAACTAAAAGGTCTATCATAAAACATCAAATGCATAAGAAAAATTTGGAATTGCTTTTGTATTCTGGATATTTTTTGTTCCATTCCTCTAATAAAGCCAGTTAAAGATAAAGTTGGATAAAATATGATTTCTTTTTTTTTCTTATTTTCTTTTTGTCAAGTACTGCCAATAGGTTCTTAATAACATTTAGATCTGGAGACTACTAATGTGGTATCATGTCGTGGGGATTCATCCATATCAGCCAGGACTGAAGAATATCTGCCTTGTGTTTGGGATAATTGTATTGATAAAATCGAAAATTATTGCTAATTTCAAACCGGGAAATGATATACTGAACTGAAGAGTCGGAAAGATTAACTATTTCAGTTATTCTCGGGAGGATGTGCTCATACCCTCTACTTACTATCATTGTCCGTTTGACAGATGAGATTAGGCTAACATTACGCACATATTATTTATATCAAAGGTATCACATAATAGCAAAAGGATTAACTATTATTTGAATAGCGAAATCGAATTCAAAGAAGTTGTCCACACGCTATTTGTTTTCCTGTCCTGGGTGAAAGTAAAGCAGAATATCATGAATAATGTTTATGCACTGTGTTGCAACACACTTTACATGCGTTTATATGCATATTTTTAGCAGGACTTTCAGAAGAGCCTTAAAAGTGGATCATTTATGCTGTGAGCCACTGTAGCTTGATTAAAAAAACGGTTGCACACGCACTGTTAACTAACAGCGCACCTGCAGCACCCACACGATCATGCGAACACACACATGCGACGCACACGCACGCATTAACTGCTGTTAAGGGTTAACAGTAGCTGTAAGAACGATTTGCTCACAGCAGCCGTGTGAGCGGCTGTGAGCGCAACCGTTACGCACTGAGCACGTCGGAGCGTCAGAGCAGCATTAACAGCGCCAATAGCAGCAGCAGCAGCAGCAACGGCAGCAAAGTAAACGTTATTGTCGCTTAAAAACTCGCATTTGGCCCACACAGACGACAGTTTTTAACGAAACGTGCTAGTGTTTGGATTGTCAGGTTGCTGTTGTTGTCGCTGCCTACGTTGAGAGTTGACAGCCGTTTAAAATAATTTGTATTTTGTATTGTGTGTTTATGTACGTGTGCTGCGCTGCTCTCTGTTAACAACTGTTAACAAGTTGACAGTTTATGTTTGAAATTTGTTAAGTGTAAAACTCGAGAATCGAATTAGTTCGCGTAAGTGCAGTTCCCATAATATGTTCGAACGCATGCAAAGAGAACAAACTAAACTTAAATCATATAAAATTAACCTAATGTATATACACAAAAACGAGTAGCGATCGACCCTCAGTCGCCAACAACTTGTTGCTTTTGTTACTTGCTTTTATATGTATGTATATGTATTTCTATATACACATACTCGTATATTTAAACTGTTTTTTGTGTTTGTTTTTTTTTGTGTTGTATTTTAATGTTTTTCCATTTGGTTGGTCGGACGAGCGAGCCCAATGCTTTTGTGCTGCATTGTTGTTAGTTACGAGCTGCCATTGTTGCTGTTATTTCTGTTTCAGTTTCTGTTATTGTTATTGCTACGACAATTCATTGATGTGCGTTTTAAAACAAAACATCGAGACCAACTGTTTATCAGTCATCACAGAAACTTGTAATTGTCGTTCTGTATTTCAAGTGAAAAAAAAACAAAAACAAAAACAAAAGCACACACACACACATAAAAAGTCCCCGTGCAAATTGTTGCGCTTGAGTTAACCCGTGTGTTAGTGTCTAAACGTGGTTAAAAATTATCAGAATTGTTTAAATTTTTATATGGCAAAGCGCGCGCGTAACGTGCAAATTGAATTAGCGAATAAATAAAAGTGAATGTAATGTGAATATTGAACCAATGTGAATACAACCTGAACAGTTGTTGTTGTTCATCTTTGAACAGGTGCAACGAGTGCTCTCATTATATCTGTGCAACGAATCGAAATCCCCTCACTCGGTCTGGGAAATGTTATTGACAGATAAAGGAATTAAATGTTGACACATCTATAATTTAGCATTTACGTAATGAAAATCAAATGATAATTTCTATAATTATTATAATTTAAAACTGATCTTTCATGTCTACAAGACATTTAAAGCGAACAAGTTATTTTGGTTTCTATTTATACTTTAGGATTTCCAGTTGTTATTGAAATGAACTCCGACGCAGTCAGTTAACATTTACACTATATGATATGTACTTTAATCGAAATGGAACATACTAATGACAGATTGATCCATATAAAGGAAGGTCACATTAACAATTGTAACTACGCATCGTACCTTGAATCATTTCACCTGACTGAATATAAATTTATTATCTTAGTAATCGGAAATTATTTATAAATGACTGTAAAGTGTGCAAATATTTCACAATACGATCCGTTTCTTATCTTATTGTCTTCCTCTCCCACTCTCTCTCTCTCTCTCTCTCTTTCTCAATTGCCTTCCTGGGTTTATGCACCCGAGAAGTCGACCACGCGATCACTTTGCTAACCACTTGGGGGCCATCAAATCCATTATTTATCTTTTATAACTGCTCCACCCGCCCGCTAGTTTCGCCCTCTACCTCTGCCGGCACAGACATGTTGTTATTAATACAACTACTACAAATGTTTTTCCCTCGATATAGAAGAGTTATTGCTATACGCTGTGTCCATAAACAAAAAGGGTATTAGCTACAAACATTCCGTATCCATATTCCTAGTCAGCATTTATGCTCGATTCATATTTCTGTTATTTCCTGTTTTCTCAAAAAAAAACTTTCTATCTCAAGTTGTCAACTTTATATTATAAAAATAAACAATAATTTGTTATAATTTGAATTATTTTAGAATTAAATTTGGCATGTTTTAGAAATATGAATATCATTTATAAAGTTTAGCAAAAAAAAAATTCATAATTGTTGATAAAAGTTAAAAAGTTCTTTCCTATTCTTGTATAGTCAAAGCTGTATTAAGATATATAATTTATATTCCACCCTTTTCAATTTACTCAAATACATAAGGTATCTGCTAGCCTAATACTCCCTGCGTGAAGCACTCCTACTTGTTTTTATAATTGTAATTGATTTGCCTTTTTGTAAGCTGCGCGCAGACTCTGCTCTTATCTTCCTCTGTCTGTGGCCCTTTTCTGTTATTATTGTTGCTGTCGTCGTCGTTGTTGTTCTTGTTGCTGTTGTCTTTGGGGTGGCATTGCTGGTAATTGAAATTGGCACTCCTGCGGTATACACAGATCTTTGCAGTTAGCAGTGCAATGCGGCGCCTTACCTGGCACCGGCAATTCGAATGACGCACCGTTCAGCTATGTCTCGGCGAGAACGGGTAAAACCGCAGCAGTGACAGCCGCAGCGATCGGGCGGGCGATCGACAATAAAAATGAATTCGTATTTATATACATATATATAATATTTATTAAAACGTGCCTAATTTGTAATCTGTACGCATGCAGCGACATCCAAAACTGCTGCTGCTGCTGGCAAAACGCATGACTAAAAAAAACGCACGTTGAGTGCTGATAAGCGGCGCCGGCGGCTGCGCAGCTTTTTAACGTATGTATGTATGTATGTCTGTTAATATGTACATATGCAAGCACGTACAATTTGTATACAAACATACAATTGCACATGTGCATGTTACTTACTTTGTCTAGGTGCACACATACACATATACAAAAAATGATTGCAAAAAAAGCGCAGTTGCTGTTAATGAACGGAGTAACAGCATAAGCCTTGACTCATGCTAACAGAGCTCTGTTAACTGACTTTCTGATATTTGCTCAATTTGCTTCTGCTTCCTGCAGCCGCCAAGTGAATCACGAAGGTGGGTGAGCAACAACAGGCAACAACAATAATGTCTTCGGCTCTGTCATATCAATCAGCATTTGTTTGCTCAATGGCAAAGAAAAGAAACGAGGAAAAAAAAACTGTCGCATTGATAGCAACACACACACACACGCACACACCCACACGACTGTTGCTTATGCGGTCGCTGATTGCGTATGTAAATAAACACTTGTACGCGTGCGCGTGTGTTTTATGCAGGGCTAACATTTATAACTGTGTATGTGTAAACACAACACACACACGTATGTACATAGGTGTATGTATGTATACAATGCCTCCGTTAAAGATTTCAGCTTTTGAAAGTTAAAAGTTTCAAGCAAACTTCCTTTACCGTTAACTGTAAGGCTGCTGTTAAACACAAAGCTTAAGCTATTTTTACACAAGCTGTGCTTATATTATACATGCACTATATAAGTACACACACATACACACGCACGCTCTCTATAACCGTCTCTGCCATTTCTGGTTTTTGCGCGTTTTTATTTTATGCGTGGAATTCTTAAAAGCGCGCGAGCCTTCAACTTTTCAGACTTAAGGGGGGGCCATTATGCATGTTGTTGCATTTTATGAATGAATTGCAGCGTATTGTTGATATTATTATTATTTTGCTGCTGCTTAGCTGATAAACTGCCTTGAGTCTTGCGTATCAGCGTATGCATATATGCACACATACATACATACATACATACATACATACGTACACACGCACATATTTATATTGTTTTTGTTTCGCGAGACTTTATCAGCAAGAAACAGCAACAACTGAAAGTGAAACGCGCTCACTGACCTATAATAAGAATTTTCATAAAACTTAAATGCTTTTAAATATATGCACATACATGTATGTATGTAATATGCATGCACACACAAGCATAAATATACGCATTTATATATATATTTTCACACATATAACAATGCAGTTACGAAAACCTAATTAAAAATCATATCACACTTCCAACTGACGGCTCTTGCGCCTTCGGTCATAAGAAACCGATTCGGAAATACCCTCTACCCAAATCTAAATTTCCGAATTCTATTCACATACACATATGTATATTTATAATAATTATTTTAATAAGTTTCACACAGCACACTTCCTTCGATACATCAAGTTTTTATTATCTTTAGGTGTTTATAGTTTCCTTAGGGTAGCATTTGAATTATCGAGTTTCATTAGATTTCAAAGCATTTTGTCAAAGATAGTTCCGATTTATTATTATTCTACTATATGTCTGTTTGTGATCTGCATTTGTGCATGTCATGAATAAAATATTTGTATTTTTAACCAATATTCCACACATTGTAGGCAGGAAACTAACAAAATTGTATCCCAATTTTTTTTTACCCTTGGAGAGGGTATCCTAATATTTTCACCACCTCCATAACGCATTGAAAGAGACATTTCTTATCTTTCGTTATATCATGTATTTCCAATAAAATTGGGACAATGTCCTATACACTTTATCCTATTGGACAATTATGGATTTGCTTTATAGAAACTTGAATTAATCCCACAAGATACAAGTATATATCAATAATATGTTACTTGTAATCAAATAACTCTATTGCAGAGTATTTAGTTTTCGGCATGAAATAGCTATAATTTCTGTCAAATTATCGAATCACTCGGCTTATTCCAGTCGTAGGGTTCTTAGTCAGCTGATTTACGAGAAGAGATCGACCAGGCTAACAAAACAAACATTGTCCATTCATACTGAAAAGTACCAGAACGCCGAAAGATAATTGAATTGTTGTCAGAAATACCCTGGACTTTAATGGAGTCAAAGGGAGTGCAAGCTTAATGTTGTATTGACCACAGGAATTGAGGACAGAGAACCAGATCTTTCACGATCAAATCTAACTGACTTATAGTGTATATTATATAAAGTAATAACATTTAAATTTGATGAAAAGCTAAATATCGATACTATTATTTCGAGTCTTTTGAAATTATGTGAAAATCGAACTAGTTTCAAAACCATATAAAATTTTGATAATTATATATAGCTGTATAATTGTAGTACTTCTATTTTTGGCACCTGTACAATATCACTTAGGATTATACTAAATACTGGGTATGTAAGAGTCGATCAGCGATTAAGCTCTACATCACCTTGCAATCATTTCGATGATTTTCTTATTGATATGCTTGACGTGTGATTGTGGACGAATACATACACGCAGCACGTCCACACATATACATTATGTTTATATGCGTGTGTGAGTGTTTGTATTTTTGATAACGTTGTATTTATGTTATTCTTCTTCTTATTTTATTATGAGTACTTTTGCATCAATGTCAAGTTAACCATAAAAAGGTTTTGTCATTTACAGTTGACAACAAAAAATCAACAAATACTGACCCCAATTCACGTTGTGTGTAGGTTACAATGGGTGGCTTGATCTCTGTAAGTGTGTGTGTTTGGGAGTGTGAGTGTGTGAACGTGTCAGCTGACAGAAGAGTACCTAAAGAACTGACATCGTCTCGCTCATCATAAATATAGTCATAAATTAGAAGCAAGAAAAAAGAAAAGATGTTCTTGAAAAACAAATATGCTAATACAATAAGGTGTATACCCATTCCCTCTCCGTCTCTTTCGCTTTTCTATAATTCTCATGCATTCTTCTTTTCTTCTTATTTGCAGACAACAGTCGACGATATCAGCGAAGATTAACAGCAACTGCATTTGTTAACGGTAACATTACAGCCGACCGGTAACACCCCCAACATAAAAACAAGTTTAGCCATGACACAAACCCAGCACACAACGCGCAGTTGTAGAAGCAGCACCAGCAACGCTTTGCAGCACGCAAAGCAGCGACGTCTCCGTCGAATGTCACAGCAATTTACAACATTTGTGCTGCTGCTGCTGATCAGCTGTAACGCAGCAGTTGCATCAGCGGCGACTGCGCAGTCGCGTTTCTTTTATGCGTCGGCAGAGTCGAAGGACAAGGTGCGATCACAACGTGAAACAAATGAAGCTGCCTCTGATGTGGAGGCTGCGGAAGCTTCAAGCTGCTGCCAAGGCGCAGCAGCTGCGGCTACGGTGAGTCTACGCTTCGAGCTCCTCGGTTGCAGTTGGCGCCAATGCGCCGCATTGAGATGTTGCATATTTGGGTCAGCCCCAGACCCAGACCCAGTCGCGTTTGGAGTCGAAATCGCAGTTGTTGCAGCTTCTGTCTCTGCCTCTGCCTCTGCCTCCACTTTTTACTCCCATGCACCTCTCGCATTTGACTGTTTACTGTTTGATAAGCCCTGCGAATGGACAGTGGCGCCGTCTGTTGCCGCCTCGCTACCCGCCACCCGCTTCCCCCACACTGCCAAACCCCAACCCGTTGCAGCGTAAAGCTCAGACCTGGCATTGATAGTGGCCGCCTTGATTCCAAAGCAAATAACTCGCCTTACATGTTAATTACTCGTGTTTCATTCTTTCACCTCCCACTTATATTTGCTCAGCGATTGTTTACACCCGCAGACTAATCCAATTAAAAGATAATTCCAATACTCCCCCCTCAAATCCCCCCGCTTCAGAGCCAGCGGCAGCCCACTCCTTGCCCCATCCCAAAACACGTGTCGCAGCAGCGGAAATGCTAGCAAATATTTTTGCTGTATTTTCGTGAACCAAAGTAAACGGGCGTTGCAAAACAGATACAATTATAGGTAAAGAAAAAGATAAAGATATAGATACAGAAACCGAAACAGATACAAATACAGATACTAATACAAATAAAGATAAACATATAGATATAGATATCTATACAGATATAAATACAAGAACAAATAAATTTATTGGAAAAACAAAGGAGATTGGATCGTATTTCGCTGCGTTGCGCTTTACGTGAAACTGTACCGTATTCAAGTTACGATTATGAGAATGAATAATGAACCGTTTATAAGTAGAAAAAACTGTCTCGAACTGAATATAATCCGATATAAGAGATGATCTATATAGAAATTCTACTCTACTCTATAAATAATTAACCGAAACGTAGAAAAAAGTATCTCAAACTAATTAGAATTAAGAAACTTATTTGTATTAAGAATAACAGAATTCAGTCGAATAATTGTTCCTATGTAAGCTATATATGCTATAGAAATTCGATCTACAGTAATATATAACATTGCATGCCTGATTATATCCACCTTATTGGTAGCTTCAGGTGCTTATTGTCCTGATTATCGAGTACTAGCTATCTATCTATCTTTCTGTCTATCTATCCATCTTTCTATCTATCTATCCATGTATCTATCCATGTATCTATCCATGTATCTGTCCATGTATCTATCCATGTATCTATCCATGTATCTATCCATGTATCTATCCATCTTTCTATCCATCTTTCTATCTATCTATCTATATATCTATCTATCCATCTTTCTATCCATCCACGTATCTATCCGTTCAACTATCTACCTATCCATCTATCTATCAATCTATCTATCCATCTATCTGTCCATCTATTTACATATCCATCTATCTAGCTATATATCTATTTATCTATCTACATCTATACATCTATCTATCAATCCACCCGTCCTATATCATATATCAATTTATCTATCTGTCTATGTATGAATCAATCTATCTATTTAATCGATATAATTATCTAATAAACAAGCACATTATATATATGTAACCACATTGGAAGCAAATTGCAGATGTATTGTATAATTGGGTGGATATATTGGATATATAGATACAGGATCCGTTTCACTTAAACAGCGCGACTCATAAACAATCACTTCTGTTCTGGTTTTCTCTATTCACTTACCCCGTAGATGCTCCACATGACTGCCAGTTTTTCAGCTTGTGTAGATACACGGAAGCATAATATATGATTGAATTATATATATATATATGGATATATCAATATATATATATATATATATATATATATATAATATCTAAGTCCGTGTTGAATTGAATACTGACAATTTAATTGTTGTTTTTATTTCTATGTTGACTTCTTTTCAAAGGCTCAGTCATATAATATATAATGTTATTTCTGTGCAATATTCGTATTATCCGAGTTTTATTTGACAATATTAGCATTGAAATGCGAGTAGAATACTTTGTTTACTGATCGAGTTTACATAGTCGAACGATAACAAGTGGGCAGCGCCTGAACGATGAGTTGGCAGAGCATCTTGCAACATAACCTCACGTTATAAGCTGATCCTTTGGTTAGATTTGAAGTGTTTAACATTTAGGATAAACTTTCTGTTAAGTTTTGCCTGGCTGATTTCGTTAACATAGAAATGTTAGAGCTCATGTTAAGGTTAATAGTCGTATATCATTCCAAAAGCCATTGTCCGATTGCTTTCTCTGTATCTCCCTCTCTCTCTTCCTCTCGCTGTCTGTCTCGCCCCTGAACTTTACGAACAGATGCTTAGCCAGGTTAATTAGTTAGCCACTAAATGGCAGCTGTGACGACACCATGAATCATGGCCAAGACACAACAATGAAACGAATCGTTGAATACCAATAACAACGTCAATGCCAACGACGTGTCAATTGGTCAATCGGATAACATAATTCCTATGCCGCCTGGCACGTGTACGAGTGGAATAGAAGATACCTGTCTGCTCCATGGAATCCATTCCAGAAATAATAAACAAATATTTCTATGCGTTGCGCGTGTCTTTTTTCTTTCTATAATTTTCATTTCTTCTTCATTTTTTCTTCTTGTCTTTGGAATTTCTGATAGCAGCTTGTTGCGACGTCAATGCGATTTTAGCCTGGCCAATGACTAATCTACGTCTGCTCCGGTTAGCATTGTGCTTCCCTCCCACCACAATCCATATTATCGCTAGAAACACATATTTGTTTTTTCACTTGTTTTCTTTCTTTCTGTGTTTTTTATTAACCTATTTACTCTGGCTCAGATGCCTTTGTTCAGCTGTTTGTTAGAACCATATTTGATAATTATCCAACTATTTTAAAATCCATTTAAACAAATTGTTATTGGACAAGCCAAACACCTCCTCAAGAGGAAGCTATCTGTTCATATATATTTCAAGCTTTCTCCTTCTGACAGTTTCCAGTTTCAATTTAATATAGTTAACTGGAAATGGTGTTGATGGCCTAAAATATTCCGGAAACAGACATTCCATACTCATGACTCCTGTGCACCTGTATATTTATATATTTTATGTATACCTGCTTTTGTTTTTAACTGCAACCCATTAAAACTGCTCAATCAAAGCCTGAAAAAGCTGTTCAGAGCGTAACAGGTAAAAGGCAGCGTTTCCGACAAATTCTTCTTGTTCAGAACCCTCTTCGATCTTAGAGAGTAGAAGAACTAGAGATACTTAGTTTGATATGTATTTCCCTTTTAAGCTTTTCAGCACATTACAAAATGGGTAAAGGGGGTGTATTAGGCTGGATCAGATGTATGTACCAGACACATGGAACCACCTTCATATGGCCATATCCATCCGCCTGTTCGTCTCTCTGTTTGAACACGTGAAAAAAGTCCAAGCAGAGACTTGCTTTTAGTGTCCTTTTATAGGACAATCTTCAAAGAGATACCATCCACAATCTGATGAGTATGTCCGATTGGTGACCCTCCAAAGAGGACTGCGTCTACGCATTAAAAACCTTCCGTATGCTCCTCTATTCCATTTTGAATGCTCAGCGGCACTGTCCATGAAGAATTACATCGGGGAACAGAATGTGGTGCTAAGTCGCACTCTTTCTGTAGTTTAGAAACACCCAAGGACTCTTTTGTCGCCTCCTACGACAAGCCGAGTTAGTTGAGGTTATTTATAAGATGGTCTGATCGATATCTCGTCGGCTCGAACTGGCTTCACCATGTTTATAATCGTGACATGGCAACGCTTCCAGGACAGCTTTCTTTCAGAGATTAATCCTCTCGAGCTGATTGGGAGACTTGTCAGCCCCTCTCTCAGCGACAAACCTTGTACAGTTAAGAGGTCAATGTTCCATTGTCTCCACTTCATCGGTGCAATTAGGGGGTTCAACGTGATGGAATAAGCAGCCATGGCCAGTCAGGGACTGTGTCAGATGGTAGTCCATTCAATTCCGCTATAAGCTGGTGCGTACAACGGCCGTTTGGGGATGCATTCCATCTTACCACTCCTCCAACAGATGTGCGTATGAATGAGTTCCGCTCACTCCATCCCGATGAGTCGATGAGAGCGCCTTAATCTGCAGGTCAAGTAAAGGTTGCCCAATAGGACTTGGGCCGGATCTTCTGAGATGGTCCTGATCTGATCAGTCTTAGGCCCATTGTCCTAGATGCTACTCGCGCCTCTTTGACAGATCTTTGCCAGATTGGCGCCGCATAGAGTAGTATGCTTAGTGTGTGCCTAGTACTTAAAGTGTGTGTGTGTGTGTGTGTGGAGTTCAGTAAGTATGTTAGTTGGGGCATCCATCACCTGGATTAACGGCTTTCGTAATTCTTCCTTGTTTCTATCCTGGGCAAATTCTGAAAGAACTCATATTAATTGCTCTTTTTCGCTTTCCTCTTTTCCAGCTATCGCTGGAGTTTAGCAATGTAACTGCAGAGTATGGTGACAGTGTTGGCTCCGGTGAGTCATCTAAGGGTAAGTCAGCTCAACCAGTCCATTATGGAATATTTAATCCAACAACAAATGTCTTTCTCTCTCTGTTTTATGGTCCAACAGAGAACTTTAAGCGCAGCGTGTCAGCTGGTGAGTGCTCTATATATTACTCCTTAGTCAGGTGATAATTAACCTGTTTATCCTTTGCAGGTAACATACGTAATGCGTCGCCGGCGAGCTGCTCCCCGCAGCCTACCATTGTGGAGCTGAAGCCGCTGACAGAGAACTCGGGGGAGCATACGGGTTCAACTGTTTATTATACGCCAGCGTGTACGAGAATCAATCGGTGCAATGGCTGCTGTGGATCCACGTTGATCTCGTGCCAGCCCACACAGACGGAGATGCTGCAGCTGCGTGTCCGGAAAGTGGAGCGATTCGGTGCGACCAGTAAACGTGGCTCAGCCATTGTGGCTGTGGAGCAGCATTTGGCATGCAAATGCGATTGTCGGATTAAGGCTGAGGATTGCAATGCCTACCAGGAGTATCGCAAGGATCTGTGCCGCTGCGAGTGCCAGAATACGGATGCACGGGACAAATGTCTAGAACAATCGGACTATAAGTATTGGGACGATGCCAACTGTACCTGCGCCTGTCGCTACAACCAGAGCTGCACCACTGGCACCGTCTTCGATGAGACGCAATGCAAATGCACCGATGTGAGTGACGGCACCAACTCCGACACCCCCTCAACTCTTCCCAACTGTCTGCATGACAGCATTTGCTGATATAGAACAAAATCATGCGCTGTTCCTTCTGGTTGTGGGATCTATATATAAATCTTTTAATTGGTTGATGGTTGCTGGTTGCTTTTACTCCTCCACAATGCAATTAGGCTCCGAGTGCTTAAGTGTAGACCCGAATTTCCATTGTCACATAACTTAAAGATACTTTCCAATGATCACGAAACAGAACTTACAGTGATTGTTAGAGAGAAAGCTTACAGATTTCTTTAAGTTGTGAGTCTATATACATATACAACATATCCATTATAAGATTCATATTAGTCTAGTCTAAGCTTCATATTTCATAATTGTGTTGTCTTTATTTAAAATATTGTTTATGTTTATGTTTTGTTTTCTCTTACCTTTCATTTTAGATCAAAAGTCTCGAGTACTATTCCTAGAAATTACACACAGTCTAAACACATTTGTATCTTCTCTAAGAATTGTGCTTTAAGCACTTTGATATACCCTAAAAGAAAAAGAAGAAAAAATATGTAAAAGTTAAGCAAGTTGACAAATTAATTGAAAAGAGGCAGCTTTATCTCAAGAAGTTTCTTATGAATCTTTTAAGTATCAGACTTAAGCCTAAATCCACAAAATAGCAACAAAAAGCAGCTTAAATCTAATGATAAATTCCTTCTGACAGCATTTCAACTGCTTTGTGATACGAAAAATGATATTTAAAATTAAAAAAGAAAAAGGATAAATTATATATTAAATACTTTTGTTTAGAGAATTTTTAAGGCAAATGTAACTTATAGCTGAGTTGAGGCCAAGATACAACGTTTAATTTGTTGCATTGTGTGAGTATTTGTTATGTTTATGTTTATCCTATCCAAATATATATATATATATATATATACATATATATTATATCCTGCATGTGCTTCAGAATTCGTAACTCTCCCTGCTTGGTAAAAACGCTTCTAATATGCCCGTTAAAACTGCAACTAACCAACCGACTTCCTATCGTTTAACTCCTTAATCCATGCTATATATTAATGATTCCTTTATTTCCGATCCTCAGCCATCAGCACCCAGCGATGTTGCGGATCGCAAGCGTTTCATTGTACAGGCGGTGGCCGTGGAGCCAGACAACAGCACCCTCTACAGCGTCTAGAGAGAGCAGCAGATGTCCTGGCGACTGACTGTACTGAAGTCTACTAAAGCATACACAAAATTACTTATACGTAATTTATTTATAAACAATATATAGCTTTACTTTAATACTACTACTCCTAATACCTTCCCCCCACATTTATATAATTCAGTATTTTGTGTGCGATTATTTTAGAAGCGATTTTCATTTGTTATTTCCATCAGATTTTGTCTTTGTTTTTTTTTCTAATTCTATTTTCCATTTTGCATATTTAAGTTTTAAAACAAACACTTTTTGTCTTTAATCTTTAAGATTTCCATTATAATCGCAGTTCATTTGTGCTTCTCTGTATGAAATGGTTTTAGACCAACAATTAATTATTTCCATCGATTTCGTTACATTCCCAAAATAAGCAAATAAAAGGAAACATACGTAAAAAACAAGCAAAGGTTTTTCAATATCGTTTTTTAATGCCGGAATACTGGACTGAAGGATTCGGATCGTAAAACATGCCATCACCAGCTAAGGTACTTACCCCTGGTTACCTCATAAGAACTTGAATCCTCCATCTGGTGACCTTCTGCTTCTGACTCTCAGATGCTTCTCTGAGCAGAAGGTCACCTTATGGAGGATGCAAGGTCTCATGAGTCAGAGTCCTGTTTTATCCAGGCAGATTGTGTGGGATAGGCGACCACACAGTCAAATGGCCTCTCCAGCAGATGCGTCTCTAACTATATAATAACTATACGCCATTTCCTTGGTACAGGAAGAAGCATCTGGTCAGAGCGTTTATCCCTCCAACTCAGATGAAAATTCTGTCAGCAACAAGACAGCTTTCCTACATTAGGCAGGTCGAGCAGCTCTTGTGGCTGTGACAGATGTTCCTTTAGGTTCCTCAAGCTATCCCCAGGCACAATCAGTCACAGTGTTGCCTCTCTTTCGCTCTTCAGTAGCTTCTCCCTCTTTTTTATTATTATGATGTCATCAGCAGGTGCCAAGTTCCTTGAGTTACAGTAGACTGAAGGTAGTCTGGCCAATACAGTAGAGACTCGCTATTACAGATTACAGATCTGTCTCTCTCTCTATTGAAAGTATGTCCTAGTCCATCTCGTATTCCAATCCGCATCTTAAGTTATACATACCATTGATCAACTATTCACTTAAATGAAACACGCACAGGCACTGACACATTTTTTTTGGATACCGAATTAACTGGTTATTTTTTAATAAGTTTTGAATATATATCATATATTGTCCATTATTTTATACTTATATCTAACATTTATATATTGGAATTGATATTGATATTGAGATATTGAGATATATGTTTTGATTGTTATAAGTGAATAAGTAGTAAAAAGGATTTAATTGAATATGTTTAATATGCCTGCGGTTATCCGGCTTGGGCTCTGATTTTATTGAACCGGATTAGCGAGACTTTACTGTAGTTACTTATCATGTACCATATAAAGATCGAAATCACAGTCAGGAGACAATCGGGAACTTGTATAACTATAATTTCTGTGGCTCAAAGCGAATGACAGCTAAGTAGACCATGGCGAAAATTGATAAAGATTATTTTCATGATAAGCAGCAACACTTTAGGTGTCTATCGTAAATCCCGCAGCTGAATGTCAGTAGATAAGATATCCGCAAAAACTACGATAGATTCCTGTCCAGTTGCCCTATAAATAACCGCAGATTAATGTACTCCGCGGCGGCTATAAAAGCCATTGGTTACCTTTGAGGTGCCTCAGTTATTGCCACGATGATTTTCAATTTGCTGACCGTTTTAGGTTCTGTCTTGGTGCTGTCTACCCTTTGTCAGGGAGCACCTAGCTTTTCCGGTCGTGTGGTGGGCGGCGTGGATGCAACCAGGGGACAGTTTCCACATCAAATATCGCTGCGCAATCGTGGCTCCCATAGCTGCGGTGGATCCATCATATCACGCAACTGGGTGCTGACGGCGGCTCATTGCGTCACCTACGAGGATACCAATAAGACACTGCAGGTGTATCCGGCCAGTCAGATGAGTGTGCGGGCCGGCAGCAATGATCGCTTCAGTGGTGGTGTTCTACTTCAGGTTGTACAGATCCTTGTCCATGAAGAATATGGCAACTTTCTCAACGACGTGGCCGTGCTGGAAGTCGCTTCTCCTTTCATCTTCTCGAGTACTATCCAGGCGATTGGTCTGCCCACAAAAAATACGCCAACCGGAGCCGATATTATAATCTCAGGTTGGGGTCGTCTTACGCATGGCGGTGACCTGCCACGCTATCTTCAATGGAACACACTCAAGGCTCTGTCGCTGGACGAATGTCAGGAGCGTATTAAATATGGTTATGCCAGCATGCTGTGTCTCATCCATGAGGCGAACAATGGCGCCTGCAACGGAGACTCCGGTGGTCCAGCCCATTACAATAATGAGGTAGTTGGCATCGCTGGCTTCGTATACGGTGGCTGCGGATCCACCAATCCTGATGGCTATGCTCGTGTCTATCATTTTGTTGACTGGATCAGGAAGCATACAGATCTATAGATCTATAGGCAAATCCCAATTATATAAATTCTAATCGATTTGTAAATTGTTAATGGAGTTTTATAAGGATTAAAGATTATGTTATTTTCACTTGCCACACAAATGTTGTGGTTCCTAAATATTCGCAGTGATTAGTAGCAGTATATGTCCTGGCAATAGGGACTTCTTTATGAACTAGGCTAAGTTATTGGTTGTCTGTGTTTCCACATCGAAATAAAATGTTACTTTAATTTGTGATTAAAGACATTTATATAATATAATATTTTATGGTCTGATAGCTACAACTATTGGAATCTCGGACATTATTAAGGTAATTGGGGCAAAGCACAATCGATCTCGATAGCGTTACTATCAGGCATCATCATCATAATCTTATTCTTTATCATCATCATCATCATCATCATCATCATCATCACCATCATCATCATTATTATCGTTATGGTCAACTGTGACATCATTCGGACATTGCGTGTAGAGTTGTACATCTAGCCTATACCTAAGCTGCTCGAGCTGACGCCGAGCGATCGGATCTCATTGGACATCCAAACAATGCTGGAACACGTGCATGGCCAATGAACGGAAACCCTCGCTTACAACGGGCACGTGGCGTGGAAACTCGAATTCACGGAGCGGCAGGCCGCACAGCTGCCGGCGCAGACGCAAATCCTGGCGTGCGCTGAGCGCACGACTGTTCGGCCCGCACAAATTACCCACCAGACGATGACGCTCAGCTACTGTGCTCCGTACGCCCATCTGATAACAAGCCAGCGGCTCCGTAAATTGACTTTCAATTAAATCACGACATTCGTAAATGTGCAGCTTTTTGACATTCGGCTGCATTAGTTTCTTCTGCTGTTCCTCCAGGAAGAGTTGATGGCGTGAATGCGCGATAAGGTGTTGTGCATAATGACAGCCGCCCAGTTCGAAACTAATGCCCATATCGAGCACCACGCGATGATGCTGCCAGCGTTGCTTCGCCGACGTG
The DNA here is from genome assembly GCA_035045065.1 of Hirtodrosophila trivittata. NCBI lineage: Eukaryota > Metazoa > Arthropoda > Insecta > Diptera > Drosophilidae > Hirtodrosophila > Hirtodrosophila trivittata. Next base: position 4,867,861 of record JAWNNK010001028.1, on the reverse strand, counting down.
TCTAAATCCGCGCGTTGATGGGCTGCATGCTGTAATGCCTGCTCACGCGTCTCTGCAATCAATCCTTGCCAGTCTACGCCCAAAGCGTCACCAATGCCTGCAAAATAGGTTGTTTGAGTTTATAGCCACAAAAAAATCAGACCTCACTCTTGGGTGCAACTATTGTATGGGATCTTACCTTTGAGCTTTGCGTCCTCTTCCAATTCTCCATCGGAGATCTCCTCGAAGTCCAGCACTTCCTCGACTTCCTCGCTCTTAATAACTGGAGTAGTCTGTGACTCGGTTTTAATGATGTCGTCACTGGTGGACATCGTGTCCGTGGACAGCTCCTGTGCGCCAGATAGCTCTTCATCTAGTTGTGGGTCTGTTTTTGGCTTTATCTTTTCCGTTGTATTGAGTATATCATCGTCGCTATCGCTGATTTCGCTCAGCTCGCCGTTTAGCTTTGGCTCCTGCTTTAGTTGGCGCAAGGACGTTTCCATGAATGAGCCTGGCTCTAGTGAGGGATCAATGGCACCGGAGCTTCCGAGATCTGATGCGCTCGCCGAGTCCTCGGATGCATCCTCCTGCTTAATGTTTGCGAGCTTGCTAACTTGCGCCAAGATTCCTGGATTGGTGGTGGCATTTGCTGCGCTCTGGGCCGCTGCCTTGGCAGCTGCCACTGCGGTGGTGGCCGCTGCCACAGCGCTGGCTTGTGCTGCTGTATTGCCGGGCTTTGCCTGGTTGTTGTGTGACGACTGTGATGAAGAACCTGATGATGTAACAGTTGCTGTTGGCGGCAAATGCTGATGCTTCTTGAGAAATCCACCACCGCCTCCTCCATAGGGCATGCGCTTATGGGGAAACCCACGCGAACTTCCATGATAACCACCTGGTGGCTGTACTGGCAATGTCATCAGCGGCGGTGGGTGCGACCTGTAGCCACGCTCGTTATGGTCATGGCCATGGGCAGCACCGCCTCCACCACGTCGAAAGCCACGTCCGCCGCCGCGTTCGCTGCGTGGATGTATGTGATGATGAGGGGATGACGAGGTCGGGTGATGTGACGGCTGCACATCGTTACCTCCTCCATTGCTTCGCCCAAAGCTAGGTTCGTCGCTGTCTCGCCAGTCGCTATTGGACTGCTGCCAGGCACGCGGCTTCTCGCGCTTATCGTGATCCAGCCAGGCGGGTTCGCTCTTTATTACACCGCTGCCAACATCACCACATTCCTCGCGTTCATCCGCATCCCAATCAGGCTCCGAAGCTGAATGATGCTGCTGCTGTGCTGGCTGTAGAGCCGGAGGCTTCGATCGCTTGGGGCCGCCCACAAAGCCGCTAGCTCGTCCTGGCGTTCCACTGTTACTTGCACCACCTCCACCACCGCCATCCTCATCGCGCTCCCAGTCACGCTCCCACTCTGCACGATAATCACCACGTGCCGGCAATCGTTCCCTTTCTCTTTCTCTTTCCCTCTCACGCTCGCGCTCACGCAGTATGCGCTCCCGTTCATCTGCATAGAGTGCATCCTCAGCGTCCAGTTCACGATACTCGCGTAATTCACGTGCCTCTAGCCAGGCTTCACGTTCCCGGGAGTAGCGTGCATCAAGATACGCACGCTTGTAGGCACTTAAAGTAACAATTGAGTTGTTGTAAGGGATTTAAACAACGGATCTTAAGGATCCATAATATGCATCTTATGGATAGAACAGAAAGTGTAACTTAATGTATGGACTTACCGTTCTCGTTCCTCCTCCGAGTATAGATCGCGTGGATCTCGCAGACGTGGTGGATAGTGTTCAGCGAGAGGGCTTAGCTCGCGTCGTCGTTGGCCACCATAGCGACGCATCTCGTCTAGCAGACCGTGACGCTCTGCCTCGATAAAGTCGTGCTCACGCTCATAGGGATCCAGCTCGCGCTTGTCGCGCACATGACGACTGGAACGCTCCACTGTCTCCAGCGAACGTTCTCGGCTGCCATATGGTATGGCCATGTCAAGATCGCGAACACTTCCAGAGCCGTATGGCTTTTTGCCCTCTTCCTCCTCCTGGCGTCGCATCTTCTCGCGAGCCAAACGCTCACGTTCTCGTTGCCGTTCCTGACAGCGGGCCAGCGCCTCGGCTCGTTCTTTATCCCGAGCCGCCTCACGCTCGGCGCGTTCACGGTCCCGTTCGCGTCGATCACGTTGACGCTCGTGCTCGCGTTCTAAACGTTCCCGGTCTCTTTCCCTTTCACGTTCGATACGTTCGCGCTCACGTTCCCTTTCACGCTCACGCTCTAGCGATGGTGTGCGACCGCGCGCCCGGGTTTGAATGATTATCTTCTCGCGCGACATTAGCTGATGGTGCATGCGAGCAGCGGGCACGCCGTTCGGACCCAAACCGGAGGGTCCGGGGCTCTTTTGACGTTTACCTACCACATCCTGATGTATGCGTATTTTAGTAGTGGTTGTGGTATTAGGAAGTCCTGAGGGCGAGCGACTGCTGCCCAGACGATGATGATCTCGTTCCCGCTCTCTTTCACGATGCACACTGCGCAGCTTCTCCCTTTCGCGTTGCTCCTTGCTGGCGGCACGCAAGTGCTTGCGTTCCGCAAGCTTCTTCAGCTTGGCCTGAGTAGCCGGCGAAAGGGCGCGGTGGCCATGCCCACTGAGCGCAGCTGCGGCACGTTTCTTCAGGCGGGCCTCCTTGAGCTTGCGCTTGATATGGTTGCGCTTGGCTACCAGCTTCTTTTGCACATGATCTCTATCGCGGTCGCGATCACGATCACGATCGCGCTTCTCACGCTTGCGTCGCTCATCGCCAGACGAGCTGCCTGCCCGTCTGGAGCTCTTCTTTTTGCGATGATGCCGCTCTACGCCACGTTGGTGGGGATGGGCATGCCCATGGTGATCACGCTCACTGTCTGAGCTGCTGTAAGAACTGCTGCCACTGTCTGTGTCTGTGCTCGAGCTGTCACTACTCGAGTGCGCATGCCGCGACTTCTTGTACCGTCGCAATTGCTCTTTGGCTTTTTTTTCCATTTCCATTTAAATGGTGGAAGTAATACACTGTTCCCGCGCTTTCCAAGAACGCTCTCCTTTCTATTTGTTGATGTTGATGTTTATGTTTATAGTATGACGTCGTTTATTTTGCAATTATGTAGCTACAATTTGTCTGGTTATTTATTTTTACAATGTAGATTTGCATTTGCGAAAATATATCGATAAGTGATAAGCAATCGTCGATGTGTTAGCAGAGCTGCGCGCTGAGTTCAACAGAGGGCGATGCTAATTGCGAAGAAGTTCACGAAGACAACGCCAGGGGGCTCGCAATTGTGTATACATAATTTTTGATGGTTTCTGAGAAAATATGTAATTATTAACGTTGAATTATTTTTGCTTATATCGATAAATGATAAGCAATCGTCGATGTGTTGGCAGAGCTGCGCGCTGAGTTCAACAGAGGGCGATGCTAATTGAGAACAGCTTCACGAAGACAACGCCAGAGGGCTCACGATTCTGCGTACATATTTTTTTGGTTTCTGAGAAAATATGTATGTAATTATTTACGTTAAATTGGATTTGTTTATATCGATAAATGTAGAGCATTCGTCGCTGTGTTGGCAGAGCTGCGCGCTGAACTCGACAGATGGCGATATTGATTGCGAAATAGTTCACGAAGTCAACGCCAGAGGGCTTACATTGTGGTTTCTGAGAAAATGTATGTATGCAATTATTAACGTTGAATTGTTCATTGTTTGTTTTTTCTTTTTATATGGAAGTTGCAGGGCTTTTGCTTACGGTACGGAAAGTAAGTTGTTTCACGTTAATGCTACATTAGTAAGATTTATTGTACCATTTGCTATGCCTCTTGTTTTGTTTGAGTTGTACATGTATTTTGTTGTATTTGTAGTTGCGCTAGCTCGATTTCTATTGTGTGTTCAGCTCAGCTCAGCTCATGCCAAAAGAATTATTAACAAAAATATAACAATAACAATAGGAGTATAAAGGGCCAAGCCGACATGTAGACGATAGATGCCCAGCCGCTAGAGCTTGCGCAGTTTTTCGGGCACAACTAACGGATTGTCGCGACGTATTTGGCTGGCACCCATTTCACGGTAATCAAAGTTGCAATCGTGGCGATCGCTGTAGCGGTGAAAGGCGCAAAATGTGCCGCCGCAGCGACAGGGGAAGCCGCCGGTTAGACCAAATTTCTTGCCACATTTGTCGCAGCCCTTTTGTTTTGGCTGCTCCTGAGTTTGCCCCTTATCGGCAGCATCATTCTCTCCAGCCTGCGGCTGCTGGTTGCCCTCACCCTGTTCATCTATCTGCATATGCGTTTTTTTGCCTTGTGAGGCATCGGCAACCTGCTTTTCTGGCAACTTTGCAGTGCATTCAGATAGATCAGTGGCTGTGCCAATCACGTCCTGTGTGGCGCTTGATTCCTTAATCTTGGCCAGTGTTTGCGAGGAGCTGCCATCATTCGAGATCGAGTCAATCGTGTCTTCCTTCGTTTTTCCAAAGTCGCGTATTTTTCTGTTTTCCATCTTAGCCGATTTTTCAGATTCGTTCGTCAAAGCATTCAGTCTAAAATTTGTTGAATTTTGCTGCCCAAGTCTACTACGACTTTCAAGTACCTGCTGATGAATGAGCAATATAACTGTACAAAGGCAAACTTAGTTCGATGTGGCGAAAATCATATCATACTTTCACCCAACACATACATATGGGCATTTCCCCAACTGGCAAAAAGAACTATAAAGAAAAGCACGAGAGGGTCAAATTTTTAACAAAATGGTTTATTTTGAATCGATAATGACATCCAATCGAACCTTAGGATTTAAAGATTTATGAAAATATATATAGGACCTGCCGTGATGTTACGCGAGAACAGGTTGGGGGGGGGCTCCGATCTTTGATTACAAATTTACAAAACTCTGCGAATTGGGCCAAAATTCTTGCATACAACTTTTTTTTTAGAATGATTTCAAATTACATAGGTTTATTCTTGAAGTTATCAAATTTTTCAAACTGTTCTGGTTTCTTTTCTATTTTGTATCTGACGTGACATTACTGGCGTGACGTTATCCAAATTCTACTTTACAAACATATTTTTTTGAAACGAAACTTCATAACTTGTAATCTATTTACTTATCATGCTCTGGTGAGGTCGGATTAGTTTTGATCTATGCAACTTTGTGGACATCTAAAAAACACTCAATTTTTTGACAAAATATACAAATATCAAGATAGTTTATGATATAGAACTTGTTTCTTAATATAGATCGCCAAAAGAAAAACATTTCTTGTGCATATGCACTCACTTTACCCATATTTACCGTCAATCGAAAGTAATGTTCGTACCTTTCCTGATTCTTCTATATAATTCTATACCGCAAGATTAACTTGACTCACTGACATCTCTGACTCTATATAATCTACAAACGTTCTTGATTAACATTAACCTCATCATAATCTGAATCCATCAGGCGGTTTGTCACTTTCTTCCAATTTCGAATGCACATTCTTTATACCTTTTCATTTTACTCTACATTTTGATCAAAGCTCTAGGGTAAATATCTCAAAACTATCAAAAAACAACAAGTCAGCCTTAAAAGAAAAAAGATAAATATAATGTGAAGTTGGTATAAGTTAAGTTATAAGACAACAAATGGATTTTCAAAAACTGTGAAAATACATTTAATTAGAAAAGCATTTAAAAAAAAAAAAAACCCTTACCAAATTTGATTACAATTTGTTATAACATTGGATATTTGAAATAAACTCTTATACTTTTATAGTCTTAAAAAGGAAGTATATTCTAAAGTTTTGGAATTGTATCTGCATCTCCAATCCCTTATAATAGATATAACTCCGATTAGAAACAATATTCAAAGCCCATGTATTGGGTTGAGCGAAAAGAAAGTAAAAACATTTTTTAAATTTGAGAATGACCTTTAATCAATTATATATTTTCCATGTTGTTGGATGACCTTACGCCAGTTTTCCTGCAAATTCATTATTCCACGCTCATAGAACTTCTGGCCTTTATCTGCAAAAAACTGAACCAAGTGCGATTTTATAGCCTCATAATTGCCGAAAGTTTTACCATTTAAGGAGTTTTGCAAAGACCGAAACAAATAGCAGTCTGAGGATGCAAGGTCAGGACCATATGGTGGATGCATCAAACGTTCCCAGCCAAGCTCACTCCGTTATTGGCGAGTGACCAAAGATGTGTGCGGTCTAGCGTTGTCCTGGTGGAATACGACACCTTTACGATTGACCAATTCTGGTCTCGCTTCTCCTTGATGGCTGTATTCAATTTGTCCAGTTGTTGACAGTAGACATCCGAATTAATCGTTCGGTTCCTTCCAATCCCACCAAACTGACAGCGTAATCTTCTTTTGCTGTATATCAGCCTTTGAAATGGTTTGTGGCGCTTCATCATGCTTGGACTATGATCGTTTTCGATTGACGTTATTGTAAACAATCCATCTTGCATCTCCAGCTATGATTTGCTTCAAAAATGGATCATATTCATTGCGTTTAAGATGCATATCACAAACGTTGAAGCGATTTCTTGAATGAATTTCTTTTAATTCATGTGGTACCCAAATATCAAGTTTTTCTACCAGTCCAAGACGTCGTATATGATCATGTGTGTATATTCAACTTCTCTCCAATCTCACGCTCAGTTACATGACGATCCGATTCGATTAAAGCCTTGATATCTTCATCATTACCTTCACTTTGCCGACCTGAACGTGGCTTATTTTTGAGTGAAAAATCTCCCGCACGGAATTTGACAAACCAACTTTGACACTAGCTACACATCTAGCTAGAGGTTCCTGTATACCCTGAGAGCAAGTTTATTTTTCATTTGGAGTCGTGCTGTTAATGTATCCTATAGTTGGACACACTGGACTAACTTTTCTCCATCCATGTGTATTGGTGGACGAAGCCCTGGATAGAAAATATGAGAGGAAGTTTGGCATCTGCGCAAAGTACAGGTTCTAGGAAGACTTTTGTTTCTTGCTATAATATACAGGGTAATATAATATAGAGCAATATTCTGGAAGCCAGTTTAATGCTAAAATTCCATCTTTTTGGTCAACAGAAACTCAACGAGTGCTTTGATATGCTGAGTGTTTGATCCGGCGGTAAACGAGCAGAATTAGTTGATTCTTCGCAAATAATTTGCGACTCGAGAAAAATGTCAAATTTTACTTGCAGAACTTTTATATTTGCCGCCACCAAAATATATATAAATATTCATACACCATCACAAATATAAAAATATATATCTTAATCTTATATAATCTTATTGAAATGAGTTAATTCAGCGACAAAAACATTTCAACAAACTGAAGCAAACGAAGAAAAAGAAATGATATTAAGCATTGCCATTGATTACATCCTGCATGTGGCGCCGATACCAATCACCCACAGGTGTCCTTAGTATACAAGCAAAGGCACCATAGCACCAGTCCAGTCCGGTTCTCGAGGTGAGACGAGCACGTGTATTGCAGCCATTGATAGCCGGGACCGCCTGCTCCGTGTTCAAGTGTCTCGGACCGCCAAAGTTCTGCACAATGCCCATCGGATCGAATCCAGTTCCATCCTGCCACAGCCGCAGATGTCTCCAGAAGCAGTATATATATCGATGCACATACGGTAAGTTCTCGTACTGCTGTCGTTCCAAAATGATTCTTTGAGCTGGACTAATGTGTTCACTACGATAGCATTGATCCCGAGCACGCAGCATGGCCAGAGATTGGCTGCTCCTTGCTAGACGAGGTGTGGGCAGAGCCAACAGGCAACTGAAGGAAAGTAGTGTTAGCTGTGAAGGAACGGGATTGTCGTTGATGCACTTTACTATGGAATAACAAACGCAATTGCAAGTAAAAATGTGTGTACCCGACTATAAGATACCCTTAACCACAGCTTTAATAAAGATTGAACTGCATTGTGATACAGTTTTTCTTAGGTATTTTCTGTTTTCTTGTAAAATTTATAGCTGGAGCAAAAATGAGTACATATAAGAATTCAAGTCGCAAAATGATATGAGTTTAACCTAGATATATAATATTAGTTATTTGCATAGAAGTTAACTCTATTTTTATTAACCTGCAGCTAAATAGATTCTCATCAACTTTTCTGACCTTAACCCGTATTTTGCAATGAAAGAAGGGGAAAGAGCAGGTGATATTTGAAGCTAATTAAGCTTGGGAACTGCCTGAACAGGTTTTTTATTAAGTAAGTTCTTATTAGGTAAACTTTTACTATATATACCTATGCATGAAATAGGCTATATAATACTAGGAATACCCCCAACTTGGGTATACCTAGAGGGTTACATAACTAAGAAAACTACAATATGATAACTTAATATTATATACATATGCATTGTCATACTACAATAGTTGCTTTGGTTATCAGATTATATGTATCTATATTTGAATGGATCACTTACCAGCATCAGCAGTCGTATTATTGTCATCTTGGGTCCACGGATTAAGTTGCACTGAGCCGTAGAAGAGGGAATGTACCGTATAACGCTGATTGCCCTTATCAAGATAAGCGCCAGCATCACGTTGATAGTCATTGTTATAGTATGTATATAGTTATAGTTAGTCTAACTACATTAGAGTCTCAATTTAGTGCAGAGCTGCAGTCTGAGATGACATCATTTGGCATTTGGGATTTACGTAGTTGAAGCTAGAAGCCAGAAGCCATATCCAGGCATTGGGTAGGCAATCGAATTGGATTGGATTGGCAGTCACAGCTGCCGCTCGTCATCTGTTTTATGTTAACACATAAGTCGTGGATACTCATATAATAAGTATTCATATTTTCACAATCTGTATTCATGTGTACGAGTGTATTCTATAGGATGATCAGCTATGTGGATCATGTGCATATGGATATGGAACGCAGCGGCAACATTTTCGTAAGATTCCACACTCGAATTTTGCTTGTAAACAACATTTTTGGTTTTTATTTTTAATTTTTTTTTAATTTAAATTTTGTTCGTATTTGAATTATATTTTTTCGGTGATCTTGCAAATGGCGCAGAAGCCAAAAGCCATATCCAAATCCCCATCCCCAGACCAAGTTCACATCGGAAAGCAAATCAAATTGAATTCGATTCGACAGGCAACCGAAACGAGCGCAATAAAATTGATTGCGTTTAAGTGTATTAAAATCAAATAGAAATTTTGCAAATCTCCGGGGGCTGGGGGACTCATCCATCTGGATGTGATCATTGTAGATGAGCTTCTAGTTTCAGGGGAAGAGGTGTTGCAACACCTTGAGACCGACCAACAATGTCGTCGTTCTTTCTCATTGAGCTAAAAAAAGTTTCCCATTCTCCACGATAGCCCAGTTATATTCTGTGCTAATGAACTTGTTTATAGATCGATTCGAAATGTTACTATAATAATTATTACTAATATTATCATTATCCGGATTATCGTTCATTATTCTATATAAGTTTCATAGGTTATGTTTCAAAAGAGGCCTTCGATGTGATTGTATGAACTGAATGTAATAAATATTTCACTTAAGACTGAAAATAAGGATTAATATAAAAGGGATCCAGGACTTAAATCCCAGAATAGGGCTCAGATATTTTAAGCAAAAACTTTTGAGGTCGTGACCTTAACGTAAGCTCTCAAATATGTCATTTGTCATCGGAAATATTTGAGATATAAAGATGGCATTTGGTATACAACATGACTGGATATATGATAAATGACAACAGGAATAATTTGAACAAATGATTTACAATGAAATTGAGATATCTGAGTATATTTTTTGTACATACATACCTGTATGTTATATATATATAAATCTTAAATATATATATATATATATTGCTGTACATCTTACAAGTTTCAAAAGTTAGTTTCTTCTGTGAATCCTGGCTTCAAAATGATGAAAGATGCAGATTCCCTATGGACATAAATAAATTATAAAAAAATATATACAAATAGATTAAATATATAATTAAAATATATATATAAATAATATATATGTATACATAAAAAATACATATAAATAAAATATGCATATAAATAAATATTCAATAAATAATATGAGAAAAGAAAAAGCGACTGAAATATTGGAATTGCCACGAATCCTTATAAAAACAAGAAACATTTCAGAATTTTTCAGCTTCCATTATAAATGAATGGAAAAATAGAAAAATATATAATAAAAGAGATACCAGAACTCATTATAGCCCTCGTTTATTTGCTACAGATGGATGAGGTTTAGTAAATGTTGAATATAATTAAAAAATTTGAGATCCATTGAAACTAAATAAAATGAAGTATAAATAAAATATTTCAATTAATTTATACACGAAGCGTATCGGCGCAGAACGCGAAGGCTACTTTTATTTATTTATTTCTATTTTTATTTGTTATTTAAGTAATGAAGCAGCATATTAGAAAATTAATAAGGCCATAACAGAACAGTTTATAACTACAAAGAAACCCAACCTCGCACAAACAGCAGAAATATTTTATTTTTGAGTAGCTGAAAATCTGCTGCAATTTGTATAGATTAAAATTTAATATTTAAATTATGAAAATCTCCATAAAAAATGTATTTTAAAAACACAAATGTAAATAATTTTTTATCGTTGCGTTTTTCATTGTTCTTTATCCAAAAAAAACAAACTTTATGGGGTTGTATATATATTGTAGATCATTCAGTGATATATGGTATAAAAATGAACAGTACAAAATAATTTGAGATTATTATTTGAAATTTTGCAAATTTTTATATAAAAAAGAAAAACCTGTGATATAGTATGATAATGCAATTGCTTTCGAGTCATATCCTGTGGCTGTTTTCTAAGATTGTTATTTCTGTAATACTATAGGATATGATATAAACGATAAAGGGTTGATAACCCACGATCTGTGGAGTACATTATACTATCCAGTGTACAGGAGAACACGAGAGGAAAACACCGGGAAGGGTGTGCCTGAAACAAATTCAAATTAAAATTCATTCATTCCAGAATCTTTGCCGAGATTTCAGAAAATTCCGCAGCTCTCAAGGAGTTCCACAGTTCCTAAAAGATTCCAAATTGTTATGATATTATTTTTTCTAAAATTTATAAATTAATATAAAACAAATTCTAGTCAAAATCTAAATAACTTTTGAAGACTACTCCGAAGTAGCCAGGAAACCTCTAGGATTCTGGTTGATGTCCATAAGGATTGCACATTTCTGCTCTCTAAATTGAAATTTAGAATTTATATCGAATAATTTCAATGCAAAAGACTAACTCAAAATACATTTTTGAAATAAAAATGTGCAAGTAAAAATGTCAGGATAAAAGTTGAAATCGCCAGAGCAAGTGGGATCGGGATAATAGGAAGTGCTTGGATTGCATAGGTAGATACCATCTCTAATCCAGGGCCTTGCATAAATGTGAATATTTGTGTTCTTTATCCAAAAATATAAATTTTAGTACAAATCCGTTGATATAAAAATTTCATTATTTCCATATGTACAAATTAATCTTTATGCTTGCAGCGGAGCAGGAAAACATTTCGCTCAATCTCATTCCAATTTATACGGTACTACGTGCAACCAGACCCGCACACACACACACACACACACACACATGCAAAGGCACACACTTGTCAGCGGAAAGGAGAAACAAGTGGGGAGGAGGCTGGGGCGGTGTGGGCATGTCAACTCAACGCCAAATTTGCCGCCATCAACTGACGCCGTCGGCTTCGTGACAAAGTCGCGCAAATATTTTAATTGCAATTTTTTTTGGTTGCCGTCACGTTGGTCGCATCGCATTTTGCTACCTTAATATTATAAGTAAAATTAACAATTTTTAATTGACTCTGAAAATTAAAACAGCAACATGGCTGCAGAGCTGCATTCAAAATTTTCAGCAAATTTTCATAGATATTTTCTGTGTAATAAATTGCAAAATATTATTTTAGTTTGTATACCCTCTATTAATAAGAAGAGGAGGGCATATCTGTCCGTTGTGGTGGTATGCAAGATTTGAATATATATATTTCAACCACATATATATATATATATACAAATATAATAAAAATTAATAAGAGAACAAGTTAACAAAAAGAAAACATAGGAATCACATGTTTAAATATTATTCTTTAATTTATTTATTTTTCTTTTATTTTTTTTACGTTATTCACAGTAATTTATAATTATAATTTATTTTATTCTATTTACCTATTATATTTTTTATTTTATTTTATTTTATTTTATTTATTTTAATTATTTTATTTATTTTATTTATTTTATTTTTTTCATTTATTTTATTTGTTTTATTTGTTTTATTTATTTTATTTATTTTATTTATTTTATTTATTTTATTTATTTTATTTATTTTATTTATTTTATTTATTTTATTTATTTTATTTATTTTATTTATTTTATTTATTTTATTTATTTTATTTATTTTATTTATTTTATTTATTTTATTTATTTTATTTATTTTATTTATTTTATTTATTTATTTTATTTATTTTATTTATTTTATTTATTTTATTTATTTTATTTATTTTATTTAATTTTTCTTTATTCACAGCAGGATTTCATTTTTATGAAATAAAACTTTAGTTACATCAAATTTATATTTTTTAATTTATTCTGATTACAGTCAAATAAGAAAATATTATTTATTTTTATTATTTTCCATTGTATTTTATTATTTTTTAATATTATTTTCGGAATAAGTGACGCATTGATAAACAGATTTTGTTGCTTTCGCTTCCTGTCTCCAACGACAATCAGCACAATAAATCTGCGGATGCGATCCGGATACATCGTATACACCGTAAAAGAAACATTAAAACAATTTAATTACTACTAATTTTTGTTTTAAATACATTATTTATTATTGCTCAAAAAAGAGCACTACAGGAGAGAAATATGTTCAGGCCTCGACAATATCAATCATTTTTATGCGGATAGTTATTATTATTACTGAAACAAACATTAAGTCAATGAAAGCATGAAGCGTGGAAGTCGTAGCTTGATGGCATGGGGTTGCTTCACTTGGTGGCAGATTTATCCATTGATAAAATATACAATAAACTAATATTTAAGGTAAGAAAAGAAAATTGTCTTCATCTCTTTGAATTAAATATGAAAGCTCATACTCTGAGGATGAAGTCATTTGTAAGAAAGCAGGAAGGAGACCAAAAGTGTGTATGACTAATATTCTTTAAGCTTGGTTTTTTTATATAAATATTTAAGACTATATATTATAATAATATTTGGCCAGCTCAAAGCGCAGATCTCAGCCTGATCGAAAGTTCAAGGATAGCCACTAAATTTTAATGATCTTAGTGCTCTCGAGCAATATCCCAAGATAATTAAAGTGGCATTAAAACTAAGGGACTTTAGGATTAAAATTAAATGAATTAAGAATATTAAATTAATAAAATTTATGGGATTTTTTTTTATAATTAATAATGAGAAGGAATCAAATTAATTATAATTTGTAAAACTCAAATAAAACGTTTTAAATTTGATACTTTTAATGTTTTAAATATTAATTGCATACAAATTTTTATTAAAAAAAAAAAATTTTATTAACTTTTAAAATTACTAAATCTAAACTAAAAATAAAAAAACTGTTAAAATTGCATATTTAAAAACAAAAATCCATTTTATATGTATTAAATCTTAAGGAAAATTGTTTATATATACTTTATTTTAGTTTTAGTTTAGATTTTTTTTTTCAAATAAAAATTTAAAATTAAAATTCTCTGTAATATTTATGTATAATACACTATAACCTCTGCGCTTACAGGGTATTCCGTGTGTCGACCAATTGAACCCAAGCAGAACTTTTACTTGTTGTCTTTGGGCATTTACACCAATTTGTTGCATTCGACCCACGCGGCACGTGTGTGTGTGTGTGTGTGTGTGTGAGTGTGTGTATGGCTTGTTTCTGTGTGCTGTTTTTAATAAGAGTGTGTATGCTTTTTACTTGTTTTCGTTTTCCTTTTTAGTTATTTATTATTATTTTTATTTAATTTTACTTTTTTCTTCTGAGCAACGGAAGCATTCGGCACATGACGCTGGGCTGGGCTGAGGATGCCGGGCTAGAGACTCGTTTGGTAGAGGCCCAAGGCAAAGCTGGAGAGCGGAAGCAACTGGGGATGTAGCGGTATTAGGGCGACAACTTCTGACATGGACGATGACATGGCAATGGCGATGGCGCCAAATTCTGAATTGCCAACGGCGCGTATCGAAAACGCGTGAAAGCGCCAACAATATTTATTTTTTGTTGGTGTATTTCATATTCTGTTCCCTAGCTAAGAATTTGCATAGATACAAATGCAGTTTCTGAATATTAATATATTATTTAGATTTTGGTTTTTTGCATTTTACTTGCTGCAATTAAAAACGAGCGAGAGAAAGAACAAAGTAGACGAGTCGCCCGCTTGATTTGTTTGCCATTTATTTCTATTTTATTAAACTAAAGTTGTTGTTGTTGTAAATATTTGTTGTAGTTGTTGTTGGCATTAGTTTTAGGCAACGAAAATCTTTCAGATTGGCAACGATTTGAGCCAATTTGCTGTCTACACCGCCTCCTGAGCAAAATAGTGCGCGTGAGTCGTCAATGAGCAATGGCAATACAAGAGGGAAAGGGAAAGGGGAAGAAAGAGGAGGAGGATCGAGGGGAAGGGGGATTAAAAAGAAAAGCGCGAACAGGAGGCGTTGCATGGGCGTTAGTTAATTTGCAAGTTGTTGCTTTCCACATATTTGAAATTTGTGTGTGTCGTAAACAATTTGCCATTATTTGGCATAATACAATGATTTTTACGATTCACATGATTATCCACATATAAGCACTATATCTTTCCCAACTTTTAATGAATTCAACTTAATTAACACAATGGTCCCTCGATAATAGATTTATTGTCTTGCCAGTGCTGAGCACATAGCTTTTTTTCACGTCAGATATTCTGAATGAATTTCTTAATAATCCCAAAGAATGTGTAATAAAAGTTTAACAATGTTCGGACAGGATAATAATAATCGTACAGCCATAATAAACAATTTTATGGTTACACAGAACATAAAATAGGAAAGAATTTTCAACAACTTTTGACAATTATAAACAATTTTCAACAATTTTCAACAATTTTCAACAATTTTCACTTCAAAGGTGCAGAAAATATAAAAGACAATAAGGTAAAAGACAGATTCTGAAAAATTTGCGATGGCGCAAACGATTTCCTGATCTTGAATGACAACCGATTTCTTGCACAAACTAAAGCCATAAAAAATTATGGCATCTATATATGATATACTCATCGGAATCAGTCCTGAGCTGTTGTAAATAATATTAAATAAATAATAAAAAAAAGGGAAATAAGCTAGACAATCTGGTTTGGATTGAGCAGGTTGAAATTTCCGACCATTTCAATTGAAATTTAATTATATTATATTCTTAAATATTTTGCCTTCAACGTAACATAATAAATAGATTAATTACGAACACAATACATACTATTTTACAGTTATTACTTGATATATATAAAGAAATTAAGATTTTATTAAAAAGTAATGTTTTCAGGCAATACCTTAACACGCGTCTTTTTTTAATCATAAAAACTTCAGTGAGTTAAGAAATAGAAACGAAATTCTTCCATTCTTTTAAACCCTACGGAAACTGGCGGCTCTTTGGGCATTCCGAATGTTTTCCCGGCGGCCTTTCGGTTCCATGAATTGCACCACGCTATAAGATCAATAGCCGCCAGAGATTCGCTTATTAAATTGTTTCATAATCCACAATAATTGCATATAATATAGTTTATACAGAAATATATTATGTCCAGGCTTAGTTAATATAAAATTATATGTAGAAATTAAGAATATTTACTGTGTTGTCTCGAAATATCAATTTTTATAATTTTTGTTTATTTTTTTATTTGTAATCTGTCTTACGACAATCAACAACTTGCTTAGAAAATAAGATTAACAGGATTGTTTAAGCTCCAGCGATTTATATATTACACACTAGTTAACTAACAACTCTACTTGGTGGGTCCAATATATGATATCCTTTTAACCGTCTTAGGTCACTAATATTATCTAACAGGTCTAGGGCAAGATTCTTGTCTATTTATATATCTCTGAGCACGTCTGGTGACTTCATCTTTAACGAAGCGTTTATTTAAATCTTTGTGGATGTCAAAGTTGCTCATTTACCAAGGAGCATTTGTTATGTTCCTTTGGGTCATTGATTGGTACCTTTGTAGCATTTCAATATTGGAGTGGCTTGCTGTTCCCCAGAGTTCCATGGCGTATGTCCATACGGGCTTATAAAGACGAACCTTATTCTCCAGGTCCAGCTGCGAACGCGGTCCTAGTAACCAGTAAAATTTTTTTATTTTTTGCTTTGAGCTGCGTTTGCTTAGCTTTTATGTGGGCCTTCCATGTGAGTCTTCGGTCCATGTGCACTCCAAGATACTTCACAGTATCGCTAGTATCGCCGTGCCGTTTAGTGTTGCTGGCGGGCAGTTTCCTTTCCTTAAGGAAAATGTCACTTGAAGCGATTTCTGCGCGTTGACCAACCACTGTTCAATTATTTATTTATTTATTTTTTATAATTTAAGCTGTGATCGTTTGCAATACTAAATGGAAATTCCAGGTGTTGTGGGTGTATGTGTGTGTGTGTGTGTGCAAGCGGGATTTATATATTACATTTTGTTAAATTATAACTCTACCCCATTTTTTTAAAATAATTTGCTGTTTTCTTTATTTTAGAATCAGAGTAGCAGACTAATAAAATGTAATTAAAAAAAATCATTTAAAATTACGAGGGGTATCAAAAAGTAAGTTTCCTGTGTTGAGGAAAAATAAAAAACAACAAAATCTATTTTACTCTTAAACTATTTTTCTACATTGTCGCCTTGGATATCAATAAATTTCACCATAAATAGACACCAATTCACTGTGAAACTCATTACCGTTTAACCCTTTTGCAGTTAAAAAACGTTAAACGTTAACCCTTTTGCAGTTAATAATCGAATGTAATTCACAATCGGACACGCTTTGTACTGGTAACTCCATGATGTTCGAGCTCGTATTACTGAAAACAGTATTCTTGGTCGCCAAAACTAATTCCGTTGTTTTCGGTAGAGCCTACACTGGAGCTATGTTCAGCTAGTGGCCGCTAGGTGGCGTCTAAGTGAAACGCCAGACCAGGGAAACTTGCTTTTTGAATACCCCTCGTATATACATAATAATGCATAATACAAAAAAATGTTCTATTTTTTCTTTAAGGTTCTCAATTTTCATATATCTAGAAAACGAACTTTAGCTGCAAATTGTCGCCTACCTCTTCTATCTTATTATCCTGTTTTTTCTATTATGTCCTTTGGCATTCCCCACATACTTTATATTTCCGACTTACTTATATCTTTCTATTTTCCGCTTCTTAACTTTTATTTTATTTATTTATATAATTTATATACTTACACTTATAGATTTGATTGGCTTTTTGGGCTTGAAGCATTTTCTTTTATTTTTTTTATTATTGTATTCGTTATTATTTGCTTTGTCTTATGCATTTAGTTTAATTAAGGTACCCTACGATACTTTTACCAAGGGACTTTTATTCTATAATATTAATATAAGAAAATGGAGAATCATTCTAAAAGAAACGACTTAAAAATTCACGTAGAATTCTCCGTCAAAGCCCAAGTCGGAGTGTGGTTAAATTAATTTTACAATTATTCTGTTTTCATTGTCCAATTAAATTTGAATTTGCAGCAAAGATAAAAAGTAATATTATAGAAACTACGAAATTGCGCTAATAAATCACATTTATCGTTTTATATATGTATAGGAACCTTATGCCAAATATTTGTGTCTCTGATTCTTGTATAACCTCTTACAATGGACGAAGAGAAATGGCTGCATCTACTTGGGAATTGGAACTAAAATAAAAGACTCTTATACTATGCGAAGTTCCTTTGAAAAACCTCATGTGGATCGATATTTAATCGAAAGACGAGTCCTTGGTAATTTCACCTGTAACGGATTCACGCGCTGTTAAGGTCTCCAGCGATTGCTTGAAACGTCGAGCAAATCAAAGTCCCAGAAGGACTCCGGTAGGAGAAGTCTGGTGGAGGGTTGTCTCTGCCTTTCATAGAGTGGAAATTGATGCTGGCCTTTCTCCTTGTCCTGCGATTCGTGCCACATTTTTGTAGGTGCGACCAAGACGAGATTTAAATATATTCGTTTCACTTTAAAATATATAATCTTCGTCAATATTTAATCACACAACAATCAACTGAAATGCTTTATGAGTTTTAATTAGATTTCTTTAATTTAAAACGTAAACAGATAATGAACATTATCAGGAGACACTTTTCAAATATATTTCTAAGTCCAATTAAAACAGGTTCCAGGCCAAACTATGATTTCCTTAGTAGAAGATGGGAATTTTTTGAAGGACTCAAGCTGAACCTGAAGCCGCATCTCGTTTGGTTATTGCCGGCGACAAACTCCAGTCAGTACTAGCCATTAAAGGTATAAAGTATCGGTTTCAATTTCATAGCATCCAAGGGAGACATTTCCTGTAGCCATTCTATGGAGGATTTAGGCTCAATTGGTATTAACTCCTGGGTTTCAGCTCCTTCCAGTTCTTGGAGATTACCACTGACCAGGACGATAGCCGCGAACAAGCACAAAAGTTTTGCCACAAACATATTTCACTCGAAATCGAATTGCACAGAGCTCGTCAATAAGTTCTTATACTTAAGTATAAACTGGTTTAAATCAGGGCTGAAAGACCTTATATATAGTCCCAGGCTTATCTGAAGAATCAACTGCAATGAGAAGATTAAATTATGAACCGATTGACCTGAATTATAAAGAAAACTTAGGTAAATAGTATTAAATATAAGTATATAATATTTCTATTGGAGATTATCTGATTAGGTTTCTCTGGGTTTTCCCTAAAATCGAAACGTGTCAATAATATTTTCAATTATTCAATAAATATGTTTCAATTTTTATTTGGAATTTCATTTTCAACTTTATATTAATATAAATTTTGTAAATATTATTGTGAAATGTTTTTTTTTAAATTAAATAAAAACAGGAACAATACAGAATACTGGTGGAATATCGGAATCAACTCCGATAAATCTGTGCACGTAGAGAGCTGTCCTCCAGTTCAGTTAAACGGAAATAATATTCCAGCCCACACTGAAGCCTTACTCTAGACAGAGGACTGAACTGATCAGATGTCTACTCATCAGAAGAATAAGTGCAAGCAGCTTAAAAGCAAACTATGTTCTGGCTTTTAAGGAAGAATTCTTAACTTAGTTTGGAGAACAAACCTCTCTTATACAAAGTCATGCTCAAGCCCATCTGGACGTACGGCCTTCTGGAGCCTTGTCTAATCTCAAAAAGATTGAAAGTTTTCCATCCAGTGCACTTAGAGGAATTAGTCCTTAGTTATTCACAGAGATCACAGAGACAATAGTCTACAGCAGAGACGGCTGAAGAGGTGCCACCCCTTAGACCTTCCCTTCAAATTCCCCCTTAAACTCCAGCCCAACCTTTAATGTCATTCCTTTCCTAGAAATCCCTGTCAAGTTGTGCAACATCATTGTCCCAACTTTACTTTATCACTACTAAAGCTACTGTAGCTTCTTCTGAGAAGTGTTTACGCATGTTGCAGCGCAATAGGACCCATTTTTCTCGCCGTTACGTAACCATGGATGAAACATGGATACATCAGTATGCTCCAGAATCCAGTCGTCAGTCTTCTGAGTGCACGGCAGCCGGTGAAAGCCGTCCGAAGCGTCCCAAAGCGGTTAAGGCTATGGCGGCCGTATTTTGGCATGCACATGGGATTTTGTGCATAGACTTCCTGGAGAAAGGATCGCCTGGAACGTTCCATCAAGGAAAACCTTCACATATGGCAAAGAAGCAACCGCTGTTGCATCAAGATGATGCACCGTTCCACAAGTCTGTGGCAACAATGGCGAAATTGAATGAATTGAGGTGCGCATCCAGCCTATTCTCCAGATCTCAATAAGTAGCTCCAGGGCAAGGGATATCACTCAGATAAGGATGTGATGCCTATTTTGAGGGTAACAATTCATCTTTCTACAAAAAAGGCAACAAAAAGTTGTAGAAGCGCTGGACTGAGATGGAAACGATATTGAGGAATATCGTAGGACTTATTGAGCGATAACTGACTTAGTAATTGGGAAGAAAATACATAATAAAAACCCCGCGATAACTTAAAAGAGGGTAACTTATGAGGGTGTTTTCAGTCTGTATTGATTATCTATCTAATTAGTATCTAGCATTCCAGTTTTGGCTCAACAATGTAGGTCAATCGTGAGTGAATTCAAGGAAGGTTAAAGATGAGTTTTCAGATTTTATTTTGGCTGATCTGCAGCTGTCTGTTAATAAAATTCGCTTATTATCATTACGATAGATTGCAAATAAAGAGGAAGTAAAAGCAAATCAAGTTCGTGGAACTCTTGAACTATTGTCCTCTGAGGTCAACCAAATCGATTAACCTGACGGGGATGTTGTTTCCTGGAGCCTGTCATGTACAGTTTGTACTAGGACAGGGAACAACAATTGGTATTTTCGAGGCAGCGATGATTAATTGAGGATCGCAGGCGAGAGGAATGTCAAAATAATGTAGGCTTGCCACATGTTGCGACTGTTTACGATATATACACCTGACTCTCCCTTGAATGCACTCCATTGGCGTTGGCATTTTTTGGCGCAACTCCAGCGGGCTGTCAGAATTGCAGAGAACCGTAAAGATGCCTCGCCCAGTCGCAGTCGCAGTCGTCCGTCCATTCAACTGGCCGTAGACATTCAGACATTCAACCGATGTCTCAGCTCGGGAGCTCGTTCTCGTTGTCGTTTTCATTTTCATTTTCATTTTCGGGACCCGTGGTTCATACATCAATCCATCCAGCAATAGACATCCACAGCCGTTGCTGTCAGCTATGGACTGTGGCCCCGTTAATCTTGCCAGATCTTCGTGCTTAACACTTGTAATCCGTTTGGCCTTTCGACTGTGACGATGCCCCACAAAGCGGGGAGGAGGAGTGAGGGGGGTATGGAGGGGGAAACACACACACACACACACATTTCCGACTGGGGCGTAGGTGTTGCTGCACTTCTCTTCACTGGCTTTTCCGCTCTTTCTCTGCCCTAATCTCTGTCCCATTTGAAAGCGGTTTGCACTCGTTCAACTCAACAACGGAGGGTGGTTCAAAGAGTTGCAGAACTTTTGGCCATCATCTCATAATTTTGATCATAATTAACAATGAGAAGTGATTATCATGAGCGCTGCTCGCTCGCCACAATTCTGCTCGTGATCTGATCGTAACGGTTCGTGGCAGCAGCCGAAATGCCAAACGGCATTTTCGGCATTTTCTGCGAAACATTTTCCGACTTTTCACATAAAAATCATGTAAAGCTGGAAAACAGCGACAGTTTGCAAACGGCAGCCGCGAAATACGCGCCAAGTGACCAAAATCAAAATCAAAAACCAAAAGTAATTTTAATCGAAAAGAAAAAAAAGAAATCAAGATTCAAATTGGGACTGAGACTGAGATAGAGATAGAGTATTAAAAGTATTCAAGATATTATTTTCATTTTTGTTTGTTTGTTAACTGCTTGTGACTGTGTTTTGAGTGCTAAGACCCATCGATAGTTATGATTTGCCCGAAACGCACCTCGGAGCTGCTGGACCTGCATCTGGCGCCGTTCAAGGATAAGGACCCAGCCTGGGAGGTTGGTGTCTCCAAGATAGCTGGCCGTGGTGTTATGGCCACGCGTCACCTCAAGCGCGGCGAGATCATCTTCCGTGATGCACCACTACTCATCGGCCTGGCCGCCCACGAGGAGGACACACTGAACGCCTGCAGTGTCTGCCTCAAAATGCTTCCCGATACGCGCTTCATGTGCCGCCAGGGATGTGGTCTGCCCGTGTGCAGCCTGTGCGCCAAGAAGAAACAGCACAAGACCGATTGCGATCTGCTGAAATCGTGGGGTCCCAACGAGCCGGATGTGGCCAATTCAGTGATCATACGGCTGCTGTGTGTGGCGCGTGCCATCAACTTGACGAAAGATCAGCGCGATTTGATTTATTGCCTGCAGGCTAATTTGGATAATAATCATCGCACCGAGGTGCGCAATGCGGCCAAATGCTTTAAGAATTTCCCCACCGACAAGAAGCTGGTGGAGATCATGAATCGCACCGTTGCCGTGCTCAAAACGAACGGATTCGATAAGACAACTGATCGCACCACGGACAATCAGGAGTTCGGCTATCGCGCACTTTACCCGCTCTTTGGCGTCATGAATCACGATTGCATTCCCAACTCGTACTACACCTTCGAGGAGAAGACCAACAATATGATCGTTCGTGCCGCCGTCGACATCCTCGAGGGCGAGGAGATCACCACCACCTATACGAAACTCTTTTCGGGCAACATTGCGCGACATCTCTATCTCAAGATGAAGAAGGGCTTCACTTGCAAGTGCCGCCGTTGCTCCGACTCCACGGTAAGTCAATCGGATAATGTATATAGATTATATTATATATATATATATATAAATTAAGAATTGTTCAGTTAGGTATACTAATGTATCGAATATAACCCAACCTGCAGCAAAAGAAGTTTTCTCCGACTTTTCAACAGATCAATTGAGTCTTTCTATTTCAACGCAGCTCTTCCCAAACAGCTCCAGTTATTCCTCAATCCTTAGTATCCACTCCTAACATATATATAGGGAATAAAAATAGTGGAAAGACTCTAGTCATTATTTGTATAAGACTTGAACTATATACCCTCCCCTCAGTTGGAATGTATTTCTGGGGAGACTCTTTTTCTCCGAAATCCCTGAGCTCCGCGATGTAAAATTCTTCCTTAATTACCAACATGAATCCTATTAGTTTTACATTTAGCTCAATTATAATCTCTTTCTCGATTTGTGGTAGAAGCAAATTCCAAAAAAGAAAAATACAATTCAAATTGGGTATCTATAAGGGAGAAAAGTCTCTGAGATCGATGAGATCAAACAGGTTGAAGGACAGACGGGAAGATCGATTCAGCTTCTGATCCTGATTAAGTATGCCAGTCAGAGGAAGAGCTATAGATCGAGATATATATCAATACATATCAAGACTGTATAAGCATATATAATTAATATGTCCAACAGATATTTCAACTCCCTAAGCACAATTTTTATACATCCCTTTGGTCCAATTGAATCTAAGAGAAACTGAACTTGTTTTTTTCAAGTGATTTCTATGAGGATCAAACACTGTATACATATATATTACATGCTGGACTAGACTCTTTTATCTATTGACACTACTATAAACAGTATATACTATAATATAGTAGACTGGATATATATATATCGAAAGTGTTATAGGCGTTATCCAGCTTAGAGAGTGCTCGAGACTTTCAACACGAGCCTCATTTGTGTGTCTTTTTATCTTTGTATCTGTCGAGTATGAAATATGTTACTCATAATTTATGAGATCGATTACAAGTAGTTAACTCAAATGGCAATTGGATTAGTTATTGGCCAAAAGAATTTCACAGTTTTGACTTGATTAAGTGGCCAAAAGATGTGCGTTTAGCGATTTCCACACAGAATCTTCCGCACAAATCGATCAGGGCAGGCGTCTAAGAAACCCGCAGATGATGATTGATGGAGCAGCTGTAAAAACTACGTACCACTTGTTCAATCACATTTGTATATACATATATATATATATATATAGTTTCTGGCAAGTGTGTGTGTTTGAGTTTGTTTGTTTGTTTTGGTCTGGTTTGCAAATCAAAGTTGGTTTTACAATTGCCAAGTGGAAATGGGGGCATCATAAATTTGGCACATTATTTGAATTGAGCCACGATCCATCAAAGACAAAGGCCTGTCCACATACATATATACAGATGTAAAGTATATATATATGTATATAGTAAGTATTTCTCGTATTTGTTGCCATTTGATGCAAACAAAGAAAAATTACATTGAGGATTTCCTGTGCCCATCAAAATTCATCCGAAAGCAATTAAAACACAAATTTTTGCAGGCAACAACAAAAGTTCTTTCTGGCTGTAATTGTTATTGTTATTGTAATTGTTGTTGTTGTTGCTTTGGGTGTTGTCGTAAATGTGCTGTTGTTATTATTTTTGTTGGCCGGGCCATAAATTTATTCAGCTTCCAGGCGCAACAAGTGGCAAACTGCAAAACGCGCTAAAAACCAACAAAAACAGAAACAAATATCAACACACAAAATAATTGGCTGTTTCTGTATGTGTTTGAGTGTGTGTTTGTGAGTGTGTGTAAATGTGTTTTTATTTTTAACATCGAAAGCAATTCAATTAAATCACAAATAAATATGTAGATTCCAAAAAAGCTTTTAATTTGCGTGAATATTTCACAAAATTTTCGCATGCCTCCAAAATGTATCTCTGCCTCTCTCTCTCTATCTGTGTGTGTGTGTGTGTGTGTGTGTGTGTATCTATATAGTATAGATATATGTGTATTTTATACGCGTTGATTTGATTTTGATGTCTTGCTGATCTACATCAGCCAAAGATCCGCCATCAATCCACTGATCACTCCTCACATCTCCTTCGTCCATAGACGGCCCCTTCTTGTTTTTCAGTTCGGTTTTTGTCGCGCGTTTTATGACTTCTAATTTTTTTATTGGCATATTTCATATATGTATTGCATATACATATATACATATATACACATATACATATATATATATATATATTTATATGTATACCTAAGACGTGGGTACATAGCTTTTCTTGGCCACGGTCACATATCTCATATATAGAATCTATATATCTTCTCTTATGTTTGACATTCAATGTCTCAGCCCCCATACACACACACACACACACACACACACACACGCACACACAATGTTAGCCAATCATAAAAACTATTTAGTGTTTTTCTCGAAAATGCTTTAAATAATTTCCAAAATCTTGAACATGGCGCTTAAGTACATCATTTGTCCCCCGCCTGTTGGATTAATGGCACTTGCCGAAGGAGACAAAACTTGAGCGTTTCTTTGGTTCAATGAACTTTCGCTTGAAACTATATTTTATACGGAATGTCCTCAGACTTTTGTTAGAGAAAATAATTTAAAAACCAAAAATAGCAGCTTACAAATATTACATAATAATTAGTAAATTAAATAGATTGATAAATACCTCAATTAAATAAATAAATATGTTTCAAATTGAATAAAAATATTTAAGAAAACATTTTAAATGAAAATCAAATAACATTTCGCATATTTATGAAAAAAGAAAAGAAGAATTCCTTAACTATAAATAAATAAATATATTTTTTGATTTTTACTTTCCTGCCTAGATTTCCAATTAAAAAAAATACGAACAATAGTTGAGTTTATTCTGGATTTATATTTTATTTATATCTCATTTTAAATCAAGCAGAAATAATTAGAAATATTTACAATAAATTTTAAATTAATGGCAAATAATATTTCGCATAGTTTTGTTGGTATTTATGAAAAAAAAAAGAAAAATTCTTTAACTATAAATAAATAAATATATATTTTGATCTTTACTTTCCTGCCTAGATTCCCAATTAAAAAAAATACGAACAATAGTTGAGTTTATTTTGGAATATCTGAAATCTATAATTTAGAGATTCTGCTCAAGAATTTATTACTGTCGTACTTTTGGCTGAAATTTATTGGTTGCAAATTAGCGCAAATATTCGAAGACCTCGGTCTGAACAAATTGGAATTGAAGCGCGATGACGTGGCCAACCATTGGTCAACCATGGAGAGGCGGCATGATCGTGCTGAAGCTGTTGCTGCCGGCTGATTTAGTCAATCTTCTCGATCTGTTCCATACGATCCGTTAATAAGAACCATTTTTTATGTGTCAATTTATTTATGATCTGCATAGAAACGTGCATATATATATATTTAAATGTATATACCGATATATATATAGATATATAGATATATCTTTGGTGTATTTATAGCGCAGAGGAATGTTGGAAATTTATTTACGCATATCTTAACTAATACTTATACTAATCTGTGCTCTTTGATCTCTGTCCACCTTCGCAGGAGAAGGGCGCCTTCATATCGGGCCTCTACTGCCGGGACACCAACTGCAGTGGCCTCGTCGTGCCGGAAATAACCGGATTGCCGCATCCCAGCTGGAATTGCCTGGAGTGCAAGCAGAAGTCCACGCATGCGCAGATGATGAAGTCGCAGGACTTTGCCAGTGGCGCCATCAATGCGAAGGTCAATTCAAATTCTCTGCGCACTCTGGTGCACTACTTGAACGAGAAGAGCGACAGCTTCATACCGAATAGCAACTATGTGGTGATCGATGCCAAGATGTCGGTATTAACGCGTCTGGCGGTGGGGCGTGAGGATTGCAACGAGGATCTGGTGTCCAGTACGCGCCTGCGCTACAGTCGCGACATAACGCAGGTCATGGACAAGCTGGGCCTGGGTGATTCGCTGTTGCGCGAACAGCTGGAGAAGCAGCTGCACAAGGAGGAGGAGCGACGCGCAAAGAAGCAACAGGAGCAGGCCGAGAAGCAGCGCCAGCTCGCCGAGCTGGAGCAGAAGGCAGCCGAGGCGGATAAGCTGCTGGCCGCTCTGGCAGCCGAAGGAGAGTCTACAGAGGGAGCAGCAGCAGCAGCAGCAGCAGCAGGAGGAGGAGCAGAGGCAGCGGAAAAGGCCTAACTGAATATATAAAGAGGCTCCACTGTGCGTAGCCATGTCGAGTTTATGACCCATCCCCAAGCAGAACTTGTTCGTTTCTTTGGTTAATCGTAATTGTATTTGTATTTATTTATTTATAATCAATTTAAATATATATATGTACTTACAAACAATTTGAAGCGCCTTTCATTAATCTTACACTTTGTTCTTGAGAATCTTGAGGGAAATTTTCAGAATTTTGTGAACCTATCACGCATTTTTCAGGGGCTTTAGCGTCGATTTGTCAAAACGTTTTCTAATCCCAATGTCAGCAAAAGTTTTTTATTATTATCTTTTTTATTTATCTTATTTACTTTTTGGTTTCGCAAAATGTTTTTCAACATTTTTATAATCTAATTTTCTAAAGTATTTGTAGATATTCAATTTGATTTGTTTGCATTTCTTTTATTTTGCCATAAAAAGTTGCAGCCCGCTCAAATTGGCGGCCCCATCTATTTTGGGTCGCCAGCGATGCGTCGCTTCTCGGCCAAAGAAGGTGGCCCGTTTTATATTTATACTAGACGGCAACAAACTACACACTATACACCTTATACACACACTTGGACAGCACACACACTCATAAATCAAGCTACATATATGCATGTAAAAAGTATTTGATGCACCTTAAACATTTTCTTTTTCTTCTTTTTTTTGTTTAATTTATTAATTCTTGCATGACTAAAACGCTTATTAAAAATAAATTTAAAAATCTTTAGGTACATAAGAATATTTCAAAGTAAGTGAATCTAAATATTTCAGTCATTAATTGTCAAGTGGCTTGAATGTTTTACCGAATGTTAAAATTAAATATTTGAATTTTTCAACCTGTCGAAATCTGAGCAAACACAAGCAAAAACAATAAAGTTGTACTCGACAGCGAGATACCCTAGACACGTGTATGAAGTTTCTTAGAAGTTTCCATTTAACTTCAATCAACGTTTCATTTTGAATCATTTCTTCTAAAGAATATTTTAACTTACAAAAATCTCATTTTTTGAATGATATTTTATGTTATTCACGAATTATAATTGTTGATTTATTTTATTGTGTGCAAAAGGAAATAAATTTTTCATATAATTCATTAATTTTTGATTATTTTTCTTGAGTTTCATATGAAATATTAGAAATAGGATCCTAATCCCAATTCAAGCAACAAATGTTGGATCATTCAATCAATTTTGAATTTTCTATTTTTTCTATATTTTATTTTAGGCATTTTATCATTTAGTTAATTATATATATATACATATTTTTTATATTTATTTGATTTTATATTATATATATTTATTAATATTTTAATATTTGAAATTTAATTTTTTTTTAATTTTGTAGTCGTTTAAATATTGTAAATCAAAAATAAAATAAATAAATAAAATGATTAAAATAAAATAAAAATAATAAATCAAATAAATAAAATAAGTAAAATAATTAAAATCAATAAAATAAATACAATAAATGAAAAAAAAAATAAAATAAAATAAAATATAGAAACTATAGAAAATAAATGAAAATAAATAAAATATATTTAACAAAATAAAAAAAAAAAATAAGGTATAAAATAAACAAAATAAATGAAAATAAATAAAATAAACAAAATAAATGAAAATAAATAAAATAAACAAAGTAAATAACATAAATAAAATAAAATAAAATAAATAAAATTAATAAAATAAATAAATAAATTAAACAAAATAAATAAAATAATAATGATATAAAATAAATTAAAATAAATAAAATAAACTAAGTAAATAACATACATAAAATAAAATTAATAATATAAATAAATAAAATGAAAAAAATAAATAAAATAATTAAAATATATAAAATAAATGAAAATAAATAAAATTAACAAAATAAATAGCATAAATAAAATAAATAAAATAAACAAAATAAACAAAATAAACAAAATAAACAAAATAAATAGCATAAATAAAATAAAATAAAATAAAATAAATAAATACCTTTAAATCTATTCAATTTGTATCAAGTGTAGAATCTTTACAAAGATATTAGAATATATAAGTAGCATTGCCACCAAAGGGATCAAAGGGTATAATACCAAAAAGTACCTTAGTACTTGCCTAGAAAATAGCCTGTAACACTGAAAAATATATACTGAATCCCCATTACTTTTATCACTATACAATCTGTAGAATTTTCATAGTTTCTCGTCATTAAAAATCTTGCTTATAAACTTTGTATAGTTTGTAGATTTGCAATTGAAATAAAGCAAAATTTTTGGGATGTGTTAAGATGTTGGGATTAGGGTTGATGTGGAATTGGCCATTTGATTGGATTTGGCACTGAAATTATTAAAACGGATTAGTTAAAGATGAAATGGAAATAGAAATTCAGTTTGGCGCGCATTTTAGTATGTAGATAGAATAGAAACGCTGTCGAATGGGACACAAATACAAAGTTGAGTTAAATATGCATTTGAAAATGATTTTTATACATGTCATCAGCTCTTGAAGTACTATAATATATTGCCGTGACATTTTTTAGATGTGTCAAAAGATATATGCCTTATAATCATATCAAAATCTGCGCTGGCAAAAACAATAAACTGCCATAAATATTTGCCATAAACAAAAGCAACAAAAATAGCATAAAATCACAGGAGCTAAACAAATTTGAGTGCTTCAAAATCATAAATAAAACTATAATAAAAATATCAATAAATTATGCCACATATAGAATGACGATCCACATACGACATACACACACAGAGACACACACATACATACACCCATTCACATATATATCTACTAAATACATAAAGGTATCTTTAACCTCACGAGCGTCTTTTCATCATCATCGTCTTCTGGCAAATTCTTGAGGCAAGTGTGTCGTTGGGCAACGCCCACAACCAAAACTTGTGGCACATGCCGCCTAATCACAAATTGCTTTTAGTGTTAGCCAACTGAGGAACTCCGTTGATTAATTTAACGCATCATCTTGGCGTATTCCTCATCTCTATACCCTGTGCCACAAAATTCAGCTACAGTCCATTAGGTTTGTGCTCAAATCTACCATATATACAGTCATGGCAATAATATTAGTACCACTTTGGTTGAACCAACGGAATGTTCAAATATGTAAACTTTATTTTTATTTTATATATATATAAGCAAAAAGATATTTGTTTTAAAACCTTTTACATATGTTTATTTTCTTGATTTAATTGTTCGAACGATATAAGAAGAGTTTAGTCCCACATTTTTGAGTACTTATTGGACTCTATAGATACTGAAATTTCTAATTTGTGAGCATTATTATATATTATTATTATTATTTTTTTCAACTTTTAATTTCGATAATGATTATTTAAAACTTTCCATGCCGCCCTATCACCTTGAGACCGTGACCTGTGCCCTGAACCCGTTCCTATTTCTAGGGATACCACTATCAGCGTTGTGCCCACTGAGAACAGATGCTGCTGGGACAATACACTGGGACGTACACTGAACTGTTTCTATATACTTAATGGTGTTGTTGACATACAGAATATGTCAAAATATATAGACGTTTGCTCACTGTCACTCCTAATCCCGGGGAGCATTAGGACAATCTGACATGATGAACGATACTTGTGACTCGACGACTGGTGTCCAACGACGCCTGGCTTGTCACATGGTTGACATATCGCCATCAATTTGAAGGCAATTTTATTGCCGTCTGCAGAATGGAAAGTGAAAATTGCTCGAAATTTGTATTTACTGAGCAATTGCAAAATGTTTTCTTATTTTTCAACAGAATTTTCTACAATTTATTATCGAACGATGCATAGTATATAACAATTAAATGCGCACTTTACGGTTTGATTTACTTTCCATGGCCAAAATCACAGCATCCTGGCCCAATGTAATTTATACACTTTTAATGAACATCCATTTGCCAATATTCAAGTACCCATAAATTGCAGCATTACATCGCCAGCTGTCTGTGTGCACAGCCCATCAATGGATAAATAGTTATTTTGAATGCATTCCCAGTGGATGCAATCGGCGGGGATAGAGGTCTGGCAATCATTTGATACAAGTAATGTTCTGAGTACAATAGAAACGATACGACTAGGAAATACCCTGCTTTAAACGTAATGCTCAGTGGAACATATATTTACATTAAAAATCTACTTAATCTTGAAGGAAGTTAAGTTCTCAAAAAACTTATTTATACATAAGTTTTGGTTCTCTAAGATTCGCTTTAGTTGCAGCTACGATCCACTTAAGCTCCACTTAAGATTCAGCTAAGATCTATGGACGATTTCGCTAAGATCCAGCCAAGATCCCGTTAACATTCAATTAAAATCCATTTAAGATGCAGTTACGATGTAGTTAAGATCCAGTTAAGATCCAGTTAACATCTACCTAACATCCACTTAAGATACAGTTAACATCCAGTAAGATCCAGTGAAGATCCAGTTACAATCCACTACGTTCCAGTTAACATCCACTTAAGATGCAATTAAGATCCAGTATGATCCAGTTAACATCCAGCTTAGATCTAGTTGAGACCCTCGAGCAAAATGATAAACTACAAATGAATTTAACTATATACAAATTGTATCAGAATCAGGAGCTTCCACTTTACACTTTTAAAACCAACAATCTAAAAGCTCTGCCAATTTGTATAGCTTTTCAATTCGACAGCTCGGATATTAAACCCTATTAGGAATATATAATTTTCATATTAGCTTAAACATAATATTTTCACAACGTTATAGCTTTTTAAATTATATATATAGTATACTAGATAGGAATCAATAATGCTTTTTGTATACCAGACAACCTTTAGCCTTGACTAGCGTTCACATATTGGACATATACCATAACACTGCCGCAATTGTAAAAAACAATTTATCAGATCAATTGAAGAGCTAAAGATATGATTTATATAAGCCAAATCAATAATCGTACAATATACATTTGTTTGAGCGATCTTGTTAGTTGCAGTCCGTTGAATATCTTATTTACTTTAGAAGATAATCCTATCCTTATCATAAACTTTTACTTATATGTTTACTCAGATTTGAAATAGGAAAACAAACAAAAGAAAACAGATCTGAAGAGATGTGTTTATATCTATGCTAATGGGGTTGATCTTGCTTTAAACAGGAAATACTGTAAGTTCAGTTGTAAAGTTTATAAAATAATTACGCGTCTGCAAGATTAAGTTGAAGGCCTAGTCCGCATATTATAAATAAGTTGTATTGAATATCAAATGTACAGCTCCAAAACATATTTAAATGATACTGAATGTATAGTATATATGTTTATTACAAAATTTGAGACATTTTCTATTTTTGGTAGTGAGAGAGAATGCTATTATCGAGTATACACGACTACGAGACGCCCTGCTGCCCTCTTGTGGAGACTTATTTCGTCTTTTCTCACATCTAATTAGAGTATTTAAGTAAACATCTTATCTGTTATACCGAAACTGTGATACTTATACTTTTATACGTATACTATTATAGCTAAACTTAATCTGTTATACTAAAATTGTTATATTCAATCTGTTATACTTATACTGGTATATTCATACTGTTATACTTAGTCTATCCAATGGTTGTACATGAGTGTATGTAGTCAGAATGTGCGTAGACCTAGGTTAAGGGTATATTGTAGCCGAACATACTCTTTTTATATATTTGTTTTGTTTTAAGGGTGACTTGATAATAATATGATCTTCTCAATTTACATACAAACATAGAATTGGGTCAGCTGATTAAGCGGCGACTATATATTAGGTGAGTGAGCTGCGATTGAAGTCAGTTTATGTTTAACATTTAAACGCTTTATACAATTCAAATATGTTTGTGGCAAAAGTATTGTGCTTGTTCGCAGCTGTCGTCCTGGTCAGTGGCCATCCTCAGGGACTTGGTGCACCCGAGGAGTTGAGCGGAAGAGAACTTGAATCCGCAACCAAAGAGCTTCAGGAATCCCTCACTAAACTTGCAGCTGGTGATGGACCCCACTACCGGTAAAACCTTAATAAACAGGAAGCTGATTTCGGTGTCTAAAGATCCTTTTACTTTATAATAGCATCTCGAAGGTTCTGACAGCCTCG
This sequence comes from Hirtodrosophila trivittata, assembly GCA_035045065.1. Taxonomy (NCBI): domain Eukaryota; kingdom Metazoa; phylum Arthropoda; class Insecta; order Diptera; family Drosophilidae; genus Hirtodrosophila; species Hirtodrosophila trivittata. The sequence continues at coordinate 4,835,018 of JAWNNK010001028.1, read as the reverse complement.
ACACAGGTTGTTGCTGGTTTTGCGAACACGTACAAAGTGGAGCTCATCGACAACAATAACAAGACGAAGGTGTGCGATGTTGACATCTGGACCAAACCGGGAAAGACTGATCCCGTTCAGGTGACCTTCAACTGCCCCAACGAGCCTCAAGTTGTTAAGACCCACAACTAAGTAAACCTTAGTTTGACCTGCAACTTCTTCTTAACTAAATCGACTTTGAAAGTGTTTCCAGTTTGTATTTCTCTGTTTATACTTACAAAGATTAAAAAACTTTTTGAAATGAAACATATTTTGTTTAATACTCATATTAGATCGAAGTGTTCCCCACTAAAAAATCCAGTAAATAGCACAAGAAGCAGGGGAGTAAGGCACTACAATTATAGTGAATAGAGTCCATTGCAGACACCGATGGAACTGTCTTGTGGAGCACTTGGCAGGCAAACAGAATATATTCAATATTAAATCATAAATAAATTGCTGATTTATGATTTTCCACATAAACCAAGAAGGACTTGAGGCAGTCGCTTTTGAGTACCATTTTAATGTAGCTGCAGCCGGAGGTGTTATAATGCTTCTGCCCTTTCCTACGGAACACCAGCATGGATGATTCTCAGGTAATCTCGAATCTAACACAATAAAACCAAAGTTCAGGTATTCGTTTGTATGTGATTCACTATTCGCTCCCGCTCATGTGTCGATTTAACTTATAAGTTAATAAGTCTTGAGGCAAGTGATTCGTTAACCAGAGTCTATTAAAAATTGACTTTAAAAGTTATATCACAGATCGAAGAAAGTATCTTTAAATTATATATATATAATCAATAATGCTTTTTGTATACCTGACAACCTTTAGCGTTGACTAGCCTTCACATATTGGACATATACCATAACACAACAGATCAATTTAAGAGCTAAGATATGATTTATTTAAGCCAAATCAATATACGTACAATATACATTTGCTTGAACGATCTAGTTAGTTGAAGTCCGTTAAATTTCTTTTTTACTTTGGAAAATAATCTTATCTTTATCATACGCTTCTACTTATATGTTTACTCAGATTTGAAATTGGAAAACAATCAAAAGAAACCAGATCTGAAATCTTATAAATCGTACATTCCCCTCAGATGATTATATCTATGCTAATGGGGTTGATCTTGCTTTAAACAGGAAATACTGATATTTCAGTTGTAAAGTTTATAAAATTATTGCGCGACTGCAAAATTAAGTTGAAGGCCTAGTCCGCATATTATAAATAAGTTGTATTTAATGTCAAAAGTACAGCTCCAAAACATATTTAAATGTTAATGAATATATAGTATATATGTTTGTTACAAAATTTGACACATTTTCTATTTTCGATGGTGGCGTAGGAGAATGCTATTATCGAGTATACACGACTACGAGACGCCCTGCTGCCCTCGCGTGGAGTGTCAGTTCATATTTACTTCATATTATCTGTTATAATTATATTAATATACTTATAGTGTTATACTTATACAGTTATACTAATACTGTTATACTCATACTGTTATATTTATACTATTATACTCATACTATTATACTTATACTATTATACTTATACTGTTATACTTATACTGTTATACTTATACTATTATACGTATACTATTATAGGTATACTTAATCTGTTATGCATATAATATTATACTTGAACTGTTATACCCATACTTTTATACTCATTTTGTTATACTTAATTTGTTATTATGTTATTATTATACTCATACTATTATACTTATACTGTTATACTCATACTGCTATACTTATACTGTTAAACTCATACAGTTATACTAATACTGTTAAACTCATACAGCTATACTAATACTGTTAAACTCATACAGTTAAACTCATACAGTTATACTAATACTGGTATACTCATACTATTATACTCATACTATTATACTAATACTGTTATACTCATACCTTTATACTTAATCTATTATACTTATTATGTTATACTTAAGCTGTTATACTCATACTATTATACTTATACTGTTATACTCACACTATTATATTTATACTATTATAATCATACTATTATACTTATACTGTTATACTCATACTATTATACTTATACTATTATAGGTATACTTAATCTGTTATGCATATAATATTATACTTAAACTGTTATACCCATACTTTTATACTCATTTTGTTATACTTAATTTGTTATTATGTTATTATTATACTCATACTATTATACGTATACTGTTATACTCATACTGCTATACTAATACTGTTAAACTCATACTGCTATACTTATACTGTTAAACTCATACAGTTAAACTCATACAGTTATACTAATACTGTTTTACTCATACTATTATACTCATACTATTATACTCATACTATTATACTCATACTGTTATACTCATACTGTTATACTCATACCTTTATACTTAGTCTATCCAGTGGTCATACATGAGTGTATATAGTTAGACTGATCGTTAGACCTAGTTAAAGGGTATCTTGTAGCCGAACATACTCTTTTTATATATTTATATTTTTTTTGTTTTGTTTTAAGGGCGACTTGATAATAAAGTAATCTTATCAGTTTTACATACAAACTAACATGGTATTGGGTCAGCTGATTAAGCGGCGACTATATATAAGGTGAGTGAGCTGCGATTGAAGTCAGTTTATGTTTAACATTTAAACGCTTTACACAATTCAAATATGTTTGAGGCAAAAGTATTGTGCTTGTTCGCAGCTTTCGTCCTGGTCAGTGGCCAACCTCAGGGACTTGGTGCACCCCAGGCGTTGAGCGGAAGTGAACTTGAATCCGCCACCAGAGTGCTTCAGGAATCTCTTACTAAGCTGGCAGCTGGTGATGGACCCCACTACCGGTAAAACCTTAATAAACAAGAAGTTGTTTTCGGTGTCTAAAGATCCTTTTACTTTATAATAGCATCTCGAAGGTTCTGACAGCCTCGACACAGGTTGTTGCTGGTTCAGTGCACAACTACAAAGTGGAACTCACCGACAACGATAACAAGACGAAGGTGTGCAATGTCGAAATCTGGGCCAGAGAGTGGATAGAGACTGATCCCATTCAGGTGATCTTCGAATGCCCTAACGAGGCTCAAGTTGTTAAGACCCACAGCTAAGCAAACCTTAATTCGACCTGCAACCTCTTCCTAACTAAATCGATTTTGAGTGTTTCCAGTTTGTATTTCTCTGTTTATACTTACAAAGATTAAACATTTTTGTTTTAAATTAAACATATTTTGTTTAATACTCGTATAAGCTCGTAGGTTCTAGGTGTAGGAATGCTTAGTCCCAACTTACAAAAGGGAGTAAAGCACTACACAAATCTATTTCAGAGATCGACCCAACTTGCTTATGTTACTTGGTAGGTAATAGTGAGGAAACAGAAAATATAAATCCACATAAGCCCAGAGTAAAGTACTTGAAGCAGTCAAGAGAACTCTGTTGAATTTAGCTACAGTCGCAGGTGTTTCAATGCTCTTGCCTGGATGATTGTCAGGTAAACTCCAATCTAACATAACGTTAACAAACTTCAGGAATTTGTTTGGTATGTGATAAGCAATTCGATCCCGCTTGAATTGGCGAAGACTCTAGAAATTCGTGCGGTGCAAGCAACAAATCAATCGAAAAATACAAATATTTTTATACGCTTAAAAAAACGATCATGTGTCAATTTAACTTATAATAAATAAATAAAAATAATATACAAAATTTAATCCATAAGTGCAAAGTATTTTGAGCATTTAGATATCTCTTCGCTTTTTAGTATATATATTCATTTTACTTTATAACAAACACTTGCTAAAGTAAATAGAAACAATTCCATTCAATAAAGTCTTAAATGTCTCCTGCTATTTGTATACCTTTAGCCCAGTAGAAATCGGTTTTCTGTTCTGATATAAGTAAATACTTATTTAACAAAATCCACATGAGTCAAAGCATTGCATGCAGTTTGCACACGTGCACATGCCATGTAAGGGGATCACCGTAGGAGCGCACCGGGGAATCGGACACCGTGGACAAGGGTCAGCAACCAGAGCGATGCGAGCGATTAGGCGAATCACGGATTGTCTTCGCTTATGGAATAAGTGTCAAAACAGACTTCAAGATAGGCGTGTTATAATCTAAAAATCAATTTATTATATTTAAAAACAAAATGTATGCAGAAAATAATTAATCAGCATTTGTGATTCTTAGCTTATAAAGCTGAACGATCGGTTTTATTATTTAATTTAAATTTAATTTAGAGTCGACTAAAGTATAATAATTTTAATATAAAAGAAGTATTAGAAATTATAAAATGTAAAATTATTTAAAGTAAATCGGAAGTGTTAAAAGGTAAAAAGGAAAAAAGTCTTTAATAAATATGATTCTAGATTTCAATTGATCCAAAACTTGTTAAAAGAATTGGAAAGATAAGAATTTAGCCAACATTTAATTGGAGAATTGGGAGGAAAACCCTTTTGTACCTTTTCAATAGTCTGGAGGTATTATTAAATATGATTTTAGATTTGATTTAATCCAAAATTTGTAGCAAGAATTGGGAGGAAAACCCTTTTGTTCCTTTTAAATATGATTTTAGATTTGATTTAATCCAAAATTTGTAGCAAGAATTGGGAGGAAAACCCTTTTGTTCCTTTTAAATATGATTTTAGATTTGATTTAATCCAAAATTTGTAGCAAGAATTGGGAGGAAAACCCTTTTGTTCCTTTTAAATATGATTTTAGATTTGATTTAATCCAAATCTTGTAGCAAGAATTGGGAGGAAAACCCCTTTTAAATAGTTGCGGATAAGTAAAAACTATCAAAATTTTGCGATTTAAATTCGATTAGTTATCGATGGATGTCTAGTTTGGTGCCAAAGCTTCAGCAGAAAAGCTTTTTTGCAATATGCTGATCGTGTTGAGCTTTTTAGCAAAACTTTAGAGTGAAAAGTCAATAGCAAAAAAAAAAACAAACGAAACTTTTTCACAAATAACGAGAGAGCTTCGCAACTAAGAAGCAAATAAAATGTTGCTACTGAGATGTGTGTGAGTGCATGAGTGTGTGTCTGTGTGGGCACGTGTGTGTGAGTGTGTATGTGTGTGCATAGTAGATAACCAAACGTGGACGCTGCCGCCGACTGCTTCGGCAACGCCTTCATAGTTGCTTTTAAAAACAAATAGTTCATAAGGCAAAAATCATTTGGAATTGTGCGTTTCCAGTGTGAAGACCGATTTTCCGTTGACAGCGTGCAAATAAAATACAATAAACTAAATAAAAAAACAAAACTATTTCTTAATACCTCTTTTTTTTTGGATTCCGTGTGCTGGTCGTCTTTGACTAGAATCGAGTGTAACCGCCAACAAATAGACCCAACCAGATTTCGCCAGCAGCTCTACAGGTTTGTTCTATAAAACTTAATATTGATTGCATGACGCCGCAGCAAAGTGACATTCAATGAGTTTATTGCCAGAATACATAAAGCCGAACCGGTGTATATCAATATTTGAATAATCATATTAGCATATCTGATATTTGTGCCTCGATTGTCGCAATCAAAAACTAAAAACATGCAAATGAAAATGAAACTAAAATAATATATATATAAATATATATAGAGAGAGAGCTGATAGCAGAAAGGCACAAACTGTGAGAAGGGTGTGATAACACTTGCTAATGATGTTGTTTTTTAAGTGTTAGAGATTTTATTTACAATCGAATGTACTTTTAAGTACAATGCAAGGCATCAAAGTAGAAACACTTCGTATGAATTCTCGAAAGATTTTCAATAAGTTTTTTTTTTTTTTTATTATTTTTTCTTTATTTTATAAATACGCAAAAAGTTAAATTTTTTTAAAAGATATTTTAATTTGTGGAACCTTTGTTCTATTTACTTAACTTCTGCTGTATTCCAAATTATTTCATAATACTTTCTATGAGAATAACACTTACAATCTTGTTCCGAATTATCAAAGAATCACCTCGACATGCGCTTTGTTTTTTTTTATTATTTTGCGGAACTTTTAATATAAATACTTGTTTTTTTAGAGAGATTTAGTTTAGTTAGAGAGATTAACTAAACAGACACTGGTTGCTTTAATTCAAATCAAGAAAAAATGAGACATTTTATTGATAAGCATAAAAATTGAAAAGAGTTTCATATAAGCAAGAAAATTGAAATCATTCGATCAATTGTATATAACAAATTAACATTAATATACACCCAAATTAGATAAGAAAATAACTGCTTCAGATAGAGAATAACTATCTTTTAAAAGAAAACTGATAACGATGAGCTAACATAGAGTATCTTCAAGTGACGCAGTCTCAACCGCAGCAAATTTACTTGTTCTTCTATAAAAAAGGGGCGGCACGTGTTTGAATTATAGATTTGTATAGCGACAATCATATTTAAAAAGGTTTATTTAGAAAAATAAATAATAAATTTATTGATTGCGGTTGCACTCCCTAGAAAAGCAGTTACAATAACTACAGCTACAATTTTGCAAGTTACCAAAATTAATGATTTTATTTATTTAGAGGCAACTAAAAGCAGTCGAAAAAGAAAAAGATTTTTACAAACTTAAAATAATAAAATATTATAATATATATATATATAATAAGTTAAATAAAATATATATATTATTCAATATTTAAATATATTTTATGTATCTATACTAATACCATATTGTATCTTTGAACATAAACTCAAGTAAATATCTTATTTGCGTTGCTGTTTTTTAGCCGAAATATTTCATGACCTATGCCAAAAGTATATAAATATATATGTACGTATGTAAGTATGTATATGTTCTGATATCCATAAGCAGCAGCAAAATATAACAAGATATTCCTGGATCCTCGTATCTCTAAAATTGATAATAAGAACTAAGTGTATAAATGTATTATACGTGTGTTTTTAGCGAGAAATGAATCAAATGTAAACATGTAACAAACATATATATATATATATATATATATATATATATGAATCAAATGTAAACATGTAACAAACATACATACAGACATACATTGGGTGCATTTTATGTATGTAACATATATTGTTGCCCTGGCAATAAAGCAAAGAAATGCAGCAATTGATCATCAATGAAAATGTGTCATAAGTGGCCCAATAGATAACTGGCAGATATATATATATACATATATATATATATTATAAGTTGCTTCGGTTATATTAAGTTTTCACGTTGGGTGCACTTTATTCTGGTGTCTCTGTTTTCAAACGAGGTCACCTTGTCAACCCTTTGGAACGAAAGAAACCCCCGGAGCAGCAGCATCTTTGCACTAAGACAATATAAATTATATTGCATATAATATAGATTTTATTATGGGAAACTTTGATTCGTACGTCCACTTGATGGGTCGATAGAGATGTTGTCAGCCGGTTGGGCAAATGATTGCGAAGGAGATAGATATATGTATGAGATAGAACGAGATGGAGATATTGCAAGTGTTTTGATATTTTTATTGTTTTGCTGTAGTTTATTGGTCCATTAAAAAAGATAGAACAATTTCGCATGATTCCACTTGTCCAAGCTAGAGGCACGACGTGGCACACGCACACACACACACACACACACATGCACACAGAATCATATTTAGCCTTGACTGATAATGATAAGACGCAGTAAAACATATGTATAATACACACACACACACACATAACTATAGTTAGTACTATATATACACATAGATACAATTGGTTGGCAAGCGCCACATTCGGCTATTCAGGGTTGTTAACACTCTAATCTTTCAAGTGTACGGCAACGGACCACACCAGATTGATAAGCACTGCCCATCGATAGCACTTAAATGAAACTTTAAGACCCCTGCCCAAGATTATATTTCCTCCATTAATATATATATATATACATGTTTCCAGTGACGTGCGCACTGATCAAAGAGCATCTCATTATAAATTAATTAAGTGTTGAATAGATCTGGCTACGATCCTAGATATATATAGTATCTTTGGCAGTCCAGTTGATATCTATATGAACATCAGAGAGGGATATCAATAAAAGATATAGAATATTTTGCAATAAGTTATTTAATATTATAAACATAAAACATACAAAGGAAAAGTAAATTATATATAAAAAAATAAAGTTTCCCTCTGAATAAGTTTTGCTATACGCCACTGCAATATACGCCGTATCAGTGAAACACTCTTATTAAAAGCAATCTCCAATCTCTTCCAATCCATTTGCAGAACTTCAAATTGAAGTGTTTTTGGGTTAGAACGCAGACCAGCCCATTCCCAGTAAGATGAGTCCACCGGCCATGCTGAGCAAAGACACGCCAGACATTGAGGTAGGCCAAACTGCCTGAGACTCTCGCTTCTCCATGCTAATCTGATTTATATTCCGTTTACAGGATCTGTTGGCGTTGAATCCGCGCGTGAAGACGCAGTGCAGCGTGGTGCCCACGAAGCAGACGAAGGAGATCAAGAAGCATTGGAAGCGCAATGCGGATCACACCACACCGCCCTGCACAACGCTGTCCAATAACTTCGAGGACATTAAGCATACGACACTGTCGGAACGAGGTGCCCTCGAGGAGGCCGCACGCTGCTTGAAATGCGCTGATGCACCCTGCCAGAAGTCCTGTCCCACGCAGCTGGACATCAAGAGCTTCATCACAAGCATCGCCAACAAGAACTTCTATGGCGCCGCCAAGGCTATTTTCTCCGACAATCCGCTGGGCCTCACCTGCGGCATGGTCTGCCCCACCAGTGATCTGTGCGTGGGCGGCTGCAACTTGCAGGCCTCCGAGGCGGGTCCCATCAACATCGGTGGCCTGCAGCAGTTTGCCACTGAGGTGTTCAAGCAAATGGGCGTGCATCAGCGTCGTTCGCCGCAGCTGAAGGCTCTGGCGCAGCCAAAGAAGAAGATCGCACTACTCGGTGGAGGACCTGCCTCACTCTCCTGTGCCACATTCCTGGGCCGCTTGGGCTACAACGACATTACCATCTATGAACGCCGTAGCTATCTGGGCGGTCTGAGTGCTTCCGAGATACCCCAATATCGTCTACCCATCGATGTGGTTAACTTTGAGATCGATCTGGTCAAGGATCTGGGCGTCAAATTCGAAATGGAACGTTCACTCAGCACCAAGGACTTGACTGTCCAGGTAAGTCGTAAAAGCTGATTTCTAGAAGTGGAAAATATACTATAAGAATCCAATCTTAGGGTCTGCTGTCTTCCGGACACGATGCGGTTTATGTGGGCATTGGTCTGCCCGAACCGAAGGTGGATCCCATTTTCAAGGGCCTGACCATTGAGTCTGGTTTCTATACGTCCAAGAATTTCCTTCCACTGGTCTCTGACGGCTCGAAGCCCGGTCTTTGCGCCTGCAAGTCAGCCCAGGCGCTGCCCAAGCTCTACGGCAATGTTATTGTACTGGGAGCCGGAGACACAGCCTTCGATTGTGCCACCTCGGCGCTTCGTTGTGGCGCACGTCGTGTGTTTGTCGTTTTCCGCAAGGGCTCATCCGGCATACGAGCTGTGCCCGAGGAGGTGGACCTGGCGCGTGAGGAACGTTGCGAGCTGATGCCGTACTTAAGTCCGCGTAAAGTTATTGTTAACAACGGCCTAATCACAGCCATGGAGTTCTGCCGCACCGAGCAGGACGAGCAGGATAACTGGGTGGAAGATGAGGAGCAGACAGTGCGACTAAAGGCAAACTTTGTTATTTCGGCCTTCGGTTCCGGACTGCAGGATGTGGATGTGCGTGATGCACTCGCCCCGCTGACATTACGCAACGGACTGCCTGTTGTGGATCGCCAGACGATGCAGAGCAGCGTGCCACAGGTTTTCATTGGCGGCGATCTGGCAGGTGTGGCCAATACAACCGTGGAGTCAGTCAACGATGGTAAAGTGGCCGCCTGGAGCATCCACTGTCAGCTGCAGGGTCTGCCCTTGGACACGCCCGCCGCGCTGCCACTCTTCTACACGGACATTGATAATGTGGACATTTCCGTTGAGATGTGCGGCCTGAAGTTCGAGAATCCCTTCGGACTGGCTTCGGCACCGCCAACCACCAGCGCAGCGATGATCCGTCGCGCCTTTGAGCAGGGCTGGGGCTTTGTGGTAACAAAAACCTTGGTCTGGACAAGGATGTGGTCACGAATGTATCACCACGTATTGTGCGCGGCACTACGTCCGGCTACAAATATGGACCACAGCAAGGCTGCTTCCTTAACATTGAGCTTATCTCTGAGAAGCGCGCCGAGTACTGGCTGCGTTCCATCGGCGAGCTGAAGCGTGATTTCCCGGAGAAGATCGTTATTGCCAGCATTATGTGCGGCTACAACGAGGCCGACTGGACGGAACTGGCCACTAAAGCTGAACAATCCGGTGCCGATGCGCTCGAACTGAATCTGTCCTGCCCCCATGGCATGGGCGAAAGCGGCATGGGTCTGGCCTGTGGCCAGGAGCCCCAGCTGGTTGAAGATATTTCACGCTGGGTGCGCAAGGCTGTCAAGGTTCCCTTCTTCATCAAGTTGACGCCAAACATTACAGACATTGTGTCCATTGCCCGTGCAGCTCAAAAAGGTGGCGCCGATGGCGGCTCTGCGATCAATACTGTTCAGGGTTTGATGAGTCTTAAGGCGGATGCTACAGCCTGGCCAGCGATTGGCAAGGAGCAGCGTACCACCTATGGCGGCGTTTCGGGCAATGCCACGCGTCCAATGGCGCTCCGTGCCGTTTCGGAGATTGCCAAAAAGTTGCCAGGATTTGCCATTTTGGGCATTGGTGGTATCGATTCCGGCGAAGTGGCGCTACAGTTCATCCAGGCTGGTGCCACAGTGCTGCAAATTTGCTCTTCTGTGCAGAACCAGGACTTCACACTTATCGAGGACTATTGCACGAGTCTGAAGACCCTGCTCTACTTGAAGGCTAATCCTCCACCAGTCAATGGCGCTTTCTGGGATGGACAATCACCACCAACGCCAGTGCATCAAAAGGGCAAACCTGTTGTCCATCTTACAGGAACAGCCAATCAGACGCTCGGCTTCTTTGGACCCTATCAGCAGCAGCGCGACATCAAACTGGCCGATTTGCGCAAAAAGGAAGGCGCTTTCTGGGATGCCGAACACGGCAGCTCAGCCTCCTTCAACTCCAGCAACGGCACTGTTAATAAGCCAGCACCTAAAGTGGCGGACGTTATTGGAGCCGCACTGCCCCGCATTGGTCCATACAAGAGTCTGGACAACAAGCAACAGAAGGTCGCCCTTATTAACGATGTAAGTTCCCGTTTTACACTCGATTCGAACACTATTCTTATAACTGATTCCCGCAGGATATGTGCATCAATTGTGGCAAGTGTTATATGACCTGCGCCGATTCCGGCTACCAGGCCATTGAATTCGACAAGGATACGCACTTACCCCACGTAAACGATGACTGCACCGGTTGCACGCTCTGCGTCTCCGTCTGTCCCATCATTGATTGTATTCGGTAAGTACACTAGATAAAAAGAGAAAGGGATATACATAAAAGTCTGTCTAAATTTGAGTTAGAGAGTCCAAAGTCCAAGATTTAGGCTAAATGCTAGATTACAAGCTGTTAGAAGGACTAACCTGATGATTCACTTTACAACAAATTGATAGAAACTTGAACATTCTGCACAGTTCTGAGAATGCTACTCAGCTAAATTGGCAGCACCATTTCAGCAAGTTGGCAGCATTGCCTGAGGCTATTTTCAAGATCATTTTTATTGAGACACTGTTTGTTGCATTTACTATAAACATTTGCCTCATTTATTTATTTCTCTGCCGTTTGTTAGAACCTAAAAAAAACAGAAGATTAGAGATTACAGTTAATTACAGTTATATTTACTGATTCAGTTCGGAAATAGATTGGTAGGAAACAATGAGGTTTTTAGGGAAAATGAGCCGGCCCAGTGGGCGAGTTGTCTAAGTAGCCGAACAGAGCAATTTGGGCAGACTCGCGAGGGGTCCTGGGTTCGACTCCCAGCTTAGGGTGTGGATATTGTGATGTATTTACTAACACCCCGACCCCTCTGAGAAACCGTTGTTTTATATATATTCTTTTCCGCACCAAGAGACTTATAAAAAATAGGCCCGTTATATTGAATTTAATAATTATGAATTTTATAACTAATGCAATTTTTATTCACAGCATGGAGCCTAAGCAAATTCCACATGTAATTAAGCGTGGTGTTGACGATAAAGAGAAAACATTCTACACTCACGCTTTAAGCGCTAGCCAATAAACACAACACAACACAAATATATAACCAATTATCTCTGTTTGTATATATAATAATAATATACATAATTGTATGAAGTAAACAACGTATGTTTATGAATATGAAAAAAGAATAAAGAATATGAAAAAATGGAACATAGAAAAAAAAAACACTTTTTTTTAAAACACTTTTTAATTTTAAGAGAACACTAAGAAACTTTAGACCAATATGAATACGAATACCTTTAGGTTCTTTAAATGCACTTAAGATGGAAATACCTCTGTCGAAATGTTGTCGTTTAAAAAGTTGTTCTAGGATTAGTTATTGGGCTATTCAATAATGTTTGCAATATCGATCTTGTTCTTACATCCATGTGGACCTATAATCCTAGCTTACAGATTTTTAACAGTTTGTGAACACCCTGTGAAATTAACAGCTGTATTTCCATGTGAATGGCAAATGAACAGCTGATTGTTATTATCAGTATCGGGTACCAATTAACCGCAGTTAGCAAATTTTTGTTAATGGCCACCACAACGCAATCAACTATATCTGGGAGCGCCACAGATGCCAATACTGGATTGCTTTCGGCAACTGTGGTGGCTGGCCTTAAGAACTTGGGCACAACGTTAACAGCCGCCACAAGCAAAACACTCATAGCCAATTCACTTAAATTGACACTCCATCCAGATGCAAGTATGCAGTCTTATTAAATGTTTGAGTTATATACATAGTCAATCTATAAGATAATCAACAGTTATAGCGCCAGTGCCTGAAATATATGCAACGAACGCAGCCAGCGCCAAACAGAGCGAGTACGCTGTTGTTACACTGTACGGAGTAGCTACTAAACACGGATGGAACAGTGTGACGCTCCGCCAACAGCTAGAAGCCTTAAGTCTACATTCCAGCGCGGTTGATGAGTTAACGCGAGTGTACGACGACAATCGCAAGGAATTGGTGCTTCGCCAATTGCAATTGGGACACAATTTTCCGCACATCACCGACGTACAGTGGCGTATCGTAAGCGATGTGAAGTCATCAACGTCAGACCACAGCAGCGGAGCGCCACATTTTATTATTAATTTGGGCCAGTATCGCCAAAGTAGCGGCGAACGCTTAACTATTGTGGAGTTTATATGTAATCCTGAGGAGCTGCAGTCGCTGATAAATCGACTTAAGGATATTGAAAGACACTGCAACCAAGTGGCCATTACTTAAATACAAAATTTTTTGCACAAAACTTTTTGTATATACATATATATATACATTTATGTATATTGGATATAGATATATATATACATATACTTGTGTAATATTTAATTTGAAGTGTATAACAAACTTATGCGGGTGTAAGTAGCTTGTACACAATTTGTGTTTTTGACAACTCCAAACAATAACTGGACAATTAACACAGTTGTCATCACTAAACGGCTTCGTCTTCGTCTTTCAATTACGTTACGCCTGCTAACCAGTCCTGGGCATATAGCGCTATTGTTATAAATAGCATTTGAAATTGTACTACGAAATTTGATAGTTGATTGTTTTGTGCCGTCATTTAGGAACATCCTCCATTCTCAATTTAAATTCTGCGGGCTCTAGAAGCTCCACCAGCAGATCATAGCTATTTGGCGCTGTACAAAATATGGTGCCGGAAAAGCACGTATTGTCATTCTCTTCGGCGGCGATAAGAACGCAGTCGTTGTGATTAGATAAGTTCATATTAAGGCCTCGAAAGCGATAATCCTGTTTGTACAATTTTGAGCCGTCCCTTGGTAAAAAGTATGGCCGTCCACTAAAGGGATTTAAAAAGTCAGCCCAATAACCCAATGACAGCAATCGATCACTTATTTCCCTGGCGGCCAGCACAAACTGTAATGCGCAAAATAAAGCTCATTTAAATATTTATAGATTTGTAAAATTTGCTTGCCTTGGCGGCTCCGTGTTCAATGTCACCCTCGTAGCTCAGTGTGAGCAGTGTTATGGTATAATCCCTATGGCCGATCGCGCGCACCGGAAAAAGTTCAAATATCGATTCACGTATCAACATGGGACATTGACAACAAGAAAACTCCAAACGAGATTTGTCCATATTAACGTCTTTAAAGAAATTGACTAGCTTCGGTAGCGGCTCCATCAAACCTACGGTGGACGTATCTCCTTGCCATGCCGGACCGGTGGCATTTGGTAAATAGAATCGATTGTGCCGTTTTAAGGTCAGCTCCCAGTTGGGTTCGCCCTCGAGGCTATTCAGATCGTCTGCCAAATATTATTATAATAGACTGGCAATCGCTTATACGGTTATACACATACCATCATCAACACCCCGCGACTTAGTCACAGTTTTAAAAGGTTCGCCTGCATCCGGTGGCGGTCCATTCCGTTTGGAGTAGGACGCTATGCACCCACCGCACAGTGCGTGAATTGGCTTTACACTAAGCAGACTTTTAAGCGTACCATTAACTTGTGTGCGCTTCACATAACCATGGCTCATCATGCAGCGTCCAAATAAGCGACTTAACGTACGCGACATTATATCATATGTTCTGCAAATTAGACGCGCAATTAGTTGCGAATAACCCTGAGTATTTCTCGGGCACACTGTTTATACTCACTGGCAGCAACAGTCGAAAGGTGTACAAAAAGGCGAAAATCTGTATTTGATTACAATTTCACGTATAATTTTGTATTTTGTTAGAAATTCCTCGATAGAATGTCGAAAGTTTAAATTTCGTCTGATTTTTTTTTTATTTTTTTATTTGGTTTGTAGTTGTCTTAGTTGTCGATTTATTAATCGAGTTAAAAAGCTGACTATGTCAGTGTTGCCACATCGACAAAAAATAATGGTAAAAGTATATATGTTTTTGTAATTTTTGGCATACAATTCTGCTTGTTTATTTACGTATTCAATCTGGATCTTTCTTGGTCAGATCGTCTTTATATAATTTCGTGATCGGAATCACAGCTGTATACTCACCAATAATTATTTATTTTGTTTAAAATTCTACCAGAGAATATCAAGTTTGTTTTTTTTTTCTTTTGTCCTCTTTTATTATTTAGTTAGATTATATCTGTCTCAAATGTCAATTAATTAATCGACTCAAAAAGCTGACGATGGCAGTGCTGCCATATCGTCAAAAAAGAATGACAAAAGCATAATATGGTGTATGTATTTGTGTTTTTAGCATGTCATTGTCATAATTATATATTTAGACATGCAATCTGAATTTTTAAATCTATCATTAAGCAATATCAGATCTTTTATATATAGTTGCTTGATCGGAACCACAGCCCCATTAAATTACCTACTTACGTGTATGCAAATGTGAATGCGTCAAAACGGTTAGATTTCACAAATAATTAGATACGTAATTAGCATACGTTAAGCAAGCGCAAAACAAGTTTTTTTTTCTTGTTATTTTTGAAACATTTCGCGCTCAAAAATTGCATTATTAGAAAAAATTAATTATTCAAAATTGTTGAATACTATCTACCTGTGTACCTGTACCTGTACCTGTAATGAACTATTGCAATGAGAATGATTTTGAAATAATATCATATTATAGTTTAATCTTATTATGGGAACACTTTACTACACACGATTTGAACACGATTTACACACGGTTTACGTACTATTTACATTTATACAAAATAAAGCTATTACATGTAACGAATTTAGATGCGGTAAAAACATTCATGCGATCGAGGCTCACAGTTCTCATAAGATTTAAACATTGCATCACTTAGCTCTGCTTCAGGAACACAGGCGCAGTGAAAATTCTTGTTATCGCGATTGTAGAGTTTACGGGGATATCCTGACCAATCACGGACCTTTCCGTCGCCGCTTGTTGGTGTGCACCAGACTCGAGTGCCCTTGGCCTCGGACCACTCAATATTACAGCCAGGATATTTGTTACGCAACTCTTCGATTTCCGCCTTGGCTGTCTGCGCTTGGTCCAGAAGTGCAAGATATTTTTCATGGTAGCTGGTCAACTCGCCGTGTTCGTTATAGAAGCGTCCAATTACCTTACCCATGTATGCATACTCGTTTTTGTAAAACTGCTGCCACTTGGCGAGCTCAA
Source organism: Hirtodrosophila trivittata (assembly GCA_035045065.1). Lineage (NCBI taxonomy): Eukaryota > Metazoa > Arthropoda > Insecta > Diptera > Drosophilidae > Hirtodrosophila > Hirtodrosophila trivittata. Next base: position 4,818,710 of record JAWNNK010001028.1, on the reverse strand, counting down.
TTAAGTCGTTGGGTTGTAGTTTCAGCACATCATCCGCAGTCAGTGGATCGTAGTTCTCAAATTCGCCGCTTACAAATGAAACAGATGCATCGCGTCCAACAAAGTAGTTATAGCCGCATCCGGGTCCATAATGTTTTACACCGCGGGATACATCAAAGACGGCGCCAAGCAGCGCCAAATAGATAGGAGCTCCATTTTCACCATTGTACGTGGCCAGCTGCTCAGGTGTTAGAAGATTGCCGCGTGTGTCTGTAAATTTCACAGCGATGCTTTCAGCATTGTCGTTGGCGGAGGTATCTAAGTAGCGTCCAGCAGCATTTTTAAAGACTTGTTTCAGATCGTTTTGATAAAGTTTCGCCACCACGGCTATGAGGATTATTACGAATGCAAATCTACTTTTAAAAAGATGTTTCACTAAGCCAAACATTTTGCTCCTAGTCTTAACTAACATATGCACATATCTATTCACCTAACACCTACACACATTCACTTTGAGTTTTTATGCTTGGTATGCTGATTATTGGAGATGCCAATAGGGAGCCAGTTTTTAGAAAGTGCAAGCAAAGCTTAAAATAAGGCAAAATTTGTTTAAAATATTTTCAAATCCTTAATATTAACGCTTTAAAAATAATTTAGCTGCACTCTAGCAGTTAACGCGATGAGAAAAACAAACTATGCTAGCTGCATACTAAGATAAGCGAAGTAACTGTTTTCGATTATTTTGAGTATTTAATCAGCTGATTGAAAACTAACAAAGTTACTACAGAATTTGTGAATGGCATTTACAATAAAAACCCGTTAGAGTTATAAAATTGCTTGAATTTTAAGAAAACAGTAAAAGTGTAATTAAAATCGCGAAAATGAGTAAAAAAAGCTGTAATAGTTTTAATATAGAAACAGGCATGGATAGAAAATTGTGGATTCACTGCAATTACTGTTATGACCTCTATGTTAACAAGAAAAGCATATTTTTTTTGCTGGCCTGTCAGCACGTTGTTTGTCAGAAATGCGTTACTGCCAGCTTAGGTCGTACCCCGGTAGATGCACCAACTTATAAATGCCCAATTTGTGGGAAAATTGTACGGGGACGGCAGATTAATAATGCGCTGCCGAAGAATCTTAAAGATATGTTTCACCCAGAGCCGTGGATTGACGGTCTTCCCCATGAGTCTATTGACGCATTTCAAGAAGCACATCAAAGACATTTTGAAGACTACATAGAAAAAAGGGTATGCTATTCAATTTAACGAATAAATCTTAAATACATAAATATAAAACATTTGATTTTGCAGGTCCAAAAGGATCAAAAGCTGGAAAAAGATATTCAATTGGCCTACACGGTTTGTCGCAAACACTTTTTGGAACAGCGTAATCTTCGTATGAAACGTAAGCAACTTGAATATCGTGTGAGACGAATAAGACATCAAATTAAGCTTAAAAAAAAAGAAGCCCATCGTCGGTAAGTTCGCTTATTTTTAATTTCATTATAAATTCTAAATTCTTTATACAACTTAAGTCGGATTATGAAGAATGAGGTGCTAAAGCCAACGTCGGCAGTAACAGAGCGAAAGAACTTAAATATGAAAGCTAGTACAAGTTCTTCCAGACCAGCGTCAAATACGTTACCTAAGTCTCAAGCACACGTAAAACAAGTGAAATCAGATGCAAAAATAACTAGCTTTATTCATCATAATAATTATTCATTTTTTCTTTAAATAATTAATATCCTTTATTGTTTATATGCATATAATAATTTGTATATGTAGTTCTTTATAATAGTATAATACTATGTAGCATAAGCAGCCAAATGCAAGGCTCAATTTTGAATAAAGTGCTCTATCGGTTCCGTTCTCGATTTCCAACACTGTTTGTCATGTGCTTCTTCTTCGGTTACTCGCTCGCTTGCATCAGACAATTACTATCGACGCCATTTTGAAGCGAACGAGAGTGGGTGACTGTGCATATGCCAATACAATTTGCGTGTTTTTTTTACTTGCATCAGTACACGCGAATGGCAAATAGAAAAGAAGTTGCGCATTAAAATCGGCGCTTTAATTTGCAAATTGTAAACAAAGTGCAAATATTGCTATTAAAATTCGCGAATAGATAATAGAGTTGTATCGTCAAGTGGGAAACATGAGCGGCAGCAAACCAGGCGTTGTGCTCAATTGCCGCACATGCACCCGTGCATGTAAACAGTACAAATCATTGCAAGATGAAATAGAGATCGGACCTGAAGGCAGTACCACGCTCGCGAACATGCTGAACTATTGTTCTAGTCTATCATTCGAGCCGCAGAACGGAGCGGCAATGCCACAGCATATTTGCATGCACTGTTTGCAGTTGCTGGAGCAGGCATTCAACTTTAAGCGCATGGTTATCGATTCAGACGAGCTGCTGCGACTTGGTCTCGGAGAAAGTGTAAACATTCAACATCCTAGCCCAAATACCAGCATTAACAACCAAGAGTATGTTATGATTGAGCTGCTTGGCGAGGAGCCGCCGCAAGGGCCAGATTCGACTGTCAAAGTCACCCCTAGCTCCCACGATGTAACAATTGTCGAGGCGTATAGCGAGCAGGAACACGAGCAGGAACACGAGCAGGAACACGAACAGGAACACGAACAGGAACACGAACAGGAACATGAACTGGAGCAGGAGCAGGGACAAGAAGAATTTGTCATTGAAGAGGTTGCAGAGACAGAGCCAGACCCAGAAACAGAACCAGAGGACGTAATTGACAGTCTTACCGAATATCAACAGGCTGATATTGAGTATGTGACTATCAAAAGTGAATATGACTCCCAAGTAGAGGATGAGGATGAAATTGAAATAGTGGACTCACCGCGACTTGAAACCGTCAGTGATCAAATAGATATTCAAATGCTTGAAGATGATATGGTTATCATGTCCAGCGAAGATCCCATAGATGAGGTCATTGGCGAAGTTGAAGCCGACGATATACTCGACATAGAACCGGAAGAGCATTTGGTAAGTGTACGTGTACGCACTATCCTGCTAAAAATTCTTTAATGTTGTTTAACAACTTCTAGATAACTGGTGACAGCGAGGAAAGCGAAGATTTCCTTGATGACTCAATTGATGGGTCAACTCCGAATTTGCCTGCCACTGGAAGTGGAAGTGAAGTACTCCCGCACGTGTGTCATGTTTGTAACAAGGCATTTCGGCAACAATGTCGACTTAACCAGCATTTGCGGTCCCATGTGGACGAAAAGCTTTACACGTGTGAGGTCTGCGGTAAAAAACTTAAACACTTGCGCAATTACAAGGAGCATATGCTGACGCATACGAACGTAAAGCCGCATCAATGCCTGGTCTGTGCACGCTTTTATCGGACCACATCTAGTCTGGCGGCGCATATGCGCACCCATGCTGAGGATAAGCCATATAAATGCGATCAATGCGGAAGAAGCTATGCGGCATACGATCATCTGCGTCGGCATAAGCTAACACATACGGGCGAGCGTCCGTATGCGTGTGACTTGTGTGATAAAGCATATTATGACTCATCCTCGTTGCGGCAGCACAAGATTAGCCATACAGGAGCAAAGGCGTTCACCTGTGAAATCTGCGGCGTTGGCCTCTCAGAAATCAGGTTACAAAAAGCACATGTTGGTCCATTCCGGTGCCAAGCCACACAAGTGTCCCATCTGTGATCGTGCCTTCACCTTTACCAGCAACTTAAATGCCCATGTACGTCTACACTCTGGCGAAAAGCCATTTAAATGCGACAAATGCATGAAAGCATTTCCTACCAAAAAGCGCCTAAATAGCCATCAGCGTGTTCACAATAAGGAAGTGCCAGTCACCGTAACGAGTAATGCAGTGACAGCCAACTCCAATAACGGGTCTGCAGGCGCTAACAGGCATCCACATCGTGTCACAGTAGTAGCGCCTGGTCGCCGATCAGCTTTGAATATGCCGGACGTAACCGATCAGCAGGTTTCCACCTCCAAGGTGGTTGTGGTACTCTGAGACACACAGCACATATATAGTTACCAATATTATTTTTAATAACGCCACAGACAGACATACGTATCAACATGTACATAGCTAGAGAAACAGATACATAAACATATACGGATTATCCCTCACTACGCTATTTGACAAGTTAACCAATCTTGTGATTACACAATAAAAGATTTGTACTAAACCCACACATGATTGCTGATTATGCTGCATCTTAGCCCAAGCATACAAATGTCCATTGATCATATATGTCGCAATCAGGTTTCAATGTGCTTAAAGATCTCCTTAGAATAGGAGCAAGTGATGCATATTATCTTGAATCACATTTTCAAATACGAATTGCTGTAGAATTTTTTTTTCCCATATTTTTAAGCTTTTTAAATATTAAAGAGAATATTATGTTCGATATAATTGGTTTTTGATACTCGATAAAAACCATTGTAATCCTTTTACTTTGTAAGCCTATTCCTAGCTAGGGAAATATGTCATAAGTTAACAAAATTATTTTTTTTAATTATTCAGAAAAGGCTGTTATTAGTTGTATTTCGAAAATCATTGTACATAAAATAAAATTAAAAAACTTATTCAAAAAAATTTAACTAATTATTGTTTTTTTAATTTAATTTAAAAACAAGAAGTTATTATCGATCAGATAACTATATGGTGCCTCATCTCTGGATTCGATTAAATCCTAATCTTATATATGGTTTCTATAGGTTTTTTTTAATCTATACCAATTTTCCCTCAACCTATAATAATATACCCCAATTTGTAAATGTAAAATAGAATATAAATATATTTCTCAGCTAAAAAGACACTGTCTAAACACTGATGAACTAATTATCTAAAGCTAGTTTTAAGCAAAATGTAAATATAAAAATGGCAAATAAACCGATATCATTATTATACATGGTTCACTTATGGAACTGAATCGTGTTGTTACCCGCCATGTGTATTGCTCCGGCAATGGTAGCAGGTGCTTCAAGTCATTTCTCAGCCTTAGTCTGAAAGATCATTAAAGTTTTTCAAGTACTCCGAGACAGAAAGACAGGTTGTATATGATATCAAAAAAATATTTATATATTTATTTTTTAATTCTATTTATATAGTATTATTAATTGCATTGGGAATGCAATTAAAATTTGCATATTTAGGTGTTTTTTTTTTAGTTTTTAAAAGCCAATATAGCTTATACAATCACAACATCCACACCCTAGCTGGGAGTCGAACCCAGGACCCCTAATTTACTCTGGGGCGGCATTTTATATATAGTATTATTATAAATATAATTTATAAATATATTTTGTAAAGATTACTTAGCTCTTGATTTGAGACCATATTTACTTATATAAAAAATATATATAAATATCATAAATTTCTTTGAAGATTATGTTATTAATTAATAGTAGTGACTAAATTTGATAATTGCAGTACGAATAATAGACGTGGTTAATGAGTATACATAGATCTACATGACATAAAGGAATTTAGATATCCATATATATAATATATATATAGATAAGTGTGAGATATCTTTTTGTTCGGCACGCCGAATACTTATAGCTTTCATATATTACCATAAGTTTATAAGAGTATTTAATATGTCCGAGCAGTTCATTCTCCGAGTAGAAAATGCGCCTTTGGCTGGGTTTTTTGGTATTTTGATTTGCCGGATCCGGTGGTCTTTTGGCGATTGTGAGAGCGTTTGTGTGCTAGCAGGTTGCTGGAGTAACGAAACTTGCGTCCGCAGATGTCGCAACTGTGCGGCTTTTCTCCCGTATGGGTGAGCATGTGTTTCTTATATCCAGACTTTTGAGTTAGACCCTTGCCGCAGACATCGCAGACATATGGCTTGATACCGCTGTGGGTGATGATGTGGGTACGCAGCGAAGACGCCTGCCGATAGGTTTTCCCACAAACTTTACACTTGTTGGGATGGTTTGCGTCATGTATAGTGGAATGACCATCGAGTGCGTTGCGTGTCTTAAAGGATTCGCCACAAGCGCTACACATAAAGGGCTTGCTGTCGCCGTGTAACTGCATGTGGTACTTAAAGGAATTGCGTGTGCTCAGCTGCTTGCCACAAATCTAAATGAATTAAATTAAATCTTAAATTTAATTCAAATTCATAAAAAAAAGTACGGTATGTGCTCACCCGGCATTGCAGTGAGGGATTTATTATCTTACTGCGATGTGGCGCACGCAACTTAACGAAATAGTCGGGGTCACCTCTATCGGTGAGTCGCTGTTGCTGCTCTTCCGGGTCACGTTCAAAATCGGCTCCTAGTCTGAAGTCTGCCCCAAACACTTCGCAGGGCTCCTCGTCGCAATCAAAAGTCATTTCTTGTTTAAACATTTCCATGAGTATTGGTGCGTCCTCGTCATCGCACATAGCTTCGTCTCCAGTGGACTTCTGGGATTCGGTTTCTTCTAACATATAACCAAATGGATCAGACCCTGCTGACTGTTTGCCACTGTCCAAACTGCCATAGGCATCAGAAAGTTTGACTTGCAGAGGTTTTGTTGGGGATGGGGAGCGGGAAATGGAATCGGGACGTTTACAATCGCTGAACTTTAAAGATCTAGCCTGTTGCATTCTGAGCAAAATGTCCGTACGCATTGCAGTGCGCCTGAAGTCATAGACCCGGTGAAGTGAATCAACGCAGCCTTTACACATATTGGAGGGCAGAAAATGATCATCCTCGAGCACCTCCACATTCGCGCAATTATTGAGCAGCTCTGCCAGCGTCGTCTGCTCTCCATTGTACATATGTAGTCTGAAGAGCGGCAGAGATTGCGAGGAGTACACATTGCAGACACGGCACAGCTGCGGACAATGTTCTTTGAGCGATTCCTCGTCGTTGGCAAAATACATGTTTTCGTTAATGTTTGGCTCCCGCTTCTGTTTACACACCAATTTCTTGTCAGCTCTGCCGGCGTTGCCAGATCGTTCGAATCAACATTCAGCTGATACAGGGCCAGTGTGACCATAGGCCGCATATATATGCAAAAAATATTTTCTGCCATGCCGGTTAAGTCTTAGGGGCTGCGACTGGGCTGATTTAAGCAGACTAATAAAGCATTTGTAAGTGACAAGCAAAGGCATTTGTGCACAGCGTTTCGCTAACAGAATTATGAGCATGGCACCGGCCACAGTCATTCAACTGATTCGGTTAAGCGCACCACGTGCTCCCTTTCACACATTCACAACCCGATTGCAGCGCACAATAGCATTGAGTAATCAAACGTCGTCGTCGTTGTCGCCAGTGCATTACCGTGCTCTGTCAACGGTTGCTCTAAATCACACAAAGAAAGCACAGACTGCCAGGTGGTTGAGTGCCAGCAGAAGCTATAGCAAAGCAAGTAAGTAGAAGTTTGTCTTTGGTTTGTTGCTGCAGCGATTACTTAACCGTAACCATTTTTGCAGAGGAACCCACAGCCGGTACGGAGCCAGTTGCGCCGTTGCTATCGAAACTGTTTCCACAAACATCGCCGGATACAGATAGCAGTGCTGAGCAGGAGCGGAAGCAGCGCGAAGAAGATGAGGCTAAGGAGAATGAGCGTGCCTGGAAGCGAATGAAACTGGGGTGAGCCACAGCCAGAACCGGCAGTGGGCTGTAGGCCTGGTCCAAAGGCTTATAACCAGCTTCGTTAATGTATATTTTAAATTTATGTAGCTTTGCCATTTTCGGCGGTGGCGGCATTGCAACCTTACTTTGGGGCATCTATGAGTTTGGCAAGCCTGAAGTGGATGCTGAAGGTCAGACAATCGAGGATGAGTTCACACCTAATCCTGTAGTGCAGCAGTATGTGCAACGCATGTGGAAATCGCTGCATTACTATCAGAAAATGATACAAGAACCCTCGCGCGCGAAGCTATTGCCCGATCCACTAAAGCATCCCTATGTACAGCCGCGCTACACGCTTGTGCTGGAAATGAAAGATGTCCTAGTGCATCCAGACTGGACATATCAGACTGGGTGGCGCTTTAAGAAGCGCCCCGGCGTTGATCACTTCCTACAGGAGTGTGCCAAAGACTTTGAAATTGTGGTATTCACTGCCGAACAGGGCATGACCGTATTTCCCATACTGGATGCTCTAGATCCCAACGGTTACATTATGTACCGATTGGTTCGCGATGCCACCCATTTTGTAGACGGGCACCACGTCAAGAACCTAGACAATCTAAACCGTGACCTGAGACGTGTAAGTTTCCTCGCTTCTTAAATTTAACCTCTAGAAATAACAATTGTTTTCTGGGTGACAAACCAGGAAGGGATTACCTAAATTTCTCATTTGGTAAGCTAGTTAATACCTTAATAACAAACTGAGATGATCGAGGTATATCCATGGAAATAGGAAACAATGAAAAATTGACATCTTTAAATAAGTTTATATATTTCATCTTAATCCTTTTGCAGGTGATTGTCATTGACTGGGATAACAACGCCACCAAAATGCATCCGGACAACACGTTTGGCCTTGCGCGCTGGCACGGAAATGACGATGACGCACAGCTTCTTGATTTGATAGCCTTTTTGAAGAGTAAGTTCCTCGGCAAATGTAAAAGATTAACAAGAGAAATAACCATTATTATTTTGTAGTTATTGCGCAAAACGACGTGGACGATGTGCGTGAAGTTTTACACTATTATCGCCAGTTCGAGGATCCCATTAGTCAATTTAGGGATAACCAGCGTAAGCTTGCCGAGCAAATGCACGAGGCTGAGCTCATGGAACAGGCAAAGGCGAAGCCCATGGTTAAGCAATGGTCACGCAGCATTCTGGGCCGCTAACTGCTAGAGAACTGACAACGTCACGGTCCTCGTCACACCATGCTATCCACATGAAAGCCATAGTCTTTATTTATACAGTAGTCGTACCCAGTTGTAAACCCAATTCCTATTTAATGAAGGGCATAACCGTAATGCGAAAGGCGTATACAAATCCCAAACGAGTACACGTAATAATTAAAACGATAACGTGCCTTTGTGAGCTTAAACAAATTTCACCTCTTCACGTTTCCTTTTATACAGAATGCAGCTCTTGTTTTATAAATTTTCACTTTATTTCACTCTACTCGTTTGATTTTCTTGGCAATGTAATTATCTTAATGTTAATATTAAAAACAAAAATTATTAAAATACACCATCATACGTTGAATCAAAGTTGTTTATGGAGAACGAGTAGATGGTACCAAAGACACAATATATGGTCCCAGCAGAATGAATTCTTCCTGAAACTCGGTGTGAACATTTAACAAAACACAAAGAAAGATGTTGTTTATCTTTTGGAGGGTTCACGTTAAGCCGATCGTACTGTATGTGGTTCTTAAATATGTTCCAGCACTAAGCCGTAATCTCTCAAGAAACAAACCAAGCGGAACCTTAAAAGCTATTTCCTGGAAAAGATAAGCTTTATGGAGAGGCACAACTACTGCTGGATATAAACGAACGTAAATATTATTTCAATATAGATTACGAATAAAAACTTTTAACTAAACTTCGTTAATTTTATAGCACTAACTTCTGGCATATACTCACTTTGATATAGAAAGATATCTACCCAGGATTCTAACCCAAACCTCGTAGAGCAGTTGCTATAAGGACTCTTGTGCTTGGAAAATTCATCTGGTGAGTTTCTTTAATAATTTTTGTAATTATTTTTTGATCGTTTAAAAAAGTTTTCGTAATAGTTAATAAAATCAAAAATTTATTTGCATACGCACGACTATAATTGAAAAATTTTAAATTAAAGTTGTAATTATTATAATTATTATTATTATTTTATTACTTTTTATACAAACATAATATAATAGTTAATATAATTTACATTTTGTTAGCTAAAAGTTGTAATTAAATTAATAATTATTAGTGAGCGAGTGTGAAAGAGATATTCCAAAACTCGAAGCCGATTTCATCTACGATCTACTCCGATCGGTTGCAAAACAATCTAAGGATTATTTTTGTATCCCAAAAAATAGATAAAAACTAAAAAAAAAGTGAAATAATATAAAATAAGCAAGGTTTCCTTTTAAATTATATTTATATTAATTAAGTATCAGCCAAGTTGATCTTGTCGTGTGCGTTCCATGCGTCTGTCCAAAAGTGCACGTCGTTCATGAAGAGAGACAGAGAGGTAGAGGGCAAAGGAAAGAGATAGACGCGAAAGATTATTTTAAACTTTTGATTTGCCGTCAACAAATTAAAAGCTTTAGCTTCGATTTTTAAAGCAAATTTATTAAAATTTTATAAAAATTATATATAAAGTTTTTTATGGAACTCAATTTTTTTTATATAACACTGCAGATTGTAGGGCATTTCATAGTCGAAAACTCTCGGGTAGATCATCATGTTTATAAATTCACTCGTTTCGATCAAATGTTTCCAGTTAGCATCTATTTTATTTATATTATATTTATTAAATTTAGAGACGACTACAAACAGTGAACAATATAAAATTTTGGGAAAAAAAAAGTAAAAAGTGAAAAAATCTAAAAAACCAAAACACGTTCAAATTTGTTTATAAAAACAGAAAAACCTGTTTATTTTTATTCAATAAACTTTATAAAGAAGTTACCTTCGTGATGTGGAATGTGTCGATCTTTACAGTTTTTGATAAATGATATTTGAATAATGCTGGAGGTAGTATATAGTTATTGACTACATTTGCGCAGAAAAGATCGATAGCCTTCGTCAAGGATTGTCATCATAACTCATATATAAAATGATATATACACCTGGATTTATTTAAGTACATATTAGCTAACTAAAATGGGATCATCGCAGGTCAATTGTTGCTTCTGTTTGAGGTCTGTTTCACTGGGCACACGCGTGATGTAGATACCGAATTTCATCTTGCCGCTCTGCATGCGTGCAATGGTTGTGAGGGTCTCGGGAGAACGATGGCCGGTGCGTTGATTGATGCAGATCATGTCACAGCGCTGGCAGGGGCCTTCAACCTGGAAGAGGACATCTCCAATGCGCAGCTGAGTGTAGGCTAGCTCCTCGAAGGGCACGCCCGTATCGGTGATAATGTTGGCACGGAACCTATCAACGGTCTCATCCAGTGGCTCCTCGAACTGCAATGAGCGGACAGAGGCGCGATTAAGTAACAGAAATTGGCTTTGGTTCACGAGACTGAGCTGCTGCTGCGGAGAACCCGGTGCGCTGCGTTGTGCTGATTGTCGCAACAGGCGCAATCCCTCCAGGCCTAGCTGCTCACTCAGCCATGTAGCGACCTCATCCCCGCAATCGTAGCCTTCAATGGGCTGGCGGCAGACCTTGCTGCGGCAACGTTCGGAGTTGGCAGCCTGAACGCTAAGCGAGAGTGGCACGCAGACAAAGGACGATTCATCGGAGCCACGATAGTGCAGCTCCAATTGGTCCCCAGCAATGCGTGGCTGCACCAAGCAGAGATCCGTACAGCGCTTTTGGGTTAAAGCCATTCCATTGATATCGACAATCATCCACTCGCGATCGTATTGCAGTCCCTGATCTGTTAGTGGCCAACCCTCGTTGGCCTCCATGATCTTGAAGGCGGCACACGACTTGACGGGAAAGATGGCCAGCTGGAGCAGACGTGGTCGTAAACGCTGCGCTCGTTGCTGCAACGCTTTCGGTAGCTGCTCCGCCTGCTGCTCAATGAAGCTGAAACGCTGCTGCGGCTTAGTAGATAGGTAACTAATCCTCAGCATCTGTAGAAATTGTTCAATATCTTGAATACGCGTCATATAGCCAAAGGAAACGCGCACTGCACCCGTGGGCTGCCCATCTAAGAGATCATAGTAATCACCGCAGACGCGTCCGGCGCGTTTATAAATTGCATCCATGGTCTGCTCATTAAGTTGCAAGTGTCGCTGACAGGCGCCAATATTGCAAAAGCAGCCGGTACGCAGGAGTACGCGATGGAGTGCAGCCACACAGGCGACCTCACCGAAGCCCACATAGCCGCCGGAATCGGTGCGCACATTAAAGGCCACAATGCCACCCTGTTTGGAACGATCTGCATAGCCCGCATGATTGTACAGAGTTATAAGTGGTTCGCCGTTGGGATGTTTAAGCTGCAACAGCTGCTGCTCACAGTATTGTGCCAGGCCATGTACATGGCGTGAGATGCGCTCCATGCTCTGTCCTGGCACCAGTCTATTCAATGTGCGAAAGCCCTGCAGCAGTTCTACAATGGATAAAAACGGTAGCGTGCCGTCCTCGAAGCGCTCATGGAATGCGTCCCGGAACTGATGATCCATGCTGTGTGCATAGGTAAAGTTGATACTGCCGCCTCCATAGAAACGCTTACGAAGTCGCTCCGCTCCGCGTCGACTAACCAGCAACGCGCCGACACCAGTCGGATAACCGAATATCTTGTAAAAACTGATGCACACATAGTCCGGCCGATAGCGCTGCAAATCCAGCGGACTGCTGGCCGCAAATGATGCAGCATCTAAGCACACGTAATAATTGTTCTTGCGTCCGTTTACTTGGCTTGTTTCGTGTTCACACTCTTCGTTCCAGACACACTTGCCCGGCTGCTGCAAGCCCTGTCTATGTATTTTATCAATGACTGTCAACGGCAGTTTGAAGCCACTGAAGTTGCATTGAGCAGAGAAGGCGATCAGCGAGCTGGCATTCGTTGAGTCCTCTGGTGAAGCCTTCGATGGCGTTCCGGTATCCACATCGTTAAGTACGATCTCCTCTTGTGTGAGCATATAAACGCGTTTGGCTTTCACCAGCTGGCGCATGCCCAACACCGAGGTGTGATTCTCTTGGCAGTAGTGGAAGTCACCATCATTTTGAAAATCAAAATGTTCGGCGACAAGACGCAGTGCAGCCGTTGCATTGGCGGTAAACACAACATAATAATCATCGGCGCTGGTATTGAAGAATTCTAAGATTCTGTAAACAAGAAGAAGGACATTAATTTCAATATGAACTTTGCATACTAAATAGCTACTAGGACTAGCAAGATCTCTGCCAGAGAGATAATAAGAATTTTAAATTCTAGATGAATTCACTTTGACATTCATGATGAGACGATAAGTTGTATGGCAAATATAAAGATGACGTTATCAGAGATCTCATTGCAAAAACATTCCCTTGATTTAAATCATTGCAGATCTTTTCAATAGATTATATTATTCTGTACATAAACATAATCATTATTAATTTTATAAAAAAAACATTCCAGAAAAGTGTTAATTTAATTTATAAACAAGAATAGGAAGCGTGCAATAGCTATTTCTTATCAGGTTTCTGTGACATTGGAGCTATATTTGCAATAAGAACCACGTTTTGTGCACAGTTTATAATGGAATTTGCTTGTTTTTTCAAACGATAATGACAATAAAGAGTAATGTTATTTAAAACTTTAGTATTATTACTTACTTGTATCGCACCTGATCTACATAGTCCCCGGTGACGCGACAGGTATGGGGATTGCAGATAACATCGCGTTGTAGCTGCTGCGCCGCGGCTAACACTTGACTCTCTGCGAATAGTGTTGTGCCCGCATGATCGAGGTAGGTGCTATCTAATTGAATGAATGACAATTGTGAAATAGAACGCAATCAGTTTCTGATCAGATATAAATCAAGTCAATTAATGTAACGACGACTCACCAGCAAGTCTTGTAAATTCCTTATCAATGATCGCTTGTTCCCCTTCACTAAACTCCGAACTGTACTTGCTCATTATAACGTATTTTTTAATAACTCCAGCTGTTTTTTTTTTTTGAGATCCACAGAACTAATTAGAGACCGGTAATTAAATTTTTTATGGATAAATGATGCGTTATAATTTACCTATAACTTAGGAGCTATTTGTCCAGCAATGTTACATTGAACGTTATAAATGCTTCGACTGGATAGTTATGAACGTACAACTTATAGGTAAATATATATATTGAATTCTACAACAGTCTGTCGTGCGTTAAGTTTCGTGTTTGAAGAATGTGTGGAGCTCGTATTATTGCGGGAGTGTTGGAAAACGCTAAAAGCGCTTTATTGCGATCGAATATAAGTGCTATCGCGTGCATGCACTTTGGCGTTGCAATCTATCGGAACCATTTTCATCGTTAATAATGAAAACTGCAATGGTTGTATTGCATTATAAATTGAAGAATAGACTCCATTTTCTTTTATAAAAGCTCATAAAAATATTTTTTAAGCTTACATAAAGGGGTAAATAATATAATATAGTCAATAAATATAAAAAACTGGATATGTTATCGTCAAACCAGAAAACACTAAAGTCGAACCAACGATAAATATCAAATACCATCATTAATAATAATTTACAATTGTATCAAATTTTTCAATAAATGAAATCATATTGTTTCATGTTTTTAAAATAAAAATATTATTTGTCAGTGTTGCAAAGAAAGAAAAATTACAATCATCGTGAATCGTGTGACCGATACAATAATGCCTCGTACATGCAACTATCGATTGCAAACAGCTGGTTTCGATTTATTGTGACCCAAAGTTTTTTCGTATTGTGTTTTATTATAAACGTTTAAAGCTTCGCCAACTTTGTTAGCATGTCTAGGGAAAGATCTTTACGCTACGGTCGCAGTCGCACACGCAGTCGTAGTGGTAGTCGCAGTCGTAGTGGCAGTCGCAGTCGTGGGAGAAACACCGTCCGGGCTCACAGTCCCGAAGACGGCATTTTTCGTTTTTACGCATATGAGCTGGTACGAGAAAGGGTCCCAGTCCGGGCCAGACAAGATTACCAGCGCCCAGAGCAGCATGTCAGACGCAGACGCCGAAGTAGTAGTGGGAGCAGACGCAACAGGGACTTTGACCACTCACCACGCAGAGAGCATCGCGAGCGCTCACCCTCACGCAGAGAGCATCGCGAGCGTTCACCCTCCTTACGCAGAGAGCATCGCGAGCGTCCACCCTCTCCACGCATAGAGCATCGCGAGCCTTCACCCCCCCCGCGCAGAGAGCAGCGCGCGCGTTCACCCTACTCTTCATCTTCTTGTTCATCCCCATTGTCGTCGTCGTCATCGACTTCACAAGAAAATCAAGGTGGAGCGAAAGCTTTGAAGCAGTCCTCTAATGGATAAAAACGGTAGCGTGCCGTCCTCGAAGCGCTCATGGAATGCGTCCCGGAACTGATGATCCATGCTGTGTGCATAGGTAAAGTTGATTCTGCCGCCTCCATAGAAACGCTTGCGACGACTAACCAACAACACCAGTCGGATAACCGAATATCTTGTAAAAACTGATGCACACATAGTCCGGACGATAGCGTTGCAAATCCAGCGGACTGCTGGCCGCAAAGTATGCAACACAACATAATAATCATTGGCGCTGGTATTGAAGAACTCCAAAATTCTGTGAGCAAGAAAAAGGACATTTTTTTTTTTATGATAAACATTGCATACCAAAGAACTACTAAAACTAAAATCTAAGATAATAAGCATCTATAATTCTAGAGGACTTCACTTTGATATTTATGATGAGACGATAAGTTGTATGGCATATATAAAGATGACGTTATCAGAGATCTCATTGCAAAAACATTCCCTTAATTTAAATCAAACATTCCATTTAATTTAATTGGTGAACAAGAATTGAAAGTGTGCAATAGTTCTTATCAGGTTTCTGTGACACTGGAGCTATATTTGCAATTATAACCAAATTTTGCGCATAATTTATAATATAATTTATAATTTATAATTTAAGCTTATCTAGAGGAAAAAATAATATAATGTCAATAATTTTAAACTTTACGTAGACATTTGGAAATGTTATCGCGAATTGCGAAAGAACAAGAGCCAAACCAACCATATTTATCAAATACATGTTAAATAACAATTTAGAATTCCAGCAAGTATTTCAATAAATTAAATCAAATTATTTCGTGTTTTTAAAATAAAAATATTATTTGTCGGTGTTGCAAAGAAAGAAGAATTACAATCATAGTGAAACGTGTGACCGTATAATGCCTCGTGCATGCAACTATCGATTACAAACAGCTGGTTTCGATTTATTGTGATCCAAAGTGTTTTCGTATTGTGTTTTATTATAATATCTGCAAACGTTTAAAGCTTCGCCAACTTTGTTACCATGCCTAGGGATAGATCTTTACGATACGGTCGCAGTCGCAGTCGCAGTCGTGGGAGAAACACCTTCCGGGCTCACAGTCCCGATTACAAACGCGGCGGCGACAGCGACAGGCGTTTTAACGCACATGAGCTGGTACGAGAAAGGAAACCAGTCCGAGACAGACAAGATTACCAGCGCCCAGAGCAGCATAGCAGAAGCAGACATCAAAGTAGTAGTCGGAGCAGACGCAACAGGGACTATGAACACTCACCACGTAGAGAGCATCGCGAGCGTTCACCTTCCTCACGCAGAGAGCGTCGCGAGCGTTCACCCTCCTCTTCATCTTCTAGTTCATCCTCATCGTCGTCTTCGTCGTCGTCATCGTCTTCACAAGAAAGTCAAGGTGGACCGAAAACCAAGCGCAGTCCTGAAATGAGTTCAATTAAACTGCTGCAATCGCTAGAGGAGCGGCGTGTACGTGCCCAGCAGGAACGTCAGCGCGTAAAAGAGCAACTTAAGTCCAAGGAAACACCAGAAGAGAAACGCGCCCGACGCTTGCGTGAAAAACAGGCCAAGGAGATACGTAGGAGAGAGCGCATGGGCTGGGACAACGAATACCAGACCTATTCTAACGAAGATAATCCGTTTGGTGATTCCAATCTGACCTCCATCTTTCACTGGGGCAAGAAACTTGAACATGAGGGCCTCTCCAACTTATCCACCAAAACAGTAGAAGTGCTGTCGCTGCAAAAACAAATAGAGAATCGTCGCGAACTGGAAAAGGTGAAGAAGCGACGCCAGGAACGCGAGCTTGAGCGTCAAGCACGTGACGACGATGTGATGCAGCTACAGCGCGCCAAGGAAGCTGTACAATTTCGTGAGTGGCAGCGTCAAGAGGATCAGTTTCACTTGGAGCAGGCTCGTCTGCGCAGTGAGATTCGCATACGTGACGGTCGTGCTAAACCCATTGATCTGCTAGCACAGTATGTAGCCGCTGGTAGTTCAGATGCTCCATTGGACGAGGCGCTGGAGATGCAAATGCATGAACCATATGTACTGCTACACGGTCTGCAAATAGACGAACTGGAAGATTTGCTAGTTGATATTAAGGTGTATGAAGAGCTAGAGCAGAATAAGCACATCGATTTCTGGAATGACATGATCACCATTGTTGAGGATGAGCTACAGAAGCAGATGAAGCTACAGAAAACCGAGGCGAATACCTTAAACCAACGTCGCGATGGCATTCATCAAAGCGTTGTCAAGGATGTAGCAGACATCTTTCGAGGAAAGAATGCCAAACAGCTGGAGGAGATGCGTACTCGCATTGAGTCAAAAATAAGTGGACGTACTGATGGCGTCGACATCAGTTACTGGGAGAGCCTTCTATCCCAGCTCAAGGCTCATATGGCACGTGCCCGTCTCCGTGATCGCCACCAGTCGGTACTGGAGAGAAAGCTGAAGTCGCTGAAATACGCACGTGACACTAATCCTGCAGCACCCCCAATAGCAGTTAAGCAGGAAGTCGTGGAAGAAGCCCCAGAACAGACGGAACCACAGCAGGAGGAGCCGATGGAGGTAGAAGAACCTGAAAATGATAGCCCAGTTAGGGAGCTACAGCTGGCGGTACGCATGTACCAAGAAGGCAATTACAGTCCCACCTATATGCCCGAGGATGAGTTCAGCGGTCGTCGCATGACTGCCGCCGATGAGGATAGCGTTGAAGGTGGTCTTTATAATGATAGCGATGACGAGCAGCGTGTGCAGCGCCAGCGACTTCTCTATATTCACCCACTACGCTTGGAAGCTAGTGAGCTATCGACGCAGGAGGAACTTATGCGTAAAGAGGCTCGCAAGGGCATGCAAGGCGATGAGGCTGAATTTAGTGTGGAGACTACACTGGATCCAGTGCCTCAGTTGTCCACTGATAAATACCGACCGCGCAAGCCACGTTACTTCAATCGTGTCCACACTGGTTTCGAGTGGAACAAATACAATCAGACGCATTACGACATGGACAATCCACCGCCAAAGATTGTGCAGGGATACAAGTTTAACATATTTTATCCGGATCTAATGGACAAAGCGCAGACGCCTCAATACTTTCTCACGCCATGTGCGGATAACCCTGACTTTGCGGTCCTTCGTTTCCATACGGGACCCCCCTACGAGGACATTGCCTTCAAGATCGTCAATCGCGAATGGGAGTTCAGTTACAAGCGAGGATTCCGCTGCCAATTTCATAACAACATATTCCAGCTGTGGTTCCACTTTAAGCGCTATCGCTATAGACGCTAATCTCCAAATGAAACCGCACAGTACTTCTTTATCTCTTATGTCCCGATTTATATTAAAATACCATATCTTGTTCAATGTCATCTGTTTAGTCTTTCCTTTTACTCTACATGATGCTGCAGTCCTTGATGGGCGCCGCTTGCACTTGTTCCAGGGCTTCGCCACGCGCCGCTCGCTGCACCTGAGCCAGCACGCTCTGGTGCTGTGGAAACGCCAGGCTAGACAGCTTCGAGTGCACTAGCTGCTCATCTATAGTCACCTCAAACGATCCTCGTCGTCCCTGATGACAGGATACCTCTACGCCCGGCGCCGCGTCCAACAGAAACTGACGCAGCAGTTGACATTGCATCGAGAAGTTGCAGGTTCCACTGTGAAAACCAAGAAAATTGGGTCAATCCTCGTGACCAACAACTAAACAAGATTTGCACGTTAAGCTTACCAGTATTCTACGTCCACATTGACCATTGCATAAACATAAACAATCCTTATTAGGGGTATTCCATGAAATTAATTTAAATTAATCTAGATTTTCCAGTGATTAAATAAGTTGCCGAAAAAGTGATTTGTGATACTTGTCAAGGAGTTCGGGTTTGATTCCGAGATCGGGTGCGAATGTTTTGATGCCCTATAATCCAGATAGATAATGTGAATTTTGATTGCACTGCTTCAAATTACCGTTTATTGTACGAATCAGCTGTTTTTGTTGTTATTTGTCAAATGTGAAATGAGTGAAGCAGTAAAATTTCTTTTAGTGGCAGATCTGCGACAATTTTAGCTTGCGGCACTGCTGCGACCTCTGCCTAAAGAGGCCCTAAAGCTTTTATGAGGCACATTAAATGGTTTTGAGGAAATGCAAGTGATTTAACAAAGACTGCAACTATATAATTTCTCCGAAACTTATCAGGTATGTTTTATATTCTGTTTTTATTATTTTTATAATTTATATGTTGCAAGATTTGCGTGCAAGATCTCGCTTGAAATATTACCTGAATATAATATATAATTTTCGCTAAATTTGGATGCACCCTCAATTGCTCCAGAGTGAAGACACGTCAAAATCTAGAGTCATTGGTGTACTGAATCATTGTTTATTATTATTGACTACCGTTAATGGAAAATATTGTTATCGATTACATCAATCGATATTTTATTGAAATTGATAAAAGGTGATTATCGTAACACGCAAGGGATTTAAAAAACTGCCAAAGTATGAAGACGATTTAAGAAAATAACCAGATATAATACATTTTAAAGATTAATTAAATCATAATTCTGCTGGTCTGAAACCGACACGCGAAATATCTCCTTAAAGCGTTTTATTTTCGCGCAACATTTCATAATTCCTCCGATCTAAAAAGAATAATTTCTCCAATCGAATGGATTTAAGTTAATGGGATTATGCCATAAACACATAAAGATTCTTTTCCACTCTCATTAAAAGTAGGTGTTGGATGAGTCAGCTCCGTAGAGTAAAAAAAATAGGCAATCCTCGAACTTCAAGGATGGTTAATAGGGAGACATAAAAGAAGATATAAAATCAACGGCAATTGTAGATTAATTTATATTTTATACATATTACATATATACAGATATAGCTTTACTTATTTCTGGACATTCTATCAATCGGTTGCATTATAAATACTGAAATTAATCTACACATTGGAGCCTTATGCTGGATCTACAGAACTCTCTGCCAGACTGTGAAGCTCCAATAGAAATGCAAAATATACAGAATATCCTTTTATAAACTAAATTCTTTACAATATGAAATGTGTATGTGGGAATTTATGGATGTACACAGTTTATTGGAAGTCAAATAGATTAGCCTTTGTTGGCTCGGGCACGCAACAGGGTCTTGCAGGCGGCGCTGTGTGTCTTCAATGGCAGCTCATAGATCTTGTGCTCGCCGTGCACTGGTAATAGTATTGGCAATTGCTCTGGTTTTCCGCAAACGAACACATAGGGACTGTCGGATTCGCCTTGGGGAAAGACTTCACGGTATTCCTCTTGGGGTAAACAGCTGTCCACGTGTACACAGCCCAGCAGGCTGCTTGTGGGATAGTGTGTTGGGAACTTCAGGTCATTATCTGCAAGAGGCTATTAGTACAGGAACATGATATGCGTGGCTGATGGGGACTTACCATTGTAGAGTACACGATAAAACTGCTCCATTTGGGCAATGTCGTCGGCATGTGGTTCCTTGGACGTGGCTGCAATCCAAAGCCGTCCACGATGCTCGCTATACCACACGCGGCCCTCATGCTTTTTAATGCCCGCGACGAGGAGCGACGCCCAGGGTTGGTGCATGGACAGGCACTGGCGCATGTCCTGCATTTCCATCAGCTCCTTGTCTTGCACGCGATTGTAAATACGCTCGAGTCCATCATTCGCAGATGGTGCGGAGAAGCCCTTTTGCTTATGACTGGGCTTATAGATGGGTGCAGCACTCAGATTAGGCGCCAGGCACATGGACGAGTGACCGATCAGAGAGTTCTCAGGTACTGCAGATGCCTCTTTGCTGATTGCAGCTAGATGCCGCACCATCTGTTGCTCGTACTCCTTGCTAATAATCGATTCGTCGGGCAGCTCACGACCAGCGAAATCCACCTTGATCTTGCGATTGACCCGGCTGCCATGCTTAAGTTCCAGCATTTTACTCTTGAGTTCTTCAAATTTCTCGCGTTCGGCATCTGTAAGCCAGACGGAATTCTCCTGAAAGTAGTCCAGCTCGTCATCAATGACTGTCGTACGCTTTTCGCTGTTCCTATCATACTCCAGCAGCCGGTCGCGTTGCTCCAGCGCCTTTTGCAGCCCAGCATTTTCTGTACTGGACTTGCTGGATGCTTTTGGCTGTTGTGGTGGCTGCTTTTTAAGAGACTTAGCTTTCGAATTGGAACGTGTCAACGATACGAACGTAGCCATCAGCTGCTCATCTTCAGGCGTGTACACTGGGGCACCACAGAAGAGGCATGGACCGCTGCCCTCCTGCTCGCAGACAATACGTCCACAGCCAAGGCAATTATTTATCAGCGAGTGCTCGGATGACTGACAATCGCAGATACGTCGACCCTTCAGTAAAATGGTGTCACCAACCAGTTTGCCATCTTTTGAATACATGCTGACGTATTTGCTCTGCTTTTTGCCAGAACCATTTTCGGGACTTTGCGAGGAAACGGCCGTCTTGCCCTTGCCATTGCTGCGAGGCTGTTTACCACTGAGCAACATGCGCCGGCAGTTGAGCAGAAACATACGGTGCTCCTCATTATCCTCACTTAACAAGTTTCCAAAGTAGTTATTGAACTCGGCGTCATCCTTGATGTCCATTATGGTGCTGGAAATTGCAAACGGATCAGTATAACCCACAGTTATTTTCCATGGATATACTTACGACATCATTTGATCCGTTACCACACATCCCAGACATTTGGACAATGTATCAGCCAACCAATTTTCCATGTTTGTAGCTTAAAATTAAAAAGACTTAGTAAACCAGCTCACAATATAGAAACAGCTGTGAACAATATTTTTATCGATATGTCGATAACAATATCATAACGGTTAAGCTTGGGAGCATACAGATTTTCCATCAGCTGAGTTTAGGTGTTTGATTTAAAATAAAAGACTAAAATTTAATTTGTTCTTTCAAGTATATAAATTATGGTTTTTTTTTTTAAAAAAAAACGGTTTATATCTGTGACATCTTTTAAATACCCAAAAAAAGCTGAAAAAGGCAATAATATACCTACTTATTTTTGTACATTGAGCTTGATGATCTTCAATATATATATATAAGAGTATATCCAAGGGCATATCGGTTTCCTATCTGTACTTGTATATAGGTATATAATCTAACATATATCTTGTATCAATTTTTCAAAAGATTTTTCAATGGAAGAAGATCAAACTTAAATAAATTTATATTTTGGTAATTTAAAACTCAGTATTTAATGCAGTGCGCAATAAAAATATTAATTTAAAGTAAAGTATGTATATATAAGAACCGACCATACCAGATAACATAAATTATATGAACGCAAAAGCAAGACTTAAATTTAAATAGCTGACTTTTTTAGTTAAAGGGGCTTCGAACATACGTGAAATAGTGCTGGTAAACGTCAGAGATGCCACTACGCACTGAAAATGTCTGGCAACGCTCTGGAAACAAAAATATGCGAAATGCAAGTATAAAACAAAATACAATAAATATTCGTGCACAATGAAAGCAATGGAAACATTTTAAACGCTCTACCGCTCCCGTTCGTGATGTTGCTGCTCCGACTGTGATCTTACGTATAATAAATTAAATACCGTGCGACTGTGCATAAAATTGTAATCGAAGACCGAGACGCGCTGTGTTTATTTAATTGGTGTGTGTTTAATTTGTTTTAAATAACAAACATTACGATTGCCAGGCCTTAACTAAATATAAGATTGAATATTTTTTTTTGCTGTTGTTCAAAAAGAAAGTGTTAACGACTTACCAACAATAACTGCTACAACAACAACAACAAGCAGCATCAACGAAAGTCATTGGCAAAAAAATCAAAGCAGACGTCAACGGTGACGGCGACGGTGACGTCGGCGGGGATGCCTCTCAGCCTGTGTCCAGTCAGAGTCTCATCAGCAGCCACCCTAATTCGTATACGCACAGCTGTAAAAATTTGTTGTCTTTACACCCGCCCCAATGTTAAGCGAAAACTTTCATCCTCTGCCAGTTTGGCGGTTTCTGTACGGTACTTTTTTTTTTAACGGTATTCTGTAATAACTAGACCCGCTATTGTTGTTGCTGAATGCAAATTGCGTGCGTCGCTCTATCTGTTTGTCTGCCTACCTATTTCTCACTCTCTCTCACTGTCTCTCCCTCGCTCACTCTCTATCTTTTTTTGTCTCTCGCTGATGCTTCTTCTTTGCACATTCATACGCCACGCTGCCGTCGCATTCGCAGTCCCAGTTTAAACTTGACACGCTGCTCGGTTTACTTTGACCATAAGTTTGATTTGTTTTTAATAGTTTTTTACAGAGGTCTTCTTAACACGTCCGCGCTTACGTGTTATAAATTTCCAAAAATAGCCAAGTAATTAAATATTTAACAAAAAGCACAAAAATCAAAAAACAACAAAACAACAAAACAATGCAACGCCAGCAGCTGCTGCATTAAAAAGCTCTGCAATTGCCTGCGCCTGCGTGGGTGTGAGTGTATGTGTCCGAGCGTGTCTGTTTTTAGTGTGCATGTGTGTGTGTGTGTGTGTGTGTGTCTGTGTGTGCATGTGTTTTGAAGCCGGCATAACATCATAACGTCAGTAAAACAGCTGAGACGCCTCCCCCAACGTTTACAAGAACTAATTCCGTACACACAGCAAAAATGTATCGAATTGGACCAATTGGGCGTAAATCAAACTTCCATTCGCGCGAAAAATGTCTTATTGGACTCGTGCTAGTGACATTGTGCTTCCTATGCTTTGGCGGCATTTTTCTGCTGCCTGACAATTTTGGCAGTGAGCGTGTGCTGCGCGTATACAAACACTTCCAAAAAGCCGGTCCCGAAATTTTTATACCTGCTCCGCCATTAGCCGCGCATGCACCACGTGATGAGGATCCCCATTTCATTGTCGATCGTCAGCGCTTACAACGTAAGATCATTGCTGAACTGGGCGATATACTTGATGAGCCACAGGCAGCAGCTGACAATGCAGCTGGACTTGCCATTGCTGATCCAGATGCAGATGCCCAGGGCCCAGCGCCGGCACCAGCAGCACAACAAGAACAACCCGTTGGCCAGGAAGCTGCCGCAGCGGCCGACAAGGCTGCGGGTCTTCATCAAGATGACACAACTAAAAACCTTAAAAATCCTATACCCAATACTGGACAACAGCCGAAACTGCCTATGGGCTATGTGGCGGAGCATCCCGATCCCGCCGTTGAGCAAAAGCGTCTAAAAGTCAAAGAGGTAAGTGTATTTTTAAATTAACTACTTTGTTTACGTAAATACATATGTTATCACCCTTGCCCCACAACCCTCTCCATCGGTAATATACGATGATACGTGGCTCTGCCATACTCATTACTCAATATAATCAAAAACTTTATTCGTGTCGCTCTATCGCGACATTTATGTGTGGTTGCACTTCCGCGCCAACGTCTACGACGTCACTGACGGATGCTGTGACGCTGACAACTCGTTGATTCTTTGCTAATTACATGCATACATATTGTACATACATACATACATTGAGAGATAGATAGGTACCTCGTGTTGCTTAGATAGAGATTGCTTTGAATTGAATTGAAATACGACTCGACTCGAGCCGAAGCCTACGGAAGAGCAAAGATGAAGGTCATCATTCCATACGAATATTAAAATGCATCAGTCCAATAAGAACATTTCTTTTCATATCCAATAAGCATACACGCTATATATTTAGCGAGTTGTGCAACCTTTAAATGTCAATCTTCATTCTCTCTAAATGGATTCTGGGAAACACCGCCGCACCTTCCTGGACTGCCATGTCAATCGTTCAGTCTTACTATATATAGAATATAATTGAGTTCTTTTATATGTTCTATGGGAATCTCTTGTTTATAATTTTTTTATATATGCCGTTGCCTAAAATGCTTCTTATGTCGTATATTAGGGTCGATGTACTATGCGGAATGGTATCAATAGAGGCTAATCTATACATGTATGTACATTTTAGTTAGAACACTTTTTTTTTTAATGTTAAAGTCTTTAATTAAACATTTTTGAAATACCTTTTCAAAGAAGATTTGTTTATTTTTGTGACACAGTAAAATGATAAGGTTATAATGGGTTTTGGGAGGGGTCTTATATAATTTATGGTACCAGCTGCTAATTTGTTTTGTGGCGCCTGTTATACAGTACAGTACGCCCTCGATTAACGGAACGCTCAAAAGCTTAACTGCTCTGTAGCAAAATATTAATTTTATACTCATTTTTTAACTAAATAAATTAAATAAAAATAAAAATTATTCATGTTCATATTCCAAAAGTTCGCTTTATCTTCGCAAGTTTTGGCTATCAAGGGCTTACTGTATATGGTTATATATCGCATGAGACTAATTAAAATTGTATCAAGTCATTTTAAGCATTCCAATATTTTCTTCTCATTCAAATTAAAAGCAATTCCAAAGCTCTCGCTATAATTTGTTTCCTTTTTCCGCTCGTGCAGCTGTTTCCAATTAAAAACTTACGTTCATATAATATATATATATATATAATGTATATATATATATATATAGTTTATGATGTGCTTTCACTTTTTCTTCTTTAATATTATTGTTTATTGTCATTCAGCTCATTTTTTACTTCCTTTAGTTTTGTTTTGGTTTGTTTTTTCTTCTTTTTTTCTTTCTCGTGTACTCCATTGACCCAGAATTCTACTAGGCGCAGAATGCTACAAAGAAATACAAAAAAAAAGGAATAAAAAAACTCAGCTCTTAATAATTATAAACAGAATCAGCAATAAAAAACGATAATAACAAATCAGCAACATCGGCAAATATGAACGCACTCGTGCTGGCACTTTTTTTTGACTAAAAGTAGCTTATTTTAAAAGCTTAGCTTATTTTAGACTTATTGACCATTTTTTTTTTTAAACAGTTTTGTGAAAAGCTATAAACAACTGTGGCCTGCAAATGACAACCCTGCATGTGACAACCCTGCAATTTTTTTCTTGTTGTTCCACATTTTATTCATTCATTTTTTATTATCAACAATGCGTGTTGGACTAAAAATGATGAACAAAAACATTAAATATATTTTTATTAAAAAAAAGATAAAAAATAATGTTAAAATTAAAACAAAAATGCATAAAAATGTATTTTAACAATTTAAAAACGATGTTAATTTCAAGAAGTTTTCGTATTTTTTCATTATTCTGGTCCTTTTTTTAGCATAAAATTTACATGTTTTAATTAAATTTTATAAAATCTACAAATTTAAATTTTATATTATTTTATTCCTTATATTTTTTTATGATTTTATTTAAATTCCATTTGTCTAAATGTACACTAAAAATTTAGCTACCTTCTTCGGCTTTAGCTCTTTTCAGCATTAGAGTTGGCAGCACTGACGTTAAGAATAGAACGTTAACACGAACAGCGACGCTGACGTTGACGTCGCTGTCACCAGCGTTACTTTTCTTTCTTTTGTTACGTTGCCCAATAGTTTTTTTTCAGAAAATTAAATGCCTGTCGTGATTCCTAGAAGTTAATATTTGCTTTGTGTTCTTTTGATCGCGATTAAAGCAGACCGAATACACGTGCGGCAAGCGATATGCTAATACACAATCTATATAATATAAGATACAATATCAGATACAAAGATGCAGCAATTAATTAAGCTACTACTTTAGCATCTAGATTGATTCAGTTTCCCTTTCTTGTATTGTACGTAGACGTGGCGTGAACAAAGCCATTATACGATGGCCTTGCTCTGGGCTATTCCATGGTTCTATCTTTCTATGGGCTTTCCTCGGGTTCACTAATTAGCTGTATAATATATGGTTTATTTTTATGAATGAGTTCGCAATTAGTTGTGTTATTTAAACTGGGTTTTACCTAATAGATAAATATAAATATTTATATATATTTTAGAATATTATCTAAACATATTCTTAAAAATTTTATTGCAACATTTAATACTGAATTTAAAATGAAATCATTTCATTTCTTCCACTGTGGAAGGTGTGCGGCTGAGAATGTTTTTTGGCAACATCCCAGTTTGAGGTTAAGTTTGCTGAGTCTCAAGCTCAAGACACGTCACACTTTTGCAAGATATATAGTTCGAATGGAGCAAAATTGTATTCGATTGTGTTAAGTTAACTTGGATTTGGCAAGAAATCGATCTACTCTATTTGAATGGAAGCGAGGTGAAGGTAAACCTGTTTTGGTTTTGATTGTGGTTTTGGCTTTGGCTTTGGTTTTGTTAGCCGTTATTGGAATACGATTGGACATCTTTATTTATATTGCACATTTTATTGGAATTAAAGCAGATTAGTTTGTTTACAATGCACACGTGTGTTTACACATTATCAGCAGAAAAAGTTTGCGCTTAGTGTATATATATCAAGTATATATATCATATATATATCATATATATATATATATATGCGTATGTCTTACTGTTGACTTTTGATAAATTTATTGCGTCAATAAGAACTTTTGATTATTTAAACTTATTTTTATTATATGCACGTTATATTATATCAAAGGGTATAAAAAGTATACCCAGGCAGTTTGAAGGTTTCTGTAAGAACAATAATCTATATAGTTTTATATAAATAGAAATTACAAGTAATAGAAATTCTTGCCATGTGATGTCGTGACTAACAAACTAAACGCTCATAATTGGAGTCAAGAAATAGCGTGAAATTCCATAGCTACCACACTTTGTTTTGTAGTTTTAGTTATAAGTTTCGATTAGTAATTACTTTATGTCAGTGTTTCCAATTTTCCCATCAGTTTTCTAATTAAACATTTTGTTTATGTGTTCGAAAATTCTTGGAAAAGCCACGTTGGAGTAATGCTTAGATATTCATAACTTTCGCCATTGCTTTTTCTGTAGAGCTCTGAATCATTTCCCTCTATCAAATCCCCTTATCGATCCAGTATTAGCATATAATATAATATATATTGTACTGTTTATTTTGATTTCGATATAAAACAACATTTGCCTTCGTCTAAACATCTTACTCTTATTTCAATCACTCCTTAAATTGTTCCTTCCTTCTTCCGAGTCTCAGAGCTTCAGCTAAGAATCGATACACAAAACTCCTTTCGATTTCTTTGAAATGTAACTCAATAGTTTCATTAAACTTGGATCTAGCTTCTTTATACACTAGAGTCTTTCAACGATATATCGATGTATCGATATGAAATTTAAGTTTGTTTTTTTTTCCAAAAAATTCCTAAGGATTGCTTTGAAGGTATCACAATAGCTTCCTTAAACTTTGATGTATATTCTAGAGTCTTTTAACTATGTATCGATATGAATATTTAAGTTTGTTTTTCACAAAAATTCCTTGGGATTGCTTTAAAATATTACACTAAGAGAATCTTTAGAATCTTTTGACTATATACATCGATGTATCGATATTAATATTCAAGTTTGTCTTCTCACTTTATTTGCCTTTAAGGTAAATGAGTTTCACATTTGTGTCTATAGTTAAATATATAAAAAATTGCATTTTTAACACGTGTTAAACCTTTGACGACTCATTTAAGATGTGAGGTGTACGCAATGTTTGTACGGCAGATGGTTCTACAATCAATATTTATCGAATGTGGCCTATTAATAATTACTTGGTATAAACACATCTAAAGTACGTTATACAATTGAAAGCTATTAAACTATCGAAGGGTAGCGAGTATCAATTGTTGAAATGCAAAAAATCTACAGTCGATAGTTTTGAAATATCTATCGTTTAGATTATCGATATTATTATCAATTTGATTATCGAATAAAACTATGCGGAACCACATTTGTTAGTTTCAAATATGAAACGTTTCAATAAAGCGATATAAATATATATACTGTTATCGATAGTCTAAACCAAACGATAATTTGTGATCGTTAGCCAGTGCTTACTCTTCTTTAAATGAGTTCTATCGCTCTTCGCTAATTGCTGACTGCTAATTACTCTGTGAGCTTCAGGATTACCCAACGAGCCGTTTAAATAATCGTTAAAAACGCGAACAAAATAGTATTCCCATTATATGGCATAAAGTACAGCTACCATTAAAGATTCTAACGTCGTGATCATTATAATTTTAACAAACATTTTCAGGCCAACTTGAGCATAAAATTTCCATGACTGCTCATTAAAATGTATTTGTTTTTTTTTTATATCTATTTTTATTATTATTATTATTATCGAATTAATTGCGCGTGTTCAACTTAGCCTGACCAAATTTGAACATTTCTAAATGAATTTTGTCATAAATAATTCGTACAGGGAACTAACTATATAGACACCATAATAATATATATCTATTACTACAATATTTTTGCAACGGTAAGATTAAAGAAGGGGGGGGGGGGGGGGGGAGTAGTAGACGGAGGAGTCCACATTTAGAGGGCGTACCATAGGTTCTTCAGTAATATCGTATCTGTATACTTATTTATATATAAATATATATATTTTTATATGTATATATATATATATATATATATAGACAATGACACACTCATTTGGGATCCATGAAAACTGTTGTCTCTTTTGGCCGTTGCTGGCATTTAATTGGCCGAGTGCTTTGGCTTTCACAACAAATAGCGCACAACAATTTTGTGTGTTGTGCGTGTTACGCATACAGATAAATAACGAAAACGAGAAAAACACAAAAAAAAAAGAAAGAAAAGAATAAAACAAAATAAAACCTAGAATAACAAGGAAAACAACAGCAAACAGCCCGCTAGCGAAATGTGTCAACAACCGGTGGCAGCAGCAGAGACATCATTGAAATACCTGCCACAAACGGTTGCATGTTATACACACACATACATACATATGTACATATGTATTTTAGAGATTTTACGCGCTGGGATTCCTCAACCGATTTTCCTAATACCCTGTAATCATTCAATATAATAAAATTGGATAAATGTTTGTAATAGTAAGAATGAAGCAACCAATTTATGTATATATATATATATACATAAGCATGTCCTAACATGAGCTTAAGTACTACACTTGAGAATCGAGGAGAAGGGCCGTTGACTCACTTAAAAGGGTTAATTCATAGGATTGTTTGTGATGTCGAAAAAATAGTAGTAGTAGATAAAGTTGAAGACAAAACGCACTTTTGTTGTGTAAAAGATAATTTTGAATAAAGAACAATTTCAGATATGTTCCATACTATATATACTATAATTAACTATATGTATATAATAATGATATTTATAGCATATAATAATACGGTAGAAGTCAAGTTTAACGTACACTTCGCTTAAGGGTCCTCAGTTAAATACTCGAAATAACGAACAGGGGCTTACATTTAATGGTTCGTCAAACCGGACTTCTACTGTATATATATAGTTATACATATATTATATTATCGATCTGCATCAACATCTGTCTGCAGACAGTAACCACTATAGACTCCGAATTCGATATGTACTATCCTATCAGATGATGTTTTTGATGCAGCTCAAGTCTATGTTGCAAGTTTAACTTGAGCTTAGGGTATCTCTTAGTCGGTCTCAATCGGCTGGAACGTTCTTGCTTGTTTATTTTGGGCGAGTTACATTTTTTTGGGGATTGTCTTCGTTCCAGCTAGATTTTTATCATGAATGTAAAATTCCAAAAAGCAAATATAAAAAAAACACACAGTATGCGATAATCCAGACGATTTAAACATATTTTTTTTAGCTACAAAAATATTTGAATATCTCCTCGATTCCAGAGCGAAATGCAAAATATTTCTGCTTTATTTATTTTTTGTGGATTTTGATATTGTGGATATTGATTTTGTTTATTTTTGAAATACTTTAACTCTGCTTAGTGCATATTTTTATCATATCGTCTCCTTCAATCTCAATGTCTAGTTGTCATATCCTATTTGTATCAGTTCGTGATAGTTTATCATAAAGAACACTCCTTGAAGAACTTATCTTCTATTTTCTTCCTTTATTATTATTATATGTAATAATTATGATGTAACTTTATAAGACTCAAAAGGTGAAAGACAACCTTTAGCAAATTTACAAAGAGCGCAATTATAAACTGAACTATCATGTCCTATTTATATCAATTCGTGCTTATCTGTCATGTAAAACACTCCTTCAAAAACTTATCTTCTATTTTCGTCTTTAATTATTGTTATATAAAACAATTATGATGTTACTTTATAAGACACTAAAGATTAAACCCGTAGCAAATGTACAAAGAGCGCAATTATAAACTGAACTAAGTGGGTCACTGGCCCGGCAATCGCAAGGTGGGCATCAAGACTAGTGTTGACTTCAGAAAATGCTCAGAGCTCGGGGCTATTGACACTCGGTCACATCTCATCTGCATCTGCCCAGTGGCATTGCGAGCAGGACTGCTCCGAGTCCGTAAGCCACACTTTGGTAAACGCTTCGAGCTCCATGCGAGCTGCTGCCCTTTGACAAACACTCAATGACTCTAGAAGACTATTAATCCTCAACGGATTTGCCACCGGATTAACGTACAACCTAAATAGTCTATGTGTGGCCTCCAAATAAGCCGGAACGTCCGGCTTGACCTAATGGGGTTGGGCAACAGTTATCAGCCAACAACCTCATATCGTTTTATAGCTATATATAGGAGTATTTTATATAGTAGTAGTAAAAATTTACGTAGTAGTCGTATTATATATATACAAGTATATAGTAGTAGTCTGCATAGTAGTAGTATACATAGTAGTAGTATGTACTCGTATGGCAGTAATAGTATTTATAGTAGTAGTATACATAGTAGTAGTAGTTGTATTTATAGTAGTAGTATACATAGCAGTAGTATACATAGTAGTAGTATACATAGTAGTAGTATTAGTATTTATAGTAGTAGTATTTATAGTAGTAGTATACATAGTAGTAGTATACATAGTAGTAGTATTAGTATTTATAGTAGTAGTATACATAGTAGTAGTATTAGTATTTATAGTATTAGTATTTATAGTAGTAGTATTTATAGTAGTAGTATTTATAGTAGTAGTATTTATAGTAGTAGTATTTATAGTAGTAGTATTTATAGTAGTAGTATACATAGTAGTAGTATACATAGTAGTAGTATACATAGTAGTAATATTAGTATTTATAGTAGTAGTATTTATAGTAGTAGTATTTATAGTAGTAGTATTTATAGTAGTAGTATACATAGTAGTAGTATACATAGTAGTAGTATACATAGTAGTAATATTAGTATTTATAGTAGTAGTATTTATAGTAGTAGTATTTATAGTAGTAGTATACATAGTAGTAATATTAGTATTTATAGTAGTAGTATTTA
Organism: Hirtodrosophila trivittata; assembly: GCA_035045065.1. Classification (NCBI taxonomy): domain Eukaryota; kingdom Metazoa; phylum Arthropoda; class Insecta; order Diptera; family Drosophilidae; genus Hirtodrosophila; species Hirtodrosophila trivittata. The sequence continues at coordinate 4,786,386 of JAWNNK010001028.1, read as the reverse complement.
TAGTAGTAGTATACAAAGTAGTAGTAGTAGCATAGAAAGGAGTAGTAGTATCTAGAGTGAAAGTACCTATAGTAAGTAGCATTATCATAAAGTATTATATACAGAATTAGTAGTAGTAGTATTATTATATGTAGTAGCAATAGTAGTAGTTTTTTATATAGAGAAGAATATACTCGAAAAGTAGTAGTATCCATAGTAGTAGTACGCATAGTTGTAGTATATATTCGGATAGAAGTAATAGTATTTATGGCAGTAGTATAGATAGTAGTAGTATTAATAGTATTTATAGTGTTAGTATAGATAGTAGTATTAGTAGTATATTTAGTAGTAGTAGTTGTAGTAGTACATATTGTAGTAGTAGTATTATCCTAGCCGTAGTAGTAGTATTAAATGTGGTAAAAATATATACTCGCAGAGTAGTAGTATACATAGTAGATGTACAAACTCGGATATCAGTAATAGTATTTATAATAGTAGTATAGATAGTAGATTTATTTACTGTACTAGTATCGACAATGGCTTATATAAAAGTATAAATATTAATAGTAGTTGTATACATTATAAGGTTACTTAAAGAAATTTTTCTGTTGGTTACTACTCGGTATGCGATGATTACCAAAATGCTGGTTAATACTATGTACATACTAGTATGTGTGTATAAGTTCTTAGCACGATTGGGACAATAACTTCCCATTGTTGTATGCATATAGATATATAAAGCTACACCTTTGGTTATAAACATACGCGGGGAACGACATTTACTTGCCTCTTTTTCTGCAACTTCAATATTTGCATACTTGATTTATATGAATATAAAATGTCTTGAATTCGGAATTAGGAAATCGAAAAATTAGGAAAGATATTTAGATTAGGAATTAATGCGCTTGGGTTTTTGGTGGGCTTTGCCACTTGGTAGATTATTTGAAGCCATTGGCAAGTCAAGCGACGAACGCTTCTATTTGGATTGCAAAATAACCGCAAGTGGCCTCTGACCCTCGGGCATTCTCCCAGCAATTTGCCACTAGCTGTTTGACCTTTGACAGGCTGTTACCTTTGATATTATCGCAAACAACCAGCCGGCCTATGCTCAGCTATAGAATCTACATATTATACTATACAAAAAAACCAGAAACATCAGCATTAGCCCCTCTGAAAGCTCTCGTCATGCGTGTTCAGCCGCTCTGAAGTGCGGCGATGAAGCAACTGAAAAGCTTCCGCATCGAAACGAACGTAAACTCGTTTCAATGCCAAACCGTTCCGGCCCGCAACCTACGCGCATATAAAAGCTCCAGTTGAAAGCTCTATGCGACACATTCAGCAAGCGCATTTATTTTGGCGCCAAAAACTCGCGCTGCCAACTTAACAAACTGGTTTGGGGAAAGCTCGCCTTTCCCTTTAAGGGTGCGTTAGCTTCTTTGTTTACTACAAACATACACTGCAAAAAGGTAGCTAAATATGTAAAAAGTATAAAACTATTGCTGTTTCATAGAAATTATACAATTAAATGAAAACATATAAAATATATAAAATAAATAAATAAAACAAAAATGTAAAAAAATAAATTCATAAAATAAAATATAAAAAAAAGTAAAAACAAAAAAAAAAAATTAGAAAAAATGTAATTAAAAATAAATAATAAATAAAATAAATATAAAATATAAAGAATAAAAATAAAAAAAAATGATAAAATAAAAAGAGTATCAAAAATTCGTTGTGTATGCGCTGCTTGCCTCCTATTCGGTGGAGCAACTCGTTGCGACTCGCCTCTCGACTCGATTCGTTGATACGAATGGGGCTCGTCTCTCATCGGATGGTGTTCGGGTGCAACTGTTTGGCGTCCAGCGTTGGCCCCAACGGCGCCGTTTGGCCGCCTGGCCGGGTCCCACTGTCTGGTTCGCTAGCTTCTTCTGTTGATGTTTTGCTCTGGCGCGTTTAATGTCTCGTCTGCGCTTGAAGCGTCAACTCCACGCAACAATCGCACGCGCGACTCGTGTCAATCGGGCAACTTGTGCGCCACATCGTAATCGTCATTGTTGTTGTTGTTGTTTTGATTTTTGTTTTTGTCTTTGTCGTTGCCGTTCTTGTCGGTTTTTGGTGGCAGCGCCGTGTTCAAGGCTACCTGCAACAGTGGCAGCATCAGTGTCTGCTTCCTGCATACCATCTGAACCGAAAAACTGAAACAATTACAAGAAACAGGAACAGGAATCCGGAAACCCTTTGGTGGACCTTCCGCTGTTAACGCGTTCGGGTTACCTATCCTCTCTCTCTTTTGACGCCAACGCCAACGCCAACGCAAACCGCCATCGCCATCGCCAATCGCCAGCGCTACCCTTTCGGCCGGCCGAAACGCGTTAATAAACAATAAACAATGCGCTAAGAAGCCCATTGAGCCCACCCTGACGCCGCGGGTGGCAACACGCTTCATTGTTTGCTGGTATTAAGTATGGTTACCACTGCTGGCGACAGTCGGAAACGGAAGTGCAATGTGTTGCAATGACGCCATTTTGGCCATACGCATATATATATTTATATAAATATACATATATATATATATATATGTCTTTTTTTTACTGTTGTTTCTTGTTTGTTTTCGGTGTTAACATTTTAATTAAGGGAAAAGATAAATGCCAGCATTTTTTCCAGCAGCCATAAGAAAAATATATAATTAAGTTCTGCGACTTTATTTCCGGAAATTTATATAGTTGAGTGTGTTCTATATAATTTGTGGAAGTTGCACAAATTTGTACAGAATTTGCAACATTTTTTTTGCATGTTGCAAGTGCTTCTGTGAATAAATTCGCAAACTTACACGCATGAGTTACTCACAGAGGTCAACTAAGTGCTGAAGAGCAGCTGTCAAGTCTTACTCGGAACCTTTGAGATCCTTTGGGATCAAGTTCCTAATGATCGTTGTTCAAGAAGAAATCCAAGAAACAATTTTGTTGAGTGCAGCGGGTCCTCAGCAACGCTCAGATAACAAATAGAGTACTTCTTCTAAAAGTGTGTGAGTGTGTGTGTGCGTGTGTGAGTGTGTGCAGAACTTAGTCAGAATTTTCATCAAGCTGCATGCAACCTGGATGCAGGCTATCTCTTTGTGTCTCATACTTGTTGACCTGTTTTGTGAGACGATTTTAGCAAATAACCGCAGCAGTTGCGACTTAGTCACAAACAGAAGGAGCTCAAAAGGTATGTCCTTGATTGGGAGCAAGTCAGTCTAAGAGCTGGAGATACCTCCCTTTAGAATAGAAAGAAGTAGAAGCAGAGAAATATATGGACGTATTCCGATTTCGATACTCAGAAACAATTAAGTCTGTCTGATGCAGCGCAGGGGTCGTCGGCAATGACGTCGGAGCAGAATCCATACAAAGTAGAGCTTGCACCAGGGACACCCTTGTAACATGTTGTAACTTGTCTATAGTTTAATTTATTGCTTTAGATAGAAGTGAAGTTTTCGGTTTGGCATTTTATGTCGGATATTTGACCGCAATTCGTTTTAAATTTCAAACGTAGGCGAAGGCACATTCCCAATGGCATTGCGAATAGAAATTAAAATATAAACATAAATTTAAATGTATATATAAATACATGAATGTAACGAGTAGAAGTCTAGTCCTTAGGGACGCAGTCAGAGCTATCAACTAAATTTGAATTCGCGCGCAGCAGGCGAAAAAATAACCCAAAATGAAAATGAAAATAAAAATATTTTTCCACGAACTTTGTTTCAAATATGAAAAGGGGCAGGATTAAAAAAATGTTGCAAATTTTTACATAAAAATCTTTGCCATATACAAGTCTGATGTGGCTCCATCAAGTACACACACACACACACACACACACACACAGAGACAGATTGAAAGAGGCTGTTTGAAAGTAACGCATAATGCGTCATTTTTCACTTGAGCGCCATAATAACTGGACTAGAATTCTAGGCAAATGATTCTTGCAGCTGAATCCCAATCTGAAGCTAAAGCTAAAAAACCAAAGGCTGAGGCAAAGGCAAAGCCAAAGTTGAAAAGCTGAAACAAACACAGGCCTTACGGCCTCGCATACACATCCTTTGCCGCATCCTGTTGAGCCTAGACAAAAGCGTATCATGTCTGCCAATCCGTCGCTCAGACCTCCACCCTACACCCTACACCCTCCTCCTATCTACCCCCAGTGTATCTCGACATGCCCACATCGCACTCAGTGTAATTTTATATGACTACCTCGCGCTTGGAGGCGCGTGTGTGTTTACAGGCAACTCGAGTGCACTTAAGCGCTGGAAGTAAGCCAGGCTAAGCCGATGGCGGGACGATGACTATGATGTTGCTGTCGTTACAGCTACTGTTGTTGCCATTGTTGTTGCCATTGTTGTTGCCATTGTTGTTGCCATTGTTGTTGTTGTTGTTGGCCCAGGCCCAGGCCAGGATTCATCCACTTGATGAGTGGCATGCAACAAATGCAGCGCATAGTGTCGCTACGTGCGCTATCAGCAACACCAACACCAACAGCAACAGCAACAGCAACGGCAACGGCAACATATCGACGAGGGATGTATCGACTGTTCACGAGCGATAGTATCGATTACTCGATAGCTAATTTAATTTAATTGCCTTGCATTTTCCCCACGTTCCACTGCAACTGAAAGCACTTCTAAAGTCTTAAATTGAAACCAAAATTCGAGTTTAAAGTTCGTTAACAGAGTTGGTTTAATTTGTGTTCACTTTAACCAGGTTGTTCAGCATATCAAGGTCAACATTTTGTATACAAAAACTCATTTAAATTGCGAGAGTTCAATAGAATTTAGTTGCAAACAGAAATATGTTTCATTTGTGTGTTTCCTTCTGAATTTTGTTCGCTGTTAAGAGGTTTTCGACACTTGTTCACAATTTCGAGTACTTCAAGTGTAAATATATATATTGTAAGCCGAATTTAGTAAAGTTTTTGTCTGAGGCCAACTAACTTTTGAGGTTTCTCAATTAGACTCAATTTAATGTTATTGTTTGTCTAATTAAAATATTATAATTCCCACAATGAAATTATGTTTTATTGGCGAAAGCAAAAGTTGTGTTACCCGTTCTCCATGGTCACTTTTTTTTAATACTTATATATATATATATATATATATATATACAAGCTGTAATCTTAAACTGTTAGATTATTCAGACTTTAATTCCTTTGATACTCATTTGCATTAATTAAAGTTCATTTCGCTTTTCACTTTCTTTTAAAACTTCCCTCAATCAAAGTACGTGTTAAAAACGTTAAGTTTTTACTGTGTTTGGCCAACGAATCTCTTATTCTTATGGCCTTTTGTATATAAGCCCGTTGTCTGTAGGCTGCGTTGCTTAAGAATTTTTAAATTTATCTTTTAAATTGCTTTTGTTACAACTTTGGACAGCTCTGGACATTTGTCTGAATGTGTGTTTGCAGCTTGTCTGCAATTGACCATCGCTCAACACACACACACACACACACACATACAAAAAAGAAAAGTAAAAGAAAAGGAAATTAAACCAGCTCAGGACGAACTGCGCGTACTGCTCCCCGCTCCTCGGTCCTCACTTCTGGCTCCTGGGCACTTGTTTAATACTCGGAACTCGGTTTAACACCGTCTGATTTGATGTGAAGACAAATTTACATTTATTGTTGCCTGTTTTCTGGTTGTTGCTGGTTTTTTTGGGGTTTTTTGGTATGGTTTTTGGTTGGGCTTGATTCGGTTTTTGTGTGGTTTTTGCCTTACAAGCCTTTTGTATTGTAGTTTATTGACTTTGGGTTTTTGGTTTGGGCTTGTGGCTGGCTCCGAGAGAGCGAGAGCACTGAGAGTGTGACTCTTCCACACACACACACACACACACAGACAATGTCTGTGTGACTGTAAACGTGAGTTTTGGCCTTTACGTTATTAATAATTCATTGCGCTTTCCACGCCTTTTTGTCGCCAGGTCATAATTCTTGCGGCTACGCCTTAAAGTATGCTATGAAACGAGCAGCAGCAACAACAGAAGGAAACAGCATAAAAAACAAAATAACAAAAAAAATTAAATAAAAAGTCAACCCAACTCGACAATTTATCAGCGCACATTTCCAGGCATTCGTTGTGCCTCTTTTTTTTCCTTCTCTTCTATACCCTGTACCCATTGAACTTGGCTAAAAAGGATGCGCATAAATCCAATAAGAATCCCATTTAGGCTGTGCTTTAATTTATCTGCAGTTGCAGCTGGAAAGCTTTGAGATTTATCTGATAGATAAGCCTTCACTTTTAACTACTGTATACATATGATGTATGATGTATGATGTAAGATGTCTGATGTATACATACCTATGCAAAGAAACGTCTATAGGGTATCTCTTAGTCGCGCATCCTTGAGCTGAGGCTTGCAACTTGTTTTTATTATTATTATTTTACCTGTTCTGCGGCAAACTTTTTCCGTTACTTCTGTGCCTCAGCGTGTCTGTATGTATGTGTGTGTGTGTGTGTGTGTGTGTGTGTGCCACAATTTTAAGTGCAGCTGCAACTGCAAAAATTGTAAAAATCATTTGCTGACTTTTTGACCAGTTTTGTAGCTTTTTTTGCTCTTCTTTTTGCCAATACGTTTTAATTGTCAAGTTCGGTTTCATTTTGTTGCCGCATTCTGTGGCAGCCCTTTGTCACCAGTCAAACGAATTGCTGCCTGGCTGCCAAATGCAGTCGAAGCTCTAGTATCATAGAACATAGTAGTCGAAGCAGAACTTACAGCAAAAGATACTCAAATTGACGCAGCAATTTAAAGTGTCCTTTAAACAGGACTCGGCCAGCTTTAAGTATAATTCAACCAATTTAATTGAGTTTTCATCTCTGATTTATTTGCTTATCATATAAATAATTTAAAGATGTCAATGTCAACTGAACTGTGAAATGAGGGAAAACTAATTACGTGTTATTAAAGAGGATTTTCTTTGTCAAGGGCAGCTGCAAAATGGTATTGATTGTCTGACAAAAAGCCATTGATTGTCTGCTTTAAATAATTGAGCTATTGACGCCACAACAGAAACCATATAAGAGACTAACAGATACCCTTTACGAGCAGCTTTAAGAGCTATGAATAGATCAGGAATATATAGAAAATATATGGGCTTAAAATTGGCTTGAAGGGGGGATGGAGGTGGGCTGAGTTTACCTTATGCAGCTGGCAGATAGAATTGGGAAACAGTCTGGGAAATATAACCAGATCGATATATATATAGTAGACATCTGGTTTAGCTGTAAATCCTAGTTTATAGTACCCGATTTGAGGCAGAAATTTCGTCGCTTACCGCATAGAAAATTGACTGTTGAGTTCTCTCAATTTACATTTTTAAGTAACTTTCCTTTCGCCACTTGATTTTTTCTACCTTTTACGGGTTTTTCCTTTAACTATTTTTTTTTATACACATATTTCATATGTCCTATCGATTATAAGCTTGATTTGTGTTAGCCATAAAGGATACTCAGAAAGGCGTAAACTGTACGAAAATTTAATGGCTGTTAAATCGGATATCTACTATATATATAAACACATATATAAGGCAACTTCTGTCTGTTGCAATTGCATAACTACAGTTAAACCTCGATTATCCATGAGACTCGGCAGCGAGCTCAAAGCTTCCCTGCAATAGAAATGATAGTTAACATTTCATGCAAAAATTTTACTATTAATTTTTTATAAAAATAACCTCAAAAATGACATATCATATACATAAAGGATAGAGCTGAATCTAACGGGTTTTAATATCCTTTTGCTTTTGTAAAAACCTTTTTCTATCTGAATTTAATATGCGATTTAACGCGAAAATATCGATTATGCTTCGATGTGTTGGGGGTGGACAAGCTGGACAGGACAGTAGAGGGCAGAGGGTGGATACAGTTAATTAGTTTGAGCAAACTAATGTGAATATCCTGTATCCTGTATCCGGTATCCTGTATCAATAACGAAGCAACACGAAATTCTGTTTAATCTCTGTTTCCTTTGAATCGAATTTCAATTAAATTTTTGATAATTCCACGAACTGCAATAAACTGCAACATTCCTAGTAATTTTCTTCCTTTTTTTTTTATCTCATTGCGAGAAATCCAATTTAACCAACCACAGACAAAAAGGATATCACAAGCCACGGATAAATCCTTGTCCCTTTGCTTGTTCATGCTAATTTTCTGCATCATTTGCTACAGAAATATGATTTACATGATATTTCGCTGTAAAATTTGTTATTACAGATGCAGTTTTTTTTTTCATATCCATCTCCATTTTCTTTTCATTCTTTTTCTTTTTTTTGACAACACGTGTCGAAAGGCTTACACACACACACATAGAGATAAGCCAAGATATGTTTCAATGTAGAAATATGTAGAGTTTCTACGTGCAGCCAACACCTGTGCCCAGGTCTGAAATGCAAATGTGACACTTGAAGGGTTAGAGAGGAGGGCTAAAAGTAAGAAATGAATAAGAATATGGCATACAAAAAAAAGAATAGCAAATGGAGATGCCAGTTAGAGGCTTGTCAGACATGTCTGGCACTTTGCCAGTCTAAAGACTCGACTCGACCCGACCGCTCCTGGTTTCCATGCAGCGGCAGCATCGAATTGTATTTTTGGTCCTGTCAATATTGGTTTCTGCTTCTGGCTATGTCATCATTAACTTGTGTCCTTGACAATGACTAATTGAAGCCTATTTTTGTTTCTTTTAATGCTGGCCTCTACCGAGGCCATAATTGATGGAAGCCGTTCAAGGCCAAAAGGCTGATTGGGTTTAACCTTGATTGCGTCTTTTCTATGCGTTCGACTGCAGTTCGATTATCAAACTGTAAACTTTTCATATGAAAACAGATTAGCCTCTTTATATATTTCATTTATTTATATTTATATTTATATCTATTTATTTCTTTATATTTGTGTGTGTGTGTGTGTGTGTGTGTAGAGCAGTTGATGTGCGTTTATCAGGCTGGCAGAGATTTTATTCAATTCGTTTCTTATGTATCGATTTCGATTGGTCAATGTCGCGAATCCTTGCTGGCAACTTTGACCTTTGACTTTGACCATGCAGGCCACGTTGGAGGCTGCAAGTCGAATTAAATCGAATTGAATTAAACTGAATAAAAGTAACGTCTATGTCTAAAGTCGCTCTGTGTGTGTGTGTATACACAGAAGACGCAGGATACACACAGGATACAACTGATGCAATGGACAATAGACATGCACAAATGTAACTTGCGTGTTGTCCCAGTTCTTGTGGTTGTTGTTGTTGTTGCTTTTGTTGTGTGTCTTTCTGTGCAGTTTTAATAATTTAAAGTGCTGCAATGGACTGCTGGGAGCTGCTGTTGGCTGTTGGTTGTTGGTTGTTGGCTAACTGCTGGCTGACATTTACCTTTAGCCGTACCCTTTTGTTTATCATTTTGCATGTGCCCACATTACGTATACGCAACGTGAGCCAGCACAAATGTCTCTGCTCTTGAGTGCCTCGGCGAAGCTGTCCGCATGCAATTTGAATGAAATGATCCATTTGCGGGCTTTCTTTTCTCTTTTTTATTTAAGTATATTTCATATACTTAAAATTACTTATTTTAATTGAATATTATATAGCATTGTGTGTGTGTGTGTGTGTGTCTGTGTGTGTGTTGCTTTCATTTGTGTCCATGCATAAAGGATTTGAAATTCTTTTAGTTCACATTTAACACTTTATCCCTTAACAGTGGCATCTGCGTATATGGAAATAGTCAGGAACTTGGACCAGTTTTAAATTTAGTTTGTTTATTTTGTGCTGCGTGTGTGTGTGTGTGTGTGTGTGTGTGCATGCATACTGGTATGTATATCCTTTGGGGGCTTAAGAGTAGCAGCAGCAGCGGCAGTGTATACCAAGGACAACGGTTCCTGTCTGCGTGCACATATATTTTCCGGCTACGTCCATGGAAATTTTAGCTTGTTTTATTAAGCCGCAACAACAGCAGCAACAACAAATATACAATTCCCCCCTCTCCCCGTCCCCCTCCCCTCGCCTATGTTTTCCCTGTGCGCTCTCAGTCGGTAGTTGCTACTGCTGCCGCCTGAACGCATTATTTTAGCATTTTCCATTGGCCGTGGAAATTCGCTGGCTTTCAAATTTCGGATGCATTCCATTTTTGGACACGTTTGCAGAGCAGCTGCTCCTCGTTGGCAGCTGGTTTTAGGCATTTTTGGTCCTGTGCCTCCTGTCGCATCTGCTGATTTACTTTCAAGGCTCCGCCGGGACGTGTCCTTGGCTGCTGCTTTCACTCCACTCACCGCAGCTTCTGCTTCTTCTTTTCGGAGTCCTATTGCGCGATACAAAACTCAACATAATTTTGCAGATTTCAATTTCACTAAAGCGCCACCTAAATCAACAAAGCTGCACTGGCAGTGGCATTTGGCATCAGCTACCTCTAATTAGTGGAACTGCTTATGCCCTCCAGTGGCTCCTTTGAGCCAAGCTCTTAGCCATAATCTTGGGCTGACACAGTTTCTCAAGAGCAGCGCTCATCGCACAGAGGGATAATTATAATGAGACTTAGACTGCGCCGTCAATACGCGCCTCTCCTCTACCAACAAATAAACAAAAAAGGCTAAAAAGAAAACGTCACGCTAATGCCCTAAATAAACATCGCGAATATCCTTATTTATTATGTATTATTTCCAACTGCGACTAGACCTGAAACCTTTCAAATGACGCAAGAATACTAAATCTGAATCCTTGAAGCAGACACATTTCTTCTAACACTTGAGTTGTTTATTTATGTACATGTATCTGCTGCTTATACTAAACAGGACATGACAGCAGTCACCTGCAGGATGAAACCATGACCTGGTTATGTTCCTTTACGTGTCAATTAATAACTTACAGCTAGCAGCTTTGAACCCTCTGTGATGCAGATATAGAAGAAGAGTCTGGAAGTGTTTTTAGATCAATCAAATGTATAAACAGTAGATGCGGTAGCTGTTCACTTTAACCAGGTTGTTCACTTTATCGAGGCTGTGACTCGTTTAACGCGCCAAAGTTCTTTGGAATTCATTAGGCGAAACGTAGAAAGTTTCTCATATATGAGTCGATTCTAAGTGTTTTCTTTTGCTTTTCTCGCTTGCTGCTTGAAGTTTCTTGCTACATTTTGTTCAGTTTTTGGAGGTTTTTAGGTACTTGTGACCTAATTACTGGAAATAACGTGAATAATTAGGTGTACGCCCAACTGTTTACCATGTAGTTAAAAATAGTGCGTAAAGTCGAAGCGAAGTTTGTCTCTACTTTTCGATACTTCGAACAACTCATTAACTTGAACAGGCCGTGTTTCTATTAGTTCAAGTTAACGAGAGTGCACTGCCACTGATATAACAGTTATGTAATGCTTTCCTCTGCAACTGCCACATTAATTAAAATTGAAAATTCCTTCTACCAATATGAAATGAGGCAAAAAAAAGAGCTGAAAGCGAAAACATTATTTGCATTCAAAGTAAACATTTTAAAATAACAGTTATGGTCGATGGGTTGGACAAAAAGTTGATAGATTTATTATTTACATTTTTCTCGTTTATTTGGTTTTATTGTCAACAAATTTGTAATTTAAAAATCAACTTTGTGTGTGTTTTTCCTTTGTGTCAAAATTAAAAATTGCTCGAACTAAACGTAAACTGTTCGAGGGTTTTTGATGTTTTGCCAACATTCTTTCGTGCTGCCAAGCCGCCCACTGGACCACGCCCCTCTGCTGTCTGTATGGTATAATTAATGACATTTACTTGTGGACAAGATTAATAAATATTTATTGGGAAATGTCTTCATTTTTTTTCTCCTTTTGTTGGGACAACATCTGTTTGTTTTGTTCGTTTGTTCTGTTTTTTCGTTTGTTCTGTTTGTCGGCAGTGAAAAGATATCAGCTAGTAGTTAATTATTATATAATTAATAATAATCTGGCGAGCATGTGATATGTCAGACATGTTGACAGTATGACAACAAGCAAAATTGAGCTCCATTTTGTTTGCTTGCCTCAGTCTCTCCCTCAGCTATATTCATTTCCAGACTCCAATATGGATTTTGCCTATTTAATTATCCGGCACATCCATTAGGAGAACCCATCCAGATGCTAGATGCTGGCACAAAAAGTGTTATCCCAAAGCAGAGAAATAAACAAACCGGAAACAAAACAAACTGATGTATTAGCCAATTTCCCTAGAGTCGATACACAATAATAGAATTGGATATGGATGAAATATGGAATGAGCCTATGGGAATTCTGCTCACTTTAAGTACTCACTGATGATGGGTCCTTTCAGTGATGAAAGGACCTTTTGGATAGTAGTCGAAACTTTCTGCTGAATAGATCTTATACAAAGGACACAGAGCTTGAACTCCACATCCAATGTTAAAGGACTTCAAGTTTGTGGTGGCTGTTGAAAAGCATTGAAAAGTTCTTGAAATGTTTATTTTGTTTTTGACATTGTAAACTAAAGTGTTTGTTGATATGTTCGAGTCATTTCTAAGGACCTTTTATGATGTCCTCTCCCTTAACGATTGTATGCTCATATACTGTTGTTGCCATTCAAATTGATAATTTGCAACTGCTTCAATTATGAAAGGATGCGCAGAAGCGGGACTACAAACTGGGAATAGTTTAGGAGTTGCTCTGACAGGCAGCAAGGGGAGGAGGGGAGCAGCAAGGAGAGAGAGGATGAAGTAGGGCTGTGGGCTGGGGACTTTGTGGTTAGTTGCTCGGAAATTGCTGTCCACACCCTTATTGCGTATACGCAACGCTGCAATTTAATGGCCACAGCACAAAACTGCGCTATGCAAAATTGCAATTTGCTTGCGTAAATTTCATAAAGTTGCCAACGGGTAATATTTTAACAATCTCCACCGCACCCACACACACACACACACACACACACACATATACACTTACACTTACACATTCCGCTCTTCTGTATCCTGTCTTGGCTTAAATACTTAACAGAATCTCATTCTTCCCATTTCTATTCTACTCCTTCTGTTGCCTATTTGCTGCTGTCGTTGTCCTTGTTGCCGTCGCTTGTTGATTGCCGCTTGCTGCTTGCTGCTTGTTGCATGGACATCAACTAAGTGCTAAATGGGCATGTGGTGGATTGTTTGGGATAGCTGGATAGTTGAATAGTCGGCTGTTTCCCTGTATATCTTGTAATGCAATCTGTTTGCTGCTCGACCGCCTTGAGCTGCGCTGAGTAAAAGCTGTTGAAAATAATTACTCGAAAGTCAGCGCAATTTTCATGCCTCATGCTCGACTCAAGCTTGTGGCATTTTTTTAATGGCTTACACCAAGTATGAAAACTATAAGATAATAGCTTCATTCAGTCTTCTATTTTCTTTTATTTATCATAAGCAGACACACACATATATATATATATATATATACTACTTAACTCATTGAAGCTTACAAATTACTGAAATCCCTTTTGGAAGATAATTCTCAAATATTATTTGATAAACTGCTTTGTTTCCTTCTGAACTGCAAACTTAAGTATAGACATAGGTCTAGATGAGAGTATCAGGACTCTATAATCCTTAGCCTCAGCTGCATAATTCAGGTTTTAATTCAACCCCTTGGATCCAAGAATCTATCAAGGTTTAATCAGGCTCAGATCTCAGAAACCAAACTCAAGACTTTTGTGAGTCCATAAGTCTCCCACTGAGGTCTTTGATAGGCTTCGTTAATTATCTACTTAGATCATCTGTCTATAATTATCTGTCTTTAACCGAGATTATATAGCCTTAGATCCAGGCTTTCATTTAATTTCATGCCCAAAAGCCTCTAAATGAGGCTTTAAGTGAGACACAAGAAAATAAATGAGAAAGTTCTTAAACGGATTACAGCAAATCCTCCTAAACAGCAGCAAAAGTATATCGAAGTTTATGTAGAAGAGGTATAGGTTATATATATATATATATGTTACAGATATACTTATATATAGCTTCAAATCAATTAGTTGCACTTATCAACTGAATAGTGTACAGATATCCGAAACTATATCCAAGCGATTTGCAATTCTGGCCTTCACCTTAGGAACTTTATTATTTACTTCTGTTTATTTTTATTTTTTGTTTTTACTGTGTGTTTTTCGCTCTAGCTTAAATAAATTTTCCTTGGATCTGGCAACGCTTGGACGTCGGTTTGGGTTCTTGGTTTTTAAACTCGAAGTCGGATTCGTCTGGCTGTGAATGTGGATGGATGTGGATGTGGATGGGGCTCCGGTTGTGGCTGTGGCTGGGGAATACTTGCGGATTTAATTGAGCGACGTGCGAGAGCTTTATCACGCCTGCTGCACACGCAAGAATGTATCATTAACACACACACACAGACGCACACACACTCACACACACACACATCTCAAAGAAATTCACTTAATTGAATATTAACGCCTGCTGCCTAGGCGAAATATTTTTGGGGGAATGACATTGACGACAACATACAAAATTTCCCCCAGTCCATTCACACACACACACACACACACACCCAGACACCTCACACCACCACTCCGCACACACACACACACACACCCGAAAACCCTTCCAGAGCCAACACCCACTCCAACAATCTTTTTCACGTTCCATTCGTTCAGTTTGAGACACAAGCGTCATTATTTTTTTTTTCTTGGCTTATTTTTTGTTTTTTTTTTTTCTTTCTTGTTTTATTCTTTTCTATTTATTTCAATTAATGGAGCTGCGTCTTTGTCGTTTAATTAATTCGGAAGAAAGAGCCCTTTACCAGAGAATGGTTTGACTTCTTCTATACCCTGTAAATCCAAACCGAAAGGGTAGCTTATGACAAGCACGAACATGTCTTGCGGCTGATCATTTCTGGTGAATGCGACTGAAAGTGTGTCATAATTCATTTTGTTTTATCGATATATCGATAATAATCGATTGTTCATGACCACTTGCTTTATTTTATTGATGAATCCATGATTTACGATGTTACTTTTGGTGTTCATGATTTTCTTATGTCGATAAATCGATTCTAATCGATAACTCATGATGGTACTTGTGCTTTCCATGGTTCTTATCGACACATATATTGAAATCGACTATTGATGATGTTACGTATGGTGTCCATGACTTTATTTTCTCGATAAATCGATTATAATCGATATGTCATCAATTGCATTTATCGATAAATCGATTATTAACGTTATCACATGTATCATATTGTTATGAGAGTTCATCTGGGAGGATGTTTCAAGCCTATAGACAAATTTTCTAACTAAATTCTTAATTTTCAATTGATTCAAGTGAAAACGCTCGCAAAATGCAGTTTTCGATATCTCAGTCATAAAATTATTCGAATTAAACTGAGGTATAATCATATACGGGCCTTGGTACAGGGTATTATATATTCTATTCATCTATAATACGCTTCACTCAATAAAACTAGGTAAAAAGGGTATATTTAATTTGGGGTAAAGTATGTAACAGAGTATATATAGTGTGTATTTTTTGTATGTCTGCTTCATTTGATTAAACTTTAAGGGTATCTCGCAGTCGCATATGCTCGACTGGAGAGTTCTTAGTTTTTGCGCTATTCTTTTTTTTTGGATCCGAGCTCGAAATCGACAACTCAGCGCTGGATGAAGAAAGTTGGAGAAGGGGTTACTCAACTTCAACTCATGCATGTTGGTAGCTGGGGACAGGGTGTGGGAGGAGGGGGTTTAGATTGGCGCGTTTTGGGCATTAGCGGATTACATTTTCAATTTAACATGTTGAACGCATTTCAATTAGCGGTAATTAGTGACAAATTGGTTCGCATGCAAGAGCCGATTATCGAAGCGACAAGGACTTTGTACAAGTTGACCTCAAACTTGATCAACTTAAAGTTGAATATCTAATTGTGAATGTGAATCATTTAAGATAAGAGTTGCATATATCGCAGGGTATAAATATAGTCGATTGAATATTTTTGAATACATTTGCCGCTCCCCAAAAAAAAACAACTTGTGAAACCAATCAGCCAAATGAGCCAAACAAATTTTCGGCTCTTTCTTCTCTCATTTGCTTTGTGTTTGCATATTCTGTTGCCTCGTGTTTTTCTATACGTTTCGCATGCGGATCAGCCGCAGGAGTAGCAACAAGTCAATTTGCCCGTTGCAAACTTTAGGAAAACTATAAACCGCAATAAAAAGTAATAACAATTATAAAAAATACAATAACAGTATTGAAAGTTAAATATAAACTAAAGCAAGAAAGAAAAAAAAAAATACAGAGAGAAAAGAGAAATATAAAACAAACAACAACTTTACGTCATGCAAATTTACTTGGCGCAGCGCGCAGCTGCGACAGCTCAGCCAGCAGCGGCGCCAGCGCCAAGGTGAACAAGCAGCTGAAGCTGAACCAGCCGCAGCCGCAACAGCAGCAGCAGCAGCGAAGAGCAAAAGCAGCGGAGAGCGAAACGGGTGCCAAAGCAATGCGCAGAGTGCAGCAGCGCCGCTGCAGCTGCATTCGAGTTTCAGCAGCGCAACGCAGCGGACGTTGACGACGGCAGGCGGCAAAGTGAAAGCGAATCGAAGCAACAACTAAAACGAACGAACTTAAAACCGAAACAATTCAAGCCCGAGCCGAACACGAGCCGAGCAGACACGAGCGCGATCTCCGCTTGCGGGATATGTGACAGGGCCAAAGTGCAAAGTGAATAAAGAATTTTGTGTAAAACTTTAAAGACAAAGAGTGTTGTTTTTTTTTTTGTTTCATTATTAGAGACGATAACAAATAATAAAACTATCGATAAATGTTAGACGATAACAATTAATAAGGAGAAGAACAACAAAAAAAAGTAAACACACAGCTTTCCTTGAATCGGCAGCAAAATGTGCAGCAGAAAATGTTTTCGCATGCCCACGTTAATCATCTGCGGCGTTGTGCTGACTATTATCCTGGTCTGCATTACGGGCATCACTCTTACCAATAGCATCAACATATCAAATATTGTCAAGCTGCGTGAGAAGGTTGCCAGCGACTCGGCGGCGGCCAATGGGGGCCACCAGGCGGCCCAGACCCGTGCCGCACTCGTGGAGCAACAATACTCGACGCTGCAGCAGCATCATCTATCCAAGAGCGATTTAAATTACATATCGGCCGCAACACATCCCAAGAACTTGCAGCGTTTCCAGGCAACACCACAGCCGCAGCCAGCTCAACCTAACAAGATTGTCATCGAGATTGGCCTGAGAGGTGCCACTGGTGGCAGTGGCAGCAACAATGACAGTGGCATGTCTGTCTCCAGCCTGATGCCCATGCCACATATGCTGCAAGCCGCGGATGCACTAATGGAGGGTAACGTTGACTCTATATCCTTGCCAGCGGCAGTTCCACCACCCACACGTCCACCCACAACAACGATACCAACAACGATACCAACAACGATAACAACAACCGCAACCGAAACAGGAACAGGAACAACTATACCACCAGCCACATCTGATTTGATCTACAGCATTTCCGATCATAATCCAGCTGGGATTCAGTTTGAGCGCCGTGCTCATGTTAAACAGGTAAAGTCTATAGGATACCTCATCCTGATCCTGACCCCAGTCCCGACTATGATTTAAGAGATTCCAACAAGGATACGTCCTGATTCGCGACGTTGTCTGAAGTTTTTTATAACTCTTAAATTTCCATTATTTTTTTTTGTTCTTGTTTAACTGAAATTGCCTTACCTTCATTATCAACCAGAAAATGTAACCGTTATCCAATAACCGTTATAATAATATCTGATAAACAGGGCAAAATCCCATCGTCAATATTATATTAATAAGTGAGAATATTCTAGTGCTCGAGCACATTGTTGTGCTCTGTCTGAAGTAGCTCAACTTGACTATGTCTGTGCATAAAAATTAATGTGTATGATAATATATGAATATATATGGCAGTTGATATGGGGCTATGTGAATATATATATGGTACTATGTGAATATATATGGTAGTATATCATATGAATATATATGAGAAAATTGAGAACTTAAAACAAACTGAAAATCCGTATTCCTTTTTTGCCTTTAACACAGCTTTGGGCTACTTAAACGAAGCATGTACCCAAGTGTGTACCTATGTGTGTACCTATGTATGTACCTATGTATGTACCATCTATGTACCCATGTCTGCATCCATGTTTTAAGCTATGTATCCACCCTTGTTTGCACCTGTGTATTGTAGTAGAAGGTGTCTAGATTGAGGAGCGTCAACCTGTCCATGCCAAGGTATATTCCCTCTATGGAGTCCAGCGGGATTTAGTTCTGCCCTCAGCTCTCCCTTGCAAAGCTGCACTTGACACGGTCCACTACTTTGGAAGATTCGTTTGTCCCATTTAAATGGAAATATTGTCCGGATTGACGACAATTTAAATTTGCGCAATTGCAACTTAACCGTCGCATTTACAAAATTCAATTTTCACTTTTTGCGATGCGCCCATTGTTTGACTTGCGATTGTTTTTTTTTTTTGTTGTATTTTATATTTTGCATTTCGCTGTTATTTGAGCTACTATTTTTGTGTATATCCGCGTCGCTAATCATCAGTGCATTGTCATGTCAACGGCGGCCAACAACAATTCGAGAAAATGGGAAAACACTGAAAGCAATTCAATACTCATACGCCCCGTTGTCAATCCATGAAAATAATATATGGTGCATGCTGTGCTTATGATCTATTGTATTTGCTTACATTCAAGCAACTAATTAAAACAAGTGATGCCAACTGGTTCCGAAACGAATAATTAGTTCAAATGAACTGCTGAAGTTAATGAAATTTCAATCGCACTTTAAATAGAATATTTACTTGAAGTTGGGCAGAAAGTAAAGTAAAAGATACCAAAAAGTAAAATCTTTTTATTGATATATAAGAAAATATAAAATAATATATACTTGTATATATAATTTATAAATATATATATAAATAAATCTTTAGCTTATCTAGGGCCAAAGTTCAATTAGCAAGGAAAAGGTTCTTTACCCAACACAAAAAATCGTTTGCATTTCAAATGAATTAAAGGGAAATATCGTAACCGGTTCAAGTTCAAGTTCAAATCGAACCCTGAACTAGTTCATCCACATTAAAAAGCTCCACACAAATCAAACTGCACGACTGCACTTGCAACTGGGCCAATTACCAAGCAAATAACAAAAAAATTAACTATTTATAAATGACAGACGAGCATTCGCGAGTTCTCTTCTCATCTCTTCGCGCAAGATTACAATAATTAACATACTTTTAACGACCTTAGCGCAAATATATAATAATAATATATATATTTATATATAAAGCACCATATATAGCTAATATTAGATGTGGCTATAAAAATTAAGCTGATTACGCCCCGCCTCAATGGCTCTTTAATGTCATCTAAATGGGCGGCAGGTTTTTCATTCTCTACAATTATGTCACCTTCTCTTTCAATGGGGTCAAGCTAAAGTTCACTCTGCAGTTTTTTAGCCCTGCAGCCAATCCCAATCCAATATAGACTATATATATACTATATATATATATGTATAGAGTGTAGTTCTAGGAAAGTAAATATGTTCAAGTTGAAGATATTTACAACCCTGTAAAGTATATAAATTCTTGATCCACATTAATAGTCGCGTCGATCTAGCCTGCCAAGTCTATACACTACCATATCGGGTATATAGGTTTCTATATGCCTTGTTTTAGATCTCGACAAAATTGATAGTAACGATTTATGACAAATATTTTAAATAATAGTTTCGTTCGGATAATAAACACGGAAGTCACTTAGTTAATAGTTCTCCATAGAAAAGTAGGGGTAGTCAGCAGTTGATATACACATATGTTTATGTGTAGGGTATCTAGTAGTCGCATATGTTGAATGTAAACATTCCTGCTTGCTTTGAGTGCAATTGAAAATGCAAAGTGAATGGAAAAGGTTCTAGGTGCCAGTCAGTCAGACAGATAAACAGAGAGAGAGAGGGAGAGAAGGAGAGAGTGTGAAAGAGTGAAAGAAAGAGAGGAGGGAGTGTGAGTGTGAGTGTGAGAAAGAGGGCGAAACGGGGCGTATTGTGAGTGCAGTGAATGTTGTTGAATGTTTAATGCTAAAACCTCAACGCTTCATCCGCCGCATGCAGCTGCTGCCTTCAACCCACTGTTGCATGCCCCTCTGACCCCAACCCTGCCCCCCGCCGGCCAATCGGACAGCCATTCGCTCAGTCAAAAGCCAACGCTAAGCCAATTAACTTTGCAAACTTATTCCGTGTGAAATTAATTACTTGATTTTTAATGTATATATATAATATATATATAAAGCTATGTGGCTGGTTTTTGTTGTTTATTATAGTTGTTGATTTTGTTGTTTTAGCTGTCATAGTTGTTGTTGTTGTTGTTGTTGAGAAAAAGATACACAAACAAATTAAGCTGATGAATTTTTGATGCGTTGTTTATTAATGCACCACGCTAATTTTAGCACTTCCGTTTTTAATACCAGCACTAACTTTTGCAATTAACTGTAAATATATGCGATATATCTATGAATATATATACATATATACATATATAATCAATATATCGTTAGACCCAATTAACATAAAGATCGAGTCTATATATGGAGTCTCATATCATAAAGTATCTTGTTCAATGATCAACGTAAGCTCAAATCTCTTTCTTTGACAAGGACTCTCAAGGATATGTATACATTTTTTGCCTATTTCTTATATGTTATTTTGTTTCTTGAGTTTATGAGTTGCTGTTGCTGTTGCTGTTGCTGTTGTTGTTGTGCCTGCCCCAAACGAGCTGCCACTTGACAGCCTTTTGAGTCCTGCCCCTAGTTGCAAACGTTTGGGGTCCATACTTGTACTTGGGGCTTGCTTGTTATGTTTTATTTAATACGCTCATTTATCATACACAGCTCCCCATTCATACATATACACATATACATATATTTTATATATATATGTGTGAGTATGTATATTTTCTGGCCTAGCCCCCATATTAGAATTAAGGATTTTGAGGCGCGGCGTCCTTTTTCTATGCCGCGAGGGCTTGTAAAAAGTTTCTTAATAATAAATTGCTTAACTTTTAGGTAAACAAAATCACATTGTCTCCCAATGGTATCCTGTTTTACAGGACCTGTGCAGCCACTCCTTAGCACTTGTTAAACACACGCCTACGGCTCAACACGTCCTGCAGGCGTTGGAGCTCTCCTGATCCTGTTCCTTAAAATAAAATTTAGAATTATTGCCAGCATTGCGCCAGGCATCCCCTTTGGCATTGCTTTCAAAGGACTTGCTATTGTTTTGATATTATCTATGTGCCAGCCACAGGCCAATGCCAGGAAGTCACTGTCACACAGGATATATCCTGTACTACGATGTGTCCAACTAGACAAAGTGTATTTGCAACTCAAGAATCAGCGTTGTACATTATTGTGATGCCCATTGATCCTGGCGAACGCCTTTGAACTGCTTAACAATATCCTGTTTCCTGTTACAGTTCCGCTTCCCGTTTTCCGTCTCTGTTTGTCCCTTCGGCCCACCGGGTTGTCATTTGCATTCGTCATGCTGGAGCATAATTTATAAGCAGCCTCTTTAAATGAAAAACACGCGCTAGCAGCAGGCAGCTCCTGTTTGTCCTGGTTCGGAACCAAACCGAATCGAACTAAATCCTTATTTTATTTTCTCTGCTCTTTGTTCTTACAATTCTTATATTTACTTTTCTTTCTCTTTCTGCCTTTCTTTTGCAGGTATGTTGCAACTTTTACCTTCCCGGAAAGTTTTGGTTTCTGTTCCTACAGCAATTTCAACATGACAGGTAGGTGAGGTGTAAGCCAAATAAGTAAGTGTAGGAGGGTAGGAGGGAGGTGAGATAAACAGGAGACATGCCGCTGACAGTTGGAACAATAAGCTACAATTTGGCGAAAAAACGGATATTGCAAAGGCATTTACTTTGCCTAATGTCAAAGAGGCATCATCATCGTAGGCAACCAGGGCAAAATGAAAGTGTCCTTCCTGTGACTGACTAATGCGAAAATGTAATGCCTCAATGCTTTCAATTATGTTACCCAGCTTCTAACTACGAGAGCGACAACAACAGCAACAACAACGTTGACAAGAAAGAACAAATGACAAGTGCAACAAAAAGTGTAGGCAAATGCCTTTGGTCCTTGTAGTCCTTGACAGGCATCGGCATTAGGAAAAACTTTTGTAAATTTATGACAAGATTTGTAGGCAGAGAATTTCACACGAACTAACGATGCAAGGGGGCGTACGTATACGTATACGTATACGGATCAGAGGACTACACTGCAAAAGATGGGGGAAGAGCAACCATATTCGTTGCATATTTCTTTGGCTGCCAATCGGTTCTTGTGGGTCTTCAATGTTTCGGGGACGAATGTAATCATTGTTCAATACCGGAAACTATTCAATTTCCGCATGACATGAAGCGTGTACAAAACAGGCCAGAGAATACAAAACAGACAGCAGCACGAATTGGGCATAGGACACACAGGACACATGCAAGGGGCAGAGGCAGGGGGCAGGCAGAGACTCTGGCACAGGACGCAGGCACAGACAGAGACAGAGACACAGGCACAGAAACAGTGACACAGACAGAGACATGGCACATAGGACATAGGACGTTGATGACAACACTGAAGAAGGAGCAAGAAGTGTAAAGAAAAGAAAGCACGAGAGAGAGGGAGAGGGAGTACGAGAGAGAGGGGAAGAGTAGACAAAGACCTGCCTAACAGCTGCTGCTTGTCTCTAGAGGTAAACGCGTGTCGCATTTACACGACACAAATCCTAATGAAAAATCTCAGGCACGCAAATTAAACATGCACAACAAATCGTTAGGCGATATTCGTGGTTATCGATTTATCGATAAAATTATGGTGTTCTCATCTCAGCTGAAGACGATTACGTAGAATATAGAATAAGTTCGTGTCATGAGCTGCTACTAACTAACTGTCATAATTTCTTCACAACAATTCGATAAACGCTATTCCTAAGTTACGATTTATCGATAAAATAAGTTTGTTATCATCTCAGCTGAAGACGATTACGGAAAATATGGAATAAGCTCGTGTCATGAAATGCTACTAACTAGCTGCCATAATTTCTTCAGAACAATTCGATAAACGCTATTCCTAAGTTACGATTTATCGATAAAATAAGTTTGTTATCATCTCAGCTGAAGACGATTACGGAAAATATGGAATAAGCTCGTGTCATGAGCTGCTACTAACTAGCTGCCATAATTTCTTCACAACAATTCGATAAACGCTATTCCTAAGTTATGATTTATCGATAAATTAAGATTGTTAACGTCTCAGCATAAAACGATTGCGCACTATATATAATAAGATCGTACCATGAGCTGGAATTAGCTGGAAATATGAAAGTATATACATACAATTCGATAAACGCTAGTCCGATTATTGCGATTTATCGATAAATTAAGATTACTCACAATTTAAAATATGCTCGCAAGACGAGCTGAAACCAACTCAAGATTTTATTGTTTCTCCCTAACAATTCGATAAACGATATTCAATATTTTCTTGTCATCGATAATTTAAGATTACGCACAATATCCTCGTGCTCGTGTCACGAGCTGCAACCAACTCCAGCTCTGATTATTTCCTTACCACCCCGAACCCCTATCTATTTCCTTCTATTTCCCTCCGTTTAAGCCAGCCACCTGCACTGCTTGGCTGTGGCTGTGGTTGCCCCTGCGTCTGCCACTGCCACTGCGTCTGCCACTGGCGTTGGGTCTACGGCTTCTTATTGTTCGTTTCTCTTGCACGCATTTTATCAGTGATTGAGTTAAGAGAATGGAAATTGCATGGCAGCTGAATCATTTCGAATGTGGCTCTAAAATGGAAAGAGTAAGAACAGGGCTATAAACGCAGGCCAATTGGTTACATAAGTTCAGGCTGCAGTTTGCCGCAAATATCGAATTTTGATAGTAATTAAACTTGAACTTAAACTCAAACTCAAACTCAAACTTAAACTTGAACTCAAACTTAATCTCGAACTTAAAATTCTACAAAAACTAATGCAAAAGTATCTGAGTATTAGTCAAAGCCTTTTTCTCTGTTACACTTAAAAAGCAAGAAAGAAAAAAAGTGGGGGGGGGGGGAAACAGCAAAGAAAAGTAAAAAGTTTTCATTCAATTAGATGGAAACTATCTTTAGCTATGTTCGAGTAAGTGAACGTTTGACAGCCATCGATTTGTGGCAGCTGCATTAAGCAGCTCACTTGCTATTGATGCAACATGCTTGCTGCTTGCTTGCTGCCACTGCAAACTTTGTCCAATTGCCACACACCACCACCATTTGTACTTTGCACTTTTACCCAGCCTTCTACCTTCTGTGCGTCTTCTCCTCTCTTGAGTTCACTTAAATTGAGTTGATTCGACCTGTTCGTTTTTCGTGTTTGGTTTGTCGCTTGCCAAGGGAAAAGCCAGCGCCAAAGTCAACGCCAAAGGTATAGGTAAAAGCCAATGGCGAAGCTTAAAGCCAAAGCAAACAACTTCTTAGTGCTTTCCGTTGCAGCTGCACTCAGCGAAAAAAAACGAAAAACGACAAAAAATCAACATAAATATTTCTATAAGCAGAAGTTAATTTAAACGTTTTTCGAGATTATTTTTCATCCAGCTTCATCAATTTTTCTACCTCCAAAACTTCAATTGAAAAAGCTAAAAGCTTCCTTAACAGACAAATATATCTGAATTGAGTCTTTTTTTGATGCTGATTAGGAATGTATATACTATATATGATTACAGTTAGTTTTTTCTACCTCTCTTAGACAACTTTATGTGCTTCTTAACAATCGAAAATCTGCTTTAAAACTTACTCAAAATCCATTTTTAAGTTCAACTTTTATAAATTGTATATTAACTTTTTTTCTTAGCTTTTAATATAAAAATCAATATATATCTTTATTAATTAATTAATAATGTATTTATTTATTAGTAAATTTATTTTTATTATAAAAAAAAAACACCTTTAAAACGTATTCAAAATCCAACCTTTAATTTATTTATTGTATATGAACTTTTGTTTTCAACTTTTAATATAAAAATCAATGCATATTATTTATTATTAATTTTTGTTATAGAAGTTGAAAATAAAAATCATTTTACAATATAAAAAAAAGTAGACTTTATTTTTTTACAAATAATTTTTTTTTGTTTAAAATAAGAATTTATTTTTTTGAATTTAATGAAAAGAAACCAAAAAAATTTCTTTCTTTATCTATGGAATATTTACATATCATTTAGTAACTATATGAAATATCAACTAAAAGGAGAACAGATCTATAATTTATAATAAGCTTTCGAACTGCATATTTCTCTGAGTGTAGGTGCACAGGGACAAGTTGGGGCTTTGGGACTCAAATGGGACGTATCAAGTCAGGACATGCACTCCACAAATGTGTGTGTGTGTGTGTGTGTGTGTGTGTTGTTGTGTTTTAAAGCACCTGCAGCTATTGTTGTGACTGACTTTTCGCACACTGACATACACACACTTAAGCACACACACACACACAGACACACAGAGACACACATACAGTGACAGCGCGAAAGTTACCCCCATTAGACACATGGGAAATGTATACATATGCGGCTTTTGGTATTTCTTACCTGTTACGCTTCGTTAACTATTTGATGGTATAAAAAGCTTTTGGCTATCAATCAACTTCCCCCTCGCTCAATTATTTAGTGCATTTTGCTATTTAAAGACAGGACGAGGTGCTCAGCAGCTGGCGTACAGGCAACGTGTACGTATACGTATACGTAATGTCTGTTGCCTGGTTGATTGGTAACATGTAATAGCATGGAGATCCTTCATGCGAAAAAGCAGCTGAGGAACAACAACAAGGACATCAACTTGCTACTGTACAATTAAGTAGCTAATAGATTGGCTAAAAAAAAAGAAGGAAAGTTAAGAGAAAGAAAAACAAATATAAGCGAAGTGAAAGTCAGCCAATGCAGTCGCAAAACTAATTTCTCATCTGTCAAGGAGCTGCCAGGCATTCTCATAGATCATTCGAGACAAAGCATTTATGTAGTTGTAGTACCAGTAAATGGATCTATCAAAACTTTCCAATTGCTCGGGACAACATTTGGCAAACGGGTGTTTTACGACTATTTCTAATTGCTCCTACCCAGTCCAAACCCCCAAAAGGGTCAAAACGCAGTCCAACTCAATGAAAGTCATAGAAAACGGCAAAACGCAGACACTTAAATTATTGGCCAAAGAATCAGACAGTTTGTGTGTTTTCTGTGTTCTGTGTGGCTCGTTCGTTCGTGTTTAGCACAAGGAAATTGCCAACGATAAAAAGAAATGTTTTATGGTCTTGAGTTCCAGTCCAGTATATACTATAACTATGGCTATATATAAGGGAAGGGGCTATGGCGGCACACGCTTTGGCTCTTAGGCATGTGAGAAATGCCTATGAATTGGCCATAAAAGCGAAAAGGGCTGGCAATTTCTTTAAGGGGCCCCCCAAACAGACAGCACTTAAAGCCTAAGTGATAAAGGAAAATATATATTAAGGGTCTACCCACTTTCGGCCAAGTACTAGCCAAAGCTAATCAATTGGCTGGCATAACTTTGAAAATACCTTACCATGATTTCCCAATTTCCCAACAACAACAACAACAAGGGAAAAGCGAAACGAAATTCTTTCTAAGTGCTGCTCCACCTGCGCTTGTCTGCTTTTCTTGGAAAAAACCTTAATTTGCAACTGCAAAATGCTTTCGTCACCCGCTGCTCCAGCCAAACTTTACTTCAAAGCCAAAGCCCCAAAATTACTCCGGAGCACCAGCTGAGCTCAGGAGCTTCCAGTGCTCCGGCTTAAGCGATTGCCTAGCGTTAAATTTTTCAATTACAATCCCACACTACGATCTGCGTGGGTAAACAGCTGCTCCGATTTTTCCTAGTCAGTGCAAAATATAATCAAAGTATAAGCGACTGACACGCCCACACACACACACAGAGGGAGATAGGGAGAGAGTGCGAGAGGGAGATAGTCATTGTCATAGGCATCTCTGGATACTCGTAAAAAGTCGTCGCCTTCATAAATATGTGATGAGTGTTCTAAAAACAAGACAGAGCCAAAGAAACAGAGTAATAGAGCAGTCAGCATACCCTTTTCTTGAGGATACTTCATGTCAGAGATACCCTGTAATCTTTTGACTTACTTTTTTACTAGAGAAAATAGGTAGAAAAAAACTGCAGAAAACTCTAAAAGTACAACTCAAAAAATGCTGTTTAAGATATCTATGTGATATATCTCTGATATATATCTATATATATACATATATGATAATCTCTAGTTGTCTCCTGGATAGGCATTAATATACCCTTCATGTATATTCCAGGCTTACAGGGTATTTGAAGCGAGTCACCAGTGCGGGCGGGCTGGGCTACCGCAGCATCAGCATCTACAATTCGAATCCATTTTGTCTGATTTAACAACTCTCTAGATATCTGTATGCATGTGTGTGTGTGTGTGTGTGTATATATATGTTTGTATATATGTGTGTGTGTGTGTTGTATATGTAATATGTGCGGGTCAAGTGGAGTCATCAAAGCTGAAAAGTCAAGTAAACTGAGTATTTATATTCTGTACTCTCATACGAGTACTCAGAACCTGATGAAAATGGGAAAAGTGCGGAAAAATGGTGAAAATGCACGAAATGGATATAATAAAGTAGTCCAAGTTTATGTCTAACACCCAGATGAAGGCATTTCCTCCGGATCCAATCAAATTAATAACAACTTTTGGTGAGCGAGTTGTAAATTGTGTTGTAGATGAAATAGAAAGTGAGGGATGTACTTTAGATATGGGATAGAGATATAGTAGAGATAGATATAGTAGAGATAGATATAGTATAGATAGATATAGTATAGATAGCTTTAGCTATAGAGTATTTGCTTTTCAATATACCTTTTCCATTTTGACCCTCTTATGATCCATGTTGATTGCCATTGAATCTGAACAGAAAATGTTCTGCAGCTCGTGAGGAATCTTTCTTAAAAACTTTGAGATAATCGTTACCAACAACAATAACAACAAGCATGACAACAACAACAACAACAATAACAACAACAACAATAGCTGCAATAACAATAACAACAATTGAGATACTAAGAACTTTGAAGTTTTTCTTTTTACTGAAATGCCAAACATTTCAAAGAACCATTCAAGTCGTTGTTGTTATACTTGTTCTGCTTTTCTGGCTGTACCGAAAACTTTGGGTCGTGAAGTGTTTATGTCTGGCTTTGTGGTTGTCCACTGCAGCAACAACAACAGCAACAACAACACCAACAACAACAGCAACAACAACAACAGCAGCAACATTTAGCTGACTGGCAACACCCGCATGTCAATGGAAATATCAAGAATATCCTTTGACCCTACGTCTACTACGTTGACCCCCATTTATGTTATCATCGCAAAGCCCCCTGCCCCTACCTCTCCACCCCCTTCTGGTACGCCCCTGCAACAAATATTTGTTTTGCGTTGGGCGACTGCTTAATTTTTAGTTTATGTTGCATAATTTTAGGCTGCGAAGGTCATCTGCGGAATTATAAGTAGAATGATAGAAGGATATGGCATCTTTGAAATTTTTTGCTGACAGCATCGTCGAAAGCGCTTACCAGGACGTTCAGGGATAAGGACGATGATGTGTGTTATCTGAAAATCTGCTACTTGGGTCTGGGTCCTGGCTCTTCAGGCGCCAAATCAATGAGCGGCGGGCAGGCAGGAAATCAGCATTAGAAATAGACACAGAAATAAAAGTAAAAGTGGAACCCGAAGGAGAAGGACAAGGAGAAGTGGAAGGACAAGCATATAGTCTGGTGGTTTGAGGTGTTCGGTGTCATTGCCTTTTGGGGCTCGATGCTCAATCACTTGATTGACAGGACAACAGACAGCAAAGAAACTAGCCGACAAACAGTTGGGCTTGACGATGTTATTAACAACACCAACAAACATACACACGCACACACACACTTGAGCACACACCCGCACTCACATACTTATAACGTGGCTTATATTTGAGTTAGGGGCAGGCACCTCCAACCACCAGGAAAATACTTGATTACGCAACGAATTGAGCTCGTTATACGAGTTTATCATATGCTTCCATAAGTTTATGTAACTCAAATTGCCTGCCAAGCAATGAATAGACCAGTGTATAGACCAGGGGATAGACCGAGGGATGGATCAATGGTTAAACCCAGGGATGAATCAAGTCTTACGCCAAACGATAGAGCCGTGGAACGACCAATGAATAAAGCAATGAAAAGACCAACGGATAGACCGACAAGGACTAGTCCCGTGGATAGGCCAATGATTAGACCGAGGTAAAGTCCCAGAGATGGATCAATGGTTTGACTGAGTGATAGCGCAATCGATACTACAAGAGTATCGACCATAAGGAGAAAACCAATGGATAAACCTATAGAAAGACCAACGGATAGACCAAAGGATACCCACAGGGACAAATCAATGGTTACACCAAGATATAGAGCTGTGGAAAGACTAATTAATAGACCAAGGAATACACCAAGAGATAGACAAAGGGATAGACCTATAGATAGACCTAGTGATAGTTCAAAGGATATACCAAGAGATAGGTCCATGAACAAACCAAAGGGCTAAACCATGAGATAGACCGAAGGATAGACCTATGGATAGAATTGTAGATAGACCAAGGGATATACCAACGGATAGGTCTTTGAAGAGACCAAGGGATGAACCAATTGATAGACCAATGGTTAGACCCAGGGAAAGTTGTATGGATAATTCAATAGATAGATCTATGAATAGACTCAATAATATACCTATAGATAGATTATGGGATAGACCAAGAGATAGACTAAGGGATAGACCAAAGGATAGACCTATGCATAGACCAAAAGATAGTTCAATGGATAGATGAATCGATGTTATCATAGATAGACCTATGGGTAGGACTCAGCGATCCCAGGTAATCCATATTCCACGAATGAAAATCTGAAATGAGGGCGTGATTCCTGATTGTCCCCTGGTGACACGAAACACGTTCCTGATCTCTCTATCTCACACTCATCTCATCTTAATATAACTCATAGATATGCCAAGTGTATAAATGGGATAATTTATTCAACTAGTTGAAGTTCTGTGTGTGTGTGTGTGTGTGTGTGTGTTGAAGTCCTTTGCCAACTCAGCTCTAGTGCATATCCTGAATCTGATGGGAACATGCTCATAATCGATGACATAATCGAAGGCAAATCGCAACTCACTCGCTGGCCATAATTTATACCATTCTATATATACATATATTATACACATGTGTACATATATATATAGCATATAATGTATGCTATGTGATGTGGAATCACCTGTGCTGAGAGCTTGGTAAATGGCATTTGGGCTAAAATCCGATAGTCATAGCAAATGTAATGCCAAATGTAATTACTGAATGGGTAAAAGCAATGAAATGAATTCAATTACATATCCTGTAGCTCCTGCTGCTCCTCTCCCTCTCCCTCTCCCTCTCTCTCTCTCTCTCCCTGCTCTTGTCTACCTCAGCCAAGCTGTGCCCTGGACACAGAGTCTTCTGTTGTTGGCCACAAAAACGTATGTGAAATACATTCATAAGGCCGCTGTGGCTGCCTACTCCTCTGCCGGATATGCACATTAATTGCGAATAGCAGTGCAACATGCAACATGCAGCAGGCAGCAGAACAGAGAATGCAGCAGGGTGCCGAGTGCTGCACATTTTGCTGTTGCTGTTGCTGTTGCCGTTTCATTGATGTGGCATGGCACTGGCAGTGGCAGTGGCATCTCTGGAATCTGTTTTAATTAGCGCAATAACAAGCGATATTTATTCATTAATGCCAGGCAATGGCCAGTTGTCCAGCTGTCCACTTGTCCACTCGTCCAGCTGACCACTCGTCCAGGGCTCCTTCCATTCTGCTGCAATTAGAAATTTGATATGCAAATTTGCTTCACAAGGGAAGCTGCAACAATAAATCATATTCATAGCTTGCCAGTCGAGCGAGCATTCAATTTGCATGTTGCATATTGCTGCATATGGCAGGCTTTTCCCTTGCCTCGCCCCCCTTTCCCCCCTCCCAGCCACCCTTCAGCTACTGTTTTTCGTTCTGCTTCAGCTGCTTTGCAGCCATCGTATACAGTTCTATTAAAAATCTATTTAAAATTATGAAATAAATTCAAGCATTTCTTTTAACTAAAATATAACTTACATATAATAGACGTATCGTATATATATATATATCTAGAAAGGATAATGGAAAGGGGAAAGAAGCAGAGAGTAGCTTAAATATTGACAAAAGCTTCTGCCTTACAATATTTTTAGTTACTTTTCTGGCAGTTTTATATGTGATCAAAGATGACGTCAGTTTCGTCTTTATTCAGCTGGAAATAGCTTTATTTTTCTGGTATGTGGGCTTCAAATGAGATTCAAGAGATTCAAGCGAGCGATTCAACCTCAATGTGAATAAATGAATGAATGCTTTTGTGTTTGAAATTGAACTCGAAACAGAGAATAAAATGCTGCTATGAGAACCTTCAAAAACAAAGCAAATTAAAATTGAATTGATGGGAAATTGGGAAATTCGAATAACTCAGCAACCAGTCGAATATTTTGAATACTCTTCGCTTTTCCACTCAATTATTCAATGCAATTCAGAGCACACTCATTTCCTTTGAATGCTGGTAAACTCTACTCAGAAATGGTAATTTGTGGCGCAAAAGTGAAATTGCTTAAAAGGATTTACAACAAAAATGTAAAGCTTTACACTTGTCTACATAAAGGACCTTTAATCCTGGTAGAATTTTGCATTAGTTTTTTTCTTTTTTATGATTTATTTACAGTTCTACAACATTTGATAATAATCGCCGCATTTACTTGTTTTTAATGGAAAAAGTACTCGCAGCTGCTGAGCATTTCCAGGAAAATGCCAGCGTAATCCTTTTTATCCTGAACACATTCAAATGGAAAACTATATATATAAATGCTATGCACGCTAGTTGGCCTTTAGTTTTCGCACTAACAAGGATTCATCCAGCTGCTGAAGATGCCGCAGATTCGCAGATTCAAACGTAAATGTCAATGGTTGGCATTTCGGACAGAGATTCCATATATATATAATATATATAGTCGTATATTCTGACGACCTTCAAACAACTGCAGCGCGTAGTTAACATTTTTATTTTATTTTTAGCAATTTGAACACTCGCATAGCCTTTGAGCCTCGCCCCATGTCAAGCAGTTTTATATATACGACTGACTATACATACACTATATATATATATATACGAGTGCGAGATTGAGCGACAAAAAGTGCGAAAAATGATATAATAAATCAGTTTTTATGTTGTGAAATGCAAATGTCATCAATATACGCGAGTCGCGCGCTCAATCCAAATGCCAGAGGGAATATTTGCTATAAGAGCAGCCAGAACGAAACTATTAAATACTAAAAATAAGCAAAGAACTTACGTGAAGTGAAGATATAGAGTAAGTTAATCGATTGTTGAACGATAACTTGCATATCGATAAGGCAGAAAATTAATGTTGGCCTCGTCAATTGTTTTCCCTCTCTTGAAGTTATCATTTCAACATTTGCTGCTCAGTGTAGGGTATCAAAAAGTCGTGCTTACTTCTGGTACCACTCCTTATAGTCTACACAATCCACAACCTACAATCAGTAGCTATAAAAATTGTCATAAAACTGCCAAAAAAAAAAAAATATATATATATTTTTGGCAAACAATTGCAGCGAAAATAATTGTAGATTTTAACAAAGAACAAAAGAGAAACGCAATTTTAGTGCAGTCAATGGAAATGTTCGATAAGACTGTGCACAAGGCTATAAACGGAGCTACTACTATTTTCTATTTTCCAGAGTTTTCTTTCGTTTCTTTTCAACTGGTTTTAGACGAATGCGAATGTTTTCTGTCTTATCGAGTTATTAGATCAAAGCTCTATATGAATCCAAGAATTAGTTGGTGCTTCTCTTCGCTCACCTCAAATAAGATATGGTACAGAGAACAGCAACAGGTTGTCTGATGTATCTGAGAACCTGCTAGGAGACCTGCCAGGACATTGTCAGGCTGGAGGAGGATTCGTTGTCTGTGAAATGAGCGCGTTTAATGCGTGTTAACTTCATAAGTTTATTGAATTTGCTGCCACAATTCTCTTTCTCTTCAGCTGCGTGTCTTACAAATTATCTTTGACTTTCAGCATAAAAGACATTACGCATACGCCGGGTAGACAGAGCCGCACAGCAGAGCACATCACGTATACGCCGTGTATGCAGTAAATATATTTTGACGGGTCGCCTGAACCGACTAAGCTGAAAAATCGCTGGGCGTGAAATCTGTTTTCTTTTGGCAATTTATTTTAAATCGCATATTAGCACGCTTTAATGGGCTGCCCCTCGTCCAGGAACCCCCCTGCCCCCCCCCATCCCATCCCAATCACAAACTAGAGTGTATGCATACATAGAGAATAAAACATATTTTTATTTATGACAGCGCATAAAAAATAATACGCAAAAGTTTATGGCTCGCCGGGCGCAAAATGAAAAATTGGTTTTACACGCGCCCAAGCTATGACAATAATGATAATAATAATAATAAAAATAATAATAATATCACTGATAATAATGATAATAAAGATAATGATGATGCTAAGCATGTGGGAGCAGTTTTTGCCGGAAGCCCAACGACAATGCCCAACCGGCCATAAATTATTGCCACCTCGTCCTGCGACAACAATACTGTCCACATGTGGCAATGGTAATGCCAATCGATAGACGATAGGCGATAGATATATGGCTCATATCCGGGCCAGTTTAACGATCGACTTCAAGTAAATGTTCAACTATATTTATGAGTATGCTAATTTTACGGCTATTGGCAATTGTGTGTGAAAAGATACTTATACTTGTACTTGATAATATATCGTATAGTATACATCGATAGTTAAACGTTAGCAGTTTATTTATCGAGTGTGTTGATACTATTAATTGTCTTTCGATTATTTTATCAGTTATTTGTAAAGGAAAACAGCAAAACTTATTGCAAATTGTGTGTGAAGAAGATACTTTTAGATAATATATCGCATACAATTTATCGATAGTTAAGCATCAGCTGTCAATTTATTGATTCTACTCATATTATTTATTATGTTTCGATTATTTTTTCAGTTATTTGCAAAGAAAGGGAGAGAAACTTAGAAAACTTACTTGCAGTTGATTCAACATATTTTCTTTTCTTTCTTTCTTCTATAGAAGTTGTCGATATATTGCATTATCTTCTAGTTGATTCGATATTTATTCTTTGCTCTCATAGAAGTTAACGATAGATTGCATTATCTTCTAGTCTAGTCATACAGCTGTTCTTCTAGCCAGAGCAAAATTCTTTACCTCGCTTGAAAGGGACCTGTATTATCCTTGGATGTCAATGATTATCTTAATTCTGTCTTCTCTTTTAATAATATCCATTAAATCATATCTACATTATATCGCTCTCAATCGATATACACTAAACATAACTTCTAAAGAATCGAACGACTGTTTTCTTCTTGTCTCTTCTCTCTGCCCAACAATTATTTCAGATTATGAAAAAGCTCTCGAACCATTTAATTGCCTTGAAAATTGGCTTCAATCTCTAAGCAAATTCTGTTGATTCCACTCGAATCTATACTCTATATAGTAGAGACACTTGTCGTATTTAGTTGACGATTTCAATTAGCGTATGTGAATTCAGTACGCCGTAGTTTTAACACCGGATTGCAACCAATAAACGAGGCAATTAGCATCGCTTGTAGTGAAACGCTTCTCACTTATCTGTCTGCAGCTCGTGCTGGAGGGAGGGGGAGGGATGCAGGGATGGAAAAGTACTGACAGACTGTGGAGTGCTATGATTTTCAGACGGCAACTCTAATTGCATGACCATTGCTGTGGCAACAAGCCACTTCCTCTCCGAGCTCCCAGCTAGCCAGACCGTCGCCTTTGGCCTGGCCTGTTAATTAGATTTGGGCACCCGGCAAACCATGTGGAAAACTTTAACCGATACACGCTCCACTCCACTCCACAGCCATTCCATTCCATTCCACAGTGTGGTGCAGTCCAATCCACTTCAGTTTTCTGGTTTAACTCTTGCCACTCGCTTCTGGCATCTGGCACAATCCTGGCGAGGGCAATAATTCTCCGTAGTCATAACCGTAATCGCAATCATGAGCGCAATTTCATTCGAGAGTTTTACCCATTTCCCCAAGTTTTTTGCAGTTTCATGAATTGTGCGTTTAATGAGGCTAATAAAGTGGATGCTGTTATTACGCCCCCCAACCCTCAACCCCCCTCACTCCTGCCACGTCCACATTAATCCCCCCTTTGAACCGCTTTAAACGTTTACCGATGAGTCGGTTAGCCGTTACAATTGCTGCTTTTTAATGAGCTTATTGCATAATAATTGATTTTTATTGGCCGGCTTAGTCAATTGGTCGCCTGATTTTGATCCCGCATGCCACATGCCACTTGCCACATGCCACATGCCTGTAAGCCACATGCCGCATGCCACATCCTGCTACCACTGACCTATGTCCTGCTTGTATCAAGCGCACTTGTTTTGTACACAATAATATAATGCGAATGGCAGTTTTCAGTTTTCAGTGTCCAGTTTTCAGTTTCCAGTTTTCAGTTTTTCACTGAATTTTCATGAATTCGCATTTTGTGCCTTCTTTTGCCTTTTGCGTGGTTTTCATTTTATTTCGGACCTATCGCCTACTGCCAACCAGTTAGAGACCAGCAACTGCACTGGTCATATTTCTCATGCCAACACACACACCAGCACACACACACACACATACACTTAAAGCATTGTGGCCAGAGGGCGTGGCAATGGGCGAGAGCTGGCAAATATGGCGCCTGGAGTGGGCATAATGTTTAGTGCTTTTTGTTGTAAAGAGTTTTTTCCTCGAGCCATAAATTTAATGTGTGTGTAATGTGGTGCAGCAGACACACAAAATCACCAGCACACACATACATATATACATATATACATACATATATATATATATATATATACTGATATATACTGAGTGCAGCATTGGCCTGCACAGTGGCAGCGTCTAAGGGAATTTTAAGTGCTCATAAACCAGTTCTGAAGTTTTCGACAGAAATTCTCATAAAAAGTGTCAGCTTCAATTATAATTCCACTAATAGAATCATAAATATGAGCTGAATTATATTAATTGAAATTATATTATATGAAGAGAGTTGCAGAAGTAAAGGTTGTAAAGTTGATTTTCCACAAAAGAAAAGAGACAAGCAACTGCTTATGGAACTATATATAAAGATATATATATGTATATATATATATTTCTGAGTATAAAGTACTAAGGTCCTGTTCATGCTAAAGTGTCCTTCGCTGTCTCTTTTAGGACATTTACACATTCTTTCAAGCAGACATTGTTTCTTGTTGCAGATATCAATAAAGGGCCATAAAAAAGAGAAATTTAAAAATTCATAAATACTTTTGAGCACATGCGTGGCTCAAGTTTAGTATTGCCGTTGCTGTTGCGACCTCATAAAATCTAGAAAATTTATTTTCCCAGCCAGAAATCACTTTAAGATGCCGCCACGTGCTGCCAACCAGCCATCAGCCCCCAGCCAGCATTTGCCTTTTTCAATATTGCGTATACGCCACGTTTAACTGGGAAAGCGGGCAAAAGTTTATTATTTCATTTGCTTATTGGCAAACCTATGCATGGGCGTGACTGTTAGCGCGTGGGCGTGTCAGAGCAGCAAGTCCCCAGTGGATTCCATAGTTAATTGAACTGCTGCAGTGTTGCCTTGGCTCCCCCCTTAGGGTAGTCACGCCCAGCTGCCTAACATTTAATTGCAGCGTCATTTGCAGACAATGTGAGCCAATTTTCTCTATATAAATATATACGCAGGCAAAGGAAAACTGTTACTTACGATCTGGCTTCTCTCTATAACGATTATCTAGGGCTTTAATACCCTACATTATATCCTGTGCTGTGGTCTGTTGAGTGCATTGCGTTTTCCTGTGAACCGTGAAAATGCGGCGGGGCGCAACAACAACGCAACAAATTGCGATTTCCTTTTCATTAACGCCAACATCGTCGGCTAATTAACTGTTTTTTTTTTCCTCCTTATTTTTATATTTTTTAGTTTTTGCTTTTCTTTCGTTTTTAGTCGAGCCATTGTTTGCTGCAAACAAGGAGACTAAAGGACCCTCTGCTGCTTTTTCTGCTTTTTCTACCCCTTTATAGCTCAGGCCTGAGCCTCTCATTGTTGTTTGTCGCGTTACGCCCTCGAATATATCTAAAGCTTCTTCAGCCTCTGTTCAGCTTTGTTTTTATCTTTGTTCTGCTCTTTTCTTTTCATAGTACAAAACACTTGTTGTTGTGGATGCTGCTGTTGCTACTGTTGTTGTCTTTGTTGTTGTGTTTGCTGCTTTTGGATGCTGTTGTCATCGTTACCTTTTTTATTAAAAAGCTGGCACAACAAGAGCTCAGAAGTGCCAAGAAACAAAAAACCAACTAAATATTCATATAAAAAATAGCACTGTTCAGACTGAAAGATACCACGCACTCAAAAAGTAACGATAGTTGCCAACTAACGCATTAATCGGTTGAATCAATTGAATCCTTATTTATATCGAACTTTTAGTTTAAACATAATATAATATGATAGTTATAACTGATTATCAGCTAAATCACTTCTTCCCTCTTCATATATAATAAGTATATGTGTGAAGTATGTTACACTATATAGATATGGCTAACTATCGTTAGAAACAGTGTGTTTATCGATAGTTGTAAAAGATGAAAAACCATGTCAACCTTTTTCCTATTCGTAAACACAATAATTATAGTAAATATAGCTAGAGAAACTATTGAGATTGTGAATTATATATGATACTAGATATATCTATGTATCGATATATATGGTAAAATATTGATAGGATCAATTTGTTTATCGATAGCTGTAAAGGTTTTGTACAACCAGTTCTACCCCTTTCTACTCCTTAACTCAACACCTTAAGTAAATGCATATCTAGATAAATTATGGTTAGTAATAAGAATTAGTAGTAGGTATAGTTAGATAGCTTTTGATAGATCTAGGAACTATCGTTCGACACAGTGTGCTTATCGATAGTTGTAGAAGTTTTTAAAAGACATATTATCCTTTTATCTATTCCTAAATTAAATAGTTAGACTAGAGAAGTTATTGATATTGGGCGTAAGATATGGTACTAGGCATAGCTTTATTTCGATAAATATGGTAAACTATCGATATAAACTATGTATTTATCGATAATAGTTAGAGTGCTAAGAAACCATTCCCAGCTCTCTCCTGTACCCAAACTCAACTAAAGTAAAAAATATATACTTAAATTTAAGATGGGAAAGAGGAAATGGTAGTAGGTAAAGCTAGAGAACTATCGATAGCTCTATGCCATGAAATGCTACTGAGACACGCACACACACACGCACACACACACACTCAAACACACAAAGTTTTCAAGGAACAGCACAAACTTTGAAAAGTTTTTAGCAATAAGATTCGCCTGCAGCTGATGGAAACTCTCTGATCTGAAGAGAGTTGCGTTTCAGTATTCGAAACATACTTCACAGGACATACTTCACAGAGGCCTTCCTCTGCCAATCCTTGTTATAGCCTTTTTAACCATTTGAATGGGTACAGGGTGTAGCAACTGTGTTGTGGGTCCGGTCTACCCGCAGAGCTTGTCTGGCAGCCCATACACGAGCGGAGAGCCGCCCATCTGCATGTCCGTGTCCATGTCCATACCCATTCCCCTATTAGCATATCGCAGCAAGTATGTATGGAAGCAGAACAAGGATAACAACAACAATAACAATTCGCATATTATCTGGGCAAGCAGCTTCACTTCTTTTCGGTGTCGTTGTTGCCATTGTTCTGGTTGTTTATTGTCTTACTTTGTGCTTTGCCTTTGTCGCGTCTTCCTCGGCTGTCAGCTCAAAGGTACCGAAACGCAAAGCGAGTGACAAGTGCGAGAATCCTTCGTCCTTACTTACTTACATACTTACTCACCTACTTACTTACTTGCTTACACACTCTCTTGCTTACTTACTTACTTACTTACTTACTTAGTTACCTACTGGTCCAGGCTTACTTTTTGGCAGCTTTGCGCAGAGTAATAAATGTTGGCATCTTTTGTGCTTTCGTCTTGTCAGAACGGCGAAAAAATTAATACAAAAGTTAAAAATGTTCGATGTCCTGAGGCTGAGGTGTATGGGGCATGCAGCCAGCGAGCGGCCTGCAAATGGGGTTATGTATATATATAGGATATATAGGATATGGGATATAGGATAAAGGATATGGTGTGGTGTATGGGATTACTCAAATTGCTTTTCCTGTCAAAAAGCTTTGAAAGTGTCCAATGCAAAACAATTTATAACGCTCAACTTGAGTTCGCCCGACTACAAGATACCCTTGGGCCACATACATACACAAAATTATGCACACACACAAACACACATAGATTATACATTAGAATACATCAGAGCAAAGTTTAAGTTAGTCCTGCGAAGTCTGCTCAGAGGTTGACACTCAAGAAGAGATTCCCTTTTCTAATTTCTTGGAATGATTAAAGCAAAAATTGAAGAATTTCCTTTAAAACATATTTTAATTGCAATTTTCTCATACTTAATTTAATAATTAATTAACTTTTTTCCCATTACTTAAGTAGTTTTGATAAAAAAAATTAATGCAACTCATTTGCCGGATATGAAAATCCTCTCTGACTAAATTTTAGATGCACTTTTGCAGAAAATTACCTGGAAATTACATATTTTTTGTCGTGTTTCCTAATGCGCTTGTCGTGACCTCAAGGCGCTGCATTACACGTTTTGCTTGCGAGGGTTGCTCGAAAAGTTAAAGCTAAAAGTATTACAGCTTATGAGACGATTGATAGTTGAATGAGAAAATGAAGTGCTTAGCATCAGCTTAAGGTATCAAAAATTGAATGTCAAAGCTTTATATATAGATAGGTAGTACTATAATATTACGTAACAAGAGTACAGCCTGACAGATATATATTAGGGTTAAGGGACAGCTTGACAATCAAGAGTAGATAGAAGCTCTCTTGACTCTTTATAGAAATGGAAATTAATCTTAGAGGAATCCACTTTGAGTTTCTATACATCAGTCCGAAACGTGTCCTTATTATAAATATCCTTTCTTTAGTTAAAGCACAAAGGATATTTATAATAATTTCTTTAACTCGAAAATGTGTCTTTCTCAAAGGATATTTATAATAAGGACACATAAAGACTTTCTTTAGTTAAAGAACTGAAAAGAAGTTTCTGTTAAACGAAATTCAAAATTTGTTACTTTTACTGGTAACTTCTGAAACTACCCTCGTGCTTAGCAGCACACTTGCTGCCGCTTTTTAATTCGCTGCTGCCATGAATTAAACATAATTAAAATGTAAATGGAGCAGCAACACACACACTCACACACCAACACACACACACAAAGTGGTTCCTAATTTGCCTCATAATTTGCATTTGTGTGTTAATTATTTTATTATTGCTATTAGTATTTATGAGTGTGTGTGTGTGTGCGTGTGAGCCTCATTTGTTGCCTTTTCCAATCGTTTTGTCGTTTCGATAAAAGGATCGCCTGGTTGATCCTTGAGCAAGAACTCAAGGCTAAGCAGCATTTTAGCATAAAAAACACCTAAGAGCAGCCCTTACACAGCACCCACTTACACACACACACACACACACCCAAAGTGAGAAGCTTTTTTTGTGTGTGTGTGTGTGTGTTTCTCTGTTTTGATGCTTCGCCTGTTGCCATTTTGTTTCGCGCGCGCGCTTTTTGCTCACTCACACGCTCAATTTCGTTTTCATTTTCATTTTGTTTTTCGTACTCGTTTGCGTTTTCGTTACCCATTTCCATTTCGTTTCACTTTTCTGTGGGCACCCCGGGGTGGCTCATTGGCAATCCCATTGCCATCGTCTCAGTTGGCCAGTCGGCTCCACTTACCGCACTCGCCTTCTGTCTGTGTTCAACAGCGGCCACGCGTTGCTCGCAACAACAGCAGCAACAGCTACAACAACAACAACAACAACACCCGCAACAACAACAACAACAAGAACAAGCGAACCGTTCGAAAAGTGAAACAATAATAATAATAAAAACGAAACAACAACGAAAATTAAGTAAATACGCGTCTCGCGGTATTTTGTTAAATATTTGATATTGTCTATAACATCGGCTAACGATATACCAACAAGAGCACAGCGTCTACAATTTGATGTATACCAAGTTTAAAGTGTCCAAGTGTGTGTGTGTGTGTGAGAGAGTCTCTGTGTGTGTGTGTGTGTGTGTTTTTTGTTTGTTTGTGTTCTTCTGTGTGGGTGCGCAACAGTTCAAGAAGACGGCGGCAAGCACACAAAATTTTTACTATGCACAACTCAAACTAATCAACAGCAGCAAAGTTGAGCTGGCCGCTGGGTCAGAGCGTTGGGTGTGCTGCAGGTGAGAGGTGAGAGGTGAGGGTTCAGTGGGTGCTTCAGTGGGTGTTTGGGTGCTTGGGTGAATGGGTGAATGGTTGTTAGAAATACATCAGCCGCTTGACACGTTCCTTCTGCATTCCCAAAGCATTTTCTGTTGACGCACAGCCTCCTGGGCAACATGTATCCATCTGTATATGTCAGTGTGTGTGTGTGTGTGTGTTTTTATATTCGTTACGTTACACGTTATTTTCTTTTTTTTTGTTTTAATTGCCGCATAGCCGTGTCCTTGAGCCTCTCGTCGCATGTCGCCAGCGTCTTGCACAATGTTTATATTTAAACACATCACTAGAGACTCGAGAGCCGAAGGAAAAGAAAATAAATAATAAAATGAAAACATCACTACACGATTTCACACACGCACACACCCAACACCCAACACCCAACACACACACACACATGCATGCATACAGACACACTCT
The DNA here is from genome assembly GCA_035045065.1 of Hirtodrosophila trivittata. Lineage (NCBI taxonomy): Eukaryota > Metazoa > Arthropoda > Insecta > Diptera > Drosophilidae > Hirtodrosophila > Hirtodrosophila trivittata. The sequence continues at coordinate 4,744,378 of JAWNNK010001028.1, read as the reverse complement.
TGCATACTATATTTACTTTGAAATTCAGATGCGATGCGATGTTCTTGCGCAAAACTGACGAATTCTCCCTTGCCCCTCACCACTTTCCACTTGCCACTTGCCCCTTACCCTGCCCCTCACTGTGTGTGGCAACAAATTGCGTGCCACATTCTGATGTTAATTGATATGAATTGAATTATGGCAGACGCTTCTCGATTGTCTATTGCCGATTGCCGATTCTCGATTGTGTGCAATGTTATCAATTCAATGTCAGCTGCCGTTTGACTAATTTGAATAGCAGACAACGATTCTCGATTGTCAGACACATAATCGAATCGTTGTCGATTACAGATAGTCGATTGTCAGTAAGTTAATCGAATGAATTAGGTGAAAGTACTCTCGATTCGAGTAATGTTATCAAGTCAAAGCCAGTTGCCACTTTATGAATAGATAAAAACGATTGTTGATTGTTGATTGTCGATTGCCGATTTTCGGTTGTCAGACAGTTAATTGAATCGTTGTCGATTGTTGGACAGTTAATCGATTGAATTAGGCTTAATTCTTATCGATTGTCGAATGATTCGAGTAATATTATCAAGTCAAAGCGAGCTGCCACTTTATGAATAGATAAAAACGATTGTTGATTGTTGATTGTCGATTGCCGATTTTCGATTGACAGACAGTTAATTAACTCGTTGTCGATTGTGGGACAGTTAATCGATTGAATTAGGCTTAATTCTTGTCGATTGTCGAATGATTCGAGTAATATTATCAAGTCAAAGCGAGCTGCCACTTTATGAATAGATGAAAACGATTGTTGATTGTTGATTGTTGACACTCGAATGCAGATTATCTATTATCGATTGTCAGACACCTAATCGAATTGTTGCCATCTCTGTCTATTGGCCTTATGAATTAAGTTAACGCATTGCGAGCCTTGTTACCAAATCAATGTCAGTTGTCAATTGTCAATTGGATTTTTATGTTATGCGGCTTAGAACAAAAGCTAACTGTTTCCTCGATTGCTGCCAAAGGCAATTGAATCGTTGTCACTTCCATTCTCGATCATCGACTGTCAGTTTTAATCCACGATAAAATGCATTTATTGTAAGTCCTTCGTCTTGACAGAACTTGTTGACTCAAATTCCCATCAACTTGTCATTTACTGTCCTCTACCCATCCCCATAAGTAGGCAATGCAACTAGTCGTTATATCTATCTTAGATATATATATATATATATATAAATATATATATTTTTGCTGAGAAAATATGAATCCGTATGGCGTCTGCTGTGGGCGTCAAACCTCAATGCCCCAGCCTGGTCCCCACTCGCAGCGCAGTCGACAAGAGTCTTCTAAGGCTATTGATTATGTGAATTGAAGTGCAATGGTGTGAATTGCTTTCAAGCAAACACTTACATACATAAATACCTACTTCATGTTCTGTATATGTGTGTGAGTGTCTGGTGTGTGGGGGGTGTGTGTGTGTGAGCTGGTGTGCCTGCCTGGCGCTGATTTCTACTTATGTAGCAACTGCAAGCTCGAATGCTGCCAAACTCAATCAATAGGAAAAAGTACTCAGAAAATCATCAACTGGAAGTACAAACTGAAGCATATATATATACTATATAAGTATATGTATATTAGTGAGATTTCTACCCTGATCTATTACCATATACCACTCCAAGTTGAGGTTTGCCTTTAACCTTTAAGTAAACGAACTCTGATTGATCAGCGGCAACAACCTTTAATGAACCTCATAAGAACATTCTGTTGCAAGTTGGTTTTGTGGATAGTTGCCACAATTTTGATGAGGAATTAGTTGAGTGTATTTGCATTCCATTTAGTTAACTGCTAAATGTTAGTTAGAGTAAAGAACGAGCATCTCTTCTGCAGCTGCTTCAAGTTGATTTCGCTCAATCAAACTGTGAACTGTTGCCACACGCAAAGATATCAAATGTGTCTGCGTGTGTGTGTGTTAATGTGTGTGTGCTTTTTTGTCTCGTGCCGCAGAGTTGTGTCCAATTAAGGAATCATCAAAATAAATCAATAGAAGTGCCCAGACGGTACCATGTGATGGTCGACGCGACCCAAAAAAAAAGCTGCGAAAATTGAAAATTGAAAATTTTTGCAAAAAACGCGGTCTTAAACTTTAGCGAGATGTGCCCCAAGACGACGCCACTGCTGCTGATCGGCGGCATCGTGTTCGTCATCATTCTGGTGGCCATAACAGGCATCACTCTGATCAACAATATTAATCTGTCGAACATAATACGACTCAATGAGAAGGTGGCCAGTGACAGCGTCAGCGCCAATGATAATCAGATTAAGGAACTGAACTATGTCAATAATCATCCAAAGAATTTGAATGTGAAGCGTTTGAATGCCACGTACATCACGGACACCGATGATGATGGTGATGCACGCAGCTTGGAGCAGATACGCCGGGAAATGTCCTCCGGCGTGCCGGAACCCAAACTCTCCGCTGTCATCTCGCAGAATGCTAAAAATTCGAAATTTTTCGACAATCCAGCTTTGCCTCCATCGGAGCCACTACCCTTGGGCGGTGCATCGGTCAAGCCCAGCGGGGGCAATGTCGGGGTCAACTTGATTGATTACGAGAAACGCGCCCAGATCGTTCAGGTAAGTTACACACAGCGCTGTGCGCAGCGGAGGAGTAGGAAGTGATTACCTACCCTCAAAATTGCGTATCAATTTCAAATGTCTGACCTTTGGGGGCCTGTCATGGTTCAAGGCATTGTAACAGCTGTTCCTGGCACAGGGACTGACAGGACGGCAAGCGTCTTACATTCTTTTCAGGGCGTTAACTAAACAAGTGGCATTCCTCGAGCAGGGTATGCTCGGCTAAAGGATACCCTGCCATGAAGTTATCTAACCCAAAACAAGTTTATCCTCTTCGAATTCCTCTTAATACTTTAAGCAGACACTTAAGTATATATACTCTATACTATCGGGTATACCCCTTCCTGCTGCTTAATATAGCCTAATATACATTTGTTAGATATATAGCATAAGTACAGGATATACCATCCAATCGATATCTCACTATCTTTTAGACTGTCTGTCAGACCGTTTGAAACACGACTTGACGTTGGCTTGTAAAAGTCGAAAACAATAAGTATTATTACACTTTTTAGAGAACGTTCAAAAATTGTAGAGACGTTTTGACAAGCGCAACTTATCCATAATGGAAACAGACCTATAGAGAATAACAGACTCACACTTACAAAATAATTCATTAATTACTAGAAGTCCTTTGTTGACATTCGAATGGCAAAAAGTAATAAAACAAAATAAAAAAATTAAAAACAAAATAAATTAAAATAAAAGAATTAAAAAAAAATAAATTGAAATAAAAAAATGTACTACAACAAAATGAAATCAATCATAATATAAAATAGAATATGAAAAATAAACTATAAAAAATAAAATATAAAAACAAAATATAAAAATAAAATATAAAAATAAAATATAAAAATACATTCAAAAAATAAAATATAAATAATAAAATATAAAAAAAACATAAAAAATAAAATATAAAAATAAAATATAAAAAATAAAATATAAAAAATAAAATATAAAAAATAAAAAAATATAAAAATACATATAAAAAATAAAATATTAAAAATAAAACATAAAAAATAAAATTAAATTATATTAAATTAAGTAAAATAAAGATAAAAATAAAATTATAGTTAAATAAAATAATAAAATATATAACAATATAATATCAAATTAAATATAATATAAATAATAATATAATATATAATACAAAAAAAATAAAATAAAATAAAATAAAATAAATAATACAAAAAAATAAACTAATATATAAAATAAAATAATATAAATAAATGGGTATAAATACAAAAGTGATTAATAAAAAACACAAAATATTAAATTAAAAAATTAAGACAAAATAAATCAGCAAAATAAAATAAAATAAAATAAATAGAATAAAACAAACGGAAACAACTGAATTAAATTGAGTTCAATAAAATAAAAAAATACAAAAAGAAAATTGAAGAAAAGTAAGATAGAAAAATAGAACAAAACTTAAAGAAATAAAACAAAATTATAAAAAATAAAATACTAAATACTATTAAAAAGTCAAGTAGATATTCATTATTTTTACATTATTATTATTATATACATTATTTTTTTCGCAACTCTATATAAACATTAAATATTTAAAGTGTTGCTTACAATCTCTAACTTTCGGTTAAAGTGCAACTAATAAAATGAAACACTCACATCTGAAGTGAATAGAAAAGCTTCAGGTATTACGGTAATTGTCCATCTGCTGGCAGCAATTTTCCAGCTCGTAAACATATCGGACACAGCTGCACATCCGTTTCATATCAAGTTACCTCACACGGCAAATGATAATTATCAGATCTTAATAGATAAATGGTGCAAGTATCGCACTGAAGTACTTGCTTTACTTTTACGGTTATTGCGCTATTTGGCTAACACACACACCTACCCACACACACGTACAGATAATGCTCAAAAGCCAGATGGAGGGTGTTGTGCGTGTGGCTGAGCAAAGAGTTCCTGTTACGGCAACATTAACGCCTTGGCGTAACTGAGACAGGATATTAAGGATGGCGTTTAACACGCACGTGACAACAACAGCAATAACAGCGGCAAGTGTGTGTGTGTCCTTGATAACTTGGTCTAAATCCTTACGTTTATTGCGCTCAATTGGCTCACCGGGGGTACCTGGGAAACGGAGCCCTTGACTGGTGACCAGTGACCAGTGAACGGAAAACAGTGACCAGTGAACAGTGACCAGTGAGCAGTGAGCAGTGAGCAGTGAGCAGTGAGCGATGTAAAATCTCAGGTTTCAAGTCCACTGGCTGCATTTGTTTCAATTGCAATTTCAATTGCCGCTGCCGGTGCCGGTGCCGGTGCGAGGATAGGACTCAAGTGTCGTGTCAAGGTCCTTGCCGCAAGGAGCTCTGAACAAATTCAAACAGCAACCGCAACGGCAATTGCAATTGCCATTGCAACTGCAACAACAATTATAATAAATAAACCGCATTGTTGGGATACTCGAAGCGATTACTTTTCCCTCTTTAATGGCCTCCAACAAACAATTTCCCAACTCGAAGTTGGCTGCTCCACTCGACGCGCCCAATCGGAATGCAATTGATTTTCCTTTGGCTTTTTTAGTTTTAATTAACTCATTTCAAACGATTTCAATTCATTTGTATTAAAAATTGCTAACCCAGTTGGCGCATAGTTGAAATCAAAGCAATTATAACTAGATTCTCGTACATCGAATATCAGAAATGATTCCAATTTTCCAGTAATTACCTCAAGCATTTATCAATTTCTATAACGAGAACTCGCTGATTTTAGAATGTGAACCATTCAATTCCTAATTATAAGCTAATTATCATTTACAAATCGCTTAAACTCTATTCCAGCTAGGAAAATTTATGATTCACAGGGCTTATTTCTATTTCACCGTAAAGCTTTCACAGTGGAAGTGAATGTAAAATTCCCTATAAAAGTAAATCTACCTCAAATTCTTCAGTATAAATAGAGGTCAGCATTTCGTTTAACGGAAACAGTGCATACTACACCTTAATAATAGTTACTTTTATAGGTTGCAGATAGTTCCTCTTTAAGTTGACTAAATAAAAGCTAAAGATTCTCTTTTTTAATAACTTACCTTAAGACTTATCTCTGAAAATACACATAAAGTCGCACTCAGAGTTTTCTAAATAAATACTAAAATAAAAAAGACATGAGAATAATAAAGAAATAATAAAAAAATAATAAAAAAAAACAAAAATAATCAATTAAATAATCAGTAAATTCAGAAGAAGCGAATAATTTATAAATGTATAATGGAAAAAATATAAATATAAATAGGAAAAAGGGGAAAAAAATGTATAAAAATAAAAAACGAGAGTATAAATAATAAATGAAAAATAAATTAAACAAATTAAAATAGCAACTGGAATAGAACCTCATTAAATTCATTCTAAGCGACAAATTAATAAATAAAGATAATAAAAAATAAATTCAAATAAATTTAAAAGTTCAACCACATTAAATTCGTTATGAACGTGATGAAAAGCAAACACCTTAATTAAAAAAAATAAATCAGAATCTTAATAATTCATGAGAATATAAATAATAAAAAAAAAACAATTAATAATAATTAATTAATGAAAATAAATATAAAAAATGAAAATAAATATAATAAATGAAAATAAATATAATAAAAAAAATATATATATTTTATATATATTCTATAAAATTTCAAGCCTAATAAAGAAGTAAAAGCACTTTCAGTATGTAAGAAAATAAAAATAATAAATAAATAAATCAAACAATTCACAGATATATAAAACTAATTAGTTTCCTTTTGTAACATAAAACTGAATAACAAATCTCTTGATGCGTTTATTGAATCTCGATTTCAATTTGAGTCTAGAAAATAAATTGCACTCTTGCAAACTAATTTCGAGTTGGAAAATGTATAAATATTTATTTATCATTTCAGACCCTTAACCTATTGAAAAAGCAGGTAAAAAGAGGCTTCTGAAGTTGCATGAAATGTATGTGACAGGCGGGGAATATGCTTCCTTTGACTTTATATAATATTGTATATATATATTCTTATATTCTCAAGGAGTCGATTTAGTTATATCCATTTTGAACAGATAGATCTCAGATGTTATAAGAGCTGAAAATATATAATACGTAGCTCAAGTTTATTACAAATTTTGTAATTTCTTAAAAATTGCTAAAAAGCGATTTCTTAGTACATTTTTCTTAACCTTTTTCTCTTATAGTTTATTAAGGTCTCAATTTATGCTGTAAGTTTCATAGCAATCAGCTAATGAGAGTGTCGCAGCAGAACTCGAGCAAGCGCAAGCAGAGACTTGATTGACGTGTGTTCTGTGTGTGTGTGTGTGTGTATTCGTATGTATATGTATGCAGAGTTCTAGTAGAGTGTTAGGGTTAAGTGCTTTCCGTAGTCGTATACACCTGACTTCATAATTTTTACTTATTATCATTGAAACTTCTATTTAAATTCCTCTGAGAATGTCCTCCGACAATTTGAAGTCTGACTCCACCTTTGTTAAGGACTTCCTGTAGTCGGATGCACTCAACTTTATCAGTTTTTCTGTTTATTATTCGAATTTCTATTGAAATCGCTCTGGGAATGCAAGTTCTCTGACAATATTTAGTCTGAATTCCACCTTTGAGGTTGAACTGAAATTCATAAATTAATTTCGATTCAAATTATAAAACTCTGTTGTTCAAACACACGCAATGTAAATGGGAAAAGGCACTGGAATTCCATTTATTGACTGCTGCAATAAATATATATTTTGCACACACATGTAAACACACAAACACACACACAAACCCATACACAGGTGTGCAGAAATGTAATATCTATCTGTGTGTAAATATTGAAGGTAGCTTAGGCTGCTGCGAATATGTGTATTCATTTGTTTATTCAATTGCGGATGCGTACAAGATTCATGAATGTTCATGTTCAAACATTGGTTCGCCTGGGGCGCAGATAAGGGGTGGAGGAGGGGCAGAGGATGTGGAATTTACCTCATTTTACGTAACATATTACCATCAAACACCTTCACCTATGCCACCACCATCGGCAGCCCCAACCCCATCCCCATCCCCATCAGCATCACCTGTCTTATCCAGGTGTGTGCTTTGCTGTTGTTCTCTTGTTTTCGGCATCGATGTCAGCTCTTAAGATGTATGGACATACACACATATAAATGCCAGTTGAAATGGCAAACACTGATAACCCCCCACATCCTCTCTTCTCTGTGGGTTGGAGCACGTAAGGGAAACCAGTTAATCAGAGCACATGGGGGGTCACTTGATAATGGGCTGCGCACATGTTCGTAGCTAATAATTGAATTTCATTCATTCATTCAATCTGCCTCTCGCCTGAATGGTTCCCTGTGTCTAATGGTTCCTCAATGTTTTGTTTGCTTTTGTTCTCATTGTTTAGCACCCTTGAGCCAATCGCTTTTACAACAGCAGCTCATGTCAACTGAAAACTGAAAACTGAAAACTGGTAACTGGTAACTGAAAACCCACTAGGCCAACCCACCTGATGGTTGGCTCAACTGACCGCCAAAAAGGTAAAGCTGCGCAGCTTGTACCGTGGTTGGTTCAAAGTCAAATTGTGGAAGCCTCCAAAATGCATAAAGGATGTTTGATTGGCACTGCAAGCGACATGTAAAGCTATTACACTAAGAGAAAAACACTACATACTTCATCGAACTTTTACTTTTGTTATAAAAGAAATCAATTTATTCAATGAAATCGAATCTTGCTTTGAATCAAATTTCAATAAATTCAATTATAACTTTTAAAAAGTTTCTCTGAGTGTAGCCCCAGTGTGCAGCCAGCAGCGTTGCAGTTGTCAATTCAATGCGATGGCACAGCAGCAAATCAAAGCACACACAACAACACACAAAAACGCATAACAACGCACAACAACGACGCTGACGTCGACGTCGACGTCGCTGCTGACACTAACCCACTTTGCGTTTGGGTTTGGGTTTGGGTCTCGTCTTTGTTGGCTTGTTTTTGTTTGGCCAACATAGTTGACCGTTTGGCTTTTGTCATTGTCAATGGAAGCCTCAGTCCTCAGTCTCAATTCTCTCTATAGTCTCTATTCTCCATTCTCAGTTCTCGATGGCCTTAAATGGCCATCGATGCGGCTTTTGTTGGCTTGGCATTGCCACAGAATTGGGTATGCGTCAATGTTAAGAGCGAAGAAATACCATATTATGTTCATAATACTTGGACAAGTACATCGCAAAATAAACATGTTATTTCTACGCTTTGCTCAGTAGCACTTACTCTGACACTGAACATAAGCAGATATATGCTTAGGTCTGGAATTACTTTAGAGAAAATACTTTTATGACTTCAACGTATTGTTTACAAGTGCTTTAAGATATTAGAGTAGCTGCTCACAGTCACAAGTAGCGAGTAACGGGGTTTAAGTAACGCGTTACAAATCACTTTTGTGACTCTGTTAATGATTGAATCTCTTTTCTGTACTCGAAGAGTGTCGAAGAGTGTTTTACCCCACAGCTTGTGCTCTTCCTGTGAAGTTCCAAAGGAAGCAGCTTATCTTGCCACAAGGAAAATTTTCTTACAGGGAAGAAAAGCTTATGAAAAGCCACCCACAGGATGTGATTACAGCTCTGACTTCCTATCAGCCTGCGCTTCTCTGGCTGCTGCAACTTCTTATGAAGCATTAAATGTATTCAGATGAAAAACTGATGCGGAAACCTGCATCCAGCTGGCAAGGTGAAACCTTGAATAAGGCTTAAGCTACTTTTCAGATCAACATGTTGATAGAATATATACTATACAGGAATATATATATATACTTTATATAGGAACATTATCAATCTTATAAGGGATAGCAAAGGATTGAGGATATGCTCATGCACAGGTAGGAAAAGCCATGAAAACTGTTTATAGAAACCTGAAAGAGGCTGAGAATATTCTTAAGGCATGGCTTTTCCATATTGTACATAAATCAAGTTTGCCTCACAATATGCTCCTGTTAATGCCTTCGGAGCCAGAATCCCAGCTCAGCTCGTTTCCTTTCCTTTCCTTTCCTTTCCTTTCCTTTGCAGTTCTGTTCCTAGGAAAATTCAAGGATTAAGGGTGCAAAGCAATTATTATACGTCACGACTTCCATTGCTGGTATTCCCCTAGCAGAACTTTGTTTTTCTTTCCCACAATCTCATATTTTCTTAATAGTTTGCAACACACACACACACACACACACACACTGAGGTAGCTGTTGTGCTGCATATACCCTAGAACCATAAAATGGGTTAAAAACGATATGAGAAACTTTTGCAGGCAGCAACACAAATTTGAAACTGCAATAATACAAATAATATATAGATATATATACTATATATTCCTGGTCAGCAGGAAAAGCCGCTAAATAAAGTTCGTTACTCTGGAGAAAATTGAATAAAGTTGTGTATGAACTTTCTTTTGATAAGTTTTCAGCATTTTTCTAAGTAATTTTGCCTTTGTTCTAAAGAGTATCTGCTAGTCGAACAAAGAAAAGCCGACCTTTTTCTTGGTTTTTAGTTTAGTTTGACTTCGTTTCTTGGTAAAAAAGAAAGCACACACAACGCCCACCAAACAAATAGTTGGCTTATGTTTTATTTGTTCTTCTCTGCGCGCACTCAGATACCCTGTAAATTTTGTTGGAGATGGAAAACTCTTTTTAATGCGGTTGAAATTGTATGCGTTAGCTGGAAACAGTGAAAAGTGTTGGTTGCAGGGTATCTGTTAGTCGAGTGAAGTCCATTTGAGCATCCGTATGGGTTCTTATAAGATATTTAACAGCAGCCACGTTGGCAGCGGCGTCGTCTTTCGCATTATTTTATGGCCTTAAGCAAATTATTTTCCCTTAGCTTCGACTGAAGAGTTTGCCAAAAACTTTTCTGTATATCCTGGCGGGTGTAGATGTGTGTGTGTGTGTGTGTGTGTGTGTGTGTGTGTATGCATATTTTTACAAATTTTAAAGTTACTCCTTTGGTTTGTTTTTCGCCTTTGCCGCTGCCTTTTCCATACCCCCTCTCCCCTTTCCCTTCTGCTTTCTATTCCTCTTATTTTCTTCCTCACAATTTGCATTGTTTTTTATTTCGTATTCTTGTGGCAGTTGTTGTGGCTGCTGCTGCCCTGTGGCATTAAGCGGTAAAGTTTTTGACTAAAACTTGCGCCGCCTTAAAGTTGCATTCAGAATTTGCATTAAATTAGATTATGCCACCTCCAAGTTGGCTCCTGCTGCGCTTTCAACTTGAAAGGGAAACGGAAACAATTGCAAATGCCAATAAAATGCTGACAAAATGAATGACATTGCCACGTGCTGCCACAGTGCCACATCCTCATGCCCATCCGCATCCGCCATCCGCCATCCGCCATCCGCAGTTCGCCGCTTCATCCAGCTGGAGCCCTCTGCTGCCAGGTCAAGTGCAAAATCAGCCCAAAAGCCGAAAAACAATTCCCGCTGCTGACCCCCGCCTTAGACCCCTCGAGATCGTCGTCGTCGTGTCTGGCCGCAAAGCCGGCAGGCGGCAGCCGGCTGACGGTGCCCAGGGGAGGGGGCGGACGAGGCTGACAAGTGGAGAGTTAGCTCTGACAACTAGCCGGGTTGCAGAATGATTATAGCCGAAGGATTGGGCGGAGGGGAGGATGCAACTGCTCGCGTTTGAGGCGTGTGTGGCACACAGCGAGGCTCGTCTCATTGGTCTGCACGTTTTCACGTTTCGTTGCGGAAATGATGTTCAACACACACAACATACACACACAACATACACACACAACATACACACAACAAAACACACACACAACACACACGTGCGTCTAGTGGGCACGTTTCGTGCGACGTTTGCACATTTCAAGGATGTAACTTAATTCGTAATGAAGACGTGCAAACTGAAACTACAGCTGCATACATGGGTGTGCCTGTGTGTGCGTGTGTGTGTGTGTGTGTGTGTGTTGTGTATTTATATTTATCCTATTTTGGATGTCACTGTGCAAAAATATTCAATCAATCAGTCAAATCCATCAAGCAATTTCCGTAAAATTAGTCAAGCCGATGATTTACTGCTGCCGCCAGGTCACATTGAGGTCGTACTCCTAATCTACCCCCAATCTGCCACCCATCTCCTGCCCCCCAGCCATAACTGTTGCCACTAACTGGAGCATAACTAGGAGCCTGCAATTGCTGTGGTAGCAGAGGGAGGCGGAGCCCAGGACTTGGGATAAATAAACATAAAGACTTTGTCATTAGCTAAGATCCACTCGAGCTGTAATCAGATGCGGCTCATTAAACGCCCAGCAAGGCAGCGACCAACATACACTGAGCGAAAAAGATTTCAACTCAATGTTGACTAAAGAAAATGTAAACAGCTTTGTTTTAAGATTTAAAGCAAAAGATTTTCCGTTAAGTGCAGCCAAATTGAGCTCATTATCTATTTGAAATCATCTGACGATTTCTCTCAGTGTACTTTGTTTCGCCCATTTGCAAATCCGCTTAAAGTGTTTTGACTTTTAATTTAGTGTTCAGCCCTTGGGGCTTTGCTTAGATTGTGTTTGACATGGGCCATTCGCTGCTCGACAAATCCTGCATACTATTTAGTATTGTCCTGGAATCGAAGTTGATTCCCCCTCCTCCTCTTGAGTCTCTTTGATTGCGGATTCTATATAGACATATAGACATATAGATATAGTAGTAGTACTTGTATCAGGTACAGCATAAAAATTGCGACACTTGGCATGAGGACGCAGGACACGGCCAGCGACAATAAGCAGCAGACCTTGGTTCTCCACTTGACCTCAGCCAGAAGGAGGTGTGCGAACGTGTCCAACTTTAATTAATTACCGGAAAACTGTTAATATTTGCATTGCTTCAAAGGCCCCAACCAACCGGCGAGCAGAGAGAGAGAGAGAGAGCTACTGAGCAAACACAAAGAGCGCAACGAGGCCCAAAGCGACGCAAAGCCCCACCTGCCCCTACCTGCTCCTCCCCCTGTCCCTACCAGTGCCTCGCATCGGCAAGGATGGGAATTTATGTATACCCTGTAGCCATAAAAATGGCTAAAAAGGATATCATAAAGTTCTGCAAGTTGTTTGTCATAAGCCAAAGGCTGCTGGGACGACGCGACCCTTTAAGCTGCCAAAGAGGTTGAAAGAAAGGGTATATAAAGTATCTATATACCCTAATAAATACCCATAAGCGAAAGGATATCCGGATAGATACTATCAGCTATCAGCAGTCCATCAACAGGATCAAAATCTTAGCAACAGTCTAAGCAAGTGCTTCTTAGGCAACGTTAAGAGAACAGGAATATCTTTCTATACATATATCTTAAGATCTTAATTTGAGCCTGTTTATAGGGTATCCTTTAGTCAAGTGTCCCGCTATTTCAATGTTGCCCTGTGCTCGTAATTTTTTTCTCAAAAAAGACGCTCGAAAGTATGCAACGCCAAATTATGTTACGCCGTTGCCACCGCACAGTAGCCCAGGTGGGGATGGAGGTGGTGCTGCTGGTGGCTGAGGTGGGTGTGTAGCTGGGTGTAGTGGTTGTGCTCTGGAGCAGAAAAGCCAGTGTATATTGAAATGCAAGCAGCGCCAGGCTGGGCTGGGCCCCACGTTGGCAAAACTAAACGAGGGCCAACAAAATTTCGCGTTGTCCATTTTATTAACATTTTTCAACGCTGTGTTTCTGTCCTGTCTCTACCTGTGTGTATCTATCTCTTTGTGTGTGTGTGTGTGTTTGTGTATTTGAAAGTCCAATTCCAATTGAATTGGGTATCACAGAGAAGCTAAAAATTCTAAAAAAGAATATTAAAAAAAAGGACATGCAAAATAATTGCAGACGCTTTCAATGGGACCTGAAACCGCATGCGAAAACCTTGAACAAAGCCAAAGTCGATAGACAAACTCGTTGTATGCAAATCGGGAACAGACAAAGCTGCATATATACATATATATATATATATATATATATATAGTATATACATAGTTATGCATATTTTGATTTGATTTATTTGAAACCATATACAAGCTATATAGAGAAACTATACAACAAATAGCAAAATATCCTTTGAGTGGTCTCTGAGATTGACTTGCTTTGAAATTGATTCAAATAGGAATTGATGTGGGATTGCTTTACTGTGGATACATCAAGTTAAACCTCGATAATCCTGATCTCTTATAAGCATATGCATTTATACCTCTATCAGACTTCATATAGGTTCTGCTTTCTATGTTCTTATGCGAAATATAAAATAAATAATCAAATTTTGATATGTGAACTCTTTCAACTGGGAACCAACTTTGACTATAATAATTACTATATATACTTTTATATATATAAACATTTGTTTGTCTGGTTTCCATTGACCTTTCTGCAGTTCCTTTCTCTTCCTTCAATAAAAGTAATTGACCATAATCATTACGAGTCTCATAATGTAGGGACTAGCATAATATAAGGACTTCCATAGTATATGAACTATCATCTAACTAAATGACTATCATAATACCATTCAAATGGTATTTGGTCTAAGTTCATATATATTGTATATATATTTTTATTTATTTATTTATTTATTTATTTATTTATTTATTTATTTATTTATTTATTTATTTATTTATTTTATTCGCGAAGAACAGTTGACTGTCTGGGGAAAATAAAAAATGATTTTAAATTGTAATATAAATTTAAACTTAAATTGTCCCAACATTTGTTGCGAGGATTGGGAAAAACCCAGGATTCACCGAAGGTGGTTGAAAAGCGAAAGTTTAATAGAACGAAGAGAATTTTCTGAAGAGAAAGGATAAAAGTGTGAATTGTAAAGAAAACAAAGAATGCGAAAAGGATTAAGCAAGGCATAATCAATGACGCATACCGGAAGATATAGAGGAAGATAGTTTCTAGTAGGTCTAGGAATCATATATATATATATATATATGTGGCACCTTTAGTATTCAACAGCTTGATCCAAAGTATGTTTCAAATTTGTCTCAATTTTTAGCTATTACAATAAAAATTGGAAGAAAATAACTTTTACTTTTAGCTTTTAAAATAAAAATGAACAAATTTTTTTTACCACAAATTTTCATTTTAAGCCTTGCAAATAAAAGTTTATTTTAAGGTTTCTATAAATTAATTTTAAAATTAATTTTTATTAAATATTATTTTAGGCCAAATATAAGAATTTAAATTAGAATAAAAATATTTGCTAAGAGGAATACCTAGAGTATATAGATTATGATCCGATCCGATCGGGTTGTCATGGGAAGTTTCTTATGACAAACTCGAAAATCTTCTTTGAGATACCAAACAACCGAAACTAGGAGCCTAAACACGAATGATAACCTCTATGTAATTCGCATACTGAAAATAATACGAATATTTATATTAATATTAATATTTATCTTCTTATTTTCCAGATGATGCAGCATGCCTGGCGCAACTATAAGCTATTCGCCTGGGGCAAGAACGAGCTGCGTCCGTTGTCGCAGCGGCCACACTCGGGCAGCATATTCGGGTCGTATGATCTGGGGGCGACGATTGTGGATGGCTTGGACACGCTGTATCTGATGGGGCTGGAGAAGGAGTACAAGGAGGGGCGTGACTGGATCGAGCATAAATTCTCGTTGGATAACATCAGCGCCGAGTTGTCTGTCTTCGAAACGAATATACGATTTGTGGGTGGAATGTTGTCGCTGTATGCGTTCACCGGGGATCCGCTGTACAAGGAGAAGGCACAACAGATTGCGGATAAGCTGCTGCCAGCTTTCCAGACACCCACGGGCATACCCTATGCACTGGTCAATACCAAGACGGGCATGGCCAAGAACTATGGTTGGGCCTCTGGTGGCAGCTCCATTCTGTCTGAGTTTGGCACATTGCATCTGGAGTTTGCCTACTTGAGCGACATAACGGGCAATCCGCTGTATCGAGAGCGTGTCCAGACCATACGCCAGGTGCTCAAGGAGATTGAAAAACCCAAGGGACTCTATCCCAACTTCCTCAATCCGAAGACGGGCAAATGGGGTCAGCGTAAGTACAAAGCTCCAATAACATCCAGATCCAATTACTAAATCTCAATCCTCTTGCAGTGCACATGTCGCTGGGCGCATTGGGTGATAGTTATTATGAGTACCTGCTGAAGGCTTGGCTGCAGTCTGGCCAGACGGACGAGGAGGCGCGCGACATGTACGACGAGGCCATGGTGGCCATAATGGACAAAATGGTGCGCACCAGCCCCAATGGATTGACCTACGTATCCGATCTGAAGTTCGATCGGTTGGAGCACAAAATGGATCATCTTGCCTGCTTTTCGGGTAAGTTCAAGCTTCCCTTTTCCTATACAAATTGCATATTAATGTTGTATCCAATCTGTAGGTGGACTTTTTGCACTGGGCGCCGCTACGCGCCAGAACGAGCACACGAACAGGTACATGGAAGTCGGAAAGGGCATTACAAACACCTGCAGGGAGAGCTACATACGCACACCTACACAACTAGGACCGGAGGCTTTCCGGTAGGTCACCATCATTGGTCATGCGATTGAATTGTATTAAATTCAAGATTTGCCTACAGTTTTAGCGATGCGGCGGAAGCACGGGCTCTACGCTCCCAGGAGAAGTACTACATCCTTAGGCCGGAAACATTTGAGAGCTATTTTGTGCTTTGGCGCCTAACGCATGACCAGAAATACCGCGACTGGGGCTGGGAGGCGGTACTTGCCCTGGAGAAGCACTGCCGTACACCACACGGCTACTGCGGCCTGCGCAATGTCTACCAGCAGGATCCGCAAAAGGACGATGTGCAGCAAAGCTTCTTCCTGGCCGAAACACTCAAGGTGAGTGCTTAATGATTCGTAACTGAAAATTTATAACTGAAATTTAATTTTTACCTTTCCTTTATAGTATTTATACTTGCTGTTCTCGGACGACTCCGTGCTGCCACTCGATGAATGGGTTTTCAACACCGAAGCGCATCCTTTGCCCATCAAGGGCGCCAACATATACTATCGCCAGGCGCCAGTGACGCTGCCGGCGTCGAATGCCTCATAAGCTAATCTCGTGCAAATGCAGTTAAAGTTGCAATTGGAGTTGGATTTGGATTTGGAGTTGGAGTTGGAGTTGGAGTCGGTGGATGACCGTGTCACTTGAATTAACTATAAAACATAAAATACAATTATTATTATTTCTGTTTACTTTTGTATGTTATTTAAATTAGTTTATGCTTTAGCATTGATTACGTATATTTATATATATTTTAATTACGCTATGACGTTATGACAACTACCTAAGGCAATGTGTAATTTTAAAGTTTTGTTCGCCGAGCAATCGAACGATTGAGCCACATTCTTTGTAATATATTTATGCAAGATAATTAACGATTACCATCACATAAGTAGTAGCTATCCATGCCAAATCTCCAGCTCGTACACACGACACAGTCTTGGCACTGGATAATATCGGCACAAGTTTTAAAATCAAGTTAATCTTCAACAAGTTACAACAGTTCAATAGTTTTATATGTTTTGGCATTTGAATATTTAATCGAAACAAGAAGAAAACAAAACAAAGAGAATATAAATCAACAATGAAGTTAAATGATATATATATATATATATCTTATATATATTTATATTATTTTAGACATACACATATTTAGATGATTTTTTTTTATATAAGTAAACTCAGGTGTTCGAATTATGATTTAACGTTTTAACGTTTCGGTGTTCATTTATAGATTGATTTTTGCAACCTCTTCGAGTTCTATTCTATATCTTTATCAATGTTTCTCTCTAGACACTTTATCACTAGTTCTATTTATCTAACTATCTATTTATTTGTATAGACAGAGCACACAGCACCCTCTATAACTTACTAACTAGCATTTTATTATATATTATTATTGAATATGACACAACTCGCAACATTCAGTGGCACATTCTGAGTTCGACATACACACAACCACACACAAACACACACATACATATTTAAGAGCTTTGTTTTGTAAATATTTCCCTAGCGACAAAATGAAGGCATCCACAAGAAGATTTACAAATCAATTTATTTTCTAGTTATTGTTTACGTCGTAGTCTAAATATAATAAACTAATTATTATCATAGCACCTAGCTTACTTTAAACAAATGTAACGCATATTACTTTACATCAGCATCAGGCGGAACGACATATATATATATATATATATACACACATATATATGTATACACATATATTGAAACATAAACATAAGCAAATATGTAGACAAATGTTAAAATGAAAATGAAATGAAAAACAAAATCAATATTTATACCATTATACAAGAAGTGCTAAACAGCAGGAGGAAATATTTAATTTTTAATAATGTAAAGGATTTTTTTTTTTGTATATTCCTAAGTCTCACATAATGATAATTATAATGATATTAATAACATTACCTAGACCCCCATTAATAGCAAAAATGAAAAATGCAAAAAAAAAAACTCCTCTTTAAACAAAAAACCTAGTACGATTGTCAAAAATGTTGAATTTCTGTAACATCTCCAGCACTTTGTTACGGCCCTTGAGCTGTTCGAAGTTATTTTACAAATATACGTATACATTTACACTATTAAAAAACTAAAAGAAAAACAAAAAGAAAAACAAATGAAATGTGAAAATGAATGTGAAAGTGAAAGTGAAAAGAAAAAGCAACAAAACAGTTAGTTCTATCGTTATTATTATTATTTTTTTGTTTTTTTTTTTGTTTGTTATATCGTTTAAATTTTAAGATGACAACGTGAATATTTTATATTTACGAATCTATTAAAATTGTATATGTAAATGCATGGAGCGATGAATGATGAAAGATGAAAGATAAGAGATGAAAGATATGTGACGCAACTTCCATTTGGAAAGTGCATAGGGGATATTAAGAAATGCTTAATCATTAACTGTATTGGACTAACCCATAAGATAAATAAAAATCTAATGAATAAATTTCCCCAAATATTCTATTTTTATGAACAAAACACATTTCTTACCAGACTTTGTGGACATTTCACTGAAAACAGTTTAAAATAAATAACAATTACTGTCATATTTTATAAAGTGTAACGGTTTAACGCTGCCAAGTCCATGTCTAAATCGTAGACTATGGAAGCTAACTGTTTTTAAACTTATCTTGTTTTGGGTTATAGCTTACTTGGAAACGATACAAAACTCTTTGGGTTGAAGACGTAATTTAGCATAATATCTCAAAGGATTAATGGTAGAGCTTTAATATATATAAATATATATATATATAAATATAATAATATAATATACAAGATAAATATATATATATATATATATTTTTATATATATTATATGTTATTTCTTTAATTATCTTATTATTTAACTAGACAAAACCGGTTAAATCTTTGATCAAAATTCAATCCATGCAGGCTTAGAAAGTAGTATAGAATATATTCATCTTCAGCAAGGATTCGACTTGGAAATACCTAAACTAGCATAGGATTCTGGGATATCTATATGTACACGGAATACATATATATTCCTGCTGGTAAAAAGATGCTTAATTTTAAATTTAACCACAGACCAATCAGCAAATGAATACTCTTCGTTCTCGTGCCAAAGTTCTCTTTTAGACTTAATCGCCAATTGGGAAGCTCCATAAAATACGAGATACTTACTTAAATAATTATAAACTTGCACAAGGCAAACAAAGCGGCTCTGAGGTTAACAACATTATTCACCCAAACTCACACTCGCCGGACAACCCGGACAAACCCGGAACGGGAACGATAGTCGTAGCCGGCAATAACTTCAGCTTGTAATGAAAGCGGGCAAAGTCCGAGCCACAGACAGACCTAAAGACTGCAAGCGTTTCGGCGAACAAAGCGTAATAATAATCATAAAAAAAGAAAAAAGTAAAAGAAGAGCAGCGTTAGCGTCGCCAAGTGCACCCACCGCCCACTCAAAAAGTTTTGCATTCAAAAGTCATTCCACCCACGTAGACAGACAAAGGCAACGGTCCGCTCACAGACGAATTCGCCATTTGCTTTCCATTGCTCTTTCGCGCTTTTGCGCTCTTTTATGTGTTTACTTCGAAACTTCTTGCGCTCTCTTTGTGTTTTCCTTGTTCGTATCGCCGACGCCAACGCCGCCGCCACAACTTCTGCTGCTACTGCAGCAGTTCTTCCTCTTTAATGGCTAGACGAGCCCGCCAGACCAGCTGAGTTGCTTTTTGCCGGTCGCCGCAACTGCGTTTCTTTGTGTTATTGTCATGCCCTACCTTAATACAGACATCCACAACTTCTGAAAGTCATGTGTAACATTCAGATAAAGCTACAATCTGTTGGGGCGATGAAATATGAATTATTATATAATTTATGTTGCCTTTCGTATCTGTAAAATATTTATTATAAAAAAATTTCATGATAAAAATAAGAAACAAAATAGATTATTGCGTTTCTTGGTAAGTACTCAGTGCTGTGGGTATTGTATATAGTGTTCGACTTGAAATTGAGTTTGTGCTCGTGTTTTTGTTTTGGTCGTTGACGTGTACGGCATCGCATCTGGCAAACCGCACAGTTGCCAGTGAGTTTTCGAGCGAGTCGGAGCGCCACCAGCTCCAGCAGTAGACGAAACAGTTGCAGTGGGAAAACAGACTCATTTGTGGTTAGTCTCCACTTTTTGAGTTTTCGCAAGTGCAGTGCCAGCTCCAAAGTATCAGCAGAATGCCGTTCCCTATTCATCCGCCCAAGCAGATGCCCTGCCCCCACTGGCAGCACTTTCCCATCAGCCCGGTAGACGTGAAACCTGCGCCATTTGGCAGCAGTAACAACACTGTGGCTGCCACAGTTAACAAGCCCCCAGAGCCGGTGTCCTATCGCTACTGCGTGCAGTGCAAAGGAGCTGGGAAGAGTTTCGGCGACAACAGTAAGGCTTAGATGCGAAAACTGCAATTGCAGCACATTTTACCAAGGAGAAGGACATGGACAATGCCACCATTACCACTTATATACCCATTCCACAAACACTTTATTTACCCACTACACCCACACACATACACACACACTCGCATAGATTTACCTTAACGATGCACTGGTTCGCTCCCAGTTCGTTCAATTTGGAGTGGACTCCAACGGCGTGTGGAAAGTATAAAATATGTCGAATTCATCAAATTAACATTAAGTTTTATACAACTTTTACATTTTATAACATATATACATTATATATATAAAAAATTTGGAAAAATTGTTTTGCTTAGCCTTAAGATTTTCAACGTATTTTCCAAACTTAAAGACTTATTTTTACTATTTGGCAAAAGAAACACCAAATAAAACGCACGACGCATTTAAAACGAGTTTGATTTTACAAATACAAAGATACAATTGTATCTACACGCTACATATGCATATATACATATATATTTGTGTCCAAATATATTTAATATATATACATATATCTATACCTATGTATATGTTTGTGCATTAATGTATGTTTGTTATTCTTGGGCGGCACAGTTTTTTTTTGGGACTTGTTTGTTTGTCTTTTTCAATGTTGTTCTTCTCGGTTTATTTTTTACTTATTATTTTATATATTTTTGGTTCGTGCCTTGCTTTTTATCAGTTTTCAAGGTCAGCACGCAGCCAACCTACAAAAAAAACAACAACAGCATTAAATTTTAACATATGTGTGTGTGCATACATTTGTATGTATGTATGTATGTGCATGCGATAAGCATGAAATGGAAACTGATTCAAGTAGAACAATCCAGCAACGGGTGACACTCATCAATTTATAAATTTTGGTTCTCATAAATTTCCTCTAAATTGTAGATTTTAAATGATAATCTATTTTACCAGTTCCCAGAAAGATTTCAGAATGTGTTTCATATGTCTTCTAAGTATACCTACTTAGATTCTAGACCATCGATAGCTCTCCCTGCACTTTGGTAATTTCTTAAAATTTTGTTCGTTTTTGTGTGGAACACCAATCCGTCTTACCCGGCGCTCGCAGCTGCATTGTAAGACAATTGTCATTTGAGTTACAAAGTTCAACAAACTGTAAATTGCAAAATGTAAATGCACACGCACACTGACAAACATACATACATACATATGTACGTATGTAATTAAAAGCGAAGGCGCAAACGTAGAATAAAACAAAGTAGAAAAAGCTTGACTCTCCTATCTCATCCATATACATAGACGCATTCAAACATCCCAAAGACTCATATAATACGTACAATATGGACATGCTCGTGTTGATATTCTTAGATGTTCCTAAAGTATTTATTATTAGTCTTATCGGTGGGTGCGAAAAAAGTGAATATTTTATCTCCACGCGTATCCAGAACACACAACGTACTCGCATTGTTACATGCATACATACATACATGTATACATATGTGCATAAATAAATACAGCTGTATTATATATGTGGTTCGTTCGTATCTTTAAAAAGTGTACCGATACTATACGATGCCCCGCTTTTGATAAGTATGTACTTATGTATGTACATATACATTATACATATACATATATACATAAATTAAATTTTATTGCATTGCTTTAATTTAAATTTTTCCTGTTTATTTCTTTTCATTGCACCTTGTACATACTACTCCGTCTTTATTTTAAAACAAAAACAAGATGAAGTTATGTTCTCTGATGCACGCAGAAAAAAGGTAAGTCGACAATTTGGAATATTAATAAACAAACTTGATATGTATATATTAATAAATATATAAGAATTCCTTCATCTATTTAACATAACTCAAATTTTTTTTATATCTACAAAAATTATTTAAAATTAAAGTTCCGCTCTGCAGTATTCAGCGGAACTGCAAAAGTTAAAAGTAACTAGTTCCGCATTCATTTAATATTCGTGCGTTCGCATCCGTGCTTATAGCATATTGAAATGTCTGTTATTTTTTTTACAAATAAAACAATATATATTAAATTTTGAATATACTTAAGCATTTTACTGTTCACATTTAAAATAACAAAAATAAAATGCAAAAAATTAGACGCAAGTTCAGTGGAACGCAACGCGTGAGAACGCGAGTGAAAACGCGATGTAGTGAAAACGCCTTGATTCCGTTTGAAGCCCTTGGAACCAGTCGTTCACAAAGAATAGTTTCGTTGCAACTGCAATCTGATTTGAGGAAGATGAAATTACAATCTAAACGTAAGCAAAACTGAATAGAAACCCAGTTGGTTGCTGCTGCTGCTGCAAGCAGATGCAATTCCACAAGTACGTGGCCCAGTGAGAAGTTAGCAGCTGGAAAGCGCGTGGCTCTGTGACCGACAAACGGGAGGCATCATGGATTATCAGTACTATGACGACTCGGACTACATAGAGGACGATGGTGGAAGCGAGGAGCTCTACCAAGACCATGAACCTCCTGTGCTACATGGTCGCAACAGACAGGACTATGGCGCGGCGGATCGCATGTGGGAAAACTATGAGAACTGCGTTGTGCCCTCGCTGACCCAAGTGTTCACCTACCTTATGCCGCTGCTGTTGGCCTGTTTAGTCTGCCGGGTGCTCATCACAGTCTATGCTCAGCGGAAGCGTCTAGGAAGCTCCAGCTCCAGCTGCAGCTGGCAAGTGGCAAACAGCCTGACAATGGTGCCAATTCACATTATCAATGCTCTGTGCGGTCTGGGTGTGCTCTATGCGATTCTGGGCCAGCGTATGTTGGTGCTGGTGCTGCTCAGCGGCATTAGCTATCTGCTGTTGCAGCTGATCCGCCTGGGCAAAGGACAGCGCGGCGCAGTGGCCATTGGCGTGCTCAGCATTGGCAGCCAGTTCCTGTACGAGTTGGCCATATGGCAGAAGCGTGATGACTGGCCGCAGCTGCGCGGAATGCAGATGGTGACGAACATGAAGGTCATATCGCTGGGCTTCGACTTGACGGCGACTGGAGCGAAGGGACTGCGCATGCCGAGCATTGTCGCCTATCTGGGCTACATATACAATCCAGCGAGCTGCGTGCTGGGACCTTGGCTGAGCTATGGACGCTACTTGGAGTCACTGTGCAACAAGCCTTGCTGGCGCAAGTGTCTGCTCGAGACGTTATTCAATGTGCTGCTCTGCCTGATCTCGTTGACCGTCTCCAATTGCGTTGCACCTGTGTTGGGCGACTGGCATGAATATGATGAACAGTATGACGAGAACGCATCCGGCTCCGGAGGCCTCTTCCACTGGCTGCTCATGTACATGGGCGCGCTGAGCGTACGCTCCAGCCACTATTTTGTGAGCATGGTGAGTCAAGCCATGCTGTCCACATACGGCCAGAAGCTCGACGGATCCCAGCTGGTAGCTCGTCCGTTTTATATCGAATGGCCACATTCACTGAGCGCGCTGGTGCGCTACTGGAATGAGCCCATGCACGAGTGGCTCAAGCGATACATTTACACGGCCACCAAGCAACGTTCCAGGAACCACACCATTGTGGCTGTCTTCTGCACGTATCTGGTGTCATGTCTGCTACACGGCATGGACTTTCGCATTTATCTGGTGCTGTTCTCGCTGGCAACCCTTGCCGAGGGCGAGAAAGTGCTGCGTCGTCGCTTGGCCACACTCTGTGATGCATGCATCACTGCCAATCCCTGTCCTGGTGCCGAGCGGTGTCGCTACTCACGCTGCCTGAAACGACGTGGCTGGCGTTGCTTCAGTTCGTGGGTGGTGATCCTCACCAATTTATCCTTTACGCTACTTGCCATCTTCCACCTGGCTTACCTGGGTGTTGTACTGCTGAATGAGACGCTAACCATGGAGGCTGACAAGGATCTTCCATTTTTGTATCACTGGGCAGCCGCCGGCTTCCTGAGTCACTACATTGGCATCGGCATGTTCATACTCTATCTGTTCATATCGTAAGCTGGGTACAATCCAATCCGAAGACTGCCTATGAGAGACTGCCGCTCGTCTTCATCCTCGCTCTTCCCCCCCAGCACCCAAAAGCGGTAACCTAATGTGATTATTGACTAAAGGACCTAATCATTTTATTGTATAGAACCTTCAATATCTACCACGAATCTTCCCCCCTACACACGACTCTTGTGTGTGTGTGTGTGTGTGTGTGTGTGTGTGTGCGTGTCTGTGAGTTGTGGAGCCGGCGAATATATCGGAACTGTGAATCTCTACATTAACTGTATTTGTATTTTAAATACGTAGTCCTTATATTTATGCATATATCTGTATCTTTTAGCCTGGCTACGTGAGTACTTCATAATTTTAATATAAATATATAATTTTTAACGCACTCAAATTGTTGTTTTCATTGTGTACTTATATATATTATAACCCTTCTATGGTCCATGACATTTCTGATTTTACGCATATTGTAATTGATTCGTTTTAAATTGTTGCATTTTGTGATACGTATAACTATTACGGTTCTGGAAGAGTCAACTGAAAGTGCTCAATATATCATGCTGAACCTAAGTCTGAAAATTAAATGAATCCATGGAATTTTCTTCAAGTGGTATTGATAGGATTTATGAAGATTAATAGATCGATAATAGATTCAGGTATCAAAAATAGGCTTGATTCATTCTTGAACTCAAAAAATGAATAGTTTTCTTTTGGCACGGAATCCATATGCCACCAGAAAGTTGTGATAAACTCATATCTAAGGATGGCCAATACTTTGAATAATGCCTCTGTACGTTTTGTTATTGAAATAAAGGTATATCCTTTCAAATTAATCGATCCCAGTTAATAAGTCCCAATAGTTGAGACTGATTTACATATCTTACATACATATATTTTTAACAGACAGAAGATCGCATCTTAGGTAGAACCCATAATATTCATGATAATTTACCTAAAAGATTTCAGTTTTTCCAAATCATTCCCAGCGGGTTTTTTTCTTTAAACAAAAGATTAGGTTTTATTTTTCATAAGTAACATCAAATTTATTTTAAATTTTTTATATCAAATT
Organism: Hirtodrosophila trivittata; assembly: GCA_035045065.1. Classification (NCBI taxonomy): domain Eukaryota; kingdom Metazoa; phylum Arthropoda; class Insecta; order Diptera; family Drosophilidae; genus Hirtodrosophila; species Hirtodrosophila trivittata. The sequence goes on along the minus strand of JAWNNK010001028.1, from coordinate 4,718,851 downwards.
AAATAAAAAAGGAATTTTTCTTCCATCTTAAACAGAAATGTTATGAAATAATTCTAAAACATTATATACTTAATTTAGAATTTAAACAAAAAAAAAATATAAGAAAACCAATAGTAGTTCAGCAAATCCTGGGTTTCTATGAGCATAGGTGAAACCTGGAAGTTGAATGTTTATTTCGGTTGAAATGTTTTAAGTCCTTCCTTAGCCCGTCCATCCCGACGTTCCTCAAGATTATCTCGTAATAGATATATATGTTTACTCCTCCTATTATATATTATATCGTCTTCGTCCATGTTGATAGGAAGGTTGCCATAGGAACATTTTCAAGTAATCCAAAGTATTGAAATCTATTTAAAATATTTATTTTTTTTTAAATTTGTAATATAAAAAAGGTTTTTTTGCACCTTAAACAGAAATAAATTTTGAAAATATTATAAATTAATATTTACAATTTAAATTATAAAAAAAAGAAAGTATAAGAAAAACAATAGTAGTCCAGCAAATCCTAGACATATGTGGGAAAAGGTGAATCTTGGAAGTTGAACGTTTTTTCTTGTCCCGCTGGCAGTGCTTTCAGTCCTCCCTGAGCCTGCCTATCCCGCAGATTCCGGTGTGCTCTGCCCATCCCTATATAGATATATGCGTTTGCGCCTCCTGCGTTTACTCCTTTTTCCGCGTTAATCTCTGAGACTTGCCATAAGAAAATTTTCAATTAATCCATCGAATTCAAATCTATTTAAAAAATATATTTTTTTTAAATTTTTTTATTGGTTTTTTTTATGTAGATTTTTTGTTGTTTGTTTGTTTGTTTTTGTTGGTTTTCTCATTGAGACAAATATTTATAACAATATTGTAATTTTTTACCATTTTGTTTTTGCATTTGTTTTCGGTTTTGACGATTTTTGTTTGTTTTGTTGCTTAAACTTTAAATATTAAAATTACTACCTTAAAAATTATGCAATGACAATAAAAATATTTATTTATTTGTTTTGTTTTTGTTTCTTTCTTATTTTGTTTTTGTTTTTGTTTTTTTGCAACTTTTACTTGTTGTTATGTCGCATTTCTAAACTGTTAAAAAAAGTTGCGCCATTTCTTAATTTCTTTTCTATTCTTTTACTCAATTAATTCTTTTCGTTTTGATTTCTTTTTTGTTTCGTTTATGTTCAGAAAGTTCTTTGCTCGTTTGACTTTGACATCAAAAAATATATATATATATATATATATATATGTTCCCTAACCGGTTTCCATATCTGTTGTAACAAAAACTATGCATGCAACAATTGGCGCGGCCTGCGTTTATTTTAAATTTATCTTATTTTTCTTTGTCCAGATTTGAATTCATCTTTTTGTTTCATCTAAATCATTTTTCATTCATAACAACAACTGAGTTGATCACAAGAGATAACGAGAGTTTTTGCTTTATATGTATGTTTTTTGTTTTGTTTCTGTTTTTTGTTTCTTTTCTTTTGTTATCATTTTAGTTACTTCTTTTGCACTTCTTTTTACACTTAAAAAATATGACGACGCATTCGTTGATTTTTTTATAAATTTTAGTTTTCTTTTGTTTGTTTTTTTTTTTTATTTTTGCAGCAATTTTCTAACCGAAGCGGTTCCAATTTTCGTTTTAATTTTCCACTTAGTTTTAGCGCAAAATTAGTTAAAATACAAATAGTGTACAAATATTCGCTAACTACATAATATATAAAGATCCATATGTATATATACACATGGACTCGTACATATATTTTCCATTTTCTTTTTTTTGTGGCGCACACAGAGAAAAAAATTTATTGTGTACCCTATGCTAAGGTGGAGAAGGTGGCGCGGGGAGACAGTTTCCGCATGAAAGAAAAGCCCGTAACTAAAATTATGTAACAAAAATTTAAATAATTTCATTAAACACATACACAAATATATAATATATATATAACATACATATAAGGTTATATACATACATATGTATTCTCAACCTAATCATTATTACAAAATTTTCATTCAATTTTTCTTGATTTCCATAAAAAAATTTCACTTTTCGTACAAATTGAAGGCTGCTGAGAGAATTTTGCTAGACGCTTGTTTCAAATTGATCTAAAGATATCTAAATTCCAGATATTTGCTTATCATATAACAAGGTATCGAATAATAGGGGGAAAAAAAAAAAATAGTAGTAGTAAAGTATAGAATAAAATAAATGTGTACAATATATATATGTATACATAATATAAAGTAATAATTAAAAATAATAATAATTAATCAACAGTAAAAGTACTGTGTAGCATAATTTAATTAGCAAATAAAACTAAAGCATAAACATAAGCTTTAAAATAATATTACACATTTAAATTATAAACATAATTACATTGTGTTTTGTCTGTCTCAGTGTGTTGAGTGTGTGTGTGTGTGTGAGTGTGTGTGTGAGTGTGTGTGTTGTGTGTGTGTGCCTGTTTGTGTGTAGGTTGAAGTCTGCCCCGTTTCTTGTTGTGTCGCAAATGTTAGTTGCAAACATTTCGTCAACAAGTCGGCAACACACACACCGCACACAACAAACTGTGTGTGTGAGTGTGTCCTTTGTATGTGTATTTGTGTGTGTGTGTGTGTGTGTGTGTGTGACTGTGTAATGGCAGCAAGAACAACATGATCATTTTTAGATAAACTATTCTACATATAAAATTTTATATGCATGTAAACCATGATATGCGGCCGGCTCAGTCGTCACAGTCACAGTTACAGTCGCAGTCACAGTCGCAGTTACAGTCGCAGTTACAGTCGCTGTCACAGTATATGTCATTGTCCTGGTACTTGTATCTGTCCACGTCCTTCGATCATCGTCCGGCCGCCATTGTTGACTTAAAGCTGTTGCCGGTGGCGCCACCGCTGCCGTTGCAGCTGCGGCTGCTGTTGCTGTTGCTGCTGCTGCTGCTGCCAGTACCAAGCGCCGCTGCCGCCCAACCCACGTTCAATCATTCTTGGTCTGGCAGTAGAGCTCCTTCAGGGACTTGAGCTCCTCGATTAACGCTTTGTTTTGGTTCTCTAGCACCGCCACACGGTTCTCCAGGCACTTGATGTACTCCTTCTTCTTGCGCCGGCACTCGCGCGCCGCCTCTCGATTCTTCTGCAATCGAATCTCTCGCTTGCGCGTCTGATCCTCCGCAATGCCACTGTTATCTATACGCAGAGAGAGAGAGAGAGAGACAGGGAGCGAGAGAAAGAGAGAAAAGAATAATTAGTTGGATTGCTTTGACGGTTTTTAGCTGGAGTTGCATTTACTGGCATTGTATGCTATCCGATTGGGTAAATAGAAGGCCGTGTCCGAGGGCATGTGCAGCAGTGGACTGCCCAATGTGTTGCCGCCGCCGCCGCCCCCCGCCCCGCTGCCCAGCTGAGAGCTGAGCACACTGCCATCGGGCATTTGCAGTGCTGCGCCCGCTGCATCGCCAGGACAATTTCGAATTTGTTTTTGTTTTTTTTTTTTTGATTTTTTGGGAGATGGTTTGGGGGTTTTGTTGTTGTTGTAGAAGTCGTTGTTGTTGTTGTTGGTTTTTTTTTTTGATTTTGTATAATATTTTTTTTATGTGGCATTTTCGCGGGCAGTAAAAAAGAAAACGAAAAAAAAACAACAATAAAAATTATAAGGAAACATATTTTTTTTGACTTGGTTTTTAAATTTGATTTTGTTTTTGTTTTTTGTTGTTTTGTTTGTTCTTTGTGTCTTGTGTGAGTGCGAGTGAGCGAACGATTGAACGAGCAGGAGAGGCGATTTTGTTTTGGTTAGTTTTGAACAACGGCAACGGCGACGGCAACGGGCGACGGGCGACTTTTGTTATAAGTACACATGTTGTGTGTGTGTGTGTGTTTATATGGTATATAATGTGTATGTGTATGTGTGTGTGTGTGTGGTGTGTGTGATGGGGGTATGGGAGATGCGCTTGTCTTATAGCAACAACACAGTAACAAAGCCAAAAGAAAACGCGCGTTAACAAACTTAAACGTGTGTGTGTGACTGTGTGTGTGTGTGTGTGTATGTGTTGGAGTTTTAAATACTAGAAGTATATACAGAAGTTCAAAAATCGACTTTTGTCTGTTTGCCAATTGCATTTCAAATGCTTTTTTTTGCTTCAGTTTTCTTTTTATCGTTAAGCAACAACAACAACGACCATCAACAATAATTAATGACAAGTGTACATGAGAAAGACAGAGATAGTAAAAGACAGAAAGAGAAACATATATATACGTATAACGGTTAAAAACAGCTGTGTGTGTGTAATGAAATTGATGTATTAAATAAAAATCAGTAAGAACAACAGCAACAACAACCGCAGCTTTGTTAGGCACTTTTTGATGACTTTATGTACGCATGGATGTATGTATGTAAGTATGGATGTATGTATGTAAATGGGTATAGTTAAGGGTACATCTTTCTTAAACACAAGGATGATGTTTACATGATGATCAGTGATTGTTACACATACAAACAAAGCGTACAACAGAGGCGTGTAATGTGTGCGGGGTTTCCCCTTTTTTTCACCAACTTAAAATAACTGAATAAGTGCATCCTGAGCTCTACTATATTATATATAGACTAAAAGTACTAAACGGCTTAAACAAGCTAATATAAAGCGTTAACAATGAAAAAAAAACTAATAATTTTTGTGAGTGAAAACCAAAGTGGGAAATGTTTCCTCGTTTTCAATTGTAGCTCAAATTCCGACTGGAATATTTTCTACCTAATGTTTCGTCGCTTTCAATTTTATCTTATTCTATTCTATCTGGAATATATATATTATATATTTATCATATCTATACCTATATCATATATATACCTATCACAACATTGATCTGACTATATTTATCGACTCAGCCGAACAACGTTTTAACGACTCTATGATTAAAAGAGTATAAATATATGAAAATTGCTCTGTAAACAGCTTTATTTGCTTTGAAGTAGCTAACGGTACAGAAGATGTATGTTAATGGTCCAGTAGCTGTCTACTAACGGTTAAGCATATGCCTATATTAACAGTTAAGCAAATGCCACTTAACGTTAACTATGTAAGCCCAATCAGTTACCTACATCTCTCAGACTTTCTAATTCTAACAATTTACATTGAAATCTAAGAATATAGCTGAAGCTTTTTTGAGCTTAATTTACAACTTTCTTTTCTGAAGAATTATTATATCATTTATATATAATAATAATAGTTATAATAACGAGTAAGCTTAGATGCACAAGACAGAGTCACAGGTGAAAGAGCGAGGCGAAAGACAGTAAGAGAAGGGGAAGGAAGGCAAAAGGCAGTTATGGGCGCTCAGCTAAGGTTCAGTTCAGTTAAGGAATTTACCGCTTATGTCAGGTCCACTGATTTCGGTGAAAATCTTATTGTACGATGGCCTCCGCGTCAGATTACTACGATGATGCTGCGAGTCATCGTCCGATATACTTTCATCGCTATCCTCCGGATGCTGTGTATTCGGTTCGGGTTTGATCTTACATTGAAAATTTGGAGGGAGCTGCAAATGTTGAAATCGGTTAATATACGTTTTACTTCTGGGTGTGCGTGTGTGTGTGTGTGGGTGTGTGTGTGGGTGTGTGGATGTGTATGGGGATGTTGATAATGACCGCTACGCACTTTGTTACGCACTTGCACTGCATTGCCCGTGGCAGTATGAATGACCGTGGTATTCGCCGGCTTGGTCACATAGACGACCCCGCTGCCGCCCTTGTGCATTGCGGATGCGGCGGCCAGCGCCTGCTGTTGTGTTCCGGCGGCGGTTTGTATGACACCCGAGTGATTTGCCGCCTGTATCACGGATTGTACCTGTAAACAGATAAACCGGGTTAGTTCAGTTCAAGAGTTCAATAAAAAAAAGGCATCTAACATGAGATCAAGCTAGCTCCTTGGTATTCAGCTTGGATTGAAATGCATCCAGTTTTATTCTTGTTACGGAAAGTCACCAAACACGGATTGGCTCTTTACATTTAAAATATTAAATTACGTTGCAAGAAATGTCAATGAAAACGTGGAAAAATTCAAGTCTTTGGAATCTCTTCAAGTGACATTTAAAAACCAATTTCTCTCTGTGTATAATCAAAACCCGCTTGGGAACTGTGTGTATTTTTTGACAACTAATGAAAATATTTCAATATGAAATACTTCATTGTGTCTAATATTGAGATTCGAGTTCAATCTTCGTGAAATATACCAGGAGTCAGCTTGACCGGGAGAGGATGCGCTTGGACTCACCTGTAGGCTGTGCTGTGATAATGCCTGATATTGTATATTACAATTGGCGGTTGTGGTCAGCACGGAGGCTGTTCCGCTGGCATTGTTTGTGTTGGCCGTCGCCGAAACGCCGCCCGTTGTACTTTGTGTTTGTGATTGCTGCTGCTGTTGGCCGCCTGTTGCTGCTGCCGCGGTGACATCGACATCGTTGACGTTACCGCTGGATGCCGAGTTGCCGTTCTCCTCGACGATGCTGTCCATTTTAGCGATTTTCAGCAGCACCTTTACGCTCTCCGATAAGTGCTTCAGTTTGGCGTCTTTTCCGTTTCAATTTTGCCAGTTTGAAGTTGAATGATGCTGGACGACGACTGCACCAGGAAACGATGTGGGATAAAGGGGATGTCATTGGCAGTTGAGGATTGGCGATTGACGGTTGGCGGTTGGTAATGAAAGAAAGATGGACCGCGAGTACAATGAGAATAGTGACAGATAAACAGGAAAGATAAAAGTAAAGAGGAAGAGAGAGAGAGATGGGCACAAAATTGGTTTTTGGTTACAATATTGCTTGATTGGCAATTACTAATTGTTGATTGTTAATTGTTCATACCAACAAACACAACAACAAAAACAAAAGCAACAAAAACAACAACTGCACATCGCATCACATACACATGCACGCGCGCTTACACACTCACACACACACTCATACACACCCGCTGACTGTCACTGTCAGTGCTGCTGCTGCTGCCTCTACCTTCAACTGTTGTTTGGTTTGTTTTGTTTGCTTGCTACAAAAATGACGACGACGACGACGATGACAACGACACAACACATCAACAACAGCAAAGACCATATCGCCTCAACTGTTGTGTGTATTTTTATGAAATGACGTCATGACGACGTTGTGTTATAGGCTAACGACAAAAAAAAAGGCAAACTTACTTTCTGATGACATCACTAAAAACGTTGCTGTTTCTTTTGTTGTTGTTGTTGTTGCCGTTTCTCTTCTCACTGCGCGCGGTTGTATATGTGCCTGTGTGTGTTGTGTCGCGTTGCGCGCTGTGCTGGCAACTTGTTGAAAAATTCAACTGTACGCACGCCACACACAACAAAACAGAGGCTAGAGGCAGAGCGGTAGTTTGCTATACGCTACTACGTATCTGTTTGCTGCTGGCACATTGTTTGTGATCGCGATTTAAGGTCCTAACTATCCGCACAGGCAAATAATGATTTGTTACTGAATTTGATTAAGTGACGATGGCTGGCAGTCTAGCGGTTAAGGGCAAAACACTTTTCACGCAGTTGGCAGCACGCGCGCACAGCACACAAAATTTTCTGCTGTTATCGTTGCTTACGTTCTTTTTTCACAGCAGTTCTGCGAGAATTGTTTGTCAGCTGTAACGGCCGCTGACAAAATGTAAGGATAAAATTTGTGTTGGTAATTGTCTTTCATACGCGTTTCAGGTCACATTCAATTTTAACTACAATTTATTGATCAGCTTTTGGCCCTTTTTTGCGCAAAATTTATTTTGTATTGCTCGCTCGCTCGCTCGCGCTGCTTCACTGCCTTGATACTGGCGCAAACACACATACACACTCACACATAAATAGCACGCACTCATAACACACATCTGTATGCGCACGCAGCGACGACTCGTTTTACGTGCAGTGTTGCCAGACTGTTCGCGTACTATTTTGTCTATTGTGATATATTAAATTTACCAAAGCAAAGCCATCAATTCATCGGACTAACAACCTTAACAATCAACCTGTATAAGTCATATAATAGTTATATATAATTTCAACTATCTATCAACAAAATAACAGTAATAAAAAAGCGCGCGTGCAATGTGGACAAAGCTGGCAGCATATACAACAGCTGTTTGTTCGTGCGACACTGAAATTACCAGGGCTACAACGCTGTTATATTCTAGCGGTCAATTGAGCAGTTTCAAAAAAAAAATTTCTCATCAAGCAACTATTAAATATGTAGTTTAAAATAACAGCTGTCAGTAAATTACTAATTTGTGTAATTACTGATGTAAACATTACAAATTTTCTTTTAGTCACTTTTTAATGTGTGTGATTGTACATTGCCTGACTGAATCAACAGATTATTATTAAGTATTCTCTTTCATTTAGATTAATACCTTCGGCTTCTATTGCCTGCGTGATACTAATCGCACATGCAAGTCAAGAATATTTTTCAAACATACTAACTGACAGTCAATGAGTGCACCAATGTATGCATCCATTGTGACTTGTGTGTGGTTCTCGCTCCATTCACCCTGCGCACAGAAAACGCCGCGCAGTCTGTGCGAGTCAGGGCCAAAAGCAGAGACTGCGCCTGACCGACTGACTGACTCAGTGAGCGCATTATTGTTGTTGCAACTGCTGCTCTTGTGGTTGTTGTTGTTAATGTTGTTGTTGTTGCCGTTATGTTCGTATAACGCGAGCAATGCGAATAGCAACTGCCCACTAACAATAAACAAAATTGGCGCCGTCAAGTCAGAAGAACTTCATCCAGAAAAATAAACAAATATTTTATTCGTAAACATTCATAATAATTATACCATGTACTCCAATATTGGGTAGAAGGGTATAATCAATCTCTGCTTGATTATAGATGGTTTACTGCGTCAACAGGCAAATCGGTTCAGACTTGTTCGTTTGTCCACTTTGCATGCCAGCTCTCTATTTAAATATATATTACTAAATTTCAATCGTATAATCAACATTGAAGTAATAATACATAAATCTGCCTATATTCATATGAACAAATATGCCAATTTTAATACCTATGTATGTAGGTACAAAAGTGCTTTCCATTGGAAAACTTAACTTTTGACTAGAACAAAACTATCTGATGGTATATATCACATATGTATGTAAATTCCATTTGTAAAAATGGATTTCAAAAATCAAAATGTATGATACAATGGCTCTGGGGGTGCTTTATTACGCATTCTATACATATGTATGTATTTATGTATAGAATAACTTTTTGATGTAATGCAAAAGCTTGAAACTTTGTTGTCGATCTTCAGCCATGAAGCATTTGTTGGTAGATTGTGTTTGCACACCGAAAGGTAAAGGCTGTCTATATAATTTTAGATGTATAAGAAGTAAAAATAAACACCCCATTAAAATACTACAAGAGTCCGATATTCTATTGTTGTTGTTATGGTTGTCCTCCGCTAGCTACCAGATTGTGAGGCCATAATTCAAGGAAACGCTTTTTTTGAAGCTGATCAAAGTTATTGTTGTTGGTTTTCTTATTGCTATTAAACTGTTTGTGGCTGCAGATAATGTCGAGCATTGCACATGATGCACGATGCGCACAAAGACAGTACATATATAACATTAAGCACAGTGACGGGGCAGTAAAAATGAGTGCCAATTTAACGACGCTGCCAGAAAGAGAGAGGTGCGCTGATTCACTCTAAAATGATTTTGACACTGTTGGAGATGCGCACGTGACACACATACATACGTACGTGTATGTTATGCATAGAATAAGCAAGCCACTTGTACTCTCTTAACGAGGTATATAATCGGTATAAGTGTGCCAAATTCAAAGATACAATGGTTAGTGCAAAATACTTTGATTAAAACTAATTTTACCCAATTATTGTGAATGGGCTGAGCTTCTCTTTGTTGTGCATAAAATATTTATATCGAGCTGTTTATATAGCTGCATCTTATGCGCTTACAATAACAATAGATACCCGGCACGTAGTTACATATTGTATGAGTACACGCAGGCCTCACGATCTTTAGAATCAAATATGATATCAATCACGCGCTCATCTCTTGCAAACATAATATTGGAGTGAATCAGCGTGCCTCTCTCTTTCTTATTCAGCATCATCATTAAATTTTACCTCTTGCTATGCAACATGTGCAAAGTGACAGAGTACATAAATTGTATTTATTTGTGATTCAGTCATTAAACTTAGTTTGTATCTACATGGTGAAGTTACTTAATACTGTTGGTTTTCGATTTCCTGTTCGAGTTGCAACAATGAAATTACTTAATTAAACATTTCTTTATGTTTCATGCGAATTACAGAGCTGTCAGTCAGTATGTGATCAGAAAGAGGTGGAAGAGAAATTGACGAAATGAATTCATGACTAAAGAAGAGAATCATCATTTTAAGGTAGGTGGATTTTTGTACTTTGTTTTTCGTGAGTCTTAGTCACGTCACATCACTAAGTGCTGGGTAGTGTCATCACCAGCAATGTTGGGCTTAGCGCTGTTGCTTCATCGCCATCCCTTTGCGACAATCACTGCACCACCCACACAAGCGTACATTAGTTTTTGCTGTACTTATGTATCATCGCTGCGTAAGCGCAACTTTAAAATACTTGTGGTGTCCATTTAAAGAGGTAATTGACACTAAAAACATCGGGCAGAGAGCAGCAGCAGCTGAGGACGGATACTAGGGAGAATGACGAATGCGAAACAAAGGCGCAAAGTCGCATACTCGCAGAGCTCAAAACATAATTTACAAATCTGGCAACGTCATCAACGTCATTGACATCATCGTGGGCTTTTTACTGCTGGTTACGAGAGTTCAAAACACGCGCCACATAAAATGACATTGTTGCTGTTATTTGACATTAGCGGCAAGTCGCAGCAGCGGCAACATTTGCTTGCTTGCTGCATTTTAATCAATTCCAATCAGTCGCATTTCGCTTTTGGGTTTTGGTTTCTTATTCTCAGCATTTTCGTTTTGGACGCGAAATGTGACGTCAGCGATATTTATTTTTAACCCATTTCAAGCAATGCATTTTATGTGATTGCTTCTCTGTTTGTCCGCATTAATTAAAAATTAAAATAAATGCGCAACAAAAAAAAAATAGTAAGAAAAAAACAACAATAGCAAAAACCTCGCGAAAAAACAGTTATGAGTCGTCATGGGAACGGGGAGAGGTTTCTTGAGTCAGTTCCACTGTGAACTTTAAATTGAAGCTAGAGACTGGATAGCAGGTGCCGCTGCGTGAGTTCACACAGGTTGTAGGGGGGATGTGAAAAAGGGATTGAGGGGGAACCATAGAGGAATGGCTACTGCCAGCCACACATTAAATAACTTTATGTGGATTATCAGCTAGCAGTAATTTGATAATATAACCGTTTGGCGTCTACATGTCATGAATCGAAATAAATATGTACACGCCTATGTGTGGTGGTTGTTGTTATCAGTCTGGGGGCCTGTTATCAGCATACAATGCTTAGTTTATGGCAATGCATAGAAAAAAAGCAGTTCAACTGCGCAGCTCAACTGCTGCCATGGATATTATGAGGTCAAATCTTGCAGCAACAGCAACAGCAACCAGCATATGTATATATATACTCGTATATGTATGTATGTAAATGCCTAATTATAACTGCATGCAAATTTATGAAATGCTCTATAAGAACACAAGTTTAAAACCCATTTTCATAATCGCAGTAACGCACTGATTCGAGTATACCATATGCATATGATTAGATTAAGGGTTAAGAAGAGTCTAAAAGTAGAATCTTTATACTACTAATTATCTCCTCACTTAGTCAGTTGTGTTAGATCAAGGAATCTTCATTCCATATAGTAGTATATTACACATACATATATAAACACATACGTACAATATATCTGAGTAAAAATGCGAATGTGCTCAACAATGAAATACCTTGAAGCTAGATTTTAAGTACTCTGCGAATTTTTTGTTCTACTGAGCTTAGCCCCCCATACAGAATATACACACATGTGTTACCTACATACTTATACACACATTCACAAAAGCAACAGGTATTTCAACAGGTAGTTCCAACGCTGCTGAGATCCCTTGGTTATACTACTATGATGAATATGGAGTTTCCAGAACAGATTATGAATATGCTAATTGAAGTTATAACTTCTATAAAATACTTCATATTACTATGAAGTATACGAATGTACTCTTAGTACTAGGTCGCTGAAAGCGGAGTGATTTTTTAAAAGGTCAGACAGGTGGCTTAGCTATTGCTTCTGATCGAGAATGGAGACACTTTATAGGATCACAGATGATTTTTCTGTCTATTAAAGTACTTTAAAGAGATGTTTAATGGACGCCTCTTTAGAACTTTTATGACCTCCATATAATTTTAAAATATGTTTTTTATAAATTGTTTAATGTCTATAACTTTAACTGCTAATCCAATGTTTTGCGAATTGAAAACATTTCTCGGCAATTTAAAGCAATCGAAGAATATCGTAAACACTTACATATCTACCCTGACGATAATAGGGATGACTAATGTGCACCGTTGGTTATAACTGGTATCAGTAAACCTGAAAAGACCAATCTCTGTGACTAAGTGGAACCCAGTTGAGGGAACACCTTGTGCCGCATATAGTATATAAGGCTAGCGCCAAAGTAAACACAACATATGCAAACGCAATTAAGTGGAGCAATAATGTGATAATATATTTATACTTTTTATACGCGTGTGAATATAGTATATATTATATATATAATATATATCTTTATAGGTATATAGGACTCTTTCTGTTTAATGGCATCAAAAGAATTTCTCGAAAGTCTAATGATTTTTATATCCGGAACCCAATAATAATGGTTAAAGAAGATGTTTTTCAACTGAAAGCATTTCCCACCCCATTAGAGATATATTCTTGATCAGTATTAATAGTCGACCTAGCCATATCCGTACGTCATGAGCGAATATAATGAGGGTATATTTGTTCTAACTCTTTTATACCCTTTAAAATTTGTTTACTAAGTTTATGGAAACGTATGTTACAGGCGGAAGGAAACATCTCCGACCCCATAAGATTCTGTAACACTATCTATAGCTAGTACTAAAGGTTTCTGTATACTGTACGCAGATAGAGTTTGTTTTAAATATTAAAATATTTGCATGCAAAGCGAAAAAAACGTTTTATAAGCGCAATTTTATAGCCAATGCTTTTGACATCGATTTTTGGCAGCCGTATATATTTATTCCCACTTGATCCGCGCTATAAATGGCAATTATAATAACAGGGCAATAATCAAAAAAGCCAAGAACTCATTGTAATGTGTGTGATTGTGTGTGTATGTAAGTATGTTTGTTGAGGGTGCTAAGGGTATCGCGCAGTCGAGCAGACTCAGCTGGAGCATTCAAATTATTACTCATTAAATATTGAATCACATGACTTTAAATAGCTAATAAAATGGTTAAATTTCTATCTTATGAGCTACTAACAAGTTTCGATACTTTTCGATCGTTCTTAGCTAAATTCTAACTGGGAATTTCTAATATTTTGGTACTATTCAAACCAAACCTGAATTTTTATAGTATGGCTAACATGATATAAATACAAAATATATATTCCATGAATAACTCATGATGGGTCCAAAGTTAATAATTATCGAGAAGAGATCTTTGGATGTATATTCTAAATATGATGTTATAGGTTTAAAATATGAGAAAAGTTGGTAAAATCATCAGATAAATGGGTTTATCCTAGATAAAATAACAGGATATAATTTCTGATGGGAAACTCCGCTGGTTCCAAAAATCAAAGAATAATATTTGAGATGAAATATATTTGAAATAATAATGACAAATGAAAGAATCTTGTGAGAGGCTCTTCCTCACCCAGAAATATAATACAATAGTTATTTCAGATCTACTTAAGATCACAAATAACCTGTTTTTTTCAATTGTGAAGGTAGTTACAAGTTGTGTTTGTTTGTAACGGTTGGATGTACTTTCAAGTACGTTAGCCAAAAAGAATAAAGTTTGCAAAATAAGGTAGCATATTTGCAAGCATTTTTACCAGTATTCGAGACACATGGAAAATACACGGAAAGTATGGAAAATGAGAAACTTGTGCGCCGCGTGAGGGAAGTAACTGCGATTGCGGGCTTCCTTTTCATTAAAAATGTTGTTAGCACTTATTAATGTTACGTGTATTAGGTGCAGAACAGTGTCTAGTGGATAATTTATAACCCCCATTCGCCCCCAATCATGTCTTACTCTGTAACGGTAATGCTGTTGCAGTTGCAGTTGCGGCTCCGACTTCGGCTGCTGCTGCTGCTGCTGCTGCTGCTGCTTCTGACTAATGACAATGAAATCCACCACGAGGCAGGCAAAAGCAAAAGCAAATTTTGCGTAACGGCTAAAAAGTTGTAATTTTTGCAAGCCGCTTAATGAGATGTTTTAACACAATATACATAAATAAATAACAAAAACAAAGACAACAAAAAAGAGTGTGAAAGAAAACAAACAGCTTTTGTTGTTGCTGCCGCCGCTGCTGCTGCCTTTCATGAGCGCTTTGTTGTTGTTGTTGTTGTTTTTTGTATTTTATTTTGTTGTTGTTTTTGTTGTGTTTCGTTTTTCGTTTTCTTTGCGTTGCGTTGTGATTACGTCAAGATTTTTGTTGTTTTGCCGATTTGTATTTGATTACAATACATTATATGTACAGCCATATGCATATGTATGTAGGTATGTATGTATGTATGTATGTACACATATATATTTATGTACAATACTAATGTACATAGCGTAATGTTATTGTTGCCATTGAGCGCTCTCGCGCTGGCTGAGATTGAGCTTGAGGGCGCAAGCAAAAAGCGAGAGAGCCGCTATAATTACTTGCTTAATTTTTTACACAAATATTTAAAAGGCTAAGAGCGCGAAAATCTACACAAAAAAAAAACAACAAATATAAATCACCAACACCCACACATAGACATACACTCAGTCACTAGCACTAGGAGCTGTTGTTGTTGTTGTTGCTTTTGTTTTTGTTGTTCAGTACTGTTATAAATTTTTGGCGCTCAAATTTTAACGCGCTGTGCTTCTTCTTATTCTTTAATGGGCCGCACTCGTCACCTTTTGTTGCTGGTTTTGTTGTAGTTGGTGCTGCTGCTGCTGCCGGCGCTCGATGACGCGACGACGGCGCGACCGACTACGAACTGAGAATGGTTGCTGCTTGTTGCGATTGCTATTGTTGTTGCTGCTTTGGGGGCTGCTGCTCGCTGCTGCTGCTGCTGCCTCTGACGCCGCTTTACGTAGTCAAACTGAAAAGCAATACTGACGCCGATGACTGACTAAGCGGCCACGGAGACGACTGTATAAATACATATATATATACACATATATATCTGTATGAATGTATGTACATTGATGTTGAAGTCGCCGCGCTGCGCAGCACACGTCACCAGCAGCAAGCGAATAGAGATGGTCGCGTGCCTCGGCATAACAATATTTATCGTGCGTGCTTCTCAAACATTTAGACTGAGCGTATGGAAATAATAACAATCAACTTAATTCCTATATATATATTAAATCATAGTTGAACTGCTCGTAGAACCCGTAGACAAATGTAAAAACTTATTCATTTATTCGTGATGAATATATATTTTGTATGTACTTGGAATATGTAACTATATCAATCCGATATATATATATGATATATACACGAACATATTCGAAACATTATATTATAGTCACGAATATTGTGATTCATATTCTATATGTTTTATAATGTTTTCTAACGATCTGCTTTGTCTATAACACCCAAGGTTGCCCATCGCTTTGTACACGATTAATACGTATCGTGCATCGTGCTGAGAATATTAGGCACGTGCGCATCTCTGACGGCAGCCATACAGCTACAGATGCGTACATGTACGTATATATGTGCTCATATATATATATATGTATGTGTGCATGTTTGCATGTTTGTATGTGTGCATGTATGTAGATCTGTGTGTGAAGTGCTGGTGAGGTTCTTTGGTTGTTTCGTAATTGGCGTGTTTTGTTGTGTGCTCTGAACTGCAGCAGCTTCTTGAAGTGCAGCGGCAGCAACAATAAAACGCAACACAAACAGAAATAGCTAAATATGAGCGTTGAGCGTTATCGTCGCCACGTCAAAGTCACGGCGCTTGACGCTGACGTCGATGTCGATGCTGGCGTTCCCTACACACACACACATCCAACCATTTACCTTTTCAATCGCTCTCTTTCTCTTTCTGTCTTGTGCTCAGGCAAAGAACAACAATAGTTTTTAAATATTTTTAAATATCTAACAAAAATTCTAAAATAATATACATACATATCTGTCTATAGTATATACGCATGTACATAAACAAGTGTATCTGTATAGACTATTTGCACACACATACATACACATACAGCGCAGAGACTGACACACACAGAACGCTGACGACGACGACGACGACGTAGGCGCTGTTGGTTTTGTTGTGCCGTTATCACTGTCTTTCCCGCTTTTGGTGCTCTTAGCGCACAGTTATGGCGTACGGGCATATGGCAGCAGCAGCAGCAGCACCAGCCGCAGCAGCGTCACGAAGGTAACGAAGCCTGCCGATTCGCTTTCACACACGAAGCAACCCTAACTCACTCGCACATGCGTATGAGCGATTGCCTCTGCCTTCCGTTTAACATTCTGTTGCTCTCTTTTAGGCTAACAGACAAAAGCCCCGTATTTTGCTTAACGCACGCGTATTTTCGTATTTACAGAGATGACACTTGCTTACATCCATGCGTATGATTAATTTATATTTATTTTATAATACGTACTGTTCTTGCATAAATCATTACTGAGTATAAGACTGAATGTTAGCATAATAATTTTGCCAATTTCTTGACCTCTTTAATGGTTATGCACTTACATATCATAGTAACTATGTAACTAGTAACTATGCGTTGACTTACTATCATTGTTCTTGTAATTTCCATAGGTTTTCATTACAACTATTCTTATGTTTTAAACGAAAATAAATACAAGAGCAACACCCATTAGTTAATTTAAATATTAATTCGATTCTATGTTAGGTACTTTTCAAATACAACACTGAAAAACTCTCTCTGAGTAACCTTACTCAAAATCTTAAGAACACTTTGAGTTTGCTCGACTGCAAGATACTCTGATCTCAGATTATATATACCTTAATGTGTACTCTATAAAGAAAAACCCGTTTCAAACAATAGTTAGTTTATAATTCAATGATCGGGACTCGTTCCATCAAATAATCATTTGAAGTTCTTTTTTGCTCAATCTCTTACGATATATGTATTCCATAATTAAATGTTCTTAGAGCTTTGCAAGTTTCCAAGTCAAAATAAATAAATACATATACATATCAACGTTCTATTCGTGACGCTGATGACTTCTGTAAATAGAATGAACAGATATATATTCAAAGAGAGCCGATCTGTTTATATCGGCAATCCGAAAAATAAAAGCTTTCCGCTTTAGTTGTTTTTTGGCTGTGCATAAGGAATATTGTTTTGATGGATTTACTTTTCCTTAGCCGACGCATTTATCTGGGCGATGGCAGCACGGAGACGCCTCTTCATGGCGGCATCATAGTGGATACACAGGGCATCATAAGACGCGGTAAGGGATCATAACATAAATAATATCCACACTATCTAGATGTACGCAAAGAGTAGAATTCTCATGCAAACACATAACGTATTCCGCATTTCTTAGAATCAATTTGATATAATCCGTTGCTGTTTTCCTTTCTGGGAAAACGGTTTTGAATACGTGTGTAACAGGTGGAAAGGGGCATTTGCAACCCTTTGAACTAGTTACAGTGTGTCACACATCAAAGAACCCTATCATTGTCATCGATGGGCTGCCCCACGATGGGATTTCTCAGTATGTTACCTCCTACTAGTCATGTTAGCCGACTTGTCTAGAAGGTCTCACCTGTGTCGCAATAATTGATTGACGCAAGTACGGACCGCCGAACCTGGCACAGGTGTTGTCTATTATAATAATAACGGTTAACTACCCAAACGTTTAAACTAATCATGCACTTTGAGACCACTTACATGGTTCAATGCGCTCTGCAGCGTAGCTGGAGCTAAATGGCACACAAACAACTGCATAATATCCACTTTTGCAGACTAATAAATTTGAGTCATGTAAAATTAACCAACATTGCACAAACATTTAGAACAAGCAATTGAGAACCCAAATCTAAATGGAAGCCTGCACCACCGCAGGACCTCAACCGATAGCCAACAGCTCGTCAAGCAGCTAGGGCAAAACCCGATGACAGGGAGTCCTCCCAAGCGGCTACTGGTCTGACATTTATGCTAATTGAACAACTGAAGGAAAAACCAGCAGATAGAAAACTGAGGGAAATCAATACCCTCATTCGTTATATCAAAATGCGGTCTCTATAATTAATGACTTGCTTTTTATTTAAGCACCCCAAACGCGTTAGTTCCGAGCACTGAAACACAGCCCTTTACCTCATTAAAAAATAATAAAATAAATGTAGGAGACAGGTTGAAAGGCTAAACCAGCCCTTGCCCGCCTCTAAGCCACAAGCTGCCAACTCATTAAAATCTATTTTTAGCTGGAAGAGCAAGGCTCAATTTCATTTTTGACTTTGGTTTCGTATTAATTCATTAAAAAAAGGGGTAAAAATAAGTTCATTAAGTTTCTGCAAACTTCCCTAAAAGGCAAAGAGCAGCATCTCTGACTCCAAAAAAAAGCACTGGCGATCTAGATATGTCCATTTGTTTGTCCCGTTCTTGTATTCCGATTGGGACATATCAATTTATTCAAGCTTTTGTTCTCTCTTTTCTTCTTTAACAAAGTTTTTGATTCTTTGCAAACTGAAATCCGTTTCCTAAGCAAAAATTTATAAGATATAAAGGGACATTATTGTATCTATGCTATCAACACGGTTAGATACTTCTTAGATACTTAAATATATGATAACTAGGAATACCAATTAGTTTTATCTACTGATATGTATACGATATGATATGACTGTGATCTATATCTTATGTGCTGTGGCTGCTTTATTATCTTCCTTAAAATACAAGCATAGCTCTTCGATTATAATCAATCATTATCAAGATCCTATATTCAGTACTAAGAATAGCGTTTGGTAATCGTTTAAGCTTATTTATATTCGAGTATATTTTCTTATAGATAGATATTCTGTTCAATCCCATATAACTCTAACCTAATACATTGCTTGCATTCCGATCCTGAGCTGATGGTTATGTATTCTCTCTCCTTAGTGCTCCGCACACCGCAGGAAGTAAACACATATCTGTATAATTCGGAGTCGGAGGCTGTGTACGACTTTGGAGATCTGTTGCTGATGCCGGGTCTGATTGACGCGAATGTGCACATCAATGAGCCGGGCCGTAAGGATTGGGAGGGATTTGTGACAGCAACTAAAGCGGCGGCCGCTGGTGGCTTCACCACGCTCATCGATCGACCAACGTGAGTAACTGGTCATCAGTGGCAATCGCCTTGGTACCTGCGCTTTCCTTGCAACCTTTTGTATAGCTCACTGACCACAGCAATGCCACTCCCACAACAACAAACGTGCAGGCGCTAAAGGCGAAGACGTCCACGGCTCGGGGAAAGATTTTCGTGGACGTCGGCTTCTGGGGCGGTCTCGTGCCCAGCAATGAGGAACAGCTGCTGCCACTCCTGGCCAACGGTGTCATGGGACTACAGTGCACACTCTATGGCAGCGCTGCTCCAGTCGGCGAGGAGTTTGCAGCCACCAACGAGCAGCAGCTGAGGAAGGTACTGAAGCAGCTCAGCGATGAACTCGACATGGAAACGGTTATTGCGGTGAGTTAATAACTGGATAACAATCCAAACTAAAGAAAATATGAATATCCTTTAAAGATCCTGAGCCTAAGTATTCCTTTATTCCTTTTACAGTTTCACGCAGAACTGCCGCCTCAGGATGCCGTGCTGCCAGATGAATCCTTGTCAAAGTCTTACGCGAATTTCCTGCGCACACGTCCGAAGGAAATGGAACTGTCAGCCGTGAAGTTAATCTGCCAGCTGGCCGCAGAGCATCCCAAGCATCGCTTCCATATCATGAATCTCAGCTGCGCAGAGGCATTGCCCATGATAGCGAAATGTCGGGAAGAAGGGGCGCAGCTGACGGCGGAGACGTGTCCACATTATCTGGCGCTCTCTGCGGAGCAGGTGCCCGACTGTGGCACCGAGTACAAGACGTGGCCACCCATAAGAGAACGGAGCAATCAGGCGGGACTGTGGCAGGCACTGCGCCAACCAAATGGTCCGCTGCAATCGATCGCTAGTGATCACTCTGCAGCCACGCCTGGAGCACGTTGTCTGACCTATGGACGGGAGCGTGGCAACTTTTTGAAAGCTTGGCCGGGCATCAGTTCGCTCCAGCTGAGTCTGCCGATTGTGTGGACGCGAGCCATGCAGGAGGAGTCACCTCTAAGTCTGGCGGACTTGCACCGCTTGATGTGCTGGCAGCCGGCGCAGCTGTGCGGCTTGTCCCACTTCAAGGGACGCATTGCCGAGGGCTATGACGCAGACTTCTGCATCTGGGATCCAAACGAACAGTTCACAGTCTCCGCCGACGATCTCCATGCGGCCAACAAATCTGCCACGCCCTATGCCGGCCAGAGACTCTCCGGTGTGGTGCATGCAACAGTTGTGCGCGGCCTGCATGTCTACCAGCAGTTCGAGGGATTCGGCCAGCCGCTGGGCAAGGTGCTGCTGCGCAAGAGCAACCGGAAGGTGGTCAAGTTTGTGCGCCTGTAAAGGCTAACTTTATTCTTTAAGCAAATGGCAATATAAAGATTAATAAATTGGTATTAATATTGAGGTAAGTCTTTGCTTCCGTTTGTGTTTTTCTGAAGACTGTTTACCATATTTGATTAAATATCTGAGCAAGTTGAGATATTTAACCAAACCATTGATCAATGTAGCTCAATAAATAGTATCATAAATGAATTTGTATTAATAGATTTCTGTAAACAATTATCAAACTGATTTAAAACTTAGAAAACAATTAGACGAATCTGGCGAATCCCTTAAATCAGAAACTATTCGTGCCAGAAAAAAAACTAGAACTAAAACTTATTTTTAACATAAATCTACCATGAAAACTTGATAGTTAGTATAAAAATGGAATAAATTTAAACAAATAGCAAACTACATTTTAAAAATATTCAGAAGGATACACCGAAAACGTGGTAAAAGAAGATTCTTTAGGTAATACGATTAAATCAACACGAAACCGATATATTATAATATAGTATATAAAAGTTGCTAATAATCACTTTCAGCTCGTTATATTCTTATGTTTAGGTAGAAGATATTACAGGTATTATAAAATCTAGACATAATCTGAAATGCATCAAGAAACAATCTAGAATAAATCTGGAATCAATCTAGAATTATTCTACAATGAAACTAGAAAATACCGATAGTTGACGATAGTATTATGAATCTAAATGCATCTCAAATGGACTTGCCTATTTATTCTAATCAAGAATATATATTTCTTCAATCAGACGCGTTCTTTTTGGACCGAGACTTACTTTTAAGCAACTCTATGATACTCAATCCTTATAAGTTAATGCATTTAGAAAGCTAAACGCACTCGTGCGTGTTCGTGTTCGTAACTAAAGCGACATGTTGTTGATAGAGGTAAGCGAGTAGATAGGGAGGAGGGTTCAGTTGTCAAAAGGATGCTTTGTTTGCTGGATGACAGGACGCATGGGAGGGGTGAGTCTGTCAGCTGCAGACGCAACGGTGACGTATGGGGAACTTATGCAACGCTCAACACGCATACGCCACGTATGCCACTTGCACACTTTTACGTAAGTAAAAAAACACAATGTACTCAATGTTTATTTGTCAATTGCAGAAGCAGTCAAATCCAAGCTTATGAGTGGGCTTACATGTCTTAGCGGTTCAATGAGTCGAACAGATTAGCCACAGCATAAAAATACTTCTTTAATATTTTCTGCTTTTATTCTTCATTTGTTATGCAAACTCTAGCATATTTTCCTTGCATTTCAGCTCAAATAAATCAATAAACTATGCGCATAAATATATAGATATGATTATATATAATGAATCTTGATCTAACGTCCAGGACATAAATTAGAACTTAATCCTTATCTAAAAGTGAACTTGGACTCAGCTAATCAGCTAGAAATGCCAATGTGCTTACTCCACAGCATAATTCACTGAGGAATGGATTCACCTCGACTACCCCTAACTTAACCCAGCTCCACTTCCAACTTAACGTAAAGTTTGTGCTATGACAGAACGTCAATACCTGATTAATAATTCCAATAGTACCAATCAAAAGGTTGGCTGCTTCCAAGGGAGATTGCCATCCCAACAACCAGGACGACCTTTAATCCTCCACAGTCAGCTGTTCCAATCATTCGAAATAATATCTCCTAATTATTGTTAAGATATTTATTATCGATTCAATAAAATAACGTTAATAAAAAAAAACAAAGAAAAAACGACATAATACCATTATAATACTATTTATTAATAACATTAATACATATAAAATAATATGATATTATGGATTGCACTCAAATATTTTAAGAATATTTTTAAATTTTTAATTTATTTATAAAATATTATAATACATATGAAAAATTATATTAAGGTTTTTGTTTATATAAATTAAAATTTGTAAAAACATATGTAAAAATATACATAAAATATATAAATAAAATATACATAAATATTAATAATAATACATATAAGACGATAGGATAATTAACATTAATCTAAGAAGTAAATAATTGTCTGTAAAAAGTTTAAATAAATAAGCATTAAACGACTAAACGACCATCTTTTTATTGTTAAATATGGGAAAGCTGCATAAAAATGATGGTTCAACGTCGATGACAATGGCTGTATTACTTATAATGCTCCCCTTGTTAGCATCGACGCTTATTTATTTTATTTTAATAAAAAAAAAATTTTGAAACTTTACAATCTACCCTCGTTAGTATTAACGACAACTTTTCATACTTCCCTCGCTATCACATTGTTATTTTTGTTGTAGTCGCTACGAATTTTGCAGAAAATTCATCTCTTTTCGGCCTCCAGATACCAGGCGAACAGAATCCAGCAGATGGTAGCTGCACCTAAAGTCAACGAGAAATTGTCACTGAGCATTGCGCTCAAAGAGAGCACCTAAAAGTATGCACCACTTTTTATTGCAACGCTGCTGAGTAGGTAGGTAAAAGTATGCACCACTATTTTTAATACTTCTCTGAGCGAAAAGAGAGTGCAAATTCTGAGTGAAATTCTAGTGCAGCTTCCATCTGCTCGATTCTGTTCGCCTAGTACTTGGCAGCCGATGACATGAGATTTTTCTTGGATTTTTAGGCAAATTTCAGGCACACACACACACTAACAACTGAATCGGTGTGAATAGGTTGGCGCTCATGCTAAAAAAATTCCTGTTAAATAAATAAATGAAAACACGGGTAAATTTTATTTTCAGATTTTATTTCGTATAGTTTTCGTCAGTTACATATTTTTTAAACATATATTAATTATAATTTAGATATATTAATTTAGATAATTAATAAAATAATTAAATTAAATTAAAATTACATTATATTACAATACTATATTAATACTTTTTTGTGGCAGCTTCTGTGAATATTCTTGCAGTAAGAATATGTAGCATCCGGCATATACTTGGATATGTTTACTGCCGGGTACACTGCATCTGCCTGGAGGAATCCAACAGGACTCTGCGAGCCGTAGACAACGTGCGTTAGCTAGATCTGAATTGAAAATAGCTAAATTGGTAGCTCTGCTGAGGGATGGGCAGATTATCCCATGGTGTCCATATCCCACGTGTAAGAGGTGTCCTGACGACGTGTGAGTGGTCCTGAATAATTAAGTGCTGGAACGAAAGGTATTTAAGGGCATTGCTGAAAGTAAAAGAAAGCGCTTAATTCTGTTTTTCTAAAAAGCCTGTTTTCCACCTTAGCTTCTCGATAATAAATAAAACAATTTGAATTTAGTAATTTTTTAAATTTTTGTTTTAAATGTTTTATTAAATACATTTCGTTCATTTTTGTTGTGTTTGATGTTGTTTTTGGTTTTTTTTTCTGTTGCTGTTGTTTGTTTTTTTGGTATTCAATTGTTGTTTTTATCTCTCAATATTAAAAGTTAAGTTAATTTATTATATTTTTGGTGTTGTCCTGCTTTTGTTTGTTTTTTTTTTTTAATTTTATTTACGATACATACACACATATATGTATAGGAGAATATATATATATATATGTATGTATGCATGAATGAATATTACAATGCTACAGAGAGTATGTGATCTCTAGTTAGAACAAGACAAGATGCAAGAAGTAAGCACACATATATATAAAATATATATATATATATATTCCGATTCAGATACAATCACACGTGCAACAGCATATGCTTAAGCACAGTGTGTGTGTAAGTGTGTGTGTGTGTGCTTTAATTGTATTCATTTGTTTATGCTCTACTGCTAAATACTGCTGGAAGCCTCAAAAATTGTTGCAATAAGATTTGCTGACTGGTGATTGGTGATTCGTGAGAGGGGAGGGAGGTTCGTTTCTTCTTTCATTTACTACTATTTATGTGAAATGGAAAGAGCTTATGCTTAATAATTGTATTGCAAATAAAGAACATATTGAATCGTATAATATGTATATGCATTCGCAATGTATATGTATGTATGTATATATATATATATGTTTGTAAGTATTTACAAAAGCCGATTACAGCTTGTGACTGGGAAAAGCTTGGCTCACACCTCGATCAGGTGTGAACAAGACGTTTTTGGCCAAATTGTTTCTCTGCAAACTTAATATATATATGTATATATATATATGGATTCGATGTGTGTATGTGAGTGTGTGTGTGTGTATGTATGTGTGTGTGTGTCATTCTCATTCGATCTAACTCTATCTCTATCTCTGGCTAGACAAATGTTGCACAACTTAAAGCTAAACGAGATTTTTGAACTTAGAAAATTAACTAAAAAAAATCTTCATATTGCACAGCGTTTGCAAGATTCGAAATATGTTAGAAATTAGGCAACAAATAACAAACAAATGGAACAAAAAGTTGCTAATAATAATATCAATCAGAATAATAATGAGAATCATAATAATAATAAATATAATAATGGTAATACTTAAATACTTTGGCACACATAAAAGATAAGACAAGTGTCATTAAATGATAACTGTTAATTTATATATATATATATATATATATATGAATATACATATATAGAAGTATATAGTAATCGTACTTGTATATTGCACATAAGTAAGTAAATCTGTCAGATTTGACCTTTAGCTGTTTTGTCCTGTTTTTCTTCTTTTCATTTTGTTCTGGAACCAAAAAACCATTGACTGCTCTTTAATAATGTGTATAATATATATATATATATATGTGTGTGTGTGTGTGTCTATATATAGTATAAATAGTAAGAATATATATATAATATACCATATACATGTATGTATATGCATATATATATGAATAATAGCTTTCATAATATACTTAGTTTGCCGTTAAATATCGTCGCATAAATCTGCACAAACTCGTACTTTAACATCTAAAACCGACACTTCATATGCGTTGCTATATCCTTGCCTACCGATACCAATCGATTGCGATTACGATAACGATAACGATAACGATACAGATATCGGCCTATCAATCCTCTACCATATCCAATAATCAAATGCGCTTTGAGCGTTCTACTTTTGTTTTTGTTTGCATGCCTGGCCTAAAACTAGGAAAAAAAAGACTTACACATCGCCTGCCTCTCACACTATATAAGATAGATATATGTATCTATCCCTAATAATCTCTATATATCTAAGAAAGATATATGTATGTATATATGTAAATATGTATATATTAGTTTGGAACATAAAATTAATCAACAAATTTTCTTAGAGTTGCCCCCCACTAAAAACATTGACAAAAGCGCAAATCTAAACTTCTTTTGGTTTTTTCTATCGTTTGTTTTCATCGTGTAAACGTGCCATAGTTGCCCGTGTCTAGCGTTTAAACATATGAGCGGGACTTAAAGAGTGGATGTTTATCTGTGTGTGTGTGTGTGTGTGTGTGTGTGTATCTGTGTGTGTGCTACGTAGTATTCTTAGACTTTGTAAGTATTAATATACGTGTGATATCGCTAGATTAGAGTAGAGTTCTGTTCCATCGTAAAGTTGCATTTATCGTTAATTCTGCATCGTGTAAACATGTTTACAAAATGAAAAAAAAGTTACATATATATACTATATGTATGTATATATATTGTAGATATATGTATATCTGGTTAACTGTGTGTGTCTGTGTCTGTGAATGTACTACGCCTAGCAACTGCCAAGTGCTCATTGTCTCTATATGTACGTACGCTCTCGATCTATAAATTAGACCTATATAGTATGATCTATAGTATGTAATGTATATATGTATATATCATGTATAAATATTCCATTTGGTTTATGCGATCTGCTTTGTTTTCTTTTTATCGTATTGTCTGAAAGTGCTACGTCCTTAAAACGCTAAACTACATAGTTCGTGTGTGTTACCTCTCTCTCTTATTAGCATCCTATATGTATGTGTGTGTGTGTGTGTGTGTGTGTGTGTGTGTGTGTGTGTGTAGGTGTGTCCCAAACAGATTATATATAACAGAAGAGATAATGGTAGATGTGAAACAATCAGATAGTTAAGACTACAGCATATAACTAGTGCATACATATATCGTAATATCATAATACTATATACTTATATCAAGTATTCATTATATGCTATCAATATGTATGTGGAATTCTGTTCTGTAAATACTCGTACTAATCGTACTAATCGTACTATTCCTACTGTTCAACAGCTAACAGTTAACAGTAACAGTTAACGATAACAGCTCTGTTAACAAGTTACAGCAGCTGCGCGATAACCGGCTCTATGAGACACATATGCTCCGCCCCCCGCACCGGCAGCCGATTCAGACAGAAGTGACGGATCATGTCCGGCACCGTCTCGAAGGGTCGACTGAACTGGCCCAAGATGTACTGGCCAGCCTCGTTGCGCTGGATCCGCATGTGCATGAAGCCCTTGGCGCCCCTGCGAACAAAACGAAAAGGGATGTTAATAAAAGCAAAGGGTTAACCTTAATAAGATTATACAATATACAATATATAAGATTAATCTCAGGAACTACCTATTGATTCTACAGATTAGATCAAATTTAACCTAAGCCAGATACTATCTATCGACTGTTCAGTGGAGATGGTATATCTATGACATCTCTCGTATCAATGGTATACATATTATGGATATAGAATCTAAGGTATCTCTGGTATCTATGGTATCTTAATAGGCATATATGTGCCATATAGACAGATTTGATATACGTTCTATAAAATCTATGGCATCTATGGTATCTTTGGTATCTCTGGTACCTCTGGTATATAGCCATTCTATCTATTGCATCTCTGCTATCTATGAAATCTCTAGAATGTATTGCATAGATGTCATATATGGTATCTATGGCGTCTATGTCATCTACCAATGACCTGTACCTATGGCATCTCTGGTATCTCTGGCATCTTCGTACATGTTGTGTATGCGTATATGTTACACAGATCGTACAATCTACTATAAATACTTCTCCAGTGTTAGACATATGAACAAGATAGGTTATGTAGAAGCAATTAACATATTCTAAAGGTACATTCTATCGCATCCTTTACTATATACTGATTGATATACAAGACATTTAGCAGAATGATTCGCTCATCCCAAAGATTAACAAGATAACCTTAGTTTGGATATATCAAAGTAACATTCAACTTTCTCAATTAAACTAATATTTCCTCCGTTGAATAGATGTTGCTTAGATTTCGAATTCTTCCCATGTGGAACTTACTTAAGCGAAAGCGAGTAATCCTGCTTGGTGGACTCGCAGTTGCGCACCAGGAAGGAGCCCTCTGATAATGGACGTAGCGTTGTCTCCGCCTCAATGCGTGTAATGGCGCCATGGTACCAGCTAACGAGAGAGAAAGAGAGAGAGGGAGAGTTAGTTTAGAAAGAGACTGAAAGAGTTTATACTTACCCCTGACGCTCGAGTGGAATGGTGACATCTATGAGATCGACAGCCGTCACGTAACTCTGGCAGAGATTCATGTTGAGCTCCTTGTGGCTGCTGAGACCACGCAGATCGAGGCTACCAAATTGTTTGCTCACCTGACGCGGCTCGTTGAGATTCAGTGTGAGATTTTGACGGAATAGAGCAGTGTCTGCGGGAGAGTTCAAGGATATGTAAGTAAATACTTGGAGAATGCATTGTAATTACTTGCAATTACTTAAAGTAATTAAACGTATTTGGGACACCTTTTAGAGCTGATTCTTATGCAAGTTGTGGTCTTAGGACTTACCCAGTTTACTGGCCAACTTCTGATCGTCACGCATGGAGTGACTGGAGGATGCCTGCGAGATGCCACTGGACTCGGTGCTGTGCATCAGCTGATTGTTGATCTCCGTCTGGTTGGCGCGCAGTCGTCGCCGCAGCTTGGGCATATCGAAGGGCAGATCGCCTAGATCCACGGAGGTGGCACTGCCCGAGGTGCAGGCAGCCTCCTGCTGCAGCGTCTTGCGACGCCGCAACTTGGGCATGTCGAAGGGCAAATCGCGCAACTCCTGCGGCAAAGCCGATGACGTTCCACTGCCGCCTCCCGCTGCTGCCAGAGAAGCAGCCCCAGCCGACGCCTCACCAGCAGCGGTGCCATTGCCCAGCTGCAGTTTGGGCAGCGTTAAGCGCTGCAGCGCCAACGGCGGCGGTTTGCCATCCTCTCGCGAATGCAGCGAGATGCCGCTGTCCGAGCCCAGCAGCTCATCCGCCAGATGCAGCAGCGCCTTGTTGGGCGGCGCAGCTGCACGCTGGCTGCCACTTCGCTGCTTGCTCAGCAGCTGGACGGGCGTAGCAGTGGACAGAGAACCAGAACCGGCACCAGTGGCCATACCAGTACCAGTACCAACACCAGCGCCAGCGCCAGCTCCAGTGCTCGTGTCCATGCCCTTGCTTATGGCTGAGTCAGCCGTTGGCGGCTGCTGCGACTGCTCGGAGGCGCTGGCCGAGGCCGGCTCCTGCGAGGACTTGTCCGATATGGGACTGAGTATGTGCAGCTTGGAGTGCAGCAGGACGGGCGCACGGAGCGGATACGCGACGCTTGAGCTGGCGCTGCCGCTGCCGCTATCCGAGCTGTGCGAGCTGAGAGAACTCGAATGTCGCGACTCAGAGCTGGAGGTGCTGCGATTGCCCTCGCTGGTGCTGGAGCGCAATGATTCCATGCTGCCGCCGCTGCTCGATGTGGCAATGCTCTCCGTGGAGCTATAGTTGGGTCCACCACCATGACGGGACGCACGATGCACGGCGCCATGTGACGACTGCTGTGGCAGCTGATGCTGCTGCTGGTGGTGGTGTTGCTGGTGATGATGATGGCTGTGGTGATGGTGTCGCTGCTGATGTGGCTGACCGCTGCGGCGCAGCTCCAAGACGCGACCCGACTCCAGCACAAAGCTGCGCGGACGTCGCGCTGCGGCCGACGCCGAAGCGGAGGCCGACACTGACGCTGAGACGGAGGCGGTGACCGAGGCGGATGCGGAGACGGAGGCCGCTGCCGAATTCGAGTTCGAGTTGGTTGAGGGCGGATTGACATAGGCGCTATCGGTGAGACTGTTGTCATTGCTGCTAGCGCACAGCTGCGACTGTTGCTGCTGCTGCTGATGCTGATGTCGCAACGAGTGCAACGGCAGCCGCAGATCCCGCAGACGCGGATGAGCCGGCTGGGCCGCTGGCAGATTGGGTGCACTCTTTATGCTGTTCATGTAGCGCTCGTGCTTGCCGGGAAACTTAATGGGCAGCGGTGCCGTCGAGGGCGGCGAGGGCGTGTAGCCGCGCACCGGCAACTGCTGCGTGGAGGCGGCAACACTCGACGATTGCTGCGGCTGCTGCTGCAACTGTTGCTGCTGCTGCTGTTGTTGCTGTTGATTCTGGTTCTGCTGATCCACCTGGCTGAGCAGCTGCAGCTGGCTGAGCTCGGCCTGCACCTGGAGCACCACCTGGCCATGGGCATCGTCCGGTGAGTCCAGCTGCTGCTGCTGCTGCTGCTGCTGCAGTTGCTCCTGCAGTGCCTGGTTCTTGCTGTTCTTGGCGCGCTTGCACTCGAGCCGGGACTTCGGCTTGGCCAGGCTGGACGGTGGCTCGTTTATGTTGCCATTGCCGAGGCCGATGCCAATGCCGTTGCCGTTGCTGAGCTGCAGCAGCACCGAGTGATTGGTGATGCGGTCCACTTCATCCAAATCATCGTCGGACTTGGCGATCTTACAGTCGAAGGCCGTCTCATAGATTTGACGCCTGCGGCTGGCCATGTTGTCTGAATCGTTATCTTCCTCCTCCTCCTCCCCCTCCTCCTCCTCCTGCTGCTGCTGCTGGTGCTGCACGTGCTGCTCCTCCCCGTTGTGTTCCTTCTGTAGGTCCACGTCCAACTGTGCTGATTGCTTGCCGCAATAGAGCTGTGCGCTTAGGGCAGCTGAGTCGCTGCAATTGCTGGCTGGGATTAGGTTCGTCTTTGACTTTGACTTTGGCTTTGCTTTTGGCTTTGTTGCTGGCGGCGCACACTCGACGCACTCGTGCACTCCATGCGGATGCACATAGAAGATGCTGCGTGGCCGAAAGTATTCCTCCAGCTCATCAAGATCATCGCCCAGTCCAACGCCAACGGAGCTGCTGTTGTTCGGCGTCGGAATGCAGGCTCCACACACGGCTGCTGGGCCCAGCAGGCGGTGCGGCGGCATCGACCCACCCTCCCCAGCTGTCTCCTCAACAACCACTGCTCCTCCTCCAACTAGGCCAGGCGGTGGTGGCGGACAACACTTAAGCAGCTCCCCCTCTCCGGCGTCAAAGTGCTGCAACTGCAGCTGCAGCTCACCGCTGCCAATGGGCAACTGTTGCAACTGTTGCCGCGGCTGAACGTTGCACGTCTTCCGGACTAGGGCCAATGCACGGGCATGCCACTCGCGACGCTTGAGGCACTCGCTGCAGTCCGACTCCTCCGAGGTGCTGGTGCTGGGCGTCTCACAGCGTATGATGCGCACACCCTCCTCCGTGAAGCTGTACCGCTTTGGGGTCAACTGTTCCGTTAGGTGCTCCTCCTCGAGCTGCTCCTGTTCGTTGTCTGGCGGCTCTAGGTCCTCCTCCCGCTGCTGTGGTGCATCCAAGCTACTGCTCTTCCGATAGCCACCGAGCAGCGGCTGTGGATGCGTCTGCTGTGGCGGCTCGCTGGCCGTCGACTGGCGGCACCTTTGCTTCGCCTCCTTATCAAGCGTCTGCTTATCCTTATCCTTATCCTTGTCTTTATCTTTATCTTTATCCTTGTCTTTGTCTTTCTCTTTGTCCTTGTCCGCCTCCTTGTCACGACTCTTGAGCAGATCCGAGTAGTAATACGGCGATGGCTGTCGCTTGCTGTGCTCCGTCTGCGCAACGGTCAATTTACGTGGACTCCGCTGCAGCTGCGCCGGCAGCGGTCGCACCAAATCATCCGATATGCTATCCGGCGAATTCAGCAATGTTCCTGGCTGCGTTCCAGTTGTTGTTGCGGCTTGTGGTGGAAGTGGCGGTAGTGCTGTGCGCTCGACCTCCTCGTCAATGTCCGCCTCCTCATCCGAGGACTTTGGCGCCGAGGAATCTAAAAGAAGGATCTTCAATTAGCAACTGTTCTGACTATATGTTAAGATATCCTTCAGGAAAGATAGTTCCTTAGCCCCTAATATATATACCCAAACAGTTCCTAAGTTTGAATTCGGAATCAGCTATGTGAATCCATTAAAGAACTACTCCAAGATAGAACTGAAATAACTTTTGAAACAATCTTTACATCAGAATGTTTTGAACTGTTTCCTGAGCATCAAAAGAAAGTCCTTAAGCCAGTTTACATCCTTTGAAAGAACTCGAACGTTCGAACTCTTTTCAAACTGGTTTCCATATCTTCTATGAACATTTCGTGAACTAGTCTCCTTTTTCGGAAAGCATTTCTAAGTAATATGAAGAGAAGTTCTCCT
The DNA here is from genome assembly GCA_035045065.1 of Hirtodrosophila trivittata. Classification (NCBI taxonomy): domain Eukaryota; kingdom Metazoa; phylum Arthropoda; class Insecta; order Diptera; family Drosophilidae; genus Hirtodrosophila; species Hirtodrosophila trivittata. The sequence continues at coordinate 4,686,699 of JAWNNK010001028.1, read as the reverse complement.
AGACTAAGACAAGACTTTGTAAACAACTTCAAAGGATACAACTGACACCTAAGAATGTCCTTGACATAAAGAAATTTCCAAGCCGCTGCACACTTATTAAAGTCTTATAGTTTCCGTACATTTTCTTTCATTTTGAAATTCCATTTGCATTCGCAACTCGCAGGAAATAATTTTCATTTCAAAAAAATTCTTGTAGTTTCCAGTGTCAGAGTCAGAGCCGGAGCCGGAGTCGGAGACAGAGCCAGGTTCAGGGTTAATTGAGTCGCCAGTCGCGTTGTAGTGGCTGCCAGGCAAATGAGGCAAAAGACTCCGCAGACAGTTGTGGAATCCCGAACATCCCTGGTTACGAGTAACTTCTCTCTGTCGCAGTCTATTAGGCGCTTGGCTGCCCGGCAATGCGTCTCCTCGTCCCAGTCGAATGGCTGCCAGTTGCCATTTAACGCCTGGCTGATCCCTGCAGCCGCAGCACTGAGACTTGAAAGCTGCGCCAAGTGCGTTAAATTGCCAGCAGCTCGTACGTAATGATAATGTTTCCCCCCGCCCCTTCTCCGGCTCCTAAGTGCCCACCTGGCCAGAAACTGACCCGCAGCGAGAGACGCCATAAAAATGAAAGCCCAAAATGAATGCGCCATCTAATTGAGTAGCTCAAGAAAACTCTAAGTTGTACTCCGAAACTCTTAAGGTAACTAAAGGAATGCGCCTTGTAGCTGGAAAAGCTCTGCCTTGGGATAAGTTTGTTTAGTTACTTTTCCAATGAAAACTTCATGAAGCTACTTCAGGCAGTTTGAGATTTAAAGCTATAAGTTGTCTGGCAACATAAACTCATTTATAATAATAGTTGTTATGTTAAATAACAGGAAAAGTAACATAATTGTCGAATGTTAGGTTAACAGCTGCTGGAAAAGTTCTGCCTTGAGTTAAGTTAATTTTATAAACTTCCCTTCCAGGCAGATTGTATATTCATCTATTAGTTTTCTGTCTTTGGAAACTGTAAACATAAACTGGCTTACAGTCAAATCATTAGCTGTACTGTTAACTAACATAAATGTCAACATAATCAAAAACTGTTAGGATAACAGCTGCTGATAATGTTGTTCCTTGAGGTGAGTTAATGTTATTCACTTCTTTTCCAGGCGTATTCCATTTGTATCTGTTAGTTTGGAAACTGCAAGCATAAACTCATTTATACTGATAGTTGTTATATTACCTAACAGAAAAGTTAACATAATTGTCAACTGTTACGTTAACAGCTGTTGGAAGAGCTCTACTCTGAGGTAAGATATTGCTATTAGACTCTTTTCCAGACGGATTCGATATTTATCTGTTACTTTTCTGTCTTTGGAAACTGCAAACACAAACTTCCTCATATTGACCCCTAGTCAAATCATAAGACATTATGTTAAGTAACAGAAATGTTAACATTATTGAAAGCTGTTAGGGTAACAGCTGCCCCAATCTTCTTGAATGCTTGAAGGGAATCTTTCTATGTCTTATCCTACTCTAAGAGAATTAAGGAACATAATTTGACTAAATTCTGCGAAGAAAAACTTCTTCTTTTCATCAGCTTTTCATATGATAAAGTACTTCTCACTTTTCGTACAAGTTTCTTTTAGTTAAACTGAAGTAATGAGAGCGAATTGAGAAGAGATTATAAATGGCTAACAAAATATCACAGATAATCCCACAAATGTTGCACGTTGCAACAAAGCTGCAGCTTAACTTTGCTTTCTTTTATATAAAAAGCATTTGAAGTGGAAATTCAAAACTTTATTTATATTTAAGATACTTTATAATAAAAAACTGTGGCAGGTAAAACGCAAATGCCACAGGACACGATAAATCCTCGTCTAGAGGTAGAAAATTAAAAAAAAATCTCCCTTTGTTGCAGCATTCTGTGATTTGCATTTTGTGCTTTATTTTGTAGCTATTTTCGGCTCAGCTTGGACTTAGCTGTTTTTGCTTTTAGCCATTTTAAGCTGTTGCCGAAAAAATATGCAATGGTTTTTTTTGCAGCATGTTGCAAGCTGTTGGCGCTTACCTGAATTGTAGTTGCTGTTGCGCTTGTCCTTTTTGAGGTTGCCGTTATTATTATTGTAGGTGGAGTGTCGCTGCTGCTGCAACTGCAACTGTTGTTGCTGTGGCTGCTGCTGGTGCTGGTGCTGGTGCTGATGCTGATGATGATGGTGCTGCTGTCCGCGTGGAGCTGGCAGAGTCTGCAACTGCTGCAGCTGCTGTTGCTGCTGCTGTCGCTTGTGCGAGGGCACAGAGCGGCGCTTGGCCTTCTTGTGGTAGACCTTCTTGTGCTGGACGTGTTGGCGCGTATCCTTGGGATCGGAGTATCCTTCGATGAGCTTGACGCAGGCCTGCTTAATGTTGCTGTTGGGCAGCGGCGGATGTTGCAAAGTTGCGCGCTGCAATTGCTGCTGCTGCTGCTGTGGTGCAGCTGGCAATGTGTTGTTGTTGTGCGCGTTATTACTGTGCTGCTGCTGCTGCTGGTGTTGCTGCTGTTGGTTGCTGTTGCTGTTGCAATTGGCGACGTTGTTGTTGTTGCTGTTGTTGCCCAAAATAGCTGCTGCTGTCGCCGCTTGGCTGGGCAATGTTGCCAAAGGGGCGGGCGGCGGTGGCACTGCTGCTGCGGCTGCTGCTGCTGCTGCTGTCGATTGCTGCTGCTGTTGCAACGTTTGTTGGGCTTCGTTAAATGGCAGCTGCAAATGCAAAAGTATGAGATAACATTTTCATTTTCATTTCTATTTCTATTTTCATTTTCATTTCCATTTTCAATTCCATTTTCATTTGTATTTGTATTTGTTGCAACTGCAACTGCAACGGCGGCAACTGCAGCTAATTTGATTTGCGTTTCAATTGCAATTTGCTTGCGTTTAATTGAAAAATGTGCGTGCGTCATGTGGGCGTGGCCCGTGGTAGTTGCGGTGTCAACTCGTTTAACGCTTTTAGGTTTTCCTCCCAAAACCAAAGGCCACAGACACCCACCCAACCACCCACCTAACCACCTAACTACCTATCCACCTGCTTAGCCACAGAGCCCACTCTTGGCTCAGACCTCAGACCTGTGACTTTTTATTGCATTTGCAGAAGTTCAGTCGGAAAGTGAGTTCTAAACTCACATAAAACCGCTGGAAAAGCTAATTTAAAAGTCAAACTAGGTGGCAGCACTACAAAGGAAAGGGAAAACAGTCTGGCAAACCGCGGTAGAGGAGGAGTTTTAATATTGAGTGCATACTCGATTTGTGAAGGTGAGAAAGAAATGTAATTATGAAGCTTGAAGACAGACAAAGTTTGATTAGATATATACCAGGCATTATGATATATATTAAGCATATATCCAGAAGAGTTATAGGTAAGATCTGGATTGATAGTAACTCTAACCACAATTTAAAGTCTTACTCATTTCAGCTGCTGCACATTTTGCAGCTGTTTGGCAGCAGCTAAAGAAGACTTCTTTCTAAGGATTCAAAGGATATATCTAACACATCCTTGGAGCTGACCTCAAGTGTAAATTCAATCAGTTGGGAGCGACTCATGTATCTTCTTAAAAGGAAATGTATCTGAAATGTCAAGTTTCGTCTGGGCAGATGATGAATGTTCGACAATTTTTCTTAATATCAATTTTCCCCTCCAGCTTTCAATTTGTGCAAGTTTCTAGTGTCCAGTGTCAGTTGAAGTCGATGATGGCCATGTCCATGTCCATGTCGATGTCCATCTTCCGAGCCAGAGAGTTTCCGACAACATGACAAATATCTTCACATTACAAAAGTGCAACAGCAGGTCGCAGCGAGAACATCAAATGGCATTAACGTGTCCCTAATGTGCACACATTATAAGCATGCCCCATCCTCAGGCTGGAGAACCTCATCCTCATGCTCAACTCAGCCACATCCTAATCCCCTGCCAGCTGGCCATTGGGCAATTGGGGGTGTCGATGGGGGGCCGTAAATATGCGCATTATTGTTAAACATAAATTTCCGTTACATGGCTGCCAATGCGTTGAGGTCTTTCGAGGGGATTCGACGGGGGGCAGCGAGGGAGACTCGCTGTGTTGCAAGCGGAAATTGTTGCCACAACAACACAATGGGAGCAACAGCAACTGAGCAATGTCCGTTGCTATTGTTGCCGGACTTTCAAATTGAAAGGAATTTTTAATTGAAACTCATAAATTAAGCGTCAACTGCTGCTGCCTCTCCTCATCCTCATCCTCAGTCCCATTTCCATTCCCTTCGACTGTTCATTGAGCATAGAAAACGCTTTTAATGAGTTTGAACTTGGAAGCCAATGCAGTGCAACCAAATAATGTGCCATATATATAGCTGTATCTGTACACCCCTATATATACAATATAGTCAGAGTCCACGCCCATCCGCCTATCTAATGTTGCCCCTAGCAGCAGACGTGGATTCCCTTTGCGTTTGAGAGTTTGAGTTTCAGTTTCCGTCTGAGATTGGGTGCAGGTCGCCAGGTTGCTGATAAATCAACTCCACTCAAGTCTCATAAATGCGGGATATACAAATCCAAACATGTCCCCCCCCACACACACCCAGCACACACACGCACACACAGCATAACTGGCATATTGCTGATGGGGTTGATTTAAGTGGGGGAAATGTAAAGCAAAGCATAGAGATGATTCGATATGTTTGCATTTGCCGACTCAAAGAGCATCTATCTTGGGGTACTCCCAGCTTATGACTAGACGGGTTAGAGAAAAAGAGATGAAAGCAAATTTGACTGCAGCGTTGCCAACTGCATTAAACATAAAGCGTATACGTTGCCAACTGGCACTTAAGTGCAGAAGCTATAACAAAGTTATCTGCAATTCTGTCTAAAAGGATTTTCATTTTGAATTAAGCCTCAGTTAATCATTTTCCATTCTCATATCTGATGATTGCTGTTAAATCGGATAATATTATAGATTATAGATTATATTGATATAAATCGAATAAATGATATTTAAGAGATGCCTTTAGGATGGGATTCATTCAAGATAGGATTTTGTCAAGCTCAGATGCTTTTGAGATAGAATTCCTTTAAGATGAGATTCCCTGTAGATAAGATTCCTTTGAAGGATTCTGCCTTTAAGATGGGATTCTATTAAGAGAGAAGACAGGATTTCCTTGAGAGAAACTGTCTTTAAAATTGGATTCATTTCAGATATGATTTCTTTAAGCTAGGATTCCTTTAAGGTTGGATTGCTTTACGATAGGATTCTACTCCTCTTGGAGAAGATTCCTTTAAGATGGATACCCTTAAGTTAGGATTCTTTTTATGGTGGGTTTATTAAATATGATTTCCCTTAAGATATGATTCCTTTGAGAGCAGATAGGAGACCGTAAAGCTACTCGTAGGATGGTATTCCTTTAAGATAGAAGTTTTTTGAGCTAAGATTGCTTTAAGATAAGATTTCCTTAAGTTAGGAATTCTTTTAGGGAGAGTTCTTTTAAGATGATTTCCCTTAAGATATAATTCCTTTCAGAAAAGATTGCTTTAATATGAGATTCCCTTTAGTTAAGATTCTTAGGGTAAGCTCTTTTAAGATAGCATTCTATTGAGATAAAATTCTACTATGGCAAGGTTCTTTCTAGAGAAGATTCCTTTTGAATGAGATTCGTTTAAGTCAGGAATTCCCCAAACCAATAAAAAAATTGATTGAAATGAGTTAACACCTTCCATTTTTACTTAGTTTCAACCAGATTCGTGTTCAGTTCGATATTTTAGTGCGTTGCCATCTCTAGCTCTGGTTATCCTGGGTTGGGAGGACTGGGAATGCGTTAGGATTGAAATGCTGCTTACATATTGTACACACATATTGCTCTTTAAATATTTGCCCTTGATTATCGGCAACGAAGAATTTCTATATGAGGTTTCTGCGACCCGATTGGTCCGCCTACAAATGTGTCTTCCAATCAATTGTCCGGGCGAGGCAGGGGCAAAAACGAAGAAGGACCTGGAGGAAGTGGGAAATGAGCAGGAGCAGGAGTAGGAGTGGGTATGGGTGTTGGTTAAGTGTGGTTTGGGTACGGCTGCCCGACCAGACAAACTACAATCAGAATGTTTAGACGGATGGGCTACGACTGAGTCAATGTCTGATGCTCTTCCTATTGTTGTTGCTGTTGCCGTGGCAACGTGATTTTTATGCGCACGTTAATGAAAACGTTGCCAAATGATGTTGTGGGGTGTTCAGGACGATGATGATGATGACAATGACGATAATGATGATGACTATAATGAAAAAGTCGCAAGGAGCAAGCAAACTAACGAGCTGTATGCAGCTCTGAAGTTCCCTTTTTTATACAAAAAAAAAAAGCGATGAGTAGACACATGAGCGAGTCCTGTCTGTTTTCTACCTATCCTAACATCCATCTATCTATCTATCTATCTATCTATCCCTTTCTTCTATGCTCTCACTCTGTTCCTCTATCAGTGTTCGTTTACCTAAAGCTTTTGACGAGTGCCGCAAATACACTTGCCGCTTGGGTTCTCTCACAACTTTCTAATGAAAACAAAACAGAAGTCAAATCCTTGAGGACCTATAATAATAAGTGGAAGTCTCATCCAATCTACAGAAGATATACAAGTATCTATGCCTATATCTAACCTCAGACTACCCCTCTACCTATCCTTTATACCCTCCAACCCGATCAGATATGATTGAAACACTTCTATAGAAATCTTTGATACTATGTAAGATTTATGGCGGAATCTTTAAAACTGCTCAGTCTCATTATTATTGGGGACAACTTAAAGTAGAGTATACAGAGTTCGTTGCTTTTGATCTTAGGAGTTGTTTTTGTTGCGTTTTTCATTTCTATTTTTCCACGAGTAGTTTCTAAGCTAGACAAAGCGGCGTATGAGTAATATGTATGTTGTTGAGCTGGAAAACACAACAGCAGAAAGACCAGCAGCCAGGTTATTGAAATAAACAAAAAGGCCACAGTACAAGCACACACATACGTACACATACACACACATACACACACCATACACACACATATAAAACGTGTTGTGTGACTTCCACGCGGCTTTTGTTCATTGTGCGTTGAAGCCGCTGAGTTATCGCTGATATTACTCCATGGAGAGTAATACAGGACTCTGAACAGCGGCTCCCTAAACATGTGACGACTCTCACCAAGTGCACTTCACAAAGCCAGACCAGACGAGGGGCAGGCGGGAGCCGGAGCAGCCTCTGGATGGAGGATGTTGCCAACGTTTTCATATCGAAAAAAGTCGCGCGCGTTGCCATTAAATCGTGAGCTGCTGCCATCAAAAAAAGCAAAAAACAACAGCAACAACAGCATTTATATGGCACACACACACCACATACCACACCACACACACACACACACACACACCATACAAACACACACATGCATGTATAGCCTAGAGGTTTTGTCTATGGACACGCGTCGCGGCTGTTTACGCAAAACAAAAGTCATAAGATAAAATTGCATTAATAACTGTGGAAACGGAAGCAATGAAAGCGACAGACAGAGATAGATATAAAAAACAGACAGAGAAAGAGAACACGACTAATGGAGTAAGTGAGAGAGGTAGAGTGAATGAGAGCAATCATATGAACTGAGGACTTAGAACGGGCAACAGGATTGAAGTTTGAGTGGGCGCTAAACGTTGTCGCTTTGGGCCATTTGGTCCACTGGGAGGCTATTAAGAGGAGAGGGGGAGGAGGCCAGTCAGAGGACTAAACAGGGGGAGGGAAGAAGTCAATAGAGGGAGGATAAAACTAGCAAGAAAGCAATCACCATGGCAAAGGAACGTGCTCAGGTAGTTTTAAGTGAAAGATTCCGAGCTTTGGTTTGCAATTGAATTCCACAGCGAATACTCGTGAATAGCAATCAATTATTCATTGAATATTCAAACTTAAATCAATTATTTTCAGGCAATGAGCAGGTAAGGACAACTTGAGCTTAATTCTATTTAGTTAATTCTACTATTTGAGTTGTGCAATCGATTGTTAAGAATAAAAATATGAATGTAAAACAAACTTTGGCTTCAATCGGACAAAAAGGAAGAGGAAGTAAGAGAGAAGCCAGTGAAACGTTTACGATTGTTGCACAGCAAAAGGAAGAGGAAGACAGAGAGAGAAGGAGAAGCCAGTGAAACGTTTACGATTGTTGCACAGCAAAGAATTGAAAGCTGAGTGTGCCAGGCTTACCACAAGCTTAAAACCAATGAAAACATTTACGGCGTCATTTCAAGACACATTCACAATGATACTCATATTCATACACACACACACACACACACGCACACTCACGTATGCAATGGGCCATGTGGCTGGCGGCTAAACAAATTTCAATAAAATGAAATTCAAGTGGCAGGCAACATTTTTTATGCGCCTCATGCGGCGCAGTGTTCGCTTTCGTTTTCACTTTACGACCAATATGCAAAAGGACGAAACAACAACAGCAACCGGGACAACAATGGAGAACAGCAACCAGCACACAAAACAATACACAAACATATACATAAGTATAAGGAAAAAAGCAAAATAAAAATATTTCGTATGGGGGCCATAAAAACGGAATTCCAACTCCGCCCCGAAACGCAACTTTGCGGACTCTCTGAGATAACGCGCCGAGATTTCTGCTTGATTTTTGGCCGAGGGGAGCAGGAGGCGGGCAGGAGACGAGGCATTGCCATTTGATTTGTGGCACCATTTGCTGCAGCCTGAGCCTTGCTCGCCTCACCATCCCCCCACCCCCCACTCCCCACGCCATAATACTTAGTACTCGTATCTCTGGTTCTTTCACTTTTTTATGGCTGCCCACCCGCTGGGCAGCTCCACTTGGATTGGGGCTCCTTTTTCCCTCCTTTTTTTTTGCAAATATTTAGCCAATAGTCCTTTGCATTGTTTGTGCGGAGCTTTGTTCGTGTCGGTTAAATAATCAAAGGGCAGGCAAATGGGTAAAACTGTGCTCGAGCATGCAAGGAAAATAGGGGAAAATGAGAAAATGCTTTTCATTACGCGCATTGCTGATGCGACTGACGTCGTCCTCATCGTCCTCGTCGTCCTCGTCGATGCGTGCAGTTTATCAATTAGCCGCCTGAGGGCAGTTAATTGCTTTTTACCAATATCACCCGCCCGCTGCAGGCTTCTGGCTTCTGGCTTCTGTTAGCCAGGTTTTTTGCCCCCATTACCATAATTCATATGCTGCAGATGTGCACTTAAAGCCTTAATTGAAGTCTGACAACTTTTCCACAAGAACTCAACAGGAATTTCCCTTCGCTTAGTTTGCAAACTGCTTTTTTATGTTGCTACTCTTTGAGGTAAAAGTTTCAACAACTTAACGACAATTTGTCGTTGTAACGTTTCCAATTTGACGATGGTTAATTACGCATAAGCTGTTAGTTTCAGTGAGTGACGATAACAGAGCGATAACATTAATGTTACGTTAACAATCTAACAATAAAAGTTTCACTATTATAGCTGAGCTTTAACAGATTGACTGCAATCGTTTGCCGATTGACAAAGTGAAGCTAATAGAGGGACGATAACAGCATGACGATAACAGTAAAAGCATAACAGCGTGATGGTTACAGAGCAATAACATAACTGTAACTATAGGAAATATAACAACATAGGTTGGAGTCTAATAGATTGTCTTTGGGAGTTCGCAGATATCAAAGTGACGATATAATCTACTGATAACAGCGTGACGTTAACAGCGTTACGCTGATGTTTGTTTCTTAAAAGTGTGACGCTAACAGAGCGATGTAATTAGTTAACGATGAGAGTAAGAGAATAACAGAGTCCCACTTCTATTAAAAGAAAGAAAGAGGCACGGAACCAGCGTGATAATAACAGTATGATTCCAAAAGAGGTCACGATGGCTTTGTGACAATAACAGTATGAGTCTAAAATGGAGAGCAGTGCGATAAATAACAGTCTGACCTTTACAGTCTGACAATAACAGTGTGACAATATTCATCTGACGATCGCTGAGTGACATTAACAGTGTTAAAAGACTAGTTTAACGATAGTCATGCAATAGTAGTTATAGTACGATAGCTAACAGTGTTACAGTGATAATATTAACAGCTTAACATTAACAGTGTAACGTTTAGGCTGTGACACTAACAGTGTGATATTAACAGTATAAGAATAAGTTGTAGCTATGTAAGAAAATCGATATCAATAGCTAACACTATGTTGATGACATGCCGATGATAACAGTGTCACTCTCATAGTGTAACGCTAAAAGTGTGACGCTAACACTGACACACTGACAGCGAGACACTAACAGAGTAACGCTAACAGTGTGATGCAAGAACTACATTTCATTACCAGTTTAACAATAAATTGCAGCAGTCCTACCAAAGGGATAGCTCAAAGTGTTAGGTTAACAGTGAATGGAGAACAGTCCAGAGGTAACAGTGTTACATAGCAGTGTTCCATTAACAGAGTAACGTAACGATAACAGTCCAATGCTCACGTATAACAATAAAATAAGTAAGTTTTGCGTTCCCTCAAGATAATCAGGCAATTGCAATAGAAATGAAACGTGTCTGTGTCTATCTGGTTGGAAGTGCCTTGTGGGCTGTTAACTTAATGTAGATGTATGCTAATAAAAGTGGATATATATATACATATACATGCTTTATCTTGTAAAGATAATCATTATGTCATAAAGTAAAGCTTTGCGTGTACTTACAAATTCAGTTTGTGGGCTCGGTGCTATCCAATGCTCCGGATTCGTTGGTATTGCCTCGGCGAGGCAGGGATCGAAACTGGACGGTCGTTTCTTCACAAAGTCTACAGGCAGGCTGTAATCATCACAGATGGCAATCTGTAAGCAAAGTGAAAGAAAGAGAGAGAGAAAGAGTTAGAGAGGGAGGCAACGATATGTACAATATATGATGAGTGAGAGGCATCACGCAATTTGTATGCTAAAAATAACATTTTCAAGTTTGCAAATTGTGCACACACGCCAAGTGGTCACAGCTGTGTGTAACCTTCACACACTCACTAGCACACACACACGCACACTCGCACACACTCGGAGCGCACACCCTTCCACTTGGCTGGTGTGGCAAGAGTATGAGTATTTTGGGCAGCTTTGCATACACTCTCAGAAGTGCTGCGTCATCAAAAGTGTTAAGCACAATGGCTAAATTACAGTTACAATTAAAAATGGCGACGCCGCCTTTGGTAGGGGCACTCGCAAATCTTTTGTCAACTGCACAACGCCCAATATATAATTGTGTGGGCGTGGCAAGTGTGCAAACATTTGTTAAGGAACAACAACAAAAACAGTCAAAAGACTTTTTCAATTAACGTTAAGTGGACGTAAGCTGATGAGCTTTTCTATATAACATAAGTACTATACATATATATATATATATAAATATATTTATGTATATATTTATATGTTATATGTTCTATATGCTGATATTCAGATAAACCTGTGTTAACATAAATAAACGTTGCGTGAAGTGCTCAAGTTCTGGAAATGATGTTGAATCTTGTCGGAAAAATTAAGTCTAAGCTACTTTGAAGTTACTTTTGAAGCATTTACAATCGATTGTGAAGTAATCGATTACATCTAAATCGATTGGTCTTATAAGTGCTTTATCGTTTTCATATAACTACTTTAACACCTCATAAACTTCCTCTAGTATTTGATACAAGCAATCGATATCTAAGCTGACTTCGAGTTATCCCACTTCTAAATCTGATATATCCTAGTTCACAGTTGCACAGGAGTTCGCAAACAAATTATATATATATATACTAGATATATATATATATATATACATATGTTACTCTGTATGTGAGTCCAAGTAGAGGGCGATTGCGTCACTTCGGTCTACCTCTACTTTGCTTTAGAGTGCATTGCTCCACGAATTTGTACAGGAATTCCTGGGAAATTCTTATGAAATTTTCAGCACAGTTCAAAACTATGAGTATATATGTTATAAATAAAAGTCAGTATATATATATATATATATATATATAACCATATCTGTGATTAGACACCAGTTCAATTGCAGGAAAAAGAAAACATCCTAGACAGATTCCACGAACAAAATGAGGTTTCCTCTCTAGCTTCTATAAACTCTGACCTGTTCTGACCTGTTCCTATGAATGGGAGAGAGCTAAGTTTACCCGATTATTAATATATTATATAGAAGTATCAAGGATATATATGCTCTATGTAATCGCCAATGATTCCTTCTGCCTATTTTATGTCTTTACACAACTTTAATATTCCTTTTCTACCTATTTTTTTGGCTGCGAAATGTCTGACAAATATCAATCCTATATCCTATATCTACATCTATATCTATAGCTGCATCTAAATTGGAGAAGTTTTGATAAGGTTATGAGTAAGAAACAAGCTTCTAAGCTGCTCAATGACAATGGGAATAAACTTTGAGTTAAAGTTATCCAATTTCAAAGGAACTTACGTCACAGAAATTGAATCGAGCTGCTGCAAGGACACAAACAAAGGATGCACCCAGCTAAGCACCTGTCACCTGTCACATTACGGACAACGGTAACGGCAACGGTAACGGTATATGTAACTGTAATTGTATCTATAACTGTATCTGTTTCTGTAGCTTTGTATCTTTCTCTGCAGTTGGCAGTGCATCTGTTACGTGTCAACTGAAAGCGGGCAGGGACAGCGACGGGGATAGGAGCATGGCGAGGCACGTGGCCAGGGATAAGTTTCACTTATAGCTACCTCGAAGTACAATTGCAGGCGATAAAGTTGACGACAATTGCGGCAATACCATTCCATGCCGGAGCCGGAGCCGGAGGAGGAGCTGCTGAATCCAGGTAGCTGGTAACTGTTGGGGTAACTGTGCGATTCGGTGGGCCGTAACTCACGCGCCAGCTCCCGGGGGACATTGACGCAGCTGGCGTGATAGGGCCAGGCACAGGGACCGGCACACACAACGTAATCCTCGCCGCCGGTAAAATCAATCCAGCAGCGACGACAGAACATGTTGCTAATAATTTTTGGCTAGCAGACGACGACGCGGATGAGCACGGCAAGGATACAGCTCGGATAAAGGCGTCCGTCTCACAGGGCAAACACTTAAGAAAATTACAAAAATTTGCAATCCCAGACGAAAGGAGTAAGAAAGAAAACGCAAGAAGCAGGTGCTCCACAGAAGCTCAGGTGTTGACAAGGCAACGGACAACGCGCCACTAACTTAAGGACACGCAAAGGATGCGGATGTCACTGATACCAACTAGTATGGAGCAAAACTTTTCATTCTGTGGCTGCTGCTGCTACCTTCCCACCTTCCTACTTTACTACTTTTCCTGCTGTTGCCCCTGGGGCAATCCCTTTTCAAATTGAAAGGCCAATCATACTAAATGAAGGCAGTTGGTTAGTGTGCATAATGCCACAGCTACTTACTACTGCCATCTGACAGAGTCTGGGTTAATCCACTGCGAGGTGAGTCTTAGTATTGCGACTTGGTATAGGTCTTAGAACAGATCTTAGGGCAGTTCAGGGAGGAAGTCTATGAAGAGACCTAAGACAAACTAAACAAACTGTAAGGTCTGAAAATTATCTCAATAGAGAAGTGCAATTCGTTGCTGGAAGTGAACATAGGTGAGTCCTTGAAAGAGCCCTCAAATAGGATCTTAACGAAGGTCTTAGATGGGATCTTCGAAGTGATCTAAAAAAGGATATTTTGAGAGGTCTTAAGAGGTATCTAAAGGCACATCTTGAAACCTTAGAACACATCTTGAAACAGGAATTGATCTGAAGAAGTTGCCCTGAATTCTGAAAATGATCTTAGAACACTTTAGAGAACATTACTTGAAACTGATCCCTAACCAATCTTAAAGCAAATTATAATAAATATTTTATTCACTCATTGAACAGTTTCTAAAATGAAAAAGGAAATTGGAGCAGATTCAAGTGAATAATCATAGAACTGATCACAAAGAAAGTCCTTGAAGACGCTTAAAATATAAAGCAGGTGAAGGCAAGACAGTAACTATAAAAAGATGCCAAAGTAGTTGAAATAGGAAAGGCCTCAAAACGAACCGAATCTATGCAAAAGAGTGCTTCAGTCTCTGTATTCACTAAATAGCAAAGGAAAAACAAGCAAATATCATCAGAATGAAAGATAAAAAGGAAAAACAGAACAAAGATAAAGAAAGGAAAACAAGTCGAGACCTTGGTAAACAGAAAGTAGTGTCAACATTTATCCATTTATCATAGATCTAGGCGCCTGTCAATGACCATCGTAAATGTCATTCATTTTAAATGAAAAACTATTTCAATGAAAGGAAAATCCTTCATAGTTGTAGAAGAAACTGACAGAAAACCTATGTGCGAGGGATGCTAAATGTATCGAGGTAAATAACGAACATGATCGATAAACACATAGACACATTCTTGAACTCTGTCATCAAACAGATATAGAAATAAGTTTATAGACAATAAAAGCTATTGGGAATCGAAGTATCCATAGATAAATGGACACATAAATAGGTTGTCTTACAGATAGGCAAGGAGAGATACGTTTCAGTTGCACAATTCTCAATTCGAATACGAATAGGAGCACAAGTAGAAAGTCGTAATCGTAATTTACAGTTTACAGGGCATTCAGGAAGCGGGTGGCCAATTTGCCCAACCCACTGGCAGATGAGTCACTCGCTCGCTGAAGAAGCTACTCAGTGGCCTGGTAACTGGAAGGAGAAGGAGGAGGGAGGCAAGTCACTGTGATTGCCAAGTTGTTGGCGTCTCTTTAGTTGGCTTTGATGTGCAGCCATAAAAAATGCATAGCCAAAGCTTGCATAGCCATCAGCCATCAGCCACAGCGGCCTCAACAAGAGGCTGGCACGTGTCCACGCCCTATTTAACCCATCCATCCTTCCTAGCCTCATACCCATCCCACAGCCCCATCTATTACCTGACGCCCCCACACACAAAATGCCCAGCTCGTTGGCCTCAGTGTCTGCTCGAGTAAATATCATAAATTTTAAAGGCGGCGTTAATGCGGCTCGTTTCAGTTTCGAGTTGGCAGTTTCGCCCGTTTGCCCGTTGCCCGTTACACGTTGCAGGTTGCAGGTTGCAGGTTGCCCGTTGTTAGTTGCATGCAGCCTTGGAGCTTGCCAGGCATTTTAGTGGCAATGGCAAAGCAGACAAACACTGGCGCATAACCGCAGGCACTTTGGCAACGCGCCCGGATCCGGCATCAGGCACACAAAAGACAAATGCAAGTTGCCTGCAACGTCATTGCTACACTACTGACTGTAACTGTGGCCACATGTTGCCCCACGGTGTGTGGCAGCTTTGACACAGTTTGTTGCACAGCTTTTTGGCCAGGATATCAAACTGCCTTCTAGTCGCTTTCCAACTTAATTTGGCTGCCATATTGTGCCTAGATTGCAGCGTCAGACGGCAACAGAGATGCCAGGAGAGAAACTGTGTGGAAAGGTTGCACCAGCGAGTGTTGCACGAACCACACACAAAAGATGTGGCTATAAGAATAGACAGTCAACTACCACACAAATCCAACTGAAATATTAATGAGAGACCTATTGACTAAGTGCAGTCTAGGCCAATCAGCCAGTAATTGGCATTTAACTCGATGATTGGATGTCTTTGTTGATGAAGGAATCCTCCACGATTCCTAAACGAGTCCTTAATGATTCCTTTTTGATTCCTACAAACGATTCTTCAACGATTCTTGAATGATTTTTCATAATTTCTCAACAATTCCTAAAGGATTTCGCAACGATTCTTTAACGGTTGCTCAACGATTCGTTCACAATGCCTGAACGACTCCTTACCTATTCCTCAAGGATTCCTCAACGATTCCTTAACGATTCCTCAACGATTCCTCAACGATTCGTAATAGTTCCTGAACTATTCCTAGACGATTATGCAAAGATTCTTCAACGATTCCTCAACGAGTTCCCAACGAAACCTCAACGATTCCTGAACAACTTCTCAACGATTCCTCAACGAGTTCCCAACGTAACCTCAACGATTCTCTATGATACCTCAATAAATCCCCAAAAGTTCCTTAATGATTCTTTCACGCTTTCTCAACGATTCCTCAACGATTCCTCAACGATTCCTCAACGCTTTCTCAACGATTCCTCAACGATTCCTCAACGCTTTCTCAACGATTCCTCAACGATTCCTCAACAATTCCTCAACGATTCCTCAACGATTTCTCAACGATTCCTCAACGATTCCTCAACGATTCCTCAACGATTCCTTAACGATTCCTCAACGATTTCTCAACGATTCCTCAACATTTCCTCAAATGGTTTCAACAATGAAACTAACTAAGAACTATTTAGTCTATATCTAGATTCCAATCAAAAAGGGATCTTCCATCTTTATCAAATACTTATGCATTTCACTCTTCTCTCAGTTTAGTTGAATGTGCAACTGTTGGAGCTACCCTCGTCGCTTGACCTCGTTGGCTATTCTCGTCGATTCTATTGTTAGTGTTCTGCTTGTTGTCGACTGTCAAAGTTGCGCACTAATTGCAATTAGCAGCAATCTCGAACACACCTTTACAGCTACACCTGCACACTCGCACTCACGCGCACACGCACGCGCCGTATCCTGTGACTTTTTGGTAAGCTATTTGACTGATTGATTGATTGATTGAACGAACGTTTGGTTGATTGATTAACTGAGCGAGTGGCATACGCTTTCAATTACCAATTACATTCCCATCCACCAAACAGTTACCAACAACGATAAGCAGCAGCAGGTTGGAATAAGGATTGGGAGTGGGTGCACAAAGGTGGTTACGTTGCGTGGGCCTTAACGCTCAATTGATTTGTTTACACTGTGGTGCCAATATAGGTAGATTTGAGCTCGATACAAGCGTCAATTGCTTTATGAAATGTTTACCCGGGTTATCCAATTGGAAGAGCCGCCACCTGTCGTCCGCCCCGAAGAGCTGCTTATCATGTTGCAACATTTTAATAGCCCGCATGTGCATTGTGCGCCCGAAAGTATACACCATAATTTGTTATGCATGTATTCGTAATATACCCAGTAGATATCTATACAAATGGGGTAGCATCGATGTGGAGTCGAGAGATTTGTTTGGGTTGAGTAGAAGGAGGCTCGAATATCTTAGCCCATAAACAGATTGTTTACGCTACAGATTTGATAGAGGTTATCGGTTATCGATTTTCGATTGTCGCACATCCTGCACAGATTAGACTGCCATCCTTTTGGATTATTCACCCTTAGGCTTATGTCTAGGGTATCTGCCAGTGACAAGTCCTGCTTCCGCTCGCAGGGAAGGAGGGAACTTTTCATACTTTATACTTGTTTTTGTTTGTTTTTTGTAATTTTTGCTTAACTTCAAGTGCAGGCCATTAAAAATGGCCGTCAATGAGACATTTGGGAGCAAAAAGTTTGAAGTGCTGCAAACGGCGGATGTTGGGCAAAAGTCAACGTTGCCATTGGAGTAGCGGAACACCAGAGACCAGAGACCAGAGACCAGGGAACAGGGACGAGAGACAGCGTTTCGGCTTGGGTGTGGACTTCTGTTTGGGTTTGGATTTCATTCGCAACGCAACGTTCCCTTTGAAGGGTGTCATCGTGAGGCATTTGGCTGACTGCTGATGATGCGCCCTGTCCGCCTCTCAAACTCTCCATCTCCATCCGCCTGTCCGTCCGCGTGTTGGGTTGTCGAGTCGTCAGGTGGTCCTTTTGGGTGGCTGCAACCTGGGGTTGCGCCATAAATTTTAATTAAATATTTTTGGTATTGTGTGTGTCTGCGTGTGCGTGTGTGTGTGTGTGCGAGTGTATCGTTTGTTGTTGTTGATTTTAAAGCGTCGTCACAGACAGTGAAATGTGGCGTAAATCCTGCGCATATTCCATGCTAGAGTCAGAGATCAAGAGGATCCTCTTCTGGCACCACTTCAAATGCGCACCACCTGACTTTGGCGAAGTCTATAAATTTCAATGTCGCAACCACGCAACCACCCAGCTGCGTATGTGTGTCTGTGTGTGTGTGTGTGTCATGCGTGGACTTCTTCGGGGGTTGCTTATACAAGAAGACAGACAGACCAGCGGCGCATCTGAGCGACTTGGGAACGGGTGACAGCCCTGGCGTGCCACATAAATTGTTTGCCAGGGAATTGCACCCAAATGAAAATTGTAAAATGAAAAAAAAAACATTGTGACCAGGCAACGCGAGGGAGGAGTGGGAGTACAGTATCAGAAAGAGAGGGGAGAGTCGAAACGGTGGGTCAAAACCGTAAAATAAATAAATTCATTTGTGGCTGCCGGCCAAGGCCGGGTTCAGTTTTAAATACTCGCAATGTTGTACACATGTTGCCAAATCTTCCGCTGTGTATGTGTATGTGTGTGTGTGTGTGTGTGTGTGTGTATATGCTACTTCCTGTTTGGCGCTACACTACACGACACTCAACGCCTGCTGCCTCACAGCACCAGCACCTGCCTCACCTCCCCTCGTTTCAACCCGTTTGCCACTACAGTTGAGCGCACATTGGAAATTGTTCTGCTTGTGGGAGCAGAAGTTGTGTGGGGCAAGAAAGGGTTAAGGGGGGGGCGGCAATGGATGTGCACCACTCTATTATTGTTGTTGTTGTTATTACTGTAGTTGTATGGTAGTTTTGTGAACTTTGCAGAAATGCAGTGACCGGAAAGTTGTAATATCCAATCGCCACTTTATTTGTCGAGCTGCGAACCACAGTTGTTGCCTCTGATTGGTGGCGTCTGTTGTTGCAAGTTGGAAGCGACCAGGGGGCGCAGGCACATGAAAACGGCGAATCGAATTGCTGGCGAGGGTATCTGCCAGCCTTTTGGGGCTTTTGTGTAGTCACTTAAATGGGCATTACGTGGCAAAAACGAAGCAAATCTATTGCCAGCTGCCAATGAGCAATAATTGAGACCCAAAAACGTAAAACATTCGAACATTTTTCTGTGTGTGTGTGTTATTTGTGTGCACTCAGATGAATATGATTCTATATTTACTGCTAACGACTTGGCTAACCAGCTGCTGGCCAGCCACTGCATATAAAAGCCCACATAACCTCACTAAATCACACACATAACCTCACAAGCTGATTTACCTCTTAAAGACACAAAACCCTTTTCATACGCATGTTTTACCTCAATTTGGTTCTAAATTTAATGCAACATAACCTCACTTTTGTCGCAATCCCCGTAACTGTATATTTCTATATATATATTTCTCAACGGAGACCAATTTTCCGTACATCCTCAGCTCCGTTTAAGTGCTTGGTTTACAACAAGATGTTTCTTTGATATGTGCAGTACGTTTCTAACCTCACAATTGCTATACCCAACCTCAACTACGACTGGTTTCAGTTGCAATTTTGAAGCAGCTCAACCGTAGAACCTCATCTGGCTAGCTTAACCCATTGTGGTTCATGGGTGCCTAATCTGTTCCACTCTGAGCAAGTGGGTAACTGCTCCATGTGTGTGTGTGGTGTGTGTGGTGTGTGTGGTGTGTGTTGTGGTGTGTGTGTGTGTCACCGCAACCACCCGAAACTATACACGTACAGAAGGAGAGGGAGAGAGAGCTATAGCCGGTTTAGAGCATATGAGTCCAATTACGCAGCACATCCGGCGTTTGCTTAGCCGTAGACGTAGCCCGATTCGCCCTCATCTTTTGCGCCAAGAGCGCATCAACAAACACTTCACGCCTGACATTTGACAAGATGTTGCTGCGATGGGTGGGAAGGGGGTGGTAGTAGTGCGGGGAGTTTGGGGTTTGGGGTAGTAAGAATGACGTCTACAAAAATCCAAATGCGAAAAAATGGCAATAATATTTTTATGGGCATAAATAATACAACAGGGCCGGAGGATATCGAGGGGAGCACGTCACGGGGGGCAGAGGGGAAAGGGAGTTTCGTTCTGCTGCTGGCAAACAGTTTTTCACGCCATTTTCATGCTGAAAAGAGAGGAGGATAAACGCCGCCGGAGCAGGGGGAATGGTACTCTGGCTAACCGCACGCATTTAATGTTGGCAAAGTCGATTAAGCTCCGTCCGTCCATGGCGGTTTTTGGTTTTCTTTGCTTTCAGACAAAGCGACCAAAGCAGCTGCTAACCAAAAGGACAGGGGGCGGGCGGGGGGCTCAGCCGAATACCAGAAACCGCCAAGCAAGGCCAATGCTGAAATGTGTGCGGCTCGAGGCTCGAGGCACGAGGCACGAGGCACAACAAACTACAACTACAAGTCGACTGCGCTGGGTGCCATTAATGTTGTCCATGAGTCAGCTTTAACGGGGGGAAGCCCTAACCCAAAGTCATAGACCTTCCCTTACCCTTACCCTTGTGCTTATCCTTAGCCCCATGCTTATGCTTATCCTTGTCGTCGTCTTCCTCATTATTAGTTGTGAGTGCAAAACAATTTAAGAAATTGCTTGCCAAGAAATTCAACATGTTTATAGGGTTACTCAATTGATAGGGTTCATATACTCCATAGACTATATAGTATAGTCGGAAGGAAGGAAGTCGCTGTGACTATGCAAAGAAGTGTTGAACCCAGAACAACTATAAAAAGTACAAAGAACTTAGGAGAAGAGTTCAACCCCAGACAGACAGACAAACGCAATCATCTTAAGCTCCATAAAGTAAACAGAATGCAGGAGGACTTAAAACATAGCAACAATCTTCT
This sequence comes from Hirtodrosophila trivittata, assembly GCA_035045065.1. Taxonomy (NCBI): domain Eukaryota; kingdom Metazoa; phylum Arthropoda; class Insecta; order Diptera; family Drosophilidae; genus Hirtodrosophila; species Hirtodrosophila trivittata. The sequence goes on along the minus strand of JAWNNK010001028.1, from coordinate 4,666,046 downwards.
GACATCCACTTCAGAACTAATGAAGGAGGAAGAGCATGGACTTTGGTCAGATTTTGATTAGAATTCTTAAGAATTGTCCAGATCGCAATTGGGGGAAAATATATATTATATATGAAAAGCCTGCGGCTTAATTTGCAGTCTAGAAATCAACCAACGAAAATATTTACGGAATTTCATTTATGAATTTCCACTCGAGGGTTAAAACCAAGCGCTGCCTTTGAGGCTTCAACTTTGGCTCTGGGTTGGGGTCTGGGTTTTTGGGGTTTGAGGGTGTTTTTCTTCTTCTCTTTTTTTTTTGGCATCAAAACCAACGCATAATGCTAAACAAATAAAATTTTGAGGCCCGAGGATAGAAAGTGGCAACGGAGCATTACATTAAGGCAAATAATCGCGTCTCCGTGATGTCAGTATATATATGAAGGGAGGGATGGGGGGTTGGAATGCGAAGGAAGAACATCCTCGACGGCATCGCTGACAGGTGGTTTGGCAAATGATTTTGATGCCTATTCAAACTGACGAGCTGACAAGAGCCGCCTGAGTCTCAGCGATAAAGCCTCAGACGGACCCCTCCAAACCAGATCCACAAAACCCAGACAGACACAGACCCAGGCACACTCACAGACACACACACACACACACACGCATACAGACAGAAACCCAGTCAGACGAGTCGTCACTTGAGCTGCCTTCCGTCTCATCAACACAGAGACTCTGAGCTCAAGCGCCCAGCAGCCCCAGTTAGCCCACAAAAAGTAAATGTTTTCATTTCGCTTTTCAGACCAAGGTGTGTGTTTGTGTGTGTGTGTGTGTGTGTGTGCGTATATGTGTGTATGTATGAGTATGTGTGCCGCATATACAGCTCATTAAATACAAATCAGCTTAGCGGCAACATGAGCAACAGCAGCAGCATCACATCAAAAGTCAACATGAATCGCATTTTCAGGACGAGACCACTCAAAGCCTCACAAACTATTTTCCTAGCACCGAATCGAGAAATATCCTTACTGAAATAGGATCTAGATATATATAAAATAATATATATGTTATAGAATCATTTCAAGGAACAACTTTTTGAATGTTATTTCTATTACAGATAGTTATCTGACACCAACTGAGCTGTATGCTTTCTCCTGTGGCTAAGATCTCAGAATATTCTACCAAGAGATTCGTGTTACTTAGACATTTTAGTGGCTCGGTCACTTAGACTGCTTAATACTATGAAAATTACTTCAATCGATTCAAGTATTTCATAAGTTTTTCTTACAAAGTGTAGAAATATGATGAATACGATGAAAGGAAAGTCTGTCTATAAAAACCCAAGCTAGTCACAAATCATCCACAATATTGTTTATACTTAAAGGTAATTTGTGTGGATTTGATTTGAGTAGATCAAGAATATATATACTATGATTTATACTAGAGTTATATACAACTTCACACAGTAATCTTAAGAATTATAGGATGTCATCCACATATCAAGTACTTCTCAACATTTCATAAATCATAAAGAAACTTTCATCAGTTAAACCCATCCGATACCATCGTATATATATCGCCTCCTTTTCTACGCACAAGTTATATGATTGTTTCATAGTGCCCATTTATAGAAGGGTATATTAAACTGAAGCTGCAATTAAATGAACACACCTCCTGGAACGCCCAACAGGACATATAATCCAACCCGAAAATAAAAGTGGAAAAACAGCTCGGAATATTTCACTTAAGCCTCAGGTAACCGAAGACATGGACGCTTATCAGACAGATAAAGGGTCAGACAGACAGGCAGGAAGAGACACAGACTGACAGACAGAGAGACAGTCCTATGGATAAACATAGAGAGAGGTTTGAGGGCGGATATTCTAACGGTATTTGTGGGCTGTGTCCTATGGACAACTCAATTTGTGGGCGGTAAAGTCAATTTAAAAAGCAAATATCTTTGCTCTCGATGTAATGTAAGTGTGTGTGTGGTTGTGTGTGCGGGTCTGGGTGTGTGAGTTGGTGTGCACTTAAGCTTAAAGATAACAGCAGTAGCAGCACTCACTCACACTCACTCACACACACAGAGAGACCATAAAAAGCAACAACAAGCTGCAGGAACATCATCAGCAACCATTGCTCTGGTCGTCAACGTCCAGACACTAATTAGTAATCCTTGACACGAGCTCCATTGTCATTAAATATGCTACATGTGGCACACAGTGCGTCACGCCTCCTCCTTCGCCCCTGCCTCCACCTGCCTGTGCTCCTTCAGCTGCTGCTGTCTGATGTTGTTGTAATTATTTGTCTACAGGTATTAAGCTTGGCATTACTTTAGCCGCATATCAAATTATGACATTCCGTCCCCGTCCACGTCTCAATCCGTGTCTCAGTCCCAGTCCCAGTCCCAGTGCCCGACCCATTCCGAGTCCCAGTTACCAGTCGACAGCCGCCCCTGTTGTCTTTGTTGTCCTTGTCGCTCGTTGCCCGTTGCCCGTTGCCCGTGGCCCGTTGCTTTCATTCTGTCTTTTATGGCTGTTCCGGACATGAGTCATAACACAAGCAAACTACTTGCAAGCAGCTTATATCAATGGCCATCATCATTTGTGTCCAGTAATACGGCTCCTGATCAATAACATTGCAGCTTCCAGCTGTGGCAGGGCAATTTCCATAATCTGCCAATTCGTAATTCGCCACTAAGGATAAAAATTTGATGCGATTTGCCTGCCTCTAAATCGAAATCCAACTTTAACTCATCTCCTTCTACATATCCTACACACTATCTCCCTCACACACACACACACACAGTCTTTTGTCTCTGTCGCTTTTCACGCTCACGTGGCGACGGTCGCGCACCGAACGCATAAATCAGATTTACAGATTTATTTTTTGCCTCCGTTTTCGTTGCATACTTTTGGGCTGCATGCGAAAACCGCAGCGAAGACCCAGGCACAGTGGCCGAACACCTTTGCACAGTGTTCATAAAAGAGATTTCACTTGCTACTTTTTACTTATTGATGAAATATAATTCAATAAGTCAAACAGCATCAAATTTATTTGTTAAGACTTGTTTTATCTTAATTTTTGCCGGATATAATGATAAGTTATAGAAACCAGATGCTGATAAATAGGATATAATATATTACTATAGTTTTTTTGACTTTATAAAGTCTTCATTTCCTATTATGCATGTATTATAATAGACTTGAATAAAGCTGTTAATTTCATTATTTATTTAAAGCTTAGACAGAATAATATCAAAATAATATTGTCCTATAACTTACTCTCATTTCAGTTATTATAATCTTATAGCTTATCTGTAGAATACAAACTTAATTCTCAAGTAAATTTTAACTGTAAAACAATACCTTTTGAACCACTGTGCAATCGCGTTAGGCAACTGCTGTGATTTTTTTGGAACTGAATATGCTCTATGCCAGGTTTTCTTCTGTTATTATTTTGTACGCCTTTGGCTTTTGCTATTTGAAATGCTGTCAACGCAGTGCGCCGTTCCACACCGCCCCCCGCCCCCCACAGCCCTACCCCTGCTTGTTATCAACCTGCCTCTCATGCCACAACGATATCATCGATGCCGGCGGTGCAACGGAAATGTAACCGCAAAATTCAAAACGGCAGACGCAATTTGTTGCGCACATGTGACGACATTGCCCTGCATTTGTATATGTATTGGTAACTGTATTACTATCTAGTGTGTGTGAGTGTGTGTGTGGCAGACGATGACGCATAATGTATGTACATAGAAGAATGGGGCCTGTTGAGGTTTCGTGGATGCCGCTGGGACTGTCAACTGATGCCGCTATCAACTTATGAAACACAACACGCAGCTTGTTCAGATGAGGAGGTGAGGAGCGGGGGGGGAGGGTATTCAGAGGGACGGGAAGGATGTAGATGAAACAAACTAGAAATTTTTTGACACGTCACATATGGCAGAACAGGCAGAGATGGAGCTGGAGCTGGAGCGAGGTAGACAAAGAGGGGGGAGGGGCCAAAGTCAAAGTGAAAATTAACATAATTCACAAATTTAACACGCTGGCGCCGACCAGCGGTCAAGTCGAGCAGCCCGCCAGCCGCAGCGCCATCTGTTGTACAAATAGTCATATTAGGGGAAACGATTCTAGGCTGCGTACGTGCCAAATCAGCGAATGTGAAACAAGCCAAGCCCATAAGCAATGCCAGGTGGAGTGGGCCAAGAGGAGCTGAAGTTGGAATGCGAAAATGCGAGTGCGAAATGTTAGGAAAACTGGGGAAAAACCACAACGGAGCGACGCCATTTTATGAAAACAGCAAATCGCACTTTACATAACTAATACGTAATTTGTTGCCGTCGTTAATGTTGTTGAAGTTGTCCAGTAAATGTCGCCGGCAGCACTCGTCATCGCATAAATAAGCAATTTGCGCAAACTGTTGCCAGCTTTTAGGCCAGCTTTTAGGCCCTCTATTTGACCATATTAATGAAATGATTCACGAACTGACTGACTAATTGGAAGAGTTCAACAACCACAGCACATTCACATTTCACAAATTGTTATTGACAATCCCTAATTGCTGTGTGCTACGAATTTTTAATATCCTTCCGAATCGATAGCTCTACTTAAGGCCACATTTGTGAGGTGTCCTTAACAATACTTGAATACTACCTACGATTCATATATTGACATATGTATCAACAGAATTTTCGAGCAAATGTACGAGTACTATACAATTATATCGATAGACGCTTTGGGAAATTCTACAAGTGTTTAGTAGTAAATTATTAAGGCAAATTGGATAATAATTTATTGACATTGTGTTGCTTTTGTTTTGTTCTGAAGACAGACATCAGTTTTGCCAATTGGGAAATCAAAGTAGGCAAAGTAATCAAATATGCGAAATGGTCACATATGAGACAGTTTTATGGAGTTTATAAGAAAAGAGCGTTAACTGCTTTTGGCTGCGACTTCAAGGCCAGAAACTTAGATGACTTTTCTATGCGTAGTAAATTCATGTAGATTGTTGGTTGTGTTTTTTTATGTCTGTTGTTTTGAGAGCGTAAACATGTTGTTTACTACTTCAGCACTTGACACATGACAACGATAGTAGTCACAAAAGAGAGTAAAAAATGAGTAAGAGCAAAAACAACAAAAACAAAAACAAAGCAAAATATGTGAAGTCGGCAAGTTCGTCGCCAGGGACACGACACTACACTAGAGGCAACTCATCCAACGTCCCCGGAGATGTGGTACAAAACCACATGACTTCCACATAGAAAGCAATAGCAAAAGCCAAACAGACAGAGACGGAGGAAGTGAGTGTGCGAGAGAGAGAGAGAGAGAGAGAGAGGGAAAGAAACTAAGCTCCATCTACAAGTAGAAAATTTTTTGCTGTTGACTTGCGAACGACTTTGGGAGCCAAACAAAAGTTTTTTCATTTTGGCGTGAAAATTTGTAAACATCAGCGAATAAACGAAACTTGCATGTTCAAGTTGAGGAATGGGCGGTGGGGTGGGGTGGGGCTGAGAGTGGGGTGTGTAAGTGTACTCGTAACGCCCCATCCAAACAACAACAAAAAAGGGTGAATATTTAATAGAGCAACCCGGTAACCGGCTAACCAACACCCAACACTCAATCCCAGTTACAGGACCTGTAACAGACCCAGATCCAAGCCCAAAGCTGACTTTATTCTTTTTCCAGCGTGTTGGTTTCATCCGCCAAATGACAAATTGCGCTGGGCAGTCCAAGGGGCAGGAGGCAGTGACATACCCCCCCAAAATATACTCAATGAGGGGTGTTTCAGTTAACACTTGTTGTTACACGTGTTGCCAACAATTCGCGCGTATGAAGAAAGTTCAATGCTTTCGACCTTTCAGCGCGCAATTTACATGAAGTTTTCACATGGGAGGCATCAGCCATGGATCGTTGCTCAATTGAAAAACTCCACATACCTGGTTCATATGACATGGGGGGGTTTGAGTGGGGGGAAAGTAGATGGATGTGTGGCAAAGGGAGCAGCTTTACCTTTGGCTATGATTGAAGCGGCAATTTGAGTTGACAGAAAACACTCTGGAACTGGAGATCTCTTTTGAAGCCCATGTTTATAGTCCTAATCTCAGTCGAATCCAAATCGAAAGTATATATAGTATATACTCATATATATAATACCAAAAGTCAAGCTCTTCTTCTCCTTGTTTATACTTAAGGAAAATCCATAATCCCAAAAGCTTCAACCAGCTAAGTTGACAGATCCTGTGAGTTGCCTCGTGTTGCCTTGTCACTTTCTTGCCTCCATCTTGCCACAAATGTCTCAGTCTCTGCCCCCAGCCCCTATGGATTGCTACACGTGTTTTTCTAACGGGTTTCGTCGCACTTTAAGCGCCTAACATAATGGAAAAACCTCTAATCAATCTATTGACTCTTTGGCACCTCAAACCTATATGAAATTCGTTGTCGTCATCCAAAAAAGAAAAAAAATATAAGAAAAATGTCTAAAAGAAAAGAAAAGAAAATATTTTAAAATTCCGTAAACGTTCTGGCCAAAACATTTTCACTTGGTTGCTTGTATTCCCATATCCAACGCACTCTTTCTCATTTCCCATTTTCCATTTTCAATACCTCCTCCCAAATCCCAAACCAACCCATGCTCAGGCCTCTTGCCTGTTTCGTGTTGGCCTTTTGCGTTTTTGGCTTTTGTCGCCATGCCTATTTATATATATATACATGTATATATATATATATATGTAATGTGTATATATATTCTATATACTTATGGTGAAATATATTGCGTAGTATTTATAATAAAAAGGGAACAAGTTGAGCTTGTCAATTTTAATTTGGAATATAGGGTTGAGCTGCCTGTCAGCAAATCCTTTCGTAATGAATGTAATGAATGACCTGGCCGCATTTGCATGACGAGAACATATTGAGTCCTGAGATCCTTCCAAGTGGATTGCTTTGAAATGGACGCGATAAGCGAGTACCCGTGCTCGTGCTCGTTCCCATTCTCGTTTAAGTGCATTTATCAACACTGCTTTGTCTGAGATTTGCAACAGCTGCAACAAAAGCGGGCAACAGGACGAAAGGACTGTTCGAAAGTTTTACATTTGAGCGGCTTTACGCCCGAAGGCAGGAGGAAGACGCTAAGAACTTACAAGTAAGGGACGACAGGACAACAGGACGAGAGGACAACGGGACGACAGCCATTAATCATTAGCGCAAAAATGCGACTGTCTATGAAAAAGAAAGCAACCACCAGATGATGACGACGCCAACAACAGGCGGCTCAAAAGGAATGTGAATGCGGGTGTAACGGTAATGGCAATGCCAACGACAACGACAACGACAACGGTAACTTTAACGCTAACGTTAACGCTAACGTATACGGGGCCAGTGTTGGGCAGCCATGTGGAGCTGCTGCTGGGTCCCTGTTCGGGCGCTAAGCGGCTTCTGATTCTGCCTTTTCGCTGGCCTTCTTCCAGGGCATCTGAAGGAAAACACTCCTCGCAGCATGACGATACAACAATGGCATTGTGAGGCCTAAATGTTTTTTATCTCATTTCGCAGACGTCTGCCGGAAAATGGACCCCCACAGCAGCCCAGCTACAACAAAATGGTAAACGGCACAAAAAAAAGGTACTGAAAAATTGTGGAAAATCACTTCATGACACAGTCTTCGACCTCCTTCTACCTAACACACACACACACACACACACACTCACCTCGTCTCTTTTTATTGTTGTGCTCTATCATAATTTATTATTCATGCATTTGTGTACATGTTTATTTGCACAGTATTGTGATTATTTCAATACCGAGCACCCCTTAAAGAAATGTCTACAAATGGCATATTAAAGATGTGCAAATCTAACGGACAGTAGGGAATATATCCCTGCATATGATACATATATAATCCTGATTAGCATTAACAGTCAAGGCGATAAACCCATTTTCTACAGATATAAAAAAATTCCAATATTTCAGCATGAAATTTCCATAAATCCTCACAAAATTATTTATTAGGTAAAACCTAGAATATATATCTTTGATTTTATTCAAATAAAAACAAACAAGAAGCGAATCGTTGTTGAATATATAAGCTAGGGTACCTCAGACTTTACTACAGGGTATCTAGTAGTCGAGTCTGTACGCCTAGAGATTTTTTCTGATGTATTTTCTTCATGTTTTTTTCATTTTTGCGCGCGTGTCGTGTGTTATTTTTCATTCTTGAAAGCCTTTTGAATGTGTCGCTTACTTATATAATTTGACAGTGCTGGCAAAAAGTAAAGTGCCGCCTGCCGTTGCCAATTGTACCGACATTAAATAAGCTCCAAATTGATGGCCAGTCATTTGTTAATATTATGTCTGCAACAAACTTGGCTGCCCTTTGATTACATTTTACTTTTGTCAACTCTATTGGCATGAGATTCGCCTTGGGGCTTGGACTTGGACTTGGACTTGGGTTTCTCTTTGGGTCTGGGTGTGGGTTTTGGGTTTGGCTAGGAGATTGCAACACGCCCCCTCGGGCTGGCTCAGTTGATACACGTACTTATTACGTCAAAACTGGTCACGCCTCCCAGTCAAAGTTTGATTCGACTTTTTTGCGCTCTCGCCCTGCCTTCCCGCCTCCATTTTTGTGCGCTTTTCATTTGCATTTTCCCGTTGAAGCTTTTCATTAACTTTTGGCATCGTTGCCTGTCCCAAATTTAGGCCGAAAACTCTGATTCATTTTCATTAGAAGCGCTTTATTAAAAGGCTTAAAAGTTGCCCACGCAAACTGTAAAAATAATACGAATTTTCCATGCCAATGCCAATTCAGCAGAAAGCAAATAAAAACCCAAAAGTAAACTGTAATTAAAGTTGGCAAAAACCAAAAACTAAAAGAAAATAGAACGAAATTAAACTGGGCTCTTACGAATAGTTAAGCTCTCAAATAGAGAACCAAAAACTTTAGATTGGGCCAGATGGGATAATGAAATTGCTTAATACACAATAAAGCGCATTATCTATAAGCTCTTTGAAAGCAAAAAAAAAAGGGGAAAGCAATGCTGAAAACTTACTCGAAAAGAAATGTTTTTTACATGAGCTTGGCAAAAAAGCCAAAAGTGATAGGAGCTCAGCTAAAAGAAGACTTACGATAACCAAATACCCTGTGGAAAGGGTATCCCAACATATAGACTCATCCTGCTACACTATGGAAAACAGTTTCTTGAAGGAAAGATAGATGAGCTTCTGCTGATCAAGACTTAATTTGCTTATAAAGTCGAAGGACCTCCAGTTGCCTGTTACAATCATTGCCTATAGTTACTTTACCCCTTTTGAGCGCTGCAGGGTATAAAAGCAATTAAGCTTAAATTACAAAATTTCAGCTTAAATTTGTTATTTCTAAGCTTTGGATTAATTTTTTTACAAGAATTTTCATAGTTTAGTTAGCAGAGAAGTTAGTCAGAAAAGGAAATTTTAAGTGCTTGGAAGCTTAACTCGATTGTTACGATATAAAAGTGTTATTTTAACCAGTATTACAGTAGGGTTGTCAGGTAAAATGTTCTTTAAATTTCAAATATGATAACTCAATTCTCTACCCTTAAGAAGCTATTCAATCGCAACTATCAGCTTATATACAATGTCATTCCTAAAGCAGGTGTTAGATTGAACTTAATTAGCATACTATAACGCTTATATATACGCCACCATCCCTATACCCATATTCCCACCTCTATTTAAACTGAAAGTTAGCTAATTTCCCTTATTCAAGACTAACCTTATGAAAGCCCTGAAAAGTATGCTATGAAAAGTGTCGGATAGTACACTAAATGATATATCGTTTAGATAATATACAATCGTAGAGCTCTTGTTAAAGCATTAAATGAGGTAATTGGTAAAACATTTGCTACCATGATTTGTTGCCACTGCGTCAGCACATTAAACAAGATTTAGTTACACGTTGTGGTCCGTTTAGGTGCTGAACAACTAACCTCAGATAACTTGGGCCATAGCTGGCCCGGATGGCAAGTGTTTTAGCATTTTGAATAGCGTTAAAACTGTTTTTGTTACCACAGAACAGGTGCGGCCTGTTTGCCGAACAACAACAACAACAACGGCAACAAGAGAATGTGGCTAAAATTAATGAACAAAATGGTCAACTATAAATTAGCCACGCTCCAATTTATGCAACAAAACCAACAAAGGCCACATTAACAATGGGCAGTGGCTAAATGTAAGGACAATTTATTTAATTAAATGCGCAGGCGAATAAAAAAAAAACCAAAAATAACAGAAGCAAAAAATAACAGCTAAAGTAAAAACAAAACCAAAACCAAAGCATTGATAGGCAGAGGGGATAAAGCAGAGTAAGGGAGAGAGGGCTAAAAAGGCGGGCCATGCGGCGGCACGTAGTTCTAGTAAGGAACAGGCGGCAGGACAGGAGCAGGAGCAACCAAACCCGGCATGCCCCGTTGCCCGGCAAGCCCCTAGCAAGGCGAACGATGAGTCATGAAGGTCATGACGAAAGCAAAGCACCAGGCAGCGACGCCAGCTGCGACGGCGGCAGCGACAGCAGCCAAACTCGCTTTGATTAGTTGTCGTAACAACAACAATGGCGCTGCCGCTGCCGCTGCCGCTGCCGCTGCCGCTGCCGCTGCTGCTGCTGCTGGCGCTGCTGTTGTGACAGGTTGACGACGCGCCTGCCAGACAGTTTGGCAGCGCGCTCTCCAAAGCGAACGCACAGCACTTTTGGGCAGAGAGTGGCAGAGAGAGAGAGATGGGAGAGAGCCGCAATGAAAAATCAATTTCGTAATGTTACGACGTCGATGTTGACGTCGAAAGCAGCGCTGCTGCTGCCGCTAGCGCTGCCTCTGCTGCTGTTTGTTTATTTTTTGGTGCCTGTGTTTGTTATTGTAGCTGTTTTTGCGCCTTAATATTGCTCATTAGTCGCAAATGTTGCATTCACTTTATTCGTATAATCTATTAATAAGCAGCTCAATAACTGTAACTGCTAATAAGATAATCACAGTAAACGGTAAATGTATATAACTGTTAACACTATATTGTTTGCTATTTGCTTTTTGGCATACTCACCTCTTCTCCTTGTTGTTGTTTTTAGCCCACTTTTCTTTTTGATATGTGTATTTGTCAGTGTGTGTGTGTGTGTGTTGAATGTGTGTTGTGTTGTGTGTGTGTGTGTGTTTGTGTGTTTTGTATATGAGATTGCAATCAACAAAACAACAGCACAACTAAAATAATTCGAATGCAATTTTTTATCAGCAAAAAGTTGAACGATAAAAAAATTTACCACAAAATGTGTGAAACAACGTAAAAAATTCTGATTTGTTGTTTCTTTCAATTTGTCCACTTATATTACTTTTTTGAAGCTTGCTTTATTTTTCGCGCGCTGTTGTTTTCAGCTGCTGCTTCTCTATTTCCGTTATCTCTGTCACTGATTGTTGTTGTTATTATTGTTCTGCCGTCGTTGTCGTTGTCGTTCTTCTGTTTCTGTGGCCGGCGACGACGACGACGACGCGCGCTTTGCGTTGGCGTTGCGTACACTGCAAAGGCTGCTGCTGAACTGAACACTGAACCTGACATGCGGTTGCCAAGTTAGCTCAGCTCCCAGCTGCAGGCTCTTTCGCTCTTTGGCTTCAGCTTCTGCTGCTGCTGCTGCTGTTGCTGCTTCCTCTTCTGCTTCTGCCAGCAACCCCCAAAACAACGGCACGTGCGACGGCCACACGGCACCCACAATAATAACAACAACAACGGCGACTACGACGAGTACAACAATAACAGAAACACAACCCTGCAAAGCTATGCGGCGTTGCCGGCCTGACCGGCACTTTGCGTCTGCGCACAGTGGCAACACCGCAACGTCTCTGCCGCAAACAGTCACTGCCAGCAGTTACGCAACAAAGCTCGCAATCTATCAGGAATTCCAATTTGAGCGCAAATATTTCTAAATCAAGAACTAAGAGGAATTTGCTGAACATTCTTAGTAAATACGAACTATGAGTGTAATTTCATATTTATAAAAAGGACATATAAATGTAAGTATATATATAACTACAATTTAACTTGTTTGACTCTTGACGATATTTTTGTCTTTCTTTTGTTCCGTTCTTTTATTATTGAAATAGTTATCTGCATGAAATAATACTTATTTCTCAACCTTTTATCAAGCTATAAACATGTGATATTAGGTTATATATTGGTTAAACCTTTCTGATCCTAGTAAAGATTTCCCTTTCACTTGCTTACCACAAAATTGAAAGCTACATTTCGTACGAGTGTCAGCTTCTGTTAAGCATAGCTATGTCAAGATCTAGCTTAAATGATATAACCAGCTTAAAATCGGGTCTAAGCAGGACGATAATAAATATAGACATAAACTTAAATATTCCTGAGACTCCCGCAACATTTCAGAAAGCTAAAGCCCAGCTCAAAAAATAATGTATAAATATTATCGAACAGAATTAAGCCTATATTTAGAAATATTCACGCCGTCCGTTAACTTACGACATGTACTATACGCATGCAAAAACAGAGAGCGAGAGCAAAATAGAGAGAAAAGAACCGTTATAATGAGAGCGAGAGCCGACGAGAGAGAGCGAGTAGCATGCTTTTATGCGCTTTGGCTTGCCACTTGTGTAATATTGGCAATTAACTAACACGAAATGGGGTTGATTTTTGAATGGTTGCGAATACGAATGCGAATGTGAATGTGAATGTGAATGCGAATGATGATGATGATGAGTATGAGAATGACGATTAACGATGGGATGCTGCTGAATGCTGGCCGTTATGTTATTTGTTATGCCGGCTCTGAAGTTTCGGCTGCGAACGTTCAATGGCTTTTGGCCGGAACAGGTATGTTGTCAGCGCAGGTCATTTCGTTAACCGGAAGCGGCAGCTCTGGCATCTGAGTTGGCATTGACTGGAGACATTGGACTTTGTGGTCAAGTGGGAAGAAAGATTTTGTAATTGCAAATTGCACATTGGGTACATTTTGGTCAATTTACTGAAATTGGTTTATCAACTAGGCGGAGATGGAGATTTCGAAGTTGTCACAGATAATTTGATAACTCAATTAACTGCTAAGGCTCAATCAGGCCCCACCTGCCGATTGAACTGAACCCCCACACAGGTGCTACGTGTGTCAATTAGCAGGCAGAAAAGCTGAAAAGAATATTTCATACTACAATATAGATATTTATACATGTACATGAATGTTGCTTTCCAATTCGTTCAGGTGTGTTCTAGCCCCCATTTCCAATTTGTTTAACCCACCCACGAGTCTGACCCAGTCCAGAGTTTCCTGTACGTTTCAATTATTTTAGCGTGCTCCAATTTTCTACTGACCAAAGCTCAATAAATCATTTGATTTGTACACTTGCCCAATGCTGCAACTTCAAGCGGTCCCTGGACGAAGAACCCCTGACAAGGGGTCCGGCGGCTTCGGGTCCAGATCCGGCACTAGCACCAGCTCCGGCACTTGGGTCCGGTTCCAACTTTAAGTCGGACACGTGATGTGCGTGCCTTCCGGTGCTAAATCAAGGCAAGCGTTTTCAAATTGTCTTACCTTTCGATGCCACAGATGCTCGCCCAGAGGCATAGTCCCCCTGGTCCTGCTAGTGCTGCTGCTGCTCCTGCTGCTGGTACTCCCGATACTACCTAACCCCATCCAGACCAGAGCCCCTTCCTGGTATTTGTATGTACAAGCGGAAGCAACTGTAGTTAATATTTATGGCGATTTAATCTTCTCACTTGAGCGCTGCTCAGTTAAGTTTGATAGACACCAAACTCCCCAGCAGCCCAGCAGCCAGCATACAGTCACACCAGCTGACCCTTTTTTTCTGCCCTCTCATCCCAGTCACACCCAGTCTGCTGCTATCCATAGAGTACCCCTGGCTCGGAGTTTGTTTGCGTGTCCATTTAATTTCCGCCTGGAATTACTTAATCAAACATAGCGCTGGGGATACACGCGGTATCTGAGCAAATCGCTTGAGTTTCATGCGGCCGACACCAAAGTTGTCTTAATGAGTAGTTTAGCTCGTGTTGCTCTCCCAATGATATGGTACAGCATAGGATGCTATGCCATGTCATGGCTAGTCCAGAGTGGGTCATTGTGGGTGTCTTCTGGGTTAAGCCAGTGGAACACAAACAAAAAGTGCATTAGCAACAAATTGTTATTGTTGCTAGGCTGACTTTTGTTGGCCAACGAGCAAATACTCATAGTCGAGCATATCAAGGGAGAGGGGCGTGGATGAAGCGGAGGGTGTGCAACTGGGGAATTAGTCGATGAATGTGGCCAGCAGATAAGCGATCTGACAGCTCAAAGAAAATCCCACAGCAAAGAATAGAAGCGAATGTAATAGACTTGTAGCAAAAACAGAAAATCAGATTTGTTTGCTATAATGAAATTTTTGCAGTGAAACACGACGAACTACGATTGCTATCAAGTACGTAAGAGTCATATAATCATTATCATCTTCCGATTGGGGTATACTAACCCGGTAACTTTAAAGGGTTGTAAAATCTATTAAGATAGAAACTAAGTTGTGTTTTAGTTTGGTTTTTTTAACAAGAAGAAGTTTCTCCCTAACAGAACTTGAAGTAGGGAGAGCGGGTTAGAAAATTATCAAGCAAAGCAGTTTCGTAGCTGAGAGTTAATATAGTTTCTTCCTTTAGATAACGAACTAAGAGATTCCGAGACAAATTGTGAAAGAAGTTCTGAGACAGATTTTTATGTTACACCTGGCACACAGTTTACTGAAAGACACGAGAATTTGGGTGCTAATCGGAACGAAAAAACAGAAACGTTCTACGGAGCTTTTTTGAGGAGAAATAGGGTTTTGATCACATAGAAGTTAGTTTGGAATAGTAGTTAGGAACTTGTTATTACGAACTAGTACATCTTCTTTCAAAGGTGGTTTCAGTAGCTTCAATACGTCTAAAGAAAACAGGGAGTATAGTAAATAGAAAGTACTGAAAGACTTCAGGAAACTACTTATATATGTAGAAGTAGCTTAGGAACTAGTTTTCCCATGGTTTCAGTACGTCCAATACTTATGGGAACCACTTTACAGTTACATAACTAACATAGAAGCTGCTTAGGTATTAGCTAAGAGCTATTATTGAGCTTCTCATACGAGTTTCAAGTGTAAATCCAATGTAGGAAATAAGAAACGGAAAATCTCCCTTAAATCAGCAGCTAACAAGCGCATATCGAATGGGCTAAGCGTCTAGATTTCCATAGGAATCACACTCACATATGGATGAATGGAAGTGAGTGTGATTACGAGTTTGAATACTCATAGAGAAATACCAGGACAAAGCACTCTTATATCATTGGGGCGGAGAACTCTCATTTAAATTAATGGCACATAACAATTTGATGCGCTGGCACACGACACAAGAAGCAGCTCTTGGCAGCGGGAACGACGAAAGGAAGAGAGGAGCTGGGACTAGAGGAAGTTAAAGTCCTAGCGGGCACGCAGAGTTTTTTTTACTTCAATTTCTTGGTTTTTTTTTTCAATTAAACAAATAGCTGAATTTGACATTTCTGGTTCGGAGAAGTGGCAGCAAGTTCAAAGGAAAATCATAAGCGTGCGTCCTGGCAAAGGAAATAACGAGCCGAGGACTCGCGATAACAGCACGCTGACAGCGCTAAGGACAAGGGCAACGATGGCTACGATGAGTAATACGACTAGGACTAGGACAGCAACCACCTACCTCCCACCTCCTACCATCTACCTCCTACCCCCCCGCAAAGCGGATGGCATCGACGCATCGCTTATCGAGTGCTGGGCAACTTTTATACCATAAGTATTGCTTTAAGGGGTAGCAACAGTACCAGGGCCAATGTGCCTGAATACTCCTCCCCATTCCCATTCCCATCCACAGCTGTTGCCTGCTGTTGTTCCTGTTACCAATTCCCCAGACCTGTTTCTTCTCTGTGCTGTGTCTTATCAGTGCATTGGCATCAACAATAACAGCTGCAGCATCCTTCTGGCTAGGCAAATGTTTGTTTGCTCTTCACTTCACCCAATCCCACCCCCAGCCACTCTGTGCTGTTCCTTGCCACCCACTCCTTGCCCACTCTAAAGACGATTACACACATTTATGGGCATAAACATTTCTACAATTTCTTCAGAGCATCTCATGATTCAATTAGCCACAGACCAATGCGCTTAGCCGGGCGTGGCTCCTGAGTTTCAATTGAAAAATGTAAGAAAAATTGCAGAAAAGATGGAAAAAACGCAAGAGAGCAAGGCAGAGGGAGATGGAGGGTAAGAGAAGACTTGTCAGTAACTGAAGAAGTGCACGTTAAGACAAGCCTAATCAGAGTTAATACAATTTTAATGACTTAGAAGCTTCCCTAATGAATTTCAGCTACGAGAAGAGTGTTCGCTGACAGGAAATGTGTCTAAAAATAACACACAATTCTGTGCAACATTCAAGGTAATATCCTCCAAGGATGCAGACCGCCTGGTCCAAGTCCAGGAATATAGGAGAAAAGGAAAGGAAATCAGCTTTTACTTCTTCTGCTAATAGTCTAAGTGTATGAAAGGAAACTAGATTGCAAAAGCATAAGGAAGTTTTTGGTTTTTGCATCTCACCTTGTTATTATTCTTCTGGGAGATAGATTAGAGTCTTCTTTCCTTGAACGTTTTTCTAAAAACTCCTCAATTTTTCCAATGTCTTCTTAACACTTCTGCAGGGATTCAGGCTCACAGCCTTGAAGTTTAGAACAGGATAAATACCAGAGTGTCCAGGCACTACTATTTTCATCTGAATGCCAGAGAAATTTCTCCCTAGATTCAAGTTCTTCTTCCTACAGGCTGCTTATATAAATATCTCAACTGATGCTTACTTTTTTTGCTCTACCTCCATGCAACTTCTACTGGACTTCCAGTCTGCATTCCTGAAGTGTTGATGCCAAAGCATCCTGGAGGAGTTCCCTGAAGTTTTCTGACTTCGAATGCCTAGCAAAGTTCTCCTCAGATTAACTTCTCTTTACGCTTCCTTTTAGAAGCAAAAAATAAACAAGGTTTCGTTTAGTTTCCTTTTCTTTGAACTTTTATCAAAACAGTTTCTATAGGCTTTTCAGCACCTGAGTTCCTGGATTGTGTGTAGGAGTGCAAGTTAAATCTTTCAGAACTAAAGGTAAAAAGTTTAACAGAAGATATATAAAAGTTGAGTTCACTCGATGTGGAGTCTAGCATAATGAATGGCAATTGAATTATAATCTGGAGTGTTGCACAAGTGGCTTAAGGCGGCTTTTGGTAAAAGTTGCAAATTGCACAATTTCTTTGGTACAGTCAATGCCAAAAGTATGAGTACGAGTGTGCGTGTGTGTGTGTGTGTGAGTATGTACCGTTTAAGAGCTGCCAGCTGCCAGCTGTCAGTGTCAAATTCATTGTAAATTACAAGTTCATTTGCGGCTGGCATTACATCCGCTCAAGCGCTTAAAGTCTGACGCAAAAAGTTTTTTTGCATAAATTATAAACCGTATGGCAGGTCGAAGAACCGAAGAACCGGAGTACCCGGAGTACGTTCAGAACTCAGCAAACCGGTACAGTCCATTGCAGTTACTTAGTTCGTAATGAAACTTAATGATGCACCATTAGCGAGTGCCGTCGAGACGCGTCAGTCTCCTAATAACTGTACAGTACGAGCTGCGAGCATATACACTTTGAGGCGCCACCGAAGCGCGAAGTTCAAATGGACTGGCAGGAACGGTGCGGGCGGGGTCTCAATCTTTTTCTGCTTCTTATTCTCTTGATTTTGGGGCCATAGCAATACCTTAAGAGCCATTGTCAGAGTCACAGATAGATTGATAGATCGCCATATAGCTAGATAGATAGAATAACTTGAAAACTAATTTACAAATATTCATGAAAGATGGAGAGACACCCAAAGAGATATTGTAGTAAGACCTATGTAGAAACCTATATAGACATATATCGAGATAACTGATAAGGTTGAAACGTAATAAGCTAAAATATGTTACGCTGTACGTTTCCTAGACTATATTAAGGCTATCATCGTAGCCCCACAAGTACTTTGTCTGATTTGGTGTCTAGATATTTATCAAGTTAGATAAAGATCATTGAATAATCTTGAGTCTATTTGTTATCTAAAGAAACAGTCAAATAGAAGAAATCAAACGTGAAAGCAATAAACAGATAAACAAGTAGATTGATAAAGAGCGATGTAGTTCGATATACCAAAGTATAGATAGATAATTAGATATGAATAGCAATTTATATGTATAAAGAGTTAGTTAGACAGATCGATAAGCAATCGGATGCATATTTGGATGGACTAAAAGATGGGTATAACAATAGAAAGAATGAATAGAAGTTTAATATAGAGATTTACAGATACTTTGATTGAAAGATCAAATGGTATATTGATACATAGATGGATCCAGGATAGATGTAGGATAGATCTAGAATAGATCCAGGATGGATCTAGGATAGATTTGTAAGTAGACCCATAGAAATCATTCCTAGATAGATACATAGATAGATCTATAGATAGATTTGCAGATAGATCCATAGACAGATCGATATATACCCATAATTCGATAGATAGCTAGGTAAATAGTTAAACTGACTGAATGTTAGACACAACAGTTGATAAATTGATAGATTGATTGATTGGCAGATCAAAAGGTGGAGCGATAGATGTTTGGATCAATAGAAAGATACATTAATAGCAAAATAGATACGACTGATTAAATTTTGAGTGAATAGTTATTCGATTAATTGAATTTGCAACTATTAGATACTTAAATCTATTTATAAGTACGAAGATAGTTAAACATATAAGTAGATAATTAAAAAATAGTTATATAAACGTATAAATAAATGATGGAATGCAAAAAACTAAATAAAACATTCAGAACAAAAGCTGGGCACGCGTTTGGCAGTGCGCGGGGCTTGAGACATTCACCAGTTGATGTTAATGATGCGAATGATGATGTTCATAATGCTGTTTGATAATGATGATGACGATTATGATTTATGGATGGAGCTGGAGCTGAAGCTAAAGTCAAAGCGAACTTCACTTTTCACGCTTTTATTTGATTAGTTCATCACCATTAATTATTATTAATTAATGAACTTACGTTTCGTTTATCGACGGATATTTTTAATAGCTACAACCGCAACAATCATAATAATAGTTATAATAACAATCATAGTATAAACAACAACAGCAAGTTTCTTGTCATTATTATAATAATTGCGGATATGTTCGCGTTATTCTCAACAAATCATTGTTATGTCTCGTCTTCAACTGAAGACGGACTCTCTTTTCGCTTTAGTCTGCTGGAAAATCCTAAGACTAGAACCAGTTTTCCAAGCATTTAATCAAGTGACTGAGCAAATAATTTATCTCAATAGGAAGAATATGACATGCGGTTCAATGTTCTATTGGGGCATATGAGCAGATTCAATGAAATCTTGATTTGTCAGATGAACTCCTAAAGTATCTAATGATACCTAAAGTATCTCATAGTGCCTTTACTATAAGATACTATTGGAATTCTTTCAGTTCTATACTTTTTCTACTATCTTTAACAAATATATATCTTCATATATCTTTGACATATATCTTCAACATAAACATGTCTCCCTTTTTCCCTTCAGTTCGAGGTTTGCCCTAAACTAAGTTCTGCAGCAAGCAAAACGTTTACGAATGAGACACAAAGCAGAAATGAAAGAGAAAGTAAAAGAATAGAAGAATATGATATGGACAAGTATTACGAGTTCTACTATCAAGTTACCCTAAAAGTTTATTGTTAAGAACAATTCTGGATGGATTCAGTCAAAGAACATGCAAAAATGTTAGAGAAGCGGGGAAGAAGTTGATTCAGAGAAGAAGAGGCTGAAGCAGCGGGAGAAGTGCTTTGGCTACCGTTTACGGATTTGTTGTTGATGATCGTCTCAAGTTGTTCTTTTTTTTCTTATTGCTGGAGGCTGAAGCGGCACTTTGAGCCAAGTTTGTTGCCATATTGTAATGGCCCTCAAGTGAGGGCACATTTGGCTGAGCCACTCGAAAAACGAGGCGAGCCGGAACTCCGAAGCTGCTCCAAAGCTCTGAAACTCTAAAACTCTATAACTTTCAAGTATCTGAGCTGAACTGCGTTGCGCTAATGATGGAACATGAGCTGATGCCCGATGCTATAATTAGTTAAGTCGCCGAATTTTTGGCCAAGTGCCAAAACGGCAACAAAAACAAAATGAGAAGAAAACAAATGCTGGAGCAGCCACCCACATACACATCAATATATGTTTAACCACACACAGGCACACACCCAGTTTTGGATGAAGTTTCGCATTAATTACACGCACACACACACACACACACACACACACACACACACACACACACACACACACACACACACAACAAAAGAGGGTAAAAAAGCCAAAGTCAAATTTCTGTTTCAATTTTGAAAATTGCAAAGCGTTTTGGTGCATGTAGCAGCCGCGTCAGCGTTTGGCTAATTAAACGGCCAACAGACAGCAAAAAAAAAACTGAATAAAGAACAGCTAAGAAGAAGAAGAAGCAGAAGACGACGACGTTGAACAAAAAACAATTAAAATTGAGCATGAAATGTTGTTCGACTAGCGACTATAAAACCAAAGCGCCGCAGCAAACCCACAAACAGTCAGCGTTCAAGCGTGTGAGACAAGAGATTCCCCCAAAACTACGCAAAAAGATACAGATACATCTTAAAGATACACATATATATATATATATATATAGACAGAGCTTAAGATCTGCTCGAGTGGACCTTTTGTCTTTTTTTTTGTGTTGTTTCCCTGTGTGAAGTGTGTCTAGAAGTGCCGCAAGTGCTGCAAGCAGCAATTTGAAGATGTTGCATCCAGTTGTCCTTGTTGCCAGCGTGCTCCTGGCCAGCGCCGCAGCCAGCGGTCGCCTGCCCCAGCGCTATCTGCCCTCCAACCAATACTTGGCACCTCAGGCCCAGCCCAGCCAGCTGCACTACCACGGTGTCAGCGGCCAAGGACATGCCCGTATCGGTGGCACGGCCGGAGCCGCATTCGGAGGAGGTGCCAGATACGCTGGATTCGGACAGCAGCGTCAGCAGCAGATACCCATTCTGCGCAGCGACTCCCAGAGCGATGCCAATGGCAACTATAACTTTGGGTAACTAAACACAAACATCAACTGCACTTTAAATAACTTTTGAAGCCTAGGGAAATTATGATTCGCTTTCGACTCTAAAGCCTTATAGGAGATAAAGTAGCTGCAAGTTTAAATCGGTGCTGAACTGTGAATTATCTTAACTATTATCTTATATATAATAATGATAGTTATCTTAAATGGAAAGAATAGCAGGTCGTTCTACGAATCCTTCCGATTGCAGCTCTATGATATTATTTTCCCTTCAGACAAGTTTCGATCAAGTTGCTGTTCAAGAAACTAATTATTCTAGATATTATAGGTATATATAGATAGATCATTATAATCTTATATATACAATAATATCCTTTACAATCTCAATCTCAATAGAAAATCCTGCCAGAATCTCACTAGGAAAACTTCAAGGGTAACCATAAAACGTATCAAAAATTCAATTCAATATCCAGAGATGATAATTCTTCCCTAAGGAAATATCTTAAGCTCAGATACTTATAGTTCATCCTTCGATTTATAAATGTAGATATAGATAATTAGATATATATAAATATGATTCTATCTATAAGAATATATAAATATCTTTAGAAGTAAGCTTAACCTCTGCAACTGATTTATTCTCTCCAGATTTGATACTGGCAACGGCATCCATCGCGATGAGACTGGCGAGTTCAAGGGTGGCTGGCCACATGGTTCTCTGGGAGTGCGCGGCTCCTACTCCTACACAGGAGATGATGGCAAACAGTACACTGTCAACTACAAGGCAGATAAGAATGGCTTCCATGCCGAGGGCGCACACTTGCCCACATCCCCCTCCCTGCCCGCAGAGTAAGTACACAGTATATATATATATATATAATCCATATATATATTTCTATAATCTCCTTTTAACAGGCATCAGCAAGCACGCGGCGGTGGCTTCCATGGCGCCTCCAGTGGCCAATCCTCCTCCGCACGTTACCTGCCGCCCGGCTACCGCCAGCGCAGGCAGTTCTAGGACTCTTCTAGGATCGATCTAAGCCCACAATATTTGGCAGTACTCAACTTGGTTTATTGTACAGAAACAAAACAAAAAGTTATTATTTTTTTTCGAACGCCAATAAAAAATAGTTTAATTTTCCGATATTCGAGAAGAGTTATTTTTAACTCAAATCCTGCAGGACTCGCTTTATATAATTCTCCCTAAGAATATACGGCATGTGCTGTGCTGAGCTCAATTTGACTTTGAATTGAGTTAAAGCTAAGTTAAGTTAAGTTAAGTTAAGTTAAAGTCGATTCGATTCGATGAATGAATATATAGGAAGTGGGTGGCCAGCTCTGCCGTATCAACAATTCTGTGGTTCCAGCTGGGATAACCTTCTATAGTATATCTTATAGATGATATACTAGTACAGCTTCAGCAACTCTTAAGAGAGAATCGGCATAAAATGAACCCTCGATATGGGTAAAAACTTTCCATAATGAGCTGAATATTTAAGCAACGCACAAAAGCAACACAAATGAAAGCTGCTTTTCCCAGAAAATTAAACTTTTCCGATTACTTTAAGGGCTGACTGAAGTCGATATAGGAAAAGGGTTCGAATTGAATTCGAGGAACCGTTTCATTTTGAGAAAGATATTGCAGGTTCTCTTGATGACGACGCATACAATAAACAGATAAAAAAGATCTAATGAAAGCTATAAAAACTATTGAAATCGCCAATAAAACTAACTCATGGGTTAAACATAACCTCACTGGTTAAAAAAAGTAATATAAATATGTATAATTATATGTTTATTCATAAAAACTAAAGCATTTCAATCAGAAATCTATACTTTAAGCATATTTTGAATATATTTTTGGGTATACTCTTAACATTTTTACTTTTTGATACTTTGAGCAAAATAGCGAACAACCTGGTTATAGTTAATTTATCTTGCTATAGTTAGTTCACTATATCCAGACTGTACTGTGATTTCAATCAGAGATTAGTAATTGAAGTAAATGAAGAGCTATAAGCCACAAGAAGTGCTTGAAATGTAAGCAAAAATTTTATCTCCATACAATTGCAATGCATCTGCTTATGAATTGACTCCAGTCAGAATAACTTAATGAAGTTTCAGGCTTAGCTTTATATATATAAAGATATTAATATATATATGTATATATAAATATCTTAAACATATTAGATACTGTTTTAACCATTCCTACGACCAACTAACTAGTCGCAAGTAATTTGGAACGAGCAGTTGGCAAATTTGCCAGCCTCAGCTGTTACTTTGGTAGACACAGAAAACCTGTACATTGTCTGTTTGTCTGCCACGCCCCTTTCATGTTGGATTTCCTTGAGTTTGGCAAAGTTCCAGAGCCAGGCTAAAACAAAGCTGATTAATATGCAGTTAAGCGGTTAAAGCAACACCAAAAAACCCCCACAATTGCGCCCATTCCACAGCCCAAAAATCAAAACAAGCTAAAAACTTGTCGCACTTAACTTCCAAATTTTTTCTCCTTTTATCTATATATATTGTGTCTTCCTCTTTTTTGGCAACTTTTTGGCCATTGTCGAGGGCATTAATCATTTAGGAATCCATATACCAGACCATACTATATATCATACATATATGTAGCTATTCCATATATAGTATAAGCCATACTTAGTATGCAGAAAAGTGAGAGAAAAAAGAACCTTAAAGAAGCTGTCGACAATTGCAGCACAATGGAAAATGTGAAAAACAAAAACACATAAAACTGCACTGCTTAAGTATATGCGACTTGGGGATACCCTGCACCAAACTCTTTCATATCAAACTAAAGTAAACTAAAACTAGGCTTAAAGTTTTGAGTATGTTTTGCAAGTCGAAATAAATAATAAACATAAATACTTGAGATATATATCTACGATATATATATATATCTTTATAATGTGTCTGAATTGTGAATTTCTATGGGAGGAGCTGTAGGGGAGAAGGAAAAATCTTCCAAATACTAAAGTTTTGAGATAAATTTCCTATAGAATTCTAAGCTAAAATCTGATTAAAATTCTAATATTTCAAATATATATATCTAATCTATATATATCTTTATAATATTTCTTTTAGATATTAGCTTCTTAGAAAAGAAATGTAGAGAAGAACAGAAGATTTCCAAGTACATAAATCCTGAGCTAAATTCTCAATTATATTCTAAAAATTGGAAATTCTAAAGTCTGAGTTGAAAATTTAGCTAAGTTCTGAGTTGAAATCTGCTAGAGGAACATAAATATATCTTTGATCTATATATATCTTTATAATATATCCTTTATATACTAACATCTTAGAGAGAAAATATAGGGGAAAAGGAAAGAGTTCCCATACATAAGTTCTGCGTTAAATTCTTTGTTAAAAACTGAGTTAAAATCCGAGTTGAAAGCTATTAGACAAATATTTAGAATATATATCTTTAGTTTGTATAAATATATCTTTTAAAAATTGACTTTTCAGAGAGGAAATGTAGGAGAAAAGAGAAGATCTCCCAAGTACATAAAGTCTGAGTAAAATGTTCCATAAAATTGTTCATTTAAACCTGAGTTAAACTCTGATTTAATTCTGAATTGAATTCAAGATAAGTTCTGAGTTAAAGTCTAAGTTAAAACCCAAGTTTAATTCCCAGTTAACTCCAAATTGAAATCTACTGAAAATATCATTCTTTACATTCTCCTTGTGGTCTATTCTAACCGTTAACATGCCATTATTGTGAACATTTTTGAGACAGGGTAGCTGGAAAAAAAAGTGCAAAAGTATTAAGAGAGACTGTCAAGTTTTTCGCATTGTCTTTGGAAAAGTTTTTGTCATAGATTTTTCTTTGGCATTTTCTTTAGCTGAAGCAGTTTTTTGCTCGCTCTTTTATCGTTTAGTATTCGCATTTCGTTTATGTTAAACGACGGTCGCATTAATTAAAATTACACAGGCATCGCTTGGGGCCAAAACAGTTGATAGAAGCTCAACATGGAGCTGGAGGCGGAGGAGCAAACTGAGGTTTGGGGTTGTCTCTTTTCATAAATTAAAATGGCGCTTATGAATTTAATGAATTTTATGAATTATATTTCCCATTTGGACACAGACATTGGCCAATGTCTGCCTGCCGGCAGCGTCTCCAGCCAAAGAGTCGGAGTCAGCAGCAGCAGCGCCTGAAAGTAGGCAACGTTTCTATTGAATTTCATGGGGCGCCTCTCATTTACTGCAATCGTTTGCATGCATGTCTCTGCTCGTCCAACTACACAAGTAACACATGTACTGTACCTCCTCTGCCACTATTTTCCAGCCCCAGCCACCCACCCCCTCCTCCCTCTCCTGGACAATCTTCTCCACCCTCGCAGCGCTGCACTCACTTAATTTTATGCCAAAACAATGACACGCCATAAATTTAAACGGATTTGCGTTGCGCCTCGAGCAAAACGCGTTTGCCAACCCTCAAAAACGTCTTCGGTGGGCTGTTCAGGGGGTGCTTCCAAGGTGCTTCCTCAGGGCTGCGGAGGGGGGCAGGAGTGTTGTGCAACGTTGCCTGCAGGGTTGTCGCTCTCAAAGCACCTTACACCCGCCTGTCCCACACACACACACACACACACACACACACAAATAACAAACAATTTGAAGCTTGCTTTCGTTGCCAACGAATTTTTAAGTCTGTTTTTAGTGTCAAGTGTTGAACAACACTTAAAACTACGCAACAATTGTGCAACACTTATTACTAGAAACGAGAAATATATATTTAATTAAGCAAATCGCAAGAAACGAATCAAAACGAATTGTCAAAGTTGAATTGAAAATTATTGAGAAACGGTTAAGGGTTCGATACGAAACGGTAATGGATGGAACTATTCCTTAACAGATCTCAGCCTATAACTTTTTATACTTTAGGTAAGACAAATCTCAATAAATTTCCGAAACATTTTCAATATTTTTCTCAATTTGACAGCCTAAAAAAAGCTGAGCTACTATTTCTCAGCTACTCCCAGAGAAGCTATTGGTATACACTTCGAATGTATGAAAAAAGCCAAACTAAAAGCATAAAGATTGGGCCAAGATGTATGTCCTGGCTCAGAGTAGCTCTTAAAGCAGAAGGATACACAGGTCTTAGGTGAAAAAGGAATAGGAAGGTGCGTTTTAATATCTTTTGGAAAGTTAACTTATAAAAGCGAAACTTAAAGCCAAGAGACGTGCTAATAATTTAGCAGTTGGACCTTAAGTTGGAGCGGGAGTTGCAAAAGCAGATGGAGCGGAATATGGTAGAGGAACTGTGGGATGTACCTGGAGCTGGCGAATTTGGCACGCCATTGCGTGCCACATGTCAGAAAAGCCGTCGAGCGCCACCTAGCGAGCGTATATGTCAGCAGGTTGACGTGTACATACACACACGCATGTATATATACATATATATAGTATATATATATAATATAGTATATATTGTGTATAAGCTACACTTTATTTTGATATTGATATGGCAGTTGCACGCACAACGCTTCCCTCCACGCACTCGCCTAAAAGTTTACTATGTTTCGCTGTGCGCCACTATCCCTACCCCCAGGCCCAGCCACGCCCCCTTTCCACCAGCTTCACATCATTACTAACACTATTGCTGCCTCCTCTGCCACTGGCTGTCTCTTACACTAGTTGTGTGTGACTCATTGTCGGGTTTTTGGGGCTGCTCGTTACCCTTTACTCGTCCCAACGGGTATCATTTTCATTAAAATTTTAATAGACTTGTTACGCCATTTGTGTGTGTGTTGTGCGTGTGCGTGTGTGCATAGTGTGTGTCTCTCACTGTGTGTGTGTGTGTTTGTGAGGTTTAAGTTATAATATTGCTTGCTCTTTGACAGCCTGCTAACTAGCACGTAATATCCATAACTCTTGCAGAAACAATGTCCTTATTTATCCTTGGGCTTACTTATGATTATGAAACGAGAACTTTAAATAGTATCAAATATCCTTGAACTTAGCTCACAGCATAACCAAAGACTATACAAGTACTTTGCATCCTTGAAAGTATTCAATTCCAGCCTGGCAACATTCAGTGTAAAACGTTTAGGAAGATGAGACAAAAATACCTTTAGAAAGAATAAAATATCCTTGGATCAATCGATTGCCCATAACCAAATCCTATATAAACACTTTATAGTCTTTGCTATAACTTAAGCTCTTTGTGAACGCGTGTTGTCCTTCGAAGTATTCAGCTTCAATCTGAGAAGAAAACGTTTACGAATATGACACAAAAAGAGAACTTGAGAAACAATCGAATGCTGCCTTAGCTTGGAGTAGAAGGACGGAGGCAGAAGTTGCCCTACGAAGAGACAATCAGGAACTCAAATCCTTGAAACAAAAGTAAGCCCTAGAGTTTATTCTGCCTATGAGAGAAAGCTGTAATCTTTATATGACATAATATGCTTAGTTTCCCGAACTTAGAACTTAGACCAAGCTCTACTTAAAAAAGAGACTATCAGGAGTTGAAATCCTAAGAGCTGTCAGAATCTGAATCCTTGGAGATTGAACTACAAACTAAGTGAAATAAAGGATCTGTATCCTTGGAGTAAGTGCTGCTAAGAGGAAGCTTAATCCTCTATATGACTGAAACTGCTGAGTGCCCCGTCAAAGTGCTCTACTTGGACCAGGTTCTACCTAAAGTGAAGACAATCAGAAGCTCAAGTCCTTGGAACTGTCAGGGTCTGAAGCCTAGCAACTTATTTTAACACTGAGAGAAAGGTTTAACCTTTATATGACTGAAAATGCTGAGTTTCCTAATACACTCTCTACTTAGACCAGGTTCTAACTGAAGTAGACAAAATAAGAAGCTGAAATCCTTTTTAATATCAGGATCTGAAATCATGGAGGTATTCTCCCAGCTAAGAGAAATCTATAACCTTTATGACAGAAAGTCTACTAAAAATAAAGATTATGACGAGTTCAAGTCCTTGGAACTGTAAAGATCTAAGTCCTTGGAGTAAGTGCTGCCACTGAGAGAGCTGTAAGCATTATATGACTGTAATTGCTGAGTTTTCCTTCAAAGTGCTCTACTTGGACCGGGTTCTACTTAAAAGGGAGACTATCAGGGACTCAAATCCTTGGAGATGGCAAGATCTGTGTCCTTAGAGTTCATTATGCGAACTGATCAGCTCTGTTAAGAGACAGCTATAACCTTTATACGTGTGAAAATGCTAGAAGAACTTTAAAGCTCACGGTAAAAGGTTTTTACGAGTTTTCGCTTAAGACCTATCAAGGAGTCCAGACCGCAATGAGTGGACACATATGCTATAAAACCAAAGTGTAACCAAGTGATGAACGCATCGAAAGCAAGTGGAGAGGTTGCTGGAGATGGAGCTAGATGAGGAGGCTGAGGATGTGGATGTGGATTTGGATTTGGAGACAGGGTAAAACGCAAACAAGAAATTCCAATAAACTAATTTGCACACGAAAGCGAGAAACAGCCAAGGCGGCAGACAGCATAAATTGAAGGAGGGGGGAAGGGAAATGAAAATGGAAATGGGCATGGCAATGCCACTGGAGTCCTATGGAGCATTCAAGAGAGAAAGAAAGAGATGGAGAGTGAGTGAGGGAAAGGGACTGCGAGTCGAGCAATGTGAGTCCTGTCGGGATATTTGTGTATGAATTTTAAGCAGCTGTAAAAAATGCAAAGCCAATAAAAGGGATAAAATTGAAAAGCGCCAGGACACACACACACACACACACACACACAAGCATATGGTAGGCGGCAGAGGGCAATGGGGAGGGGGGAGGGGGGAGGGGTAGCTAGTCCTTTGAGCTGTAATTGTAACTGCTCTCTTGAAATATTTACAAAGTGTTCGGCATTCGGTGCGCCTCGCATTTGGTATAATAAATTAGCGTCGCGTATCGTATTATTGACTGGATTTTGAATAATAACACACAAAGGACCCAAGGACCAAAAGTACACCATGCCGCACCCCAATACGAATGAGGCGAAGGAGTCGAAGGTGCCACCAGTCACCGTATCCAAAGCCAAATCGAGAAATCGAGATGGAAACCCAAGACCAGAGACCAGAGACCAGCACAAAGAAACCCCCCAGCCATGTAATATACGCATTGGAAATGCCACAGATAGGGTACCACTCGTACTCCTCTCGAGGTGTTGCCAACATGCTGGTGTGTGCGTGTGTAAGGGCGTTACACACAACTCAGCACAATTGCGCACATAAATTTAATGCGCCAAATAATACGCAAGACAAGTGAAACGCATATTTAAGTTGACTACATTGCGCACAATTCACTGAAAGTTTTTTGGGGCAGCTCTAGTGGGGCAGGGGGGTAAACGGGGAAATGGGGAAAGGCCCTGCCAGCAGCCAGTTGCGGCACACTGGGACAGGACACAAGAGAAGTGCACAGAAGCAGCTCGCGTTGGGGTTTCAGAACTCTCAAAACGTGTCGCTCAACGAAGCACATAAAAATCGCAGTTTTCTGAGAGCTTTAAGCTGCTTTTAAAGCATAATAAGGAAATATATATAAACCAACTGAGAATCGCAGAGAAAGGCTTAGCTTTCAGGTTGCAATAACTGTTTAAACTTATTGCAAAAGATTCTTGGCAGTTTTTAACTTTCGATGCTGTATTTACAGGAAAGGCCTTAAGACCTTTGGGAGCCCTTAAACAGCGGAAGATATATTTAGATATAAATGAAATGAGAATTGCATAGAAAGGCGCAACTATTAAGCTGCTTTTTATAAAGATACTAGAAGCTATCTCAATTGTTGAAAGTTTTCTAAGCTTTTAGTGCAGTAGAAAGGTTAAAACACACACAAACTGAGCAACTGAAGGAACTATGGAGCTTATATAAAAGCTCTAAGGTATTTACCTTGAATTTAAAGTAGCTTTTTTGAAGCTTTAAGTACCGTAATATAAAAAACTTAATTATCTTAAGAGCTTTAAGTGATAAGGCGTGACTTTGTTGCAATTTAAAAAACTTTCAACACTTTTCAGCTTTTCGATCTAATGAGAATTGCAATGAAAGGCGGCGCTTTTTAAAAGCTTTAAAATGTCTTAAAAAGCTCAAAAGAAGCAGCTTTGAGAAAATCTCAATTAATGTCAAAAGAAGAATAAGGTTAATATATAACTCAATCAAAGCTGAAGAAAGAATCGTTAAAATGCAATTTCAATAATTATTTTTGAATAATTCTCGTAAATGAAACCATCTCTGGAATAAGTATGATGTATATATATATATATATAATAGAAAGTAATACTCCAAAATACTCTCCAGTAAGATACGCGTATCTGACCAATCAAAAAATGTAAGATATACCTTAAGATTTAAATATAAAAGCTAAAAAGAGAGAAAGCAATTAAAATTTCGCTACAATTGTGACTTTATTACAGCTATTAATGAATTTAGAGCTGGACTTAATTATAATTGCTCGAACCGTAAAGATCTGCGCTAAGTGCACATTAGTCAAACCAGTTTCTTGACCTCTTCTCATATATATTTATATTATATATAAACAAAAACTGAGATATATATACTTATATACTATATATAATACAATAGAAATCACATGGAAAAAGTAAAAAATGTTTTGACTTGAGATACAAAAAGTTGGTTATTATTGATGATCTTAGGCTAAAGTTATATCATAACTTTCTTTGATTGATTGCAGGCATTGTTGTAGGCTATTTTGTGCCACTGTGCGCACAGTGTGCAGCTGAAAACTTGAAAACTTTTCTTTTTGCGTTGTTGTTTTGAATACATATATTTTTTTTTTCTTTTTCAACAACTTGAGATTTACACAAAATACATGGCCGTACATACATGCATGCAGGCATCATAAGGACTTTCACACACACACACGTACACACACACACACATGCGCACTCATTTGAATGTATTACAACAAGTTAGACGTACAAAATTTGTGCACAAAAGGACGGAGGACGATGTTGCCGACATGAATTATTTAGAACGCCAAGCGAAATGACTGCGATGAGGGCATGGTTCGAGGGGGGGAGGGAGGATGTGGACGGGGGTTGGTTGGGCGTTGGGGCTGTTCTATGGTGTTACTGACTACACCCATTTCTATAAATGAGTGTGTGTGTGTGTGTGTGTGTGGGAGAGAAATGTTTGATTAAATTTGTAGCCACTTGTAGCGAGGGAGCCGAAGGTATGGCAAAGGCAGAGGGAAAACTGCTTAACTAGGTTCAACTTTGGCAGTAGCATCAGAAATTAACTCGTTTTATTGCGCATTTCACATTTAACTAGGCCTTAACTTGGCCGTGGAGTGTGGGCTAATATCTCAATTGCAGCGGGTCATATCTCAGAGATTGCCAACTGACAGGGCAATTCCTCGTTATGGCCCCAACAATAATTCACACACACACACACACACAGAGAGATACAAAAAATGTGTCAGGCAGTGGTGGGTTAAGCCGCGTTGCGTGGCAATCAACAATTGTTGCATGAATAAGCATCCAATGGATATGGATGCGGAGGGTTGAGGGTTGAGGGTGTCTCGCTGCCAAAGTATTCTGGCTGATTGTTTGAGGCTAATGATTGCCAGCACACAGATCACTGCGCAATTTTTGTGGCAGCACTTGCGTGGCACTGGGAGTGGGAGTGGGAGTGGGAGTAGGAGTGGGTCCTGGGTCCTGGGTCCTGGGATTCAGGATAAGAATTACTCCAAATTGTGCCATCAAAAGTAATGCGTAGGCGGGGCACTGATAGAGCATTAGATGATGGAAATTATTAAGGACACAATGCGATGCCTTCAAATGGGTGTCGACAGGTTCGAGTGACGTGAAGAGATGGACACACATACAGCTCCATTTTACAATATAAATGGCTACACATTATAAGAGAGAAACTGCCAAGAGATAAGTTTTTCAACAAAGAAGTTTCTGCCCTAAGATAAATGTACTCGCTGTGAGGTAAAGAAAGAGTCTCTGAAATGTCTTGGACATTTGTCAGCTCGGTTGAGCTTAAGGCTTCTAAGGACAAGTTCTAATAGAGAAACTTATAAAAGAGAAGTTGCTTAAGAAATAGTAAATAATACGTAGAATAGATAATGTGATAAAGCTCTATCATGAAATGGAAATGCCTACTTTAAGCCAGAAAATCTACAGCTTAAATGAAGTCTAGTTAAGCTTTATGGTCTAAAAGGGGTCTGAAAGGAAGGGAGAAACTAGGGAGAAGTTAGGGAGAAGGCGGACAAAACCCATCTAAAACACAAACTTCATAATGTTAATAATGTTGTATTGAATAATGGCTAAACTTATTAGCCTCAATTGAAAAGTTGAACCCGAAACAAAATGAAATTTGCAATAAATTTGTTTTACAAATGCAATTTGCAAAAATAAACACAAAGTTATTGAACAGTTGCATTGACCCCAGGTCAAACCATAATTTCATTTGGAAACAATTGCATTTACCCATAGGCCTCACCCTCACCCTCACCCTAAGCCGAACCCAATCTCTAACCCAAAAATTGAAACTTTCATCTAATAATTTTAGGCCCACAATGTGAAATCCCAAACGAGAAACTTTGTTTCAATAAACAATTTACAACGAAAGCACCTGAAGTCCTTCCGCCTCCATTGGCCTTTGGGGAAACCCCCAGCATACGAAGGATACTGGGAGTCAACCGGTTAGTCCCACAGCTCAAAGTTTAATATAATATTTACACAATATTCAATAAGCGAGTGTGTATTCGTTTGAGTATTCGCATTCGTTTCCCTTCCTCTCTGGCTCGAGCTAAAATTACGTAATGTCTTTTAATAATTTCCGTTTATGACACAATTCTGATGAAACTTTCAACTTTGTTGGATAAACTTTTCAGCGTTGTATACTAGAAACTCTTCAAGGTCATTCAATTATGAAATAGCTAAGATTAGGGACACATTTCTGATGCAATTCCTTGAGTTGCAGTTTGTCAGAGAGAGAGAAGAAGGCGAATATGGGTAATAGAAAGTTTACTTAAAGGGAAGTCCTTTTACAATGAAACGTTGAATATATATATATAAAGTTCTATAAAAAAATATTCTAATAGTTATGTTAAGTATTTACTTTTATTAGGGAATATCTAAGATACTTTTACTTTGCCTTTTCTATGTTATTTGATAAAGTATAAACAAGTTTATTAATTTTAGTTCTATTGAAGAATAATTATTTATTTATTTTAGAGTCGACTAAAAGACAATAATTTGACTCAGAAAACAGAAAGTATAGTATATTTTAATAATATATATTTGTATATTGTCATAAGGAGTAATATGAATATATAAAAGCAGTGTATCTGTATACTTTATGGATTTCAATCTATTAAAGATATCACTTTGACTTCAATTCTATCATGATATAATCCCTATGAAATGTTGAGGGAGAGTTTGATAGTATATTGAAATCCATCTATAGGAAATGTTAAACATATTTGACTTTGTCTTCTCTGATTACCTATACCTGCTGAAAGCTATCCACATTGTTTAACTTCTAATCAATAATTGCTTTTTTTTGACGATGCATTGGAGCTCTCCCAGTAGCTACCTCTATAGGTATTCCTATCATAAAGTACCCAACATTGTGATAAGAAAAATCTAGTTTAACTAATAGAAACTTCACTCGCCGTGACACCTCAATGAATATGTTTGCAAGCCATTCTTTCCTAGGATGAGTTTAGCCTGCTTACCAGCGGATGATCCGAGATTTCAGATTACGTATACGTACTTAAGAATTGTTACTAGCTCGCAGAGCTCTCAACCTAAGGTGCATTTAGTGAGATGAACTCTACTGAAGAGTAGCCTATTGCTGATGAAGTTAATTAACCGAAATTCGATGACTATTTAAAGGAATAGATGTTAAGGGAAGATACACTGCCTTCATTCCAATGCTTTGGCGTTTGATTAAGAGTTAATCGTAGATCTGGTTTCACTTACTTTACAGGCTCTTACTAAAGTTGAAGGATTTGTATTGAATAGATACAGGTAAAGGGTCTCGCTGGCTTCATTAAATACTAAAATAAAACCTAAACCCAAATTAACTATTCACAAAAACAAGTAGAGAAGTTTCTTCCCACAAATCTATCCACAAATACCTATCGCCTGGTTGTTAAATAAACAGAACCGATTAATAGTCAGCTTAATGTGTTCAATAGTATATGACTATAGATAATCATACGCAGATTTATGAGTTTTGGCAAATAGTTCACAAACTTTTTATCACAAAGAGCAGCAAGTCCATAGGAAACTCCTCTGAGATATGTCCCTTTGTGTCTTAAGTGTGGGTTAATAAGATTGGGAACCTCTGTTTATGTATTTTTTTGTTTCATATTTCATAGGTTGTGGGCTGGGGGTAAATGGAATGCAATATTGAGTGGGCGGGGGGATGGTAACTACTTAAGATGCCAAAGAAAATTTCGATGCCATTTGTCTTGGCGTCGCATTATTTTGTATTTTTCGCTCGTTTGAAATCAAATTGACAGCGACAGCCACAAGTGGGCGGATTTGAACTTGGCAGACACGTCTGCTCCAGAGGCACTCCGCCATGATTAGTGGGTGGCAGCAGGACAGCAGTCAGGCCCTAGGACTGGCAGACAGGTAGTCATTCCTCCGACAGGTGCGACTCACGTGAGCCGTCATGTCACTGCACGCCGCAGAGAACATAAATCTAAGCGAAGCTGGAGGTGGAGTTGATGTTGGAGTTGATGTTGGAGTTCGAGCTGGAGTTGGAGCTCTTGGAGTTACTGATAAACCCATCAAAAATCTGAGAACTTCGCCAGTTTGGGGCCAACTCTAATTGAATCGGAAAGGCAACTGGCGAAGAGAATTTTTATTTATTTATCAGATGAAACTTGCAGGTGCAAAAATTCATCTAAAATGTTAAGGGTATGCGGCAGCGGTTCTATGCAGCTTATCGAACCGGACAGCTGACAGTTGTACAACTCGACGGAGTCGGAGTCGGAGTGTATAGAGAACGAGAACACGAACCACGACAACATTTTCAAGTGCTCCGCAGACACAACCGCAGCGCACTTGGAACTTTGTCTGATAAATGGTTGCCTGTCACTTGGTTACCCACTCCAGCGATGCCAGGGATTTGCCTCGGGGCTGGTGCTGTGGTGCCGTGGTGCTCTGGCACTGAATCAGAAGCAGGTGATGGTGATGGGTTGGAAGCCAGAAGCATTTGAAGCTTTAAAAATGGAATTGCATTAGCAAAGGACTTGCCCCCGCTCGGATGCTTTACGCTTCGATAAGCCTTCAACTAATTGGGATGCCAACTTGTTGTTCGGTTTTTCTCTTAAATGCATTTCCCTAATCCTTCAAAGGACATTAGCTTTTATCAACTCAGCTAATTTAATACCCTAACTTTTGTCTAGTAAATTGTAGGAAGTACAATATTAAAATTATAAAACTGTGAAGTTTTCCCTGTGAATCTTTTTAGATTTATCAGAGAGAAAGTCTATATATCATTTGTCTATCGTCTGATAATTACCAGCTCTCTTTTAAGCCCAGTCAATGCATAAAATTACGTTAACTTGGTTAGCAGCTGCGACACTAGCTGCGCCATTACCAGACACAACTCAGACACCTCGAGCTGCCCCCAGAACCACTTCAGAGGGAAATCAAATTCGGCGCTCAATTAAAATTCAATTTGTTGCGCGCCATTAATTAGATTCCCTCACTAGCGACCACCGGGCCTGGGTCTGAGTCTGGGTCTGGGTCTGGGGCTGGGCAGCTGGCGATGAACTTTCACCAAATAAGTTTCAGACGGCCACCTGTGCACAGGGCAGGGACCTGATCCTATTCCCAATATCCGCAGACTACCACAACCCCTAGCCTAGCTTAATGCAATTTTTACTCCATGATGCTTTATCGAACTGCAGTCCGGAGGAGGATAAAGGAGGATAAAGGAGAGAGGGGGCACAACTTCTGTAATTAGTGAGGGGAGATTTTACTTTCTTCGACACTCAATTAGGTGTAATCTATGCGCATAAATTGGCAACGAGATGGATCGCTTGGCATGCAACATGTGGCACTCAGCTCCTGTGGTTGAAGCACGCATAAATTACGCAGCCCTCGGGGTCTAATTGTTTTTCGTTTTTCTTTTTTATATTCACTGGGTCCAGTTGGTCAATGTACCCTTTGTACCCAACTGTACTTGCACTTCAAATGGTTTTGCGGTTTTTTACTCACCTGCTTCTGCAATGTATTGGAGAGCTCTTCAAGGCACTCCTTCCGCTCGAAGCGCTCGAACTTGAAGCTATTGGAACGATAGAGCTCATTGTCATCACGTCTGCGGTTGCGACAAAGGCGACGGGTGATGATGTTGCCACTTCCACTTAACCGGGGACTATAAAATACAAAGAACAGAAGGAGAAGTCTCAATTGCTGTACTTTTATGGAAAAAGGAAAACTATCTTTTATTCTACCATCATATTCTAGTGCTTTAAGCTAAGACTTGTTAAGGGTCTAAGTCATTGGAAGGTTTATTTGAAAACTCAAAAGTATCTTTGGATGTTTTTAGGGGAAAATTATTTAAATTTCCCTCATATTTTAGGTTTGTCGCTGGGAAGGAAGAGTTGATTAAGTTCACAAAGCAAGTGATAAGGGAATCATGTAGAGAAGTGCTGGATTCGAGGATTCGATGTTGTGATGTCTTAACTAAGCAGTACAGTCATTTATAACTGATGAAATCGAGTTATTGTGTTCCAAACTAAAAGGACATTCCCAAAAATAAAGAAAGAATAGAGGGAGAAGTCTTAATTGCTATTCGTATATAGGAAAGAGAAACTATCTTTTATTCTACCAACATATTCTAGTACTTTAAGCCAGACTTAAGCCAAAAGACTGGGGAAGGTTTATTTGAAAACTCAAAAATATCTTTGGAAGATTTTAGGAAAAATTTCCCGGTGGACGAGGTTGCTGCAGCAAATGATTAGGAAAGCTTGTTGAAAGGTGCTGGTTTCGAATCTCAGCTGGGGATATCATTGGGTTAGAGTCTTAACCGAAAAGTACAGTCAGTCAAGCTAAAAGGACATGCTTCTTGAAGGAGAAGTCTCAATTTCTGTTGATATATAGAAAAGGAAAACTATCTATCAATTTACCAACTTTACGCCTACTCTAGTAAAGAGTCTGAAAAAGGTTTGTTTGAAAACTGAAATATATCCATAGATGATTTAGGAAAAATCTATAATAAATAACTCTCATATATTAGGGTTGCCAGTGAGATGGATGAAGTTGCCACAATAATGATAACGGACGCCTATCGGAGCTGCTGAATTCGAATCCCAGCTTGAGCATGGATGTTGAAATGTCTTACCCGAGAGCTTTACTAACTAATGATACAGAGAAAGAAATACCGTCATGTTTAACTGATGAAATTGAGTTATTATCTTTTAAGTAAAGTCATTATCTTTTTAAGGGAACTTCGTCCTTTCACAATGTGTAGAAGTTCAGCAGAAGCCTCAAATTCAAATTCAGGATAAACCCCATTAAATTTGTCGTTTTTCTGCAACTTGAATTATTCATAGCGCTGCCTAATTGCATTTGATCTCTTACCTTGGTCTGGAATTGACAATTTTCCCTTTTCTTTTTTCTCTGTTTTCCCTTTTTTTCCATATAAAATTACTTTATTCAGTGCGAGCTGCCAAAAAAACATACATATATATATATATATACATCTTTTTTTCGCAATTCCCAAGCAGCACATCATTAAGTTTGCCTTTGGCTGTAGCTTGTTGTTGGCATAGGCTAACCCACATGTGATGTCCCTTGGATGTAGATCTTTGGGGCACCTAGCAAGAAGCTCGTTAGCTGGCGCTTCATTAAAATTTGACACATTTGGGACAAACAAGAGGAGGAACTGGAGCCTGCTCCATTTTTTGTTTTCTTTTACCTAGCGTTGGGTTAAAGCCGCAAATTTAAGGCGCAAACATGAAAATGTCGACGACCCACTTTGCATTTGCATTTGGGTTCATTCAACGCCCCATAGCACTTCAATGAAGCCAACTAACCGACTCAGCTGAGCCACCCGAACCACCTGAACCCGCTGAACCACCCAGACCCAGACCCACACCCAGACCAAACTTACCCGAAGCGTCCCACTAACATAACAAAACAAAACAGAACAACAAAAAAAATGGAAACTCGTTCGCCCAACAAAAGCACAAACCAACATAAAAGGCTCAAGTGGTGGCCACTTGGCCACTTGGAGCAACTGGAAACCAGAAACTTCGTCTGTAACCGAACCTCCAGCCAACCTACAGGTGCCACTCACCCGCAGGGCTTGCAGTGCGTCATATGCAGATCCCAGTTTAGATGAAAGTTGAACATGCGCAGCTTCGCAACGGCTCGCTGTCTCAACGAGATGTCCGGTGGCGTTGCTGCCGCCGTAGCGCCACCTGTGCCCGTTACGGTTACGGTTCCTGTTGTGGCCGAGGCTGTGTTGTTGCTTGTGCCCAGTCCCGGTGGACGATGTGCATTGGGATACATCATGACGGTGCCACTGGGCGCCGAGGTCGCAAACAAGCGGGAAGACGAGACACCGCCGGTGCCATGGTGACCATGACCATGTCGATAATGCTGATGGTGCTCCTTCAGCGTGTAGAAGCCACCAGAGGAACTGCAAAATAAGTTAAAAGATAGATTTATAGATAAACGAAGTCCTAAAAAGCAACGAGAGTCCCTGGGGGAAGCTCCTCACTGACACTAAAGATCTGCAAAGCTGGAAGGTTTTTGCTAGCATCAAGGATCCGGACTGCTTTGAACCTATCAAGACGGGTGACAGAATACAGGAGGTTCTAACCTGATAACTATTACCCAAGCTCTATAGAGTCTTCATCTCCTTATTTAAATCGTTCTAAGATCTCGGGTTACAAGCTATTAGGATGGACTAACTATTTAGCTGGACAGAAATGCTGAGGTCCTGAACTCCTAAGAGGTCCTGATCTAGCAACTATTAACCAAGATCTAAAGACTTTTCTCTGCCTTCTTGAAAAGGCAGGACCAGCTTTTCAGTTGGACAGAAGTCCTGAGGTCCTTGGTTCTGATCTAGAAACTCTAACCCAAGCGCTCTGCTACTCTCTGTTTCCTTCCTAATATCAATACAAAGTCTCGGATCACAAAATATCAAGAAGGACTAGCTTTTCAACTTAAAAGACCCTGGTAGATTCTGACGGACAAGATCAAGCATATCGACTTCCGAAGGAAGCACCTCAATAAGCTACTTTAAGTCCCAGAACTGGTGGAGATATCATTACAATGTCATTCAAGGGTCGCATCTCAAATGGATAGTACGACTCTGAAGCTATGCAAAAGGGAGCGATGTGCTCCTGGAACCTATGTTAAAAAACTCTTCCTAGAAAACCCTGTAAACAGGCGAAATGCTGTAGTTCAATATGATCTTTTGTATATCCTTCAGCTCCAGGCTGAATAGATTCCAATTTCATCAGCAAAAACTCCCGAGCCTAACATAAAGAAGTATTCGAATCTTAATCCTATATAAAGGGATGTCACTGCTTTATGGTACAGGATTATAGAACCCTTTATCCTTTATGAAGTAAATGAGGAGGACTATCTTTCATTTGGTTCAGTATAAAGCTATTTATAAACTAGATAGCGTCGCTCCTACCCCTAGAACAAGTAATACTCGTACTAAGGAGAATACTATTTAGTTAGAGGTAGGCAAATCTAAGGATTGGATATATATGGAGTATATTTTAGGGGTACTTACGACATATTGTCGCCGCCGCCATCGCCTACACAGCTGGTGACACCAACCATGCCGCCGGTGCGTCGCGGACGACTCTTGCGTCGACGGCGCCGCCGTCGCTCCGAGGATGCGGTGCGCGTTTGGAGCACGTGCTGACTAAGCGATTTGTGGCAACTAGAAGGTTGGCCAATGCTGGCCAAGCGTCGTCCAGTGGCATTGCTGCCACCGGCTGCTGGTGGGCCCTGCGATAGGCCCTGTACGGCCACGACGAGCTGTGCATCACCAAAGCCGCCCGCTGAGCTTATGGTGTCGGTGGATTGCGGCGTTGCGCCACCAATAGCGGCGGCAGCGTTGCACAGTTGCTGCTGCTGGGCGGCTTGGTTTGGTTGCTGGGCGTTAACGTGGGATTGCGGCTGGGACTGGGACTGGGACTGCGATTTGCTGTTGCGCAGGCTGTGATTCACTTTGCGCCACATGCGCTCCATGTTGGCTTTAGATATTCTTCTGTTTCTTTTTGTTATATACGATATATATATTTTTGTGGTTCTTACGATTTTCCTATGAAATTTCAGCTAGCTACAGGGGTATTTGGCTCTGGGGAGCTAGGACTCTAATGGAAGTTGTTGTTGTCGTTGTAGTTTATAGTTGTTGTTGTAGTTGTCTCATTGTTTCGAGGTGGCAGTGTTTAGTTGGATTGTTGTCAGCTGTGTCGCTGTGCCGGGCAGCAGCAGCAGCGGCAGCGGCGACATCGCTACACAGACTCACACACACACACAATAACAAAAAAAAGCTACTCAGCAGGAACTATGCATTGTTGTTTTTGTTGTGGTTTTGCGATTGCTAAAGTTGTTGTTGTTGTTGTTGTTATTATTGCTGCTGCTGTCGGTTCACTGTGGATTGCGGAAGTAGAAAACAAAGAGCATGAATTGAGTTTATCCAAACACACACACACACACACACACAATGGTTAACTTCTATTTGTCTCTCTGTGTATATTCGCTGTGTGTGTATGTGTGAACTGTGCGAAAACTTTTGTCATGCACTTTTAGGTTAAGCACGCGCTTCACTCATTTCGTTAAGCTGCGCCATTGTTACGTTGTTTTTGTTCTTATTGTTGTCGTTGTCGTTTGCTATTTGTTGTTGTTGTTGTTGTCCCCTACTGCACTTGTGAATGAAAATAAATTGTGAATTGCAGAGAGCAATTGAGCGAACCACGCACACACACACACACACAGCAAAAACTATCGACAGCTGCATAAACGTTTGTGTGTGTGTATATAAATCTCTCATTTATTTTTCTTATATTTTTTTCGTCTTTCCGTGTGAAGTAAGACCTGATAACTTTTCACACTTATTCACAAATAAATAGCAGCAATCAACAGCAGCAAAAAGCAACAGCGATAACTGTAACAGCGACGATGAACGACGACACACATTTCACGTTTTGTGTAATTTTGCGTTAGTAATGAGAAGAGAGAGCACAAAATAAAATAACGAAGTACACACACACACACAGAGAGAGAGATACTTATATACACACACACACAAGGCAAACAGAAGGAAAGTCAAACAGGAGAGTTTAACGGCGCTTTGGTTGCCAATGCGCCGCATGTGTTTTCGTCGTCAAGTTGTTGTTGTCTTTGTTTCTCTTGTTGTTGTTGTTGTTGTTGTTGTTTTTGCCGCTGCTGGAGCCTGGCTGCTGACAAGCCGAGTTAACATTTCTATGCTTCAGCTCTTACAGCGCACAGTGGTCAAAGCATATTGAAAAAGCTGCTTAATAGTTTCTGCTGGATTCAATGAATTGGAGGTTGGCAAAATACCAAAAAAGCTAGAGTAATCTCCCAAACTTAACGAAAGAGCTTCATCTCAAGGTTAACGAATGAACTAACATTGACTCTGTGTTTGTATTTGCAGAGAACTAGCAACTTAACGAAAAATCTTTTATTATCAATCTTAATTTAAAACACAACTTAACATGCAACTTAACGAATAAACTAAGATTAATTCCATTTTCTAATTGTAAGCAATATAACGAAAAAACTTTAATTATCAGGGCTATTACTTAGATCCCAACAACTTAACGAATGACCTTAAATTGACTCAGCTTCTTATTGTAAGTCCCTGGCAGCTTAACGAATGGCAAACTGTTCTGATTATAAGAGCCTAAAAACTTAACGAGAGAAGCTAGAAAAACACTGATAATATGAAAATAAAAGATCACGTTCGTGCTTCACGCTAAAATGATAATAAAAGATCACGTTCGTGCTTCACGCTAATATGATAATAAAAGATCACGTTCGTGCTTCACGCTAATATGATAATAAAAGATCACGTTCGTGCTTCACGCTAATCCTTCGTTAATCCCAAGTCGGCACTTAGTCATGTCTTGTACCACTGTGCCTGCAGAGACAAGTGCTGCACAGCTGCCAGTGTGCTCTCACACTCTCACTCGCTCTCTCGCTCTGGCTCTCTTGTTATTGGCTCTCTGCTGGCGCTCGCTTTTCCTGCTTTGCGTGGGCGCAAGACAACCGTGTATCGTGGTCGTCGTCGTGGTATCCTGCTACGTCCTGTGTATAACACAAGCAATTTGCGCTTGACGCTGCTAGGGAATCCCTGATGCCTGTGAGTAAGAGTGCGATGGCAGAATGGCAACATTTGATAGAACTACAACTCGCAACATGATGACGAAAATCTGAATTAAATTATTATCACATGCAGCTGAATTTATAGTCAACTTTTAGGCTTACACATCACACACATACACTCACACTTACGCGCCGGAAACGGAAGCGGTTTAAATTGCTTTACTTAACTACGCCTTTATTAACATTTTTTTTTTTTTATCACAAACAACAAATTCGCTGCGCCACTTGGCCAGGAGCAGAAGCCTCTGCCCGTTTATTGGCAACGCGCACGCACAAATAAAGCAGCCAGCAGCGGCGACGCTCAACATTGGCAGCGCCACTAACAGCGACAATTGAGAGCCGCATTCCGTTACTCTCACTCTCTCGCTCCGACACTCTGTCGCTCAGTCGCTCTATCACTTTCTCTCTCCCTCTGCTCTGTTTCTGAGTTCCTTACAAAATGTAAACATTAGACAAGCTCCAACACCGGGTAGCTAATTATAGACGTACAGCTTGAAAGCATTTGACATACTTGCTATATCTTGACCAGGCCAATTAGCTTTTCTTTTCTAACATTTTTGCTATTCACTTTCGTTAGGAGATATAACAATAAAAGTCACAACGTTTTTGAGCTTTACACTTCTATTAACCGCCTTATCGATAGTTTCGATAGTCCTTATGTAAAACATCACAAATATTCAAAAGCAGAGTTAATTTCCCATTCGAAACAATTACACTTTATGTTGATAACCATAACCATAACGATACCGGGGAAATATGGTAAGATACCGGTAGCCGGTGCTTATGTCCTTGACCGGTGCAAAAGTTGCCGGTTAGCAAGAACTGCCAGCATATCGATAATTAGTTAGTTCCGGGAACATGCAGAAGGGATATTTTAAGGACATTTTCTATCGTATTTTGCAGGTACTACACATACGAGCAGCTGGCGCCATCTTTTGTAACAGAATGTTAGTATCAAAAACTACCGCTAGGTGGCGATTCTATACTACGATGGAGTTAGCCAGTTTTTTTATATGAACAGATATCTCAGACAGTACAAATTGCTATTCCAATTTCGATGTTAGTTCAATCTGTTGGTTAGAAAAATAATCCCAGCACCCATATTAAAAGATCAGTTTGATTGTATTTAAGTTTTTTGTTATAGTATTTTTAATTGGTGTGCCAGTTGGCTTCCATATTTCTTCATCATTTTTATCGTTATCATCATAATTCTTTCCATTGTCTTAGTGCTTATCGTGTGGCATATACAGCTCTCATACAAGCATATATGCACACACACACACTCACAGACATATAACACAAAGATTATATAGATATTTTGTGCATATGCATGTAGCATGTGTGCATGCACATGTACATTAGATATACTCGGTATACCCACCTTGGATATCGACATCGATATCGATATCTATATTAAATTTGATATCGAATTGCATACTCAAAATGTTGGCTATTTCCATACACAAATGTATATATTAACTATGTAAATGTAATGTGATCTTTAAGTTGAACATTTAGTTGACATCGACTACACACACATATAAATTTGCCTTAATCAGGTTGATTTCTTATGTACTTCTTAAATAAATTGCCATTATTTGATATCTTTACCATAGCGCACTACGTTTAACACTCGCACACACACACACAAACTACATACCATACTTTTACAAAGGAAAATTTCATTTAGTTTTTTTATCTTTTTTTTTCTATTTCTTCTTTCGTTTTCTTATTTCTTTATGTATTTTATTTAAACTTAGTTTACTAAAACGTTGGTATTGGCCTATTGCGCAGTTTTACAATTTGCAAATTTCGACAAGACGAGATCTAAAATTCATCACCGTCGATTGATTCTAAAGGGAAACATTTCCGGGAATGTCCCAACTCTGAAAAATATGCGCAAATTTATGCTTGATTGTTGAAATCTTCTCTCGTTGCCTTTGAAACACGTACAAAGAGCAGCAGAGAGGAGTAGAGAGAGAGAACGTCATATGCGTCTCTCTCTCTCTGTCTCTTTTGTAGCATTGCGACTTAGTTGATCTTTTTTTTTGTTGTTTTTTTTTTTCTTTTTTTTTGTTGCTTGGCTATATCACAAAAAGTGTTAAAAAAATTTGAAATTAAACCAAAATCGAAGGGGCACACTGGAGGGTAATTAATGAGCAGATGACAAAATGGAAAACAAAAGTACAGTACGTATATATATAGACAGAGAGAGAAAGGAAGAGAGTGAGTGAGACAGGAAGAGCTGTTGCAATTAAGACACACAGAGTTGGCGCCTAATGTACAATTGATTACAGCTATGTATGTATATATGCATGAATGTATATAGTTATATATAAATTGTATATATATATATATTAATATTGTATATCGACTTGACTGATTTTATTGATTTCATATAATATTTTGTAGTGTTAATCGTTTCATTAATCTAGTAAAAGCTGCCTACTAAAAGCTTCTTCTAGAGCTACAATGCTATCGATACTAATATATTCTGC
This sequence comes from Hirtodrosophila trivittata, assembly GCA_035045065.1. NCBI lineage: Eukaryota > Metazoa > Arthropoda > Insecta > Diptera > Drosophilidae > Hirtodrosophila > Hirtodrosophila trivittata. The sequence goes on along the minus strand of JAWNNK010001028.1, from coordinate 4,621,104 downwards.
AGACAACACAATTCTTAGATATATCAAAAGGGAACTACTATCGTTATATCGATATCGATACTAGCCTTAGTTGTATCAATTGAATCAAAAGATTGTATCTTAAAAGATCGTATTCTAAAATCTTCTACAAAGTCTACAACCGTAAAATTAACAAAAAAAAAACACTTCTCACCTGTATTAATTACCAACATCGAAAATTTCACGATTGGGTTATCGATAGCTTTGAAGCTCTAATCCTTATCGTTCTACTGCAAAAAGTACAGTTGCCTTAGCACGTTTTACTCTTAACTGACCCAAATCCAATCTGTCTGTTTCTGTGTGTGTGTCTTCTCTGTGCGTGTGTGTATGTTGGTGTGAGTGTGTGTGTGTGTGTGTGACCTTGTTGTGTATTACAATTATCCAATGTAGGTGCAGCTACATACGTGTTGTGGCAACTATAGATCTGTATAAACTCGTCTTTGTGTAGGTTTCAACTCTCAAACTGTGTTGGTCCAGTATTCGCATATCTTGGCCACGTGTTTTTAGTTTTTTTTTGTTTTTCTTCTTTTTTTTGTTTCGTATTTCAAAAATGCTGACAAAATTCTTATTTTTTTCTACTGCACAATCACAAAACATATCGTTATCGATTATTCTCAAAAAAAAATATATTTGTCACGGCTGTGAACGCGCTGTTGCCGATCTTCAGTATGCATTTTGGCAACGGTACGAATATTAGTGGATTTATTTATTTATTGTATTGTTTTTTTTTAATATTTTTTTTGTATTTGTTTGCAACTACAACAAAAATAAAAAATTACGCTCGACATTTTGTCGCATTTTCCTTCTCCCTTTTCCACAGTCTGTCGCAATTAGTTTCTGTTATTTTGTTTTGTTTTTTTTTGTTTTTTTTACTTGATTTAGTTAAAAATGGAATAAAAATTCACAATTACGTATTAGCCAAGTTTAATAGCTTTCTCGCTTACTTTCATCTCTTTGTTAGCCAAATTTATTCTTGTTTAACATCAAATATATTTCTGTTTATCGAAATTTATATATATATATATAGTATATATATACATATATATATATATATAAGTATATTCCGATTATGTGGTGTGGTTATATGTACATTCTTATGCATAAAAACTGGTTTTAAATTAAGTAAAATTATGAAAAAAAAATTATATATATTAAAATAAAATTTAAAATAGTTTTAAATATATATATATACTATATACATATATATACTTTTTATATATATATATATAATATACATATATATAGTAGAAATATGTGTTTTGTATCGAATAAAATAAAAAGACTGCGGTAAAATAAGCAACAGCTATTAAAATAAATTAATTCATTAGTAAAAACTAAATAAGCTTAATATTTAAATAATTTTCATGCGTTAACAACAAAACGTATCTTATATAATAAGTAGGTGTATTACAAAAAATGTTTTTATATATATATTTATTTATATATATGTAAAGAAAATAGTCATAGATGTAAAAATAATATACGTATAATGCCTATCAAGTGTACCTTTCATGTTTGTTGTTTGTAGTATTTGAAATAATTCACTTTATACGTTACATACATATTTATTCTTATTTATTTTTTCGTTTTTTATTTTATTTTTTGTTTTTAATATTTTGTGTGTGCTTCTCGTTTTGCTTCTTTCTTTCTCTTTCTCACTTGGCTAATCAAAAAAAAAAAAATGAATATATTAAGATCTTTTCCGATCTCTTTGCCGCTGATAAGTATGCTACAAATTTCGTTCTTTTCCTTTTTTCTTATCATTTTCTTTTTCTTTCTTTATATTGCTCTCTTCTTTACCTTTTTTTTGTTGTATTTTTCATTCTTTTCACAAATGTTTTGAGTCGCAGAACTCGCTGCGCGCTTTTGGTGTTTTTTTTCTGTTTAAAGATACAAATTTTTTTTCTTTTCTTTTTGAAACAAATTGCATTTGTTTTGTTTCGTTTGTTGCTTAATACCTACAAATTGTTGTTGTTGTTTTTCTTGTTGTTGTTTTTGTTAATTTGTTGGTCGTCATGGACAGAGCGCTCGCTAGTTGCTGCTGCTGCTGCTGCTGCTGCTAGCGGCGACGCAAGCGTCGCGGCTGCCACAAAAAAGTTATCGTCGCCCTCTCATCATAGTAAAACTTCGCCTGACTGTAACGCGGTAGACGTATAAATAGAGAGAGTGAGAGAGACAGAGACAGAGAAAGGAAGAGGGAGGAAGGGAGAGAGAGATAGAGAGAGAGAGAGAGAGATCGAAAAGTTAAAAGAGAGCGAGACGATCGCTAACACTCTCTTCTTTAGTCTCTCCCCGGGCCGACTCAAAAGTGCTCCAAAGCTCTGCGCAGCTTTTTACAATAAAATGGACATTAAGACTCGCGCTCCTTCTTCACCTTGACCTCTTCCCCCAATATAGTTGTTATCTCGCCCTGCATAAATGCCCACGGTATGGTTGAATTGGCCAGGGGACATCGCTCTCCACTGGGACAGTAAACCTCATTGCCCATGCCCTGTAACAGAAGGATAAAAAAGGATTCATAAGTACCGTTATAATAAAAGAAAGCTTTAAAGCTGTTTATCTATTCTGATTTATGTTTTACTCACGTTTTGACGCTTGATGCTCTCACGACTGCAGGGGAAACAGAACTTGTGAATGTTCACCGATGGGCACTGTACGAAGTGCGTGTCCTCGAGACGCTCCTGGCACAGGGTGCACTTTAGTGTTGCATTTTGTGCCGCAGCAGCTGCTGCCGCTGCTGCTGAGTTGGGAGGTCCACCACTCCCGGGCGGTCCGTTAATCCCGGCTAATGCGCCACCGCCCATGCCTGGCGCTCCTGGACCGCCGCTACCACCAGGACCGTTGGCAGGACCCGTGCCATTGCTGCCACCTGGTCCGCCGGGTCCGTTACCGGCATTGTTGCCATCGCCGCCAACGGCATTTGGGGGCATCACTGGTCCAGCGATGGCACTACCGCCACTGCCATGCTGTGAGTTACCCCCACCGCCCGGTCCACCCAAAGGTCCACCTGGGCCACCAGCGTTCAGGGCGGCAGCCACGGCAGCCGCCGTATTCGCGGCCTCGCTGCTAGTAACGGTTGTGCTGGACACATGACGTGATCCCGACGAACGACGACCTGAAGAAGAGCCTGATAAGTATAATATGAACAACAATTTTCCCCCAATTAGTTTTCAATTAACCTCAAAGACTTATCATAATCCTTACCTGAGCTGTTCGGTGAGTGGACACTGCGTGGGGGCAATGGCCCCCCTGGCGGGCTAGATCCATTGCGTCGACTGGCCGGTGACAAGTGCTCTAGAATATAAAATTGATTAGACGTTGATTCAATTAAGGTTAGGATGCCAAAGCGACAGAATATTGTCGGACTTTCAGCGCACTATCAATTCAGATCAAATGCATGCAGTATACATGCATACACAAAAAAGCTCAGAGAAAAAGCTTTTATTTTTACAGTTGATTGTGTTTCAATGTGAAGGGGAAATCAATTAGCAGCCCCCTCTTTTGTCGGTCATAATTGCAATTAACTGTGCAAATAGTTTCAACAAAAGCCAACTAATTGAATTGATTTCATGAACTTCCTTTGCTTTTCCCCCACACACACACACAAAATGCAACCCCAAAATGTACGAAATATAATTCAATTGCGTTTCTAGAGTGCAATTTTGCATGCTTCACCTGCCTCGGCTGGCCATTTTGCATGCCTCCCCTACAAGCACAAACTAGTATAAGTCGCAGTTGCATTGTGGCAACGCATTCGAGCTGAACACCCATCATTCCATAACATATACCATGATATTTATCCAATTATGTTGTTATGATACCGCATCCCATTGTCATATTAATAAAATGTAATAAAACGGTCAAGCGACAAATAGTATTGTATTGTACTTAAGGTTTACTTTATCAAAAGTTCACTGTACATTGATAGATATACATACATACATATGTATATACATGAATACTTATGTTTCTCTGTATGCGTGCGTGTACAGTATTTACTTAATGAAAGCTGCTTTCGATTTTACATGCAAATGAATCAAAGATATATATACATATATGTATATATATGTATGTTTATAAAATTATTTTCATTGCAAGATGTTTATGTTGTTCTTGGCGCAATGTTTGTAATTTTAGAACTTGGCACGAACGTTCCACAGTTTTTGTATACACACACATTTGTACATATATACATGTATATATATATATATATATGTATATAAGATACATATATAAAATTGTCTGTGTGTGCGAACTCTTTGCAGCAGAAAGCCAACGACAACGTTTTCATTCACCACCAGCGGCAGCAGCAATGGTAACGTGACGTCACAGCACACTGTGCAGGTTGCTGGCCCCACTGTGCCATGCCGTGTCGTACCAAAACCAACAAAAACAACAAAAGAATTCCCAACCAGCTGGTTTTTTGCCAGCGACGTCAAAAAGCAACGTCAGTTGGCAAAGTTCCAGCAGAGGCAGCAACAGCGAAGCAAGCGAAATACAAACGACACGAATTGAAACGAAACAAGTTTTCTTGCTGCTGCGCATACGTCACTGGGCAGCGACGCATGCAGAGCACCACAGCAGAAGAGCAAGAGAAAGATAGAGAGAACTTGCGCGGAACGAAGGAGACAGCACATATACAGAATGCAGTTGGCAGGGCCGGTTTTTGCTTCTTTACTTTTTATTTCTTCCTTTTCGTTTTCTGCAAGCATGCAGCGACGACGACGTTGACGTTGTGTATGTATACCAGACAGCACTACATCGTCACACATAGCAGCAGCATACAGGAATGAACATGCGCAAACATATTTTAAGTTTTGTTTTGACTGTTTACTTTGGTCTTTTCGTCACGCAGCCGGCACGGCTGCCGCGTGACTTGCTGAGCGGCGGTCACGCCAATTAACATACATATATATATATATACAAAAGTAAATCATGTACACCATATACATACATACACCATATATGTATATACATATAATATATATACAGTATAAGTATATGTGTAAATGTAATGTACATACAAGCTGTACATGAACATGCGCAAACTGCTGCGCAACTTAACAGCCTACTGCCTCCTCTTTGCCCCACCTCTGGCCTGTACACTGTTAACGTTTTCTGTTAACTTTTGTTATATTCCAGACAACGTATTCAACGCACGCGCACGCGTAGCCACAATTTACTTTTGCTGCGGCTGATGATGATATTGAAAAGAAAGAAAAAAAACAAAAGCTATAGGTAGACGATAGACTGGACTTGACTTGAGCTGGGCTTCATAATTTGTATGCCAAGCGGGAGAACGCACATTGCTCAAATGTCGACGACGCTGTCAACGTAGTGCACAGTGGGCAGAATACGAAATAATTTCGTCTGCCCCGGAGTGCTGTTATGTTTATTTATTGAAACTGTTGCGTGTTCTTCATCTTGTTGTTGTTTATGCTGCTGATGTTACTGTTGCTACTAAACTGCTCACGCAGCACGTTGCTAAATTGGCGAGTCAAAAAACGCGCACAGACAGCGCAATTTGTTGTGTTAGCGTCGACGTTAGCGTATTCAGAGTCACGACATTGCTGCTCTGTGCGTGCTGTGTGGCCCCCTAATAATGAATCGCAGATATTTATAGCATTTGTTTATAATTTGCACGTAAATGCGTTAAAATAATAACAAAAATATAATAATAAGAGCAAGAACAAAAACGAAGACATAAGAGAAGCTTGCAGTCTTAGGCGTCGCAGCATCAGCGCATCCAGCGGCGCAGCTTAGACCATTCACAATAAGAATAGTGAGAGGGACAGAGCGAGAGAAAGAGAAAAAACGAAATGTACAGAGCACAGTGGGTACAATACAATTTTCTTTCGATACTCATAAGCACATATACTAAATAAAAAAAATTTTTTATCAATTATCAAAGCGACAAGATATTAAAAAATGCCATGGGAACTTGTCAATAAATATACGTATATATAATAATGTATGACAATCAGATATTATTTAATTTGCTCAATGTGCATGCAGCACGCACCCTCTTTAGGTCGTTTGAACGGGCAAATCTAATTTTAGATTGATTTCTGTTTAGAAACTTTTCGTCTGCTTTAGGAATATTTTTTGCACACCTACTTAAAACATGATTCATTTGTCAATTCCATAACAAATACATATGCGTATATATACATATATGTACTAAAAATAGGTAAAATATAACATATTGTACAATTGTGAGATGAAGAAACTGCCCTCTTCCAATGATGATTAAAAGGAAACCACACCCCAAACCGAATGTGCGACCAGGAGGAAAACAGCGTCGTTTTTATGTATATCTACAACTAATTTTGTATATACAAATACATACATGTACATATTGTTTATAGATAACAAGTTTATAGAGCATCTTGTTTACAAATAAAACAGTTGTAAAGTTATTGGAAAATATTATGGGAATCTCAAACTTGGTATTTCATGCGATCTCTGCGTTTAATGGCAGACATAGAAATATATATTTATATATATAAATTTTATAATATTCCAAGGGGCACTCACAAATTGGATCTCTCCCTCTCTGAATAGATTTCCCTTGATAATAATACCACTCGAAAAAAAAACCATAAAAACAAACCTTGATATCAGCCATAGCTTGAGTAAACAGTTCAGAGCGATTTAAAAAAAGAATAAAGAAGAAAAGAAAAAAAACCCAGCAACTCCCCTACACAACACATATAATTAAAAATAAACAAACGATATGAACGACAAAACTAAGCAGCACTTAAAGCGTGTGATCTGCCTCCATCCAGAATACAAGTAGTACAATATATATAGATATATATGGTATATATATATATATATCGGTATCAGTCAGTCATAGTTGGCCACGGCGATTAGATAAGCCCCATAATGAGGCACCTCACGATAAGATAAACAAAACAGCTGTGTGCATAGGAGGAGGCATCAAAAGTAAACGAAAGTGAAGCCTACATAAAAAGACATAACAAAGAAATAAAAGGAAAAAGAAAAGAAAAGAGAACAACAGAACAACAAATATTCGTATTATCGTACGATCTGTTTAAAGCTTAGCTGCTTTTATATATTTTTATTTACATTTTTGTACCAATGTCGGGGGAATACGCACATATGTACATACATATATACACATACACACATATATATAAAGTACATAAGACGCTTTAATTGGGACGCTAACAACAACGACTCAGACTGTAAAGTGAACAACGAGTAGATGAAAAAAAAAGCTTATCGCAAGTCAGTCAGTTTTGGGCCTGGAGTATTTTACCCACGCAGAGCTTATCAGTAAAACCCAGTAAAAAAAGCTAAGCCGCTATTAAATATAGTATACAAATGCATGGGAATAAAACTAAAAATACTGCAAAAGTCTCTATTGATTACGATTATCTTCAGTTCCGTAAAGAATTTAAACAGACTTATTCTCTTATCATATTCTGATAAGACTTTTAGTCTACATTTTTTTTAAGCTGAGTTTTCTACTACTGTATATATATTTAAAGTAAGATCGATTGGGTTCATTGTCCGGTTTTGTTGACCCAAATTAAATCGAAATTAAACCTGATTGAACCTTTTAGTTGTAAGGCAAACATATAGAATGAACATATGTACATATGCGTTTATGCATAGATATTCAAAGCATATTGGTTCCATATATCACTGATAATGCCTTAATATAATCTGCATTATCAAAAACTAACAAATTTAGTGATAACATACAATTCTATATACTCTATATTATTTATTATAAAACTAGTTTCCCAACCACTGTTCAATGTTGGTTCTTTCTTATCGAGCAGTTACCTGCTTATCATCTGTTTGTGATAACTGATACTTGCTGATAATAATTAAAGATAAGATATTTCAACCGCATGATACAGTTTGTTTTTTGTATTATAGAATTGTTATCAACAGGCCAAGTGCCTTAGGGCTACCAAAATCAGATTTGTGCACCCAAAGCATTATCGCTTTCATTCATATACGTATATGTAAGAGTATTTATGAAAAATACGATTGGCCACACTGTGCACACTGATGCATCTAATCAGCAGGCGTTGACAGCACCGTTGCCTAGGTTCATACATTTACACACATATACGTATATACCAATAATATACATAATCTCTCATTGGAGTATCTTTGTATGCCGCTGTTCACGTGTTAACGGTAAAAATGCTGCACTGCATGCTGATGATGCTCCTGCTATAGCTACTGTTACTGATTGACAGAGAGCGTGTCGAATTAACGCCTAGGACAGACAGAGATAGATAGCGAAAAAAAAAGAGAGAGAGATAGAGATGTGTACAACAATAAATTCCTGACTAACACTCAACTAAGTAGAGTAGAATACAGCCTATTCAGTAGAGTAAAGTGTACTGTTAACGCATACTGCAATACGCCACAAATGCATGTATACATACATGCATACATAGATACAAACAATACGATACAGAGAATACGAAGAAGAGCGGTGAATGAAGAGGACGAGACAAGGCGTATACGCGAGCCAGTGGGCGGGCAGGTGACAGGGGCAACCAACTTGCACGTCGAATGTATATGTACATGCATTTGTATGTGTGCATGTATACGTGTATACGTATACGCATGTATTGCATTATATGCTTGACTGTAAGCGACGCTACTAGCGTGTCAGAAGCGCTACTTCTGATGATCAACGTAGATATTTACACACATACATACATATCTCGTACATGCAGAACTTTTTTTATGCACTCTCGTAGTGGTGTTTTCTATATTTTTAGTAGAGACACACATATATGTATAAATAAATTTTATATATATGAAGGCAAATTTTGATTTTGGTAATGAAACAAATTCATATACAAGCATACACAGGAAAACGTATCACAAGTACACGTAATAGGCAATAAGCGACCACAGCACCGCGTAAAACGTAAAACACATCGAGCACAACAACAAAGGCAAACAAACAATTCACGTACAGTAATTCCAATTAGATTTGTAAAAATATCAATTTATGTACACAAGGGTTGATACACGAGCTCAAGCTAATTTATTTAGTTTATACTTTATTATTGTTATATGTATACGATACTCATATGTATATATGCAGAAAAATTTATAGTGGTAATAAATTGTCAGCAGATTCGTTTTAAAATAAAATAAGCTTAGCCCCACAGTGCAGCAGATGACGGCATCGGCATGCGCAAAAAATGCTCATTATTTTGTTGCTCTTTGCTGAATACTTGTGTATGTATGCTGTGTATATGTATGCATGTACATACATGAGTATGCATACGTGTATAAATGTACGTATATCGGCGCTGTTGCAGTCGTTCCGTATACTAACTAAAATTTATCTACACTGATTGCTGTTCTGCGTATGCGCAAGTATTAGTGAATGTGTGTGCAACTTGTTATCGCATAGCGTAAAACAGAAAAAAGAAGAAATAAAAATCAAAACAAGTTTAATGACGTTTTGCGCGCGCACACAAAAACAAAAAGAAATTAAGAAAAAAATATACAAAAGCAAAATAAAAAAACAGTAAGGCCAAAACTCGTTTAACCCAGGCAAAGTAGAAAACAACAACAATAGCAACAGCATTTAGAGAGCGAGAGAGGCACAGTTACAGCAGAAGCACCAATAGAAGCAACCGCAACGTCAACTTTTGGAGAGTAAGTGAGAGAGACACAGTTACAGCAAGCATCAGTCGTCGACAGCGACGTCGATTTTTGCACGTCTGTTTTATTACATTTGCGGGTCGCGGCGGGCCGTTCTTTCGGGTTACGTGTAGCAGCGCGACGGCTGTCGTACGTACATATATATATTTATATATATATATATAAATTATGTATATATATAAATATATATGTATGTGTGTGGAGCATGTATGCGTGTTATGTATTTTAGCTTTAAGTAGTGCGCATGACAAGCAAATGCCTTTTATGGCAAGGGTTGGCAGCCTAAATCTGCTGCCGTGTCAACGAGGGTTGCTTCTTGCAACGACGTTGCGCTCAGCGGGTTCAATTCAGTGGGCGACTAATTGTGTGGGTGTGTGTGCGTATATGTGAATGCATATACACATATATATATATATATTTGCATGGGTGTAGGCGTGCATGTAGATACGTGTTTCAATTTCTGCGGCTTTTCTGAGCGCCCAAAACGACAAAATTATTTAACAAATGCACTTAATAGAGGCTAATGGTTGCCTGTGTATCCAAACTTGTATAAAGTTAAATTTGTGCATGGTTGCGCGCGTGCGTATATGTATGTATGTATTATACATACACAAAACTGCCTTTGTTGTGGCCTAGAGCCTGGAAAAGCTCTCGCACGTTCCAAAAAGCTGTATTAATGCAACCACCGACTGCAACTGCAGCGGGAAGCGGCTCGCTCTGCCTGGCCGATAAGAAACTTTACAACTGAGGAGGAGCTGATAAGAAGAATATCGCCGTCTATACCCATTATCTAATCACAGTTCGGTGCTCTGCTCTGCTATTTCTTATCAGTTAATAGACAGTATTTTTTTTTTGTCGACTGATAAGCAGCACTAGCTCAACTCCTCATGGCTTCCTAACAATTATCTCTTCCTGTCCTGTGCCCCCTTGCTACAACCTCCCCTCCCCACCCTACCATATCACCATCTCTCTCTCTTTCTCTCTCTCTCGCTCTGATAAGCGACAATCACGCTCACTCACTCTGCTTGGGATTTGTGCCAGTTTGCAGTATAGCTTATCTTCCAATAGAGTACACAAAAAATGTGTGTATATATGCGGAACCAAAGTTTTTTGACTGATTTGATGCAGTTTGGCTTTGATTCCAATGAGACTTGAAACCTTTTGCTATCGTCATAAAATAATCAACACTGTTCAACCGAGATTAGAGCCTCAGCTTAGAGTGTTAGTCACAATTCAGAATTATTGAAACACTCTTATATAAAAATCCCAGCGATAATACATTCTGTTCTACATTCCAATTTCAAGAGCTTTGCAAACATTAAAAAAACGTAATTTCCACCCAGGTCGAATTTGATTATATTCCATATATGTACATAAGGGAACTTTAATTTAACTTTAACAGCAATGTGACAATGCACAGAACAGGCCACTAAAATCCCAATAGCATTAAACTGTTATACACTGTAAATATTCCTAAGCTTAGCATGAATCGAAAATCTAACAGTTATTCCATGAATCGAAAATCTAACAGTTATTCCACTTTTCTCTTGATTGAAGATTTAATTTTAAACTTTGAAAACGTTTTGATTTATATTGAGTACAGTACAACGTTAGGTTGATGGAAAGTCTTGACCTCTCGACCTAGTTTTTTTTTCTTCGGAAAATGTATATATCTGAGTATAATCCAGGGAGGAACGCAACCAAGAACTAGTTCATGAACTTAACTAAGAACAGGATCAGAATTATACCATTGAAAATTCTATATCCTACTTTTTTTTAAGAACATTATTTATGTTGAGAGATTACTTACCGCCCGGCTTAAAGGTGGATGCATCGAAACTGGGAGCGCGTACTGGCTGCTGTTTGTCACGCAAGTTGAGCTGCCGCTCGGGCACGTAGCTGACAGCCGCTGGTAGCGATTCACCACGCGTTAGGGGCGGCCGGCCGCTTGGATCTTCCATAGCGCCGCGCTTACCACCTGGAGGTCCGTTGCTGCCTCCAGCTAAATCGGCAACGCTAACACCAACGTGCTGGGGTCCATGTGGTTGTTGCTGTTGTGGGTCGCCATCAACATCTTCGGAGGGTGGACGCTTTAGGTTAACGGACAGTGACGGTATCATCGCTGAACCGCCCCCACCACCTCCCGGTGGCTGTGCGGGACCTGGTCCGGGTCGGGCACCTGAGGGCGGCATGTGGTGGGGCGTCATATGGGAAATACGCACGGGTCGCACATCGGGCGATGATTCCAGTTTAACGGGAAAATCCATGAGACCTCCTCCGCCGCCACCACTGCTCTGCTGTTGTGGAGGCGGTGGCGGTGGTCCGATACGCGGCATTTGATAAGCGGCTGCCACAGGATGATGATGTGACAATGAGAGTGGTCCAGGTCCACCACCTCCACCACCACCCGATGAAGGACCACCACCGCTTCCACGATGCTGTGGACCGCCCGGGCCGCCACTTAGCTGTAAGGCCGATTGCTGTTGAAGCACAACAACTTCGCCATTCTCATGGGCGCGTTTGCTGCTCGGATGCAGTCGCTTCATTTGGCGTGCGGATTCGAGAACCCCTTCAATCCGATCGGCACCTTCATAATTGACGCATCCACGGCAAACAGCCTCCGAGAAATCATTGATCATCGCCCATGGCATGCGGGGCAGGTCGCACAGGTAGCAGTGCTGACGTTTCGTTTGCAGTGACATGATGATTAAATAAAGGGGTAGGTAGGGGGTGGGGAGGTTGGAGGGGTTATAGTTCAACTGGAAGTCGAATGGAATGCACTACAGGCAATTGCAATTCTTGCTGCTGTTGTTGTTGGTGCGACCCAAATTTACGCGCGCAACTCGACCCACTTTTTGGCGTCAGCGTAGCTGCTTGTACGCATACACAAACACATATACACGCACACACACAGACAAATAAATTTTGTTTTTCTGCTCTTAGCGCACTCAGGATGTTTATCGATTGAATTAATTAGAACCGATAATAATTATCGATACAAATGTTTAATAATGGCGTTGCTTGCTGCTGCTGATGATGATATTCTTGTTGTTGTTCTTGTTGCTTGAGAACGTACCGGCGTTGGCGTAGACAGTTTGTTGTCGTTTTTATCATTGCTCTTTGGTTGTTCGGCTGCTGCTTCTGCGGCGGCTTGATGTACATTTTTTGTTGTTTTTATATTAGCGCCTTGCGTTTTATTATTGATTTTCGCTGCTGCTCTTGCTGCACACGCACACACACATGGCAAGCCAATTTACTAAATTTCGTTTTTCTTTTTAATACACTGCCAAAAAAAATATGTAAAATATTGTTTTTTCCTTCTTACTATTTTTCTATTGCGCTGCGGCGCAAGGCACACGCACACACCGATTCATATGTATATATGCACGTACACAAATACACGTACGGGATACGTTTTTCGTACGTCTTTGTCGCCAGCACAGAGACACACATACACATACACACACGCAGTTAGAGCGCAAGCAGAGACACGTACACGACCGACGCTAAAAATGTATGGGTAACGAATACCAAAGAATGTTTAGCGTAAGCGTAACTTGACGCGGCAACGTTCGGCTACAGAATGATGAAAATGAGCGGTGCGCAAAGCAAAGCAGCGTAAAGCCAAAGCAAACAACAAGAGAAAAAAAAGGCACGTCAAATAGGCAGGCAAACGACCCAGTGGTGAATACGCACAAGCATACATAGGTCATGCAGCCGGTGTAGTGAAAATAGCATTTTGTACTATTTTTTCCCCTATGTTAAAAATAAAAAAAATATATATGTGATATTTAGTTTTAAAAAACATTCTTAAACATACTGTTATGTAAAACAATTGAAAATAAAATGTTGAATTTGAGCTGCAAAAAATTTTCATATGTACATCACTAGCAGATGCAAAGCAACCACTTTAAGTAAATTTAATATTTAATATCAATCACTAGTAGAACTAAAATCATTAATTTTCATTCTTATTCTCTATATTTTAATATTAATCAAAAGAATGATTCATTTCAACTCGAACTTGGAAGCACGAGCTAATTGGCAAAAGGGCTACTTGCCGTTTGCTGTTGTACACATTTTTCAGTTCATGCGCGCACGCTCTCACTATTATGGTGTGCGTGTGCCTTTTGGCACATATATACATATATACGCATACATGTGCATTGAGATGTACAGTGCAAGCTCTTTACGAGAGAGCGTTGCAATTAGGAAATCGTTCTACTTGAGCAGACCAAAACTTAACAGCAATGGGGTGTCTGTGCCAGCGAGCTACCACTGTATAAAAGTTCATACATATATACAGAAATGTGTGCATGTATGACGCGATACATACACACACAACAGTTGTGAGCCGAGTACGTGCGAGCACGTCATAAGCAAAAGCAAAACGCAAGGCAAGGCTGATGCTATGACGACGAGCATGGCTACATCGTGCAAAAGGGGCGCGTTTCGTGTTGGGGGTTGAAACGAGAACAACGACCAGTGCTCCAGTACTAATATTTTGTGTGTATACTACGTACATGCACACATACATATATACTTACATACAAATGTAAATATACATGGGAGGCGTATACACACTAAATTGTGGAGCATACATACATATGTACATATAAACGTTTGTGTATCGATACACAAATGTAGACCTTGAATACGTAACGGCGCGTCGTCGCTGCTTCAGCCGGCGTCGCTGCTACGTCACGTCAGTAGCATTCATTGCAGCGGCTGCGACTGAAAATGATTGCATTTGCTTTTCTTTCCTTTTTTCATGAAATCGCAGCTGCTTTTTCACATCTTTAACAATGATGTTTGGTAATATATAAACTTAACGCACTTTTAAGATAGTTATTTCATGGAAAATTTTAAGTAATATACAAACAGCTGATTGATGGGCAGCCATTGAAAAAAACATCAGCTGTTTTTACAGCTGTTAAAAAGCAAAGAGAAGCTTGACAAGGTAGCTGCACTGTTAATGTCTAACAGTACATAGGATTCTACATACTATTTGTATATGTATGCATGCATGTACAACACGTACGTGTATACATAGTATCCATGTATACATGTAAGCAGTGCATACTGCCATGTAAATGTACATATGTATTTACATATATATGTAAATATATATGTGACGTTTCTGACCAGGAAACGTTTCCACTGCGCATGTACATACATATATCCGTAATATTTCAATGTACCACGCCCCCTCAGTGGTGGTGCCTCGTGTATGTACCCATATATCCTGGGCTGTGGGCCTGGCCTGTCCTAGCCTAGCCTGACGCATACACATATCGATCCAAATTCAGACCATGGTCTGGGACAAATTCCACGATGGATACAACCTGTCGTATTGCCCTTTATTTTGTGTGTATTCCGCATTTCGTACGAGTATTGAGCTTCCTGGAAGCAACAATGCGGAATAACCAGATACATACACACAGACTGAACTGGGACTGTGGCCGAGCCCTGGCCGGTTCATATTCGGTCTCCTACAACTAGTTGGCCCCCAGAGTTCACAGTTGTGGGAGGTAGGTTCGGTTGCGGGTGCGGCTGTGGGTTGTGGGCTGTGCTGCATGTGAACTCGCCCAGCAAGTTAACCAATCAATTAATGATGATGACGATGATGATGCACAACTGTACGCACTCACTGAGTAATTGAGTAATGATTAGTCATACTAATAATTCCAGGGCACAAATATTAATTTTTACATTACTTTTTTTTATCGTTAAAAAGAACAAAACACAAGAGTGACTTTAATAGGATAAAGTCATGAATACTTAACTGCAAAATACCCTGTATAAAAGGGGTTTGGGGCATTTGACACAAATTTAATATAGGTTCATGTAATATTTCACAGTTGCGGCCGATCAATAATATATATATATATATATATATATACATATATATTATATACCGCATATCAAGGTTTTCTCTTGATATCCTTCCAGGCGTATGGGTTGTTTTTTTTTACTACTCAACCACAACGAACTTTTCCAATGAGAGCTATATAATATGTAAGATATAGTCGTCCGGTTATTGATTAAGTGCAACTGGAAATTGTTTGATATGTATTATATACATATATACTCATTGCTAGATTGTAATAAAAACACATATATTTTATATGGGGGTTGATGGAACCAAATGTATTTTTAAACATAATAATTATCAACTGCATACAAAAATATACGCAATAATGCATAATTATACTTATTTCTTAATTTATAATGGATTTGTTTAGTTAGTTAAACATTGAGAGGCGAACGTTCACATAGTATGACACAAAGTTAACAGCTGTTAAACGGCTGTTAGTTAGTATAACAGTCGATAGGACAGCTAAGCAAATGCCATTATGCATATATATATAATATTATACACATGTAAATTATTTATTTGGGAAAAGGGATAATAGGGGAGGGGAATTGGGGGTTTTGTCACATAATAGCAATTAATTGTAAGCGTTTCAAATTTATGCCTAGATACATATATAAAGTACAGTACAGCTTGTATAACAGTTTTAACAGCATAAGTATTTGTCATAAACATATTGTATATATATATATATGTGTATATGTGTTTGAGTGTATGTGCGTGTGTGTGTTTATGTGTGGATGGGTGAGTGAGTGTATAACAGTTAGAACTGTGCTACTTACAACTAATTCGCATTGAGCAATTGCAATCTGGTATTACACATAGATATATCGACATATGTACGTTGTACAGTACGGTTATATCATCGTATGAGTTATAAGTTAGACTTTCGTTTCTCAATTTCGATCGCACGATATTGAATTAGTAGGTATATATAGTATAGTACGCAGTAGTATAAATATCATGTGCAACAGTATTGTATTACGTTTTTTAGTCGTATTAGTTATGTATATATAGGAGGGTATACGTTTTGTTATTCTCTCAATTTGTATAAAGAACTCTATAATAATAAATTATGATTAAGCACTAACATGGAATAGATTGTATATGTATGTTTTGTATGTTTTTTTTTGTATGTATGTATGTATGCATATAAAAAATAATTATTTTTTTTGTTTATATATATGTACCACATATATAAGTGTGTATATATATATTTAATTTGTGTTTTGTCTTTTATCTTGTTAACTTTCCCATCGTTTTCTTTTCTACTCTTCTTATTTCCCATCCTAACACAGACATTTTTTTTCAACGTTGTCATCGTCTCTTTCTCTCTCTCTCGCTTCCACTGCTTCTATCCGTCTCTATCTAACTCGCTTTACTGCGTGTGGTGGGCATGGCACAAGGTTTTCATTTTCTTCTACTATTCGTTTGCGTTACTTTTTTTTTTAGTTTTTTCACTTTTTTTTTTTCTTTCTTGACATCGCTCAGTTTCACATACCGAAGAATTGCTTAGCAGTTAATATTTGTTCGTTAATTTAATCGGGAACTGTTAATTCATGGAATACCCTGTAAACTTACGATGCTAGTTGGATTCATTTTATACAATTTGTAAATATTGCAACTTCTTTTTACAGGCACTTAACCTTTGTATAGATTATATATACTATATAATAAGTTTACATACAAGTATTTATATAAAAAAAAAAATTTGATTATTTAAACAAAAAGTTTGCAAGTAGCTGTATAACAGTTTTTAAAATTGAGCATTACATTTTTAAGTGTTATACCACTGCACTACAGAGGCCAGTTTGAGATGTTCCTTCTTCTTCTTCTACATTTTGCTATGTTATTAAAGCTTTAATTTTAGTTAGCTGAATTAATGGGGCGAGTTCTGTTACGATCTATATTCATTTCTATATCTCTGGCTGGCCTCTCCTGTACCTCTGTTATTTTTTCTATTTTCTCTTTTACTGTTTTTTACTCTCTGTTGCTCTAGCTTTACCTCTGGAGTGTACAAGTTGTGCTTCAGATTCTTTTTCTTCCTGCTTCTCTTCTTCATTTGCTACTACTGTTGTCGTACAGTTTTTGGTAACTGTTGTCGCTGCGCTGCCGTGGAAAGGATCCATTGGGCAGCGCGGTTCGCTTCGTTTTTTTTTGTTTTCTGTTCGTCTTCTTGCTTCTGCTTCGTTAATTTTGTCGTTTTTCGGTTTTCGGAATGTTTGCGACCGTGGAATGCGGTAGTGTATAACAGTTGTGGGAATGAATTTTGCTGTTACAGCCACTGTGTATAACAGTTACTAATACACGTATTACAGCCGCCGGTTGAACAGTTAACAGCGTGTATTGAAATGCGTCCGTACCGGCGGCGGCGGTGGCGCTCTTCTTCGTCGATCTCCTGCTCCACCATTGCCACCCGGCGCCATTGCTCGCCCATGTCCATTGCTGCTGGCCGCATTCAAGGCTGTTGCTGCTGCGGCCACTGCTGCTGCCTCCTCGCGCATCTTCTGCTTCTGATCGCTGAGCTTGGCGCCAAGTCGATGCACCTTCTCCGGACTAAGTATGCTGAGCCGTGTGCTCTTTTGATTCTGTGGCTGCTGATGGACAGGCGACGTTACTGTAAAAGGCAGAAGAATTGGATAAGGAGCGGGTCGGAAAGTGGATTTATAAGATGGAACTATGACAGCAGCAGCTGCTTCTGACTTAGTGGAATCTTTGTGTTTACCATTGTTGTTCTGGCGCTGAGCTGTGGCTGCTGTATGCCTTTGTGCCAGGTGCTTGTTGGGTGAACCGGGTCGGGGTCGCGTGGGCGAGACACAGTTAGCGCTGCTGGCGGGCGCTGTGGGCTTCAGCGGCTTGGATTTGCTGTTGGTCTGGCTGCGACTGTGGGTGGGTGGACGCTGTGTGCTGCCAAGCGGCAGCGTCAGCTTGTGCTTCTTGGGCAGGTAGTCGGCAGCGGCTGTTGCTGTTGATGCTGGGGCGACCATTGATCTCGTGGCTGCTGCTGATGGCGCTGGCGTCGGTGTTGCAGTTGCTGTCGGTGTATGCAGCTCGGCGGTGCAGGTGACTGTTGCTGCAGCTTTGCTGCGCTTGGGTGCCGGCAGCTGCTTGATGGCCGTCTGCAGTGCTTTCAGATTCTCCAAGGACTCGGCGTGCTTGAGCTGTGGAAGCTCCGCTGGAAGCTGTCGTCGCCCAAAGATGGGCGTTTGATTGATGCGCTGGGTGGTGCGACGCGGCGCAGCACTGCCTCCGTTGAGAGTCGCCTCATGTTCGAGCCGTTGGAACATTTTGAGCGCCACCGGCGGTGTCTTAAAGAAGTTCCTCATGGAATGTTGTGATTGGCTAAAGTTGCGACGATTCGCCTTCTCCAAGTGCTCAAACTTGCTGCGGCACTGGCGCAGACGTGCGCGCATATCCTCGAAGGCCAGATGATGCTCGAGGGGTGGCAATGGTGGCGGCGTTGGTGCCAACACTGGCGGCGGTGTCGGCGTGGGCGTTGGCGTCGGTGTCAACGTTGGTGTCATTATGGCATTCACCTCGTGATAGTTGAGGCTCGTATCGCAGCTTGAGTCCACGTCCGAATAGTTATTCAAATCGCGGACATCATGCAGCTGCAGCTCCGCGCCGGGACGCAGATCAACGAGGTAACCTTTCTCGCCAAACGGACGGCATTTCTTGAGCGCCTGCTTCAGGGCACGCTCCGTGGATGTGGTCTCCGGTGTCAACCCGCGCAGCTGCTGCTGCTGCTGGCCCAATAGACGTTGACGTCGCCGGGCGCGCATGCTGTCCCGCAAGCGTTCGCCACTGGGCGAGAAATCTTTGCCCAGATGCGGTGACTTCGGTATGTCCTGGGGCCGCATAACCACATTATCCACATGCTCCACATTCTCCTTCTCCTCCAGCTCAGCAACTTTTACAGCTGGCTGTTCCACCTGTTGTTGTACCGCTGCCGTCACCACCTCCGCCAAGTTGTCCAGGCTGCGCTGCGATGTGGGCGAAAGTGCATCCTCCGAACTTATGTAACTATCCTGGAAGTTTTCAATTTCATGCAAGAGTCCCGCTGGCGGCTGCTGTTGTGCATCCAAATGCTGGCGTAGCTGCTCCAGCCAAATGTTCAGCGTCTCAAAGCAGGGACGCATATCCGGATTCAAGTCGCAGCAGACAAAAGCCACTTTGACAAACGCCTCCGGACAATGGGCACAAAACTTCTCTCGAAACTCCTGTTGATTGAGGCTGAAGTCCGAATTTCTCGGCATATAGTCTGGATCCGCTTCCACGCGACCAATGATCTGTGTATAGAGAAAAAAGAGGAAAGGATTAGGTTTAAGATTCAGAAAGCCAGTTAAACGTTAACGAAAATGAACAGGACAATGGAAAAGCTTCAATCGTTCATGAGAGCGACATAAAAAATGAAGGTGGAAAACTATTTTTTCTCTCTCTTTCTGTGTTGAGCGCGAGGGAGAGATGGTGAAAATTAGCGAGCTTATGTATATTAGGAAAATAGAAAAGCATTTATCTCTTTTGAGAAAGCCATAAATAAGTTTTTCCCTCTCTTTCCTTTTCGAGCGAACGGAAGAGAAAGTAAACAGGCGATAAAACGTTTACGAAAACGCAAAAGAATAATGAAAAAACTTGATTCTATCTTAAGAGTAAAAGGTGTCACATAGCATTTATGAATGATACATTAAAGGAGAAGAAAACAGAAAGCTCTCTGTGTCTCGCTCCTTTTGGTTATTCAGACAGGATGCAAAGGGATACAATTTCATTTTCCTGGAGGTTTCCTAACAAACAAAAAGAGCTTGGAGCACCCACCTCACATAGCATAATGCCAAAGGAGAAGACATCCACTTTCTCATCGTACTTGAGACCCTTCATCATCTCGGGTGCCATCCAGTAGGGATTGCCCACCACTGTGTAGCGCTGTCGCCTCTGGCGGCTTTTGCTGCGTCGCAGCGTCCCACTGGGCGACATGGCACTGCCATCGATCATGGTAGAGCTGGCTACAGAGCCAGCAGCAGGACTAGCATTGGCACTGGCACCTGGTAAACGTGGCGCGTCCACGCTGCGTGCAAGTCCAAAGTCGGCAACAATAACGGAGTGATCCTCGCGCACCAAGCAATTCATCGAGTTGAGATCACGATGGATGATATTCATGGAATGTAAATAGCTCATGCCGCAGGCAATATCCCGGGCAAGACAGACGCGCTGCGGCCAGGTAAGCGTCTGGCTGGGATCGTGTATGAGCTCCTTAAGGCAGCCACCGGCCACATACTCGGTGACCATGTGCAGCTTCTTGTCCTTGTACAGGACGCCAATGAACTTGAGGACATGACGGTGATCGAGTAGCCGCAGGACGGCCACTTCCTTGATGAAATTACGCTGGGCCTCCTCATCGGCGCGATGCAGCTCCTTGAGCACCATAAGCTCTCCAGTTATCCGATGCGTCACCTTATACACCTTGCCAAAGAAGCCCTCGCCCAGTTTCTCGCCCATCACCAGATCCGAGGCACGAAAGATTCGCTGTGGCTTCTGGACCACGCGGCAGCTCTGCGTCCGCGACAGATCGTATAGCTGCGGATGCGCTGAATGCTGCTGGGCCGTGTGCTGTTCATCCAGTAGTTTGGATAAACTCGAACAACGCTCCTTCTCTTTTAATGGCGGCTGCTGCTGTTGCTGCTGGTGATTATGCTGCTGCTGCTGTTGCAACTGTTGCTGCTGCACTGACGATGTCCTGGAGGTTTGTACACTTTGCACGGTTTGTTGACGCATTTTCCGTGCCTTGCCGCTTGGCTCGCCGGCAGCCGCTTTATAGAGACGCTCACGTCCGCGTCCGCCCACCTCAACACTGGAAGCGGATGTGCTCAGCGGCAGGATCAGCGTGGATGCAGAACTGGCGCGTTGTATATCTGCTTGACTGCAGCTACGGCAAACCTGCACGGGATCATGTTCCACGGTCAGCTGCAGCATCTTCTCATTGCTGCGTATCAGCTTGTCGATTTGCTCCACCGACGAATTGCTCACTGGTGTCCCATTGACCTCCAGTATGCGATCGCCAATGTGCAAATTTGTGAGGTTCACATCGATCCTGCAAGCATAACAAACTACAATTAATATTCCATTCAGTTTTGTAAGGTATGGGAAATTGGTGAAAATGGGAAGATTATGTGGATTACTGATTACCTATATGAAGCACAACAACGATCCGCCACCGAGGTAAGCAGGGAGAAGGCGTATCTGCCCATGCGACCATAAAATTTACAAATTAAACTTGAAAGCGACGCAGTGAAAGAGACAGAGAAAGCAGAAAAAAGAGAAATGGAAAGCATGAAACCAGCACCAGCACCAGGCGGAAAATGTGTTAAATAAGCTCTGAATTTTAAATACAACTATTCAAATCAGTTTTTTATTATTGCAGTGTATTATTTTATTAGTATTGGTAAGTGCACAAGTATTAGTGTGTCCTTATGCTTTTGTCAAAGCTTTTTTACTGTATGTGACTCTGGAGTAACGTCACGTGCAACGGATTTAAATAGTTGTATTTCAAATACTTTTATTTAAGATCTTTACCTTTATTTGAATTAATCTACCTGTATTTTATATACATATAAACAAATATATTTTAAATATCTTTAAACATTTTACATTAAACAAAAATATCCTTTCAAACCCGTTGAAAACGTATCGAAGTTTTCCATATTTACGTTTTCCTTTACTATTCTATAATTTTAAATTATATTTAACATTTTCTTTAAATCATTTCAGCCTTTTAAATAATTTACCACTATTTAAGTCATAAAATACTGGTTTTTTATATACATATATCTAGCTTTTTTTATATATCTGAGCTTTGGTTTAGAAAACTGTTAAGAATGTTGTGAAAATTTAGTATGTTACATAAAGAATAAATTACATATAATCCCTGTATTAATATTTGAAAGTTTTTAGTTTTTAACATTAATGTTTTTTTTTAATTCCCATTAAAAATGTGTTTTTTTAAGTATGCGTTAAAAATTTTAAACTAGCCTTGTGCTTTGTTGGTTAGTTTTGGGTAAATGGCCATTGGGTATTGAAAAACTTACTCGGTTATCCGCACAGTGGGACAACCGTCATCTAGGGCACCGCCATCCACACGCAGGCCGGGCGTCGCATCCTTGGGTATCTCCACAAGCCGTATAGAGTGCATGGGCTTGCCAGCGTTCGTAATGCGTGCCCGGGCATCCACTGGCAGACGTTTACCATAGCATTGGCCGCAATAAAGCTTGGAGCGTTCAACCAGGGCATAGGATTCACCCTCGCCGATAAAGGAGCCACAGGCGGCACAGCAGAAGCATTCTGGATGAAATTTATGCTCACCGGCGACCATTACCGGCCCCGTTATAACCGCCGTACACTGCTGGCAGGCATCGCCGAACCGCGCATAGTAATCCTCCCGGCAATAGAGTAAATTCTCCCGCTCAAAATACCAGCTGTGGAGATGCGAATCGCAGACGGAACATCGAAAGCAATCGCAATGCCATTGCTGGCCAAGTGCCATCACAATTGGCTCATCGTTGTGATTGTGAGAGAGCAGGGGGCAGAGGCAGCTGGCGCAGGTTGGCAGCACGCCCGCTGATCGCTGTTTTTGTTTAAGTTCTTTGTGTTGCTGCATGGATAGGTGTGTGTGTGTTCGTTCCGCTTGCTGGGAGAGAGAGAGTAACAGAGAGCATATGATGCTGATGAGAGCAGGCACATGAGAGAAACTGTGCATTCATGACGATCTGGCAAGCCTTTGTTTATTGAACCGGTTTTTACAAATGAACTACTACTGCATTAGCTCTAATTTGTATAAACGTATAAGAGCAAATCGAACTATCTTATTGCTGCGTTTGTTTAAAAATAATCGAAGGATGATGTCAGAGCCGGCAATTTACATATGCTAACATTTATATATACACACAGATTATTATTGCACATATTTGCGCAACTTCAGTTTATCACTTGATCCAATGGAACTAACATTGGAACTGATTCAGCAAGTGGAACCATACTGTCCAACTCTATTTAAATACAGCGAAGGAGTAGGGGTGGGAGAGGAAACTATTGTTATTGGCAGCATTGACCCTGAGAAATGGAGTGACTCGATTCTTTCACAACAAATGACTCGATATGCATTAAAAATAGTAGCTGGTTTAATACAACTTATGAAGCAAGCAGCTGACGCAGCTGCGAAGCTATGTGCACATTTAATTTAAAAAAAAAAAAAAAAATAATATATAAATGACGAATGCACAAACACACATGCAAACATACACACACACATAGCACATAACAAAGTTGATGTTGATTAAAAATGTGTGTGGGGGAACAGGAACAACAACGGCAAGACATCAGCATTAACAAATAGCAAACTTGTGCTAATGTTGTTTTCGTTGTTGTTGTTGCATTCTTAGTAATAGTTGTTGCTGCCAGAGTAGCCAAAATCGTACACATATGTATACACAGAAACAAAACAAGCACATACACAACACACACGCAAGAGGGAGAGAGAAAGAGCGATACACGCACACATACACACTTACATAATTTATTTGATATTTTGGTGTTTTTTAACGCACATTGCGAACTTTTTGTTGTTTTCGTCCTCACACCATTTTCCACTACCGGTCGCACGTTCGGGCACTTGAATTACTGCACACAAGTCGAAAATAAAAAACAAATGCATTTGTTTAAAAAAAAAACCAAAATGAGACTAGCGTTAAGAGCTGTCAAAAAATCGATGCACAAATCGATGAATCGGTACTTCATTCTTATAACGATGTATCGATACTAAAATAGACATCGCGATTAATTGACAGTTTGATTTCTATTGTAGTTAACAGTTTTAGTTTTGTTGCTAAGATACAAGAAAATGCCAAACTAATATATGTATTTATTGATTTGTATTTATTGATTTTGTACAAACTTCATAGAGGACAAAATCTCCAATCACATAAACAATATATATACAATAAAAAATATATTATTAGCCCAAATGATCCGTCTGTCTGTCCGTAGTAATGCTTTGAGCGGAGTTGTTTAAGTATGTTTTTTATGAATTTAAGATCTGGGTTCAGGATATTTCGTAGCCGATCCCACCCGATAGAAATAATGAACGAATAAATTTCCATATTTTGAGTTTCATTTTGTAGTTGTTATCCTAAGAAAGCAATCTATTTATGTCGTCAAATCTCAATTTAAGCTAAAGAATCGATGCTTTAGAAATAGTTGGGTAATCGATCTTGCATCCAAAGAAATCGAAAAAATGATGATGTCAAAAACAAACATCTAGTGTGAATAAAATGTGAGACCGCTGACGGCTAACTCTGAAATACTGTAGATTCTGCTTACAAAAGCTATAACTATCACAATTAATACCAAAAACATACCACGTTTTCGAAATAAAAATTAACTATAATTTTTAAATTGAAAATAGAAAAGAAAAACGATTAAATCTAATTAATAATAACACAAATTGGTATTGTAGCTAAAACAATGTTTTGTTATAATAAACATAAATTATTATTGTTCAATTTTCTTATTAGAGTCATAAAGCAACAGATTAGATTGATCGCACCGTCTAAATTTCCGCTATAAAACAAATTTCTTATTGGGCGATCAAAATAAATATTTTGTATGTACAGGGAATCATATGTATTTTTGTTACAATATCTCTTATTGCCGTTTATCCTTGCGGCAGGGTACTTGCAGTCGCCTCCTCCACGGCCTGTACTTGTTCCTGGATTTCACGCCTCTCCTGCTGACGCACTAGTTCATAGTACAGACCCCGTTTGGCCATAAGCTCATCATGCTTACCCGTCTAAAAGGAGACATTATTAAGGGATACAATTCGGTTTTGAGAGCTTTTCGTAACTAACCTCGACAACGCGTCCTTGGTCCATAACAACTATCAAATCGGCATTCCGTATGGTGGACAGCCTGTGAGCAATGACTAAGGTTGTGCGATTCTGCACGGCAGTGTCTAGCGCTTTTTGCACCTCCGCTTCACTGGTGGCATCCAGCGCGCTTGTCGCCTCATCCAATATCAGTATTCTTGGATTCTTGACCAGCGCCCTGGCAATGGCAATACGTTGCCGCTGGCCACCACTCAACTGTGTGCCACGTTCACCCACAGGTGTATCATAGCCTCCGGGCAGGGCTTTGACAAAGTCATGTGATTGTGCCAGCTTGCAGGCATCGAATACATCATCATGGGTAGCATCTGGCTTTCCATAACGTACGTTTTCCAGTACGCTGGTGCCAAATAGCACTGGCTGCTGCTCAATAAAGCCTAGCACATTGGCGCGTAGCCAATAGGGCGATATATCCGACAGCTTGTAGCCGTCCAGCTTGATGTTGCCTGAGGTAGGTTCATAGAAGCGTTC
Organism: Hirtodrosophila trivittata; assembly: GCA_035045065.1. Taxonomy (NCBI): domain Eukaryota; kingdom Metazoa; phylum Arthropoda; class Insecta; order Diptera; family Drosophilidae; genus Hirtodrosophila; species Hirtodrosophila trivittata. Next base: position 4,595,133 of record JAWNNK010001028.1, on the reverse strand, counting down.
AAGGAGCGCTGCTATCGTTGACTTGCCCGAGCCGCTGGCGCCCACCAGTGCCACTGTCTGTCCGGGTCGGAGGGTTAGGCAAAAGTCTTTTAGCACAACCTGTGGACAGGACAGGATTAGGATAGGAAACACAAAAGTTTAGTGTACTCACTTGATCTGGACGCATGGGATACGCAAAGGAGACGTTTTCGAAGCGTATCTCACCGTGCAATCGCTCTTGGGGTATGATGTAGCCACGCAACAGCTCCACCTTTGGCTGGAGGGACAGAAACTCAAAGACACGACTGCCAGCGGTAATGCCGCGTATCATGGTGCCCAGCAGCACAGAGCCCTGGGACAGTGAGCGTTGCACACCCTGGGAGGCTACCAGAAATGCCATCAGTGAGCCTGGAGTCAAGCTCTCAGTTGACATTAAGTGTCCGCCCATGAACAGCGTGGAAAGCACAAGTGTGTTGAGGAAGAAGTTGGTCAGGCCCTGAAATACGGCAATGTGATAGCCCAGATCCTGGGCCAGTTTCGCCGCCTCGTTCGTTTCGTTTTCGAAGAGCTGCATCTCACGGTACTCACAGGCGCTGGATCTCACAGTGCGTATATTGGACAGCGCCTCCTCGCAGACGCCTGTAGCTCGCTCCGACTGTAAGAGGAGATGGTTAATCAAGGATTCAAAAGATTCTAGACATTGACCTACCTGTGCCTGGGAGTTTTTACTGAGCGTGCGTAGCTTGCGTCCCAGATAGGTCATGAACATGACTACACAGGGCACGCTGGCCAGTGCTATGGCCGCCATATGGGGCGATATCATGAACAGGGATATGCTGCCGCCAATGAGCTGTGCGGCGCAGCGTAGGCCATGGGCCACAAACTGTTTGAATGAGGTTTTAAAGTCCTGCACGTCGGCGGTTAGACGATTAACCAGTTCACCTGTGCGATTCTCATCAAAGAATGAAATATCCTGCAGTACAATTTGTTTGAACAGATCCTGACGCATCCTGGCCGCCATCTGCTCACCAATGCGACTCAGCAAATAGATGTACATAAAGGTAAATCCAGACTGAAGCATATAGAGGCTGAGCAAGTTGCTGGCCGGTTTACTCACATCCTTGACAAAGGAGTTGTGTATCGGATCCATCACATACGTGTTAGCATAGCGCGCCAGTGTATTGACCAGATCCCCCAGCAGATTTGGTATGCGTACATTGATGAATGCCACAATGAGCGCTGCCTGCAAAGGATTCAATCATCAATTTATTTAAGGATCATATAATTAAGGTACTCACAAATATCGCTCCAATTAGCTCCCACGTATGTGGCTCCAAGTACGACCAGAGTCGCTTCCAGTCAAAGTTGTGATCCTCCTGCTCCAATGTATGCTGCAACACGCCTGCTAGTCGATTGCCCTCACAGTGCACCAATCGTGATGCCCACCAGCTACGCACAGCGACACCAACACCGAGCGTGCCACCGCCCAAAAGCAACGCACGTGTCGTATGCAAGGCACGACTGCCGCTCCCGTTCCCCGTCGTCGGTGGTGGCCGTGGCCTGGCCATCATGTGTTGTCGCATCAGCCTACTGGCATTCTGCAGCCGTGGTCCCAACTGCGCCTGTGGCAACTGTTGCAGCAGCTTGTGGCTAAGCGATTAAATATAAATATGAAACGAAAACCGTTCGATGACATAATCAAATCGAACAAAAAAAAAAATTAAAGGGCAACCTTTATCATTAGTCGATGCGGTCAAGTCGAAGCGAGCGAGCGCGCTCGAGGCCATGTGAGGAGGAGTCATTAGGGTCGTTCGGGATGCATTACCTGAGCATGTCGCTGCGACTGCAGTTGGATAGAAGTAGGCGCAGCATCTCTGGCTTCCGTTCGTCGCACTTAACTTACAAAATTAACAAAAGATACGCAAGCGCTAAAGCATTAAACTAGTTGTTGGTTAACCTTAACAATAATAATAACACACACTAACACACGCACACGGACACACGTCTAGCGATGGGCCCGTGACAAATAGTTCCCATGCGATATATTACGAAATACTCACGCTCAAAATACCAACAAAATACCAAATTAATTAACTACAGCCTTTATCTCCATCAGAGATAGTCGCAAACCAATAACCAGCACTTTTGATTGATTCTACACTGTTCAAAACTTTTGGGTTGATTCTTATATCAATATATTCTCCGTATAATTCCCGTGCATTCAAATCCACAAACTAACTTTGTAGAGCTTCTCGTGCTTATTCCTCTCCAATATACCTCACTCAACTGGATCGTTTCTATCAATTGAATAAGTTGGATTCCTCTGTTTGTTTATCAAAGAAAATCTGCAAAGGGAAGCGATTCAGGCCTTGGGGGGATTAAAATTGCAAAACCTAACAAATTGTATGTGTCAGCGAAACTGAAGCTTTTATTTGTTATCTGAATTCTTACGATTTTGGTTTCAAGAGAGCTTACACTAAATATCATTTCAATCTGTTAGAACATATAACTATAATGATTTCTCTGTTTTAAGCTGATAGATACGAATTCAAAATTTTATTCTGATTCCCATTTAAGATCTATTAATAGCGCTTGAAATGTTTTCATTGTAATTGTAAGCTTTTAAAACCAAAGCCTTTCGATGCAAGTTTACGTGCAAGTCGGTGCAAGAACTGCTTATATGCAACTTGTGCTCTGTTCCATTCTGTACTACTTACAGTGGAAACATTCTAGTTTCTAACTGGTGAAAAACTTCGTGCTAGATTTCTTGCACGCACTTTTACAAGCTGCAATATTCTATGCAAGATCTTGCGTGTGAATCTTGCATAGAGAGCGCCAATCAATAGGTCGTCACGAAAAAAAGCACACCAGGTACACATCTCTAGGTCTAAGGAAAAGTATGTTGCTAAGGAAATATATTAAATTCAAAATATTTTCGCAGATGAGTTAAAAATAATTTTGCGTATATTTATTGACAGGTAGGAAAAAAAAAACTACATTCCTTTAAAATTATTTTGCATTTAATAAAATACAGATATTTAGTAATCATTTGTTGTATATAGCACTCAATCGGTATCCATACCGTCACTATCATCATCATCATCATCATCATCATCGGAGCTACTGGTGGCGGAACTTGAGCTATCATCAATCCAGTCGTGGGCAGCCAGACTGTTGGGTATGATAACCTTCCATTCCTTCAGTTTACTCAGATCCAAGGCGTAGAAGTCATTAAGGGTATGCTGTTGCGACTCCTCGTCGTAGAAGCCACCGAACAGGTATAAAGATCCCTTGCAGACACAGATTCCTGGGTTCATGCGAGGCGAGGGCACGTCCTTACGACGCGCATCAGGGAACAGACTTGGTATTTTGGATACGAAGGGTGTAGTCGCTTGGCTGGTGCTGGGTCCAGCAACTGTGACAGTAAATATGCCATCTGTGGTGGTGGTCACTGATTTGCTAGCTGCTGCAGCCTCATCATCCACATCCATATCGTTGGGTTTCTCAGTATCCTTCGTGGCGCTTGACTTGCTGTTATCAGCCACAGTCAGCAGGCGCCAGGCTTGCGACGACAAATCGAAGCTCAGCAATTCATCGCCAAACTGCTCCTGGACATCTTCATCGTCCTCAAACACATCCATTACACCGCCAAAGCAATACGCCTTACCATTTGGTGCCACTGTGCAGCCAACGCTATTCCATGGCTTAGGACGATGGCCTCCAGGCTTAACAGTGGTCCACTTGTACTTATTGGGGGCACCATTCTCTGGAAAAAACAAATTGTTAATATGAAGACGCATACAACAGCTTAGATGGAATTCTTACTGTCCAGATCCAGAGAAAACATGTCGGTGTGTGTAGTGCCACGATCAATGTCCTTCTTAATTGAAGCTCTCGAGTAGCCGCCCCAAATGAAGATCTTGCCCTCCGGCGTAGCAGCGATGCAACAGCCGGAGCGCACATGTGGTACAATGGCACCACCAACTTCAATGTTCAGCCACTGATAGGTTTCCAGAGAGAAGATGTGCACATCGTTGTAGTACTGGTAGGAAACATTATTATCGTGAAATCCACCGAAGACGATGAGACGTTTCTTTGAAGCGACCATGCGATGGCCACTTCTCGCACTTGGACCATTCGGAGCAAGAATTTTTGACCATTGCCGCGATTTCAGGCTCATCATCCAAAGATCCTTGTAATGATAAAACTGCAGCTGCGACGGACTTGCATGTTCTCCACCGAACAACTGCAAAAAAATATATATATATTGAGTAAATATAACCGATTTCATATCTGGAGTCTGAGGCATATTACCCAGAGTTGACCGCCATCATTGGCAACGGCGACCATTTGATGACCACTGCGTGGCGTTGGTCCTGAGGGGGATTTCAGCTGTTTCCATTCATTACGTTGAATATTATAGAACAATAGATCATTATTTAAAATGGTCTTTGAGCCGTTATACAGCTCCCCGCCAAACATGATCAATTCTTCTTTTTCTGGATGGGCGATCAGTGTGAAATGTGTACGAGGTGATGGTGGATGGCATACTTCCTCGGATATGGCTACTATACCCTTCTCCTTGTCTTCCAGGTTCTTTACAATCTCTGCTATATCAACCTGTAAATAAGTTTATTGTATACATGCGTCAAATATAAGAAGAACAGTGTGAGTTACCTCTCCAACTTTTTCAAGCACTTTTTTTAGCTTGGCTCCCAACTTCTTGTCTGTTTTCATTGCTGTTTTCTCCGCACCTTTGCCTTTCTTTTTATTCTTGTCCTTTTTACCCATTTTTATATTATTATTAATTTAATATAAATGTAAATAATTAATTTCAACGACCGAAAGCACGTTTTAGTGACTATAGGCGCAAAGCAATACAATACACAAATTGAAAAAGCGATATTGGTATTTTTGGTATTTAAACTTGCCTATGGATACTTTAGTATTTTATGATTTGGTCACACTGCTGTGAATGTTATGTATTGCAGACATAATCTAACAGACCTGTTAACTTAACATATGATGTTAAAAAGCAGTGTGACCGGTTTTGTGATATTGTTAGCAGATGTTAGTTAAAAGCCCCAGTCTTGCGATACCAGACTGGCAACGCTTGCAGAAAGTCGAGTTGGCATTTGTACTCGAAAAATTCCACTTAATTAAAGAATAACCCGTCTGCATAAAAATTATTAATAAGTAAATGGTTAATTGACAAATTGCAAGTTCGCGTAATTGAACAACAGTTTTGTGTAAGTCCTTGTCCCTACAAAAAAAATGAACAATTAGGCCAAAGCTAAATAAAAAAGAAAGGCACAGGAGTGACACTTTGCGTTTGTGTAAATGTGCGTGAGAGGGGAAACACTGTTACGGGGCATGTGTATATACGTGTGTCTGTGCCTGTGTGGATGCTGCTGTTATTTTTATAAATTTATGGATGACGGTTATCAGCTAATCAGCTGCTCTGTACCTAATTATGCAAATATATTTGTCTGCATGTGTTAACAACCCTCCCGGACACTTGCAGCAAATACAATTCAGCGGTTACAGCCCCGTGTGTGTGTGTGCGTGTTATTTGTATTCGTAGCTCGCCTGTGACACTTTGCTCTTCGCTCTCTGGTAATGTCTCTCCCAACCTATGCTCTCCCTCTCTCCCGTGCATACAACCACTGCTCCAATTTGCCTGGTTTCACTTTTTTTGATTTTGCGTCTGATGTTGCAAAATAGTTGCCATCAATAAATGTTTAATATATTCATTAAAAAGATAATATATAAGTGTGAAACGTATTCGTGTTCGTTGCACATGTGCAAAAACACAACAAAGCAGAAAAAAAAGAGAAACAGATAAAAAGAACCTGCTGTCAAGTATATCAACAACAACAACATTCACAGCGAAACGGTGGTAACAAAAACGACGAAAAAGAGTGGGGCATAGGGGCGCACAGCAAACGTCCACGTAAACTTTTAGCTCAGTGTGATTATGGTTGTTGTTGTCGCCGCTGTCAATGCGATTGTTGGATTATACAAAAGTGAACACAACATATAGGTAAAGAAATAAGAGTGTAAAGCAAATTGGCAAGTAAATTCAAGTTTACTTAGTTTTTTTATTATCGTTTTTTCTTTTGTTGTCAAAATCCAAATTAATTTGCAAGTTGAACTGGGCTGAAGCAGACATGTCTAAGCACTGCCCTCAGCTTCTGCAAGCGTATGCAAAAACAATATTAGAATCAGAAACAGTAATAAGCCGGGATCAAAGGTTTAGGAGTGTTCAGGTATCGTTAACTACGTTATCCCAACACCCACAGCTGTGTGATTTTAGCTGTCTGGCAACTCTGTTAATGTCCACTCAAAATAACTGTAAATTAATTGAATGTGTGCAAAACAAAAAGGAGGAAAGGAAAAGTAAGATAAGCAGAGAGTATTGTACGTTGCCACACGGAGCAAAAGCAACTGGAAATAGTCATACAGGAATTATGATTTCGATTTGTATTTAATATAATTAACAGCTCGTTTGGTTTTTGTTTTACAGTTTGCCCAGCTAACGCATAGCGACAAAATGTTGCACAACAATGCCAACTGGCTGCCACCGCCTCAGCAACAGCAGCAGCAGGTGCCTCCATTACATCACCCGAATCAAGTTCCACCTGTACCGCAACAGCAGCCACAGCTGCAGCAACAGGCGCCTCTAGGAATGCAGCATCATCCGCAGCAACATCCACAGCAGCATCAGCAGCAGCACCCGCCGCAGCAGCAACCACAGCTTTACGCTAGCCAAATGTTTCAGCAGCAGCCACTGCCACAAACGAACCAACAACAATATTGGCCTGAGGAGCAGCAGGCCCATAACTACAGCAATTACTTTGCAGGCTCAACCCAGCCGCCTCAGCAGCAGCAGCAACACCAGCAGCAGCAGCAACAGCAACACCAGCAGCAGCCTATGCTCTATGCAGGACCACCACCAGCAGCAGTAGCGGCAGCGCCGCTGCCACCACCACCAGAACTGTCCACGCAGCAGTTTTATCTTCCAACAGAGCCCCTGGAAGCGTTCGACAACAACAACAGCGGCAAAAACGATGGCTGGGGTGATTGGGGCGACTGGAATGAAAATGCCAATCACAACAAAGCTAACAACAACAACAACACCAGCCACAATATTAGCAATATCGAACCGACCATGCCTGCCAGCGCTGTGGATGATGCCTTCAATGTGGGCCAGGGCCAAAGCTATTGGCACGGTTTTGGTCAAGACAATAATGCAAACAATAGCAACAATAATGAAGGTAGCAAATCGCTGGAATTGCCTCCCTTGCTATCGCCCGCTACTGAGCAGTTGTCGCCGGTGCCAGAGCCTGAACTGAATGCCATTGTGCCTCCGCGTGCATTTCAAAATCAGCCGCCAATTGTGACCACAGTACACGCAATGCCAGTACCAGCGCCAGCGCCAGTATCAGCGCCAATGGCAGCGCAAATGCCAGCACCAATGGGAGCTCCAGTACCAGCGTCCATGGCAGCTCCAGTACCAGCACCCATGGCAGCGCCAGTGCCAATGACTGCACCAGTACCAGCGGCAATGGCACCACCTATGCCTGCGCCAGTACCGGTGCCAATGGCAGCACCAATACCAGCACCAGTTGGAGCCCCAATGGCAGTGCCAGTGCCAACGTCATTGCCGCCACCAGCGTCAGCATCGGCACAAGCTCCGCCTGTAATGGAAAATTCTGCAAACAACGCAGCGAATCCGTTTAAGCGAGCTGGTGGACCCAGCAAACGTGTCAATATACTGGCTGCGTCTGGAGCGCCAGCAGGAGGAGTAGCAGCTCCATCAGCAGCTCCTATATCCGCTGCTGCACCCATGCAAATGATGCTACCGGAACCCAACCCGGAGCTGCAATATGAAAACCAGGAGGTCCTGTTAGCTGCGCCGAATGATGAGCGTGCACAATACTTGCAGACCAGTCATCTCTCCGAGCAGAACGAGGAAGCTAATGAGGGTAACTGGGAGGCTGATAGTTTCTTGCCACCACCAGGCTTGTCGCGTTTGGTGCTTGGTCAACCGGAGCTGGTGGAGCAACAGCGTCTGGTTACTGGTACAGAGGAGCCGCTTAGCAGTGTGGCCAATGCGTTGCACATGGCTGAGCGTCAGGCAGATGGCGAGGATACCTCCGAGGGCGAACAGTTACCTACGCGCCAGGAGCTCTATCAGCAACAGCAACTGCAGCTGCAACAACAGCAGCTGCCACCGCCGCGTCGCGTTGTCACTGGCGTTGAGACTGCAACCACAGTGGTCTTGTCTGGTGAGCAACGTGAAGTAGTCCTTGATGGTGAAAATCTTGAGGATCAGCCTGTGTTGCTGCCAGCACCGACAACAATATCAGCAGGAGCAACTGTTGGTGTAGACCAGGAGACGGACACACATCAACAACATCACATAAACAATGAGGAGAATGAGGCAATGACGCAGCCGCCGTTGCAGCAGCAACAACAGCAACCTTCCGGGCTGCTGGACAAGAAGCATGCAAGGACCAAGATGCGTCCTGTCGCTTCCCTTGATCTCGAGTCCGAGGATGAGTCCGAAGACGAATGGCTGCTGAGTGATAGGCTTGAGCCGCCACCACGTCGCCAACAGGACGAGCGAAGCATGCGCAGCATACGCAGTGGACTACGGCAATACAATAACAGCAGCAACAACAACAACAGCAGCAACAACTACGAAGGCAACGATACAGACGACTCGGTGCGTGGTGGTGACGGCGGTGGCGGTGCTGGTGGTCTCAACGAAAGCCACAGCAGCAACAAGTCAATGCGTGTTTCCAAACGACGCAGTCGGGATGCGGATACACAAAGGCGGAATGAGCCGGACCGCAGTGGTCGCGAAAGGAGCTTACGGGAGAAGGAAAGAGAAAGGGAACGGGAAAGGGAGAGAGAGCGTGAAAAGGAGCGGGAGCGCGAACGTGATCGTGAGCGCAATTGGTGGCGTCGCGAGGATCAGCAGCATGGACGTCGCACGCGCTACAGCAACAACAACAGCAACTATGACGGCGACTCGGATGCAGCCGATCTGCAAGCGAGCCAAGCAGCAGCCAGCGATGGCGGCGGCAATGGACGCAGCAGCAAAGCAAGCCGGCAAAGACGCAGCGGTGGTGCCGCCGACGATGACTTTGAAGATTATGACCAGCAACCGCCACGTGGTGGCAGTCATTATCAGCCACGTCGCGACAAGGGGCTGCTTGAGAAGTCCCGCGGCGGTCGTCGCAGTCACGAGGGCGGCAGCGAGCGTACACTGGAACGGCGTCGTCATCATGGCCAGTCGGATGTACAGAGGCATTGGGATGCACGCGACTATGAGGAGTATCGACGCAAGAGCTCGCGCAACAGCGACATGGAAAAGGAGCGCACCAACGGCGGTGGCAGTGGCACTGGCCCTGCTGGCAGCTCCGTTGGCAAGCGTCGCAATTATGATCAGTATGCGAATCCATCGGCTGCCTATGATCCGTACGGCATGTACGAGCAGATGTCCCGCAATCCTCACGCCTATGCGGAAGTGTATGCCAAGTTCTATGGCCAGATGATTAACTCTATGACGGCGGCAGTGAATGCGGCTGCTGTCTCCAAGGCGCCACAACTGCATCCACAGGCCCATCAACTGGCAGCAGCGGCAGCCGCTGCCGCAGCGAACCCACTAGCTGCACCCGGTGCGGGTGTCGATGCTGCCCAGCTCATGGCTGCCACTGGCAGTGACTCAACTTTGCTCAGGGAACGCGAAAGGTAAGTCTCAAACAAAAAAGAATCAATTGAATCAACTGCGAATCCTCCCAAAGCCAGAGCTGTATCCAACTATAGCTGTAGCTTTGCAGACTCTGCAGCACTTTGAACCAATTGAGTTGTATTCTTTCCGTGCTCAGAACCCATTTAAACCTTCTAACTGTACAGTAGAGCTTGTTATCAGCAACTGTTATCTGTTATCAGTGCTCCATGACTTTTTCGCATCAGATATGAAAAATTTTGAATTTTGATAAAAATATTAAATTTAAATTGAAATTTAATTGATAAACTTAAGAAATCCTAACGGTTTTTTCGCTCAATTCTGCAAAGTGCAACAGCTGCTGAGCTTCGGCCTTGACCCGAAGTTAGTGTTTATTTTATAACTTGTTTTTTTTTATTTATAATTTTTTTTATACTATTTTAGTTCTTACACTATTTTTGGGCATGTTTTTTTTACTCACTTTACTTACACCTCACTTACTCGTAGCTCGCTGAACAGTTGCGTTTAGCTGTAGAGTTTCCCCTCTGTCTCTCTCTAACTCGTTATGTTAATTAACATGTTGATCTAACATTGAGCTGTAACAGAGTTACCCAACTTCATTTATAGTAGTTACTGACTATTAATGATGATAACAAAGAGAGCTATCAAATAAAATAAATATATATTATAAATATATATATTAATAATAATAACATATTAAACTTAAACCCTACCAGCGTTATTATTAAAATGTAATATATATAATTGTATGTTCCATCCCACTCCCACCGCCTACTCTGTCTCCCTTGTATCTCACTGTGTATCTTTCACCTACTCCGTTTGTTCTCCACTCGCTCGCTCGCTTGCTTGCTGCGCTTCTGTGTAATTTATCCCAAATAACTGCAAGTCATCAGTACAGAAACCAAATCCACAGTCCACAGTACTCAAACAGTTGTGTTGTGTATCGTCTACTAACAACTACAACTACAACTACAACAACAACAATAACAAGACAAATAATGTTTATCAAAATATATATTTCGTTTCTAACAACAACAACTACAACAAAAACCAATCCAAAAAAAAACAACCACACGAAACGCCGCTATGTGCTTCCTCTTTAGGTACACTCACGCATATATAACACAAGCAAATGAATTCCATCGCCGGCGGCAACAATACAATGAGCAGCTCAATCTCTACCAGCAACATCATCATCATCCACAACATAACTATACGGATCTGTTGAACTCAACGTTGGGGGATGACAGCGCAAGTCTTTATGGTAGCGATACCCATGGCAGGCATCATCTATTGAATCCATATGAGATCGCAAGTCTATCGGGCGCAAGATCACTTAGCAATTTGAACTGTGACGATAATTTAGCTGGAGGATATATGCATTACTATGCTGGCTCGGAGTGCGGCGTTGATACCAGGTGGTCTCTCCAAAACAAAACTCATCAAATCTCTACTGTCCACTATCTGCTGCCTGCTTTGCTGCAGTCTAGAAATCAAAATTCAAAATTCATCTTAAGCGTAGGACATACTTCCCTCCCATTCTTCCCACACACTCTCTCTCTCTCTCTCTCTTTCTCTCTCTTATCCTGTCATGGTTATTGTCAATCGTTAAGCTTACATATTCACATTCATATCCATATCTCTCTATATATATATATATTTATATATATATATTCTGCAGCAGCTTCACACACACATTTTCATGGCCCGTTCCTCCGTTTGTGGTTCATTTACTCATGGGATTTGGGATCTGCTCTAAAGAAGCTAAAACTTCAACTTAAGTCCTGTTTTTGTTCTTGTGCTTTCGCTGTAAGTTTCTTTGATGTTTAATGGGTGTTAGTATGCTTAAGTATCTATGGGGGATAACAAACTATAAGTTCAACTCTCTTCCTGCTTTCTACGATAAATATAGTCCCTATCCTGGAACCTAAGGATCGTCAAACGAGTCCTAATTGATTACAGCTTGCATAACTTATGCTGAAATGTTAATCTGATTAACATTAGCTTAGCTCTTCAAACCTTTTCTCTGTTAATGTTAACAGTGCGTTAACATTGCTTGTATCTGTTTAACATAGCATGGAATCATACTGTTAACAGCTGCTAAGCTTATGATAAGCAACTTTACACACGATTCTGGCTTAGTACAAGGATCACATCCTTTTATACAGATAGTGGATATGTGTATATATTCCATTAATCCCTTCCTATATAGTTTATATGGTATGTTTGTGTGTGTGTGAGCGTGTCTGTGTTGTCGTCGCTGGAAGATCACAAGATCAGCTTTCTTTCTTTCGTTATGGCATTAACAGTTACAATAGATAAGAGAATAACCTGCGATTGCTGATATTCCAAACCGCTGCCCTTTTCCTATTATCCTGTTTTCCCGTTATCCTTTTCCCCTCTGCCCCTTGCCCAAATTGCATGCATTTGATTTTGATTTTGATATTGAATTTGATTGCCTGCTGTTTTTTTTTTTTTCTTTAATTCCAAGCTGAAATATCTTTATGGAACATCATCTAATCTGTTATCTTTTTGGTACACACACACACGCACACTCACATATACCTATAGGTCTTCCGCTGTTGGTGTTGGAGGTGTAGCCACAACAACATTTGCCACCAGTGGAGAGACAACGACAACAACGACTGTGGCACGTCCACCAAGACGTCGCACACCGCTTCTTTATAACCGGCCACATCTGGTGGCCTCGTACTCAATGAGCTTGCTGTTGCGCGTACGCCCGAAATACGCTGGACGCGGTCGTCTGCGCAACGATGTGGAGGTGTCGGCGCCACGTATTAAGGATGCCACAAGCAGCTTGCTGCGCGCCTATCCGGGTCCGTTGCAGGGTCGCAAGCTGCACAAGGATAAGATAATAAGTTTCTGCAAGGAGCAGATACGTTTGGGACCAGCTCGTGCATGCACCGTGCTCTATGCCACACAAAAGAAGCCACAGGGACATGTGGACAAGTATCGTTCCTCCCATGCGCTTATGTGGAATCTGCTGATCCTTTTGTTGCGACAAAATGGAGTAAGTTGCAATGAAAGTGCTTCATGTTTAATTATGGCTAAATCGGGTTTTATTTGAACTCCAGGTCATCGCGGATACGGATGTGGGTGATCTGCTGTTGGAGAACCAGCGTGAGTATCCCTATGCACCAGACCAAGATGCGGAGGGGGAACCAGCAACTAGAGATTCGGACTCTGGCGAAGCTAATAACGATTTAGATGAGGACGCAACAGCAGCGGAGGAGGTCCCTGGAACAGAGGTGGAGCCAGATGCTGAGGTAGATGTGGCTGCAGCGGATGTGCCGCCAATATCTGAGCAGGCGGCCACTGATCAGTTCCGCAGCTATGTGCTGCGCGGCAATGTGGAGGAGGCACTACAGTGGGCCACCGATAATAATCTGTGGACGCATGCCTTCTTCTTGGCACTCTACGAGGATCGCTATGCTCTAACGGATGTGGCACAAAAGTTTCTTAATCGCGCCATCAAAGCAAACGATCCATTGCAGACGCTCTATCAGATGAAGAGCTGTCACACGCCCGCCTGTGTTAGCCAGCTGCGGGATGAGCATTGGGGCGACTGGCGATCACATCTATCCATACTGGTGACAAACAAGTCCCGGCAACCGGAATACGATCGCAGCTCTGTGGTGGCACTCGGTGATACGCTTTTCCAGCGTGGCGACATCTATGCAGCTCACTTTTGCTATCTGGTGGCACAAGAGGAGTTTGGACGCTATGACAGCTCCACTACTGAATTGACCACGCTCACTGGCAATGTGCCCAGGTGAATATATCAATCAAGGATACACTTTATACACATATTCTTATGCTGCTTCTTCTACGTTCCACAGGCTCATTTTGTTGGGCGCTTCGCACTACAAATCCTTCAACGAGTTTGCCAGCAACGAGGCCATCATCATGACGGAGATCTACGAGTACGCGCGCTCGCTGTTCGATCACAAGTTCAGCATTGTTAACTTCCAACACTATAAGTTCCTGCTGGCCACCCGTATCCTTGACTACGGTCAGCATTTCCGCTGCACCAATTATCTGGAGCAGATAGCCAAGCATATTGAGCTTAAGCCGGCCAGCTACGATCCTGATTTCATACAGCGTGTAAGTTGATGACTAACCAACAGGACCTCTGTGTAGATCCTGACTACAGGGTATCTTTATGTCGTTACTAATTGGTTTTCCTTTACAGGTTTGCGGACTGGCCGAACGTTTGCGCTATCACGATCCTATACTGATTAACCGTGTGTCCTTTGCCAGTCCACCAAATGCGACCAATGGCGGACCTGCTACGCCACAAGGATCGTCTGAGGAGAAGGAATGGTTGCGTCAGCTGCGTGCGCTTGCTGATCAGGTAAGTGTTGCACCTGTCCTCCATCCGAGATACATTTCCTAATTGAATTTCTCTTGTTACTTAGCAGCAACCGCAACAGGAGCAACTGCAGCAGCAACCACTACAAAGCGATATTGATCAGCAGTTTGTGGACTTGAATAAACAGATGCGTGAGCTAAATATGCAATACGAGGATACGTTGCAACGTGAGCAAGAGGTACAGCAGGATCAGCAACAGCAAGAGCAACTGCAGCAACAGCAATTGCAATTGCAACAACAGCAGCAGCAGCAGCCGCCGCAACCGGATTATTATGAGCAGCCACAGCAGACGCACGAACAGGCGCCGACTAGCGATGGTTATGGCTCACAGATGTACTACGATCCTAATGCACAGCAACTGCAACAGCAGCAGCAACATCTCTATGATCCGTTGCAACAGCACCAACAGCAGCAACAGGAGCAACAAGTCTCTGGTTATGGACACATTGAGCCAGCCAATGAGGCATATGCCGCCGGCAATGAACCCCCGGCACCAACCTATGGTTACGATTATTGGCCCAACGATGTGCAGCAGCCATATGGCGAAGAGGTAAGTGCATCCTTTCCAGCAACAGCAATTCCATTTAGTTGATTGTTTCTTAGTGGTCTCTTTGGTTGAATTTTAATTTCAATTTTAATTTTTCAATTATAATTTTACATTTTTTTTTGTACATTTGGATAGTTTATCCATATACATATATATGATATACATATATCCATATATATATATATATTAATCTTTGTTTGTTGATTTTGAATTGTCGCAGCTGTAGCCTTAAGTAGTGATTTTCGATTCATTATAGTTTAGTTTGTAGTCTTATCTGATTGATGCTTTTGCTCTGGCTTTATATAGCGAAGGGACACAAAATTCTAAATTCTTTTACGCGCTGCATGAAAATTATAGCATTTTGCCAACAATGTTGCTAACGTTTCTAATCACACACACACACACATATACACACACACCACACACACACACACACACTTAACACATTACACACACGGAATGCAGCTGTCACACTTGGAAAGCAATGAGATGATAGCTGAGAACAACAGCAGCAGCAACATTAATCAAATCAACGACTATAGCAGCAGCAACAATAGCTACAATAATGCAGCAGCAGCAACAACAACGGATGAAGTAGAGCAAGCAGAACAGCAACAATTGTCGCAGCCAGAGCAAACAATAGAAAGTAGCAACATTGACAACAAGAGCAACAATCGCTTAAAACACAATGCCCTGAAGCTGTCCGCTGCTGGCAACGGCAAGCAAATGCATCTTACGGCACTAGACAAGGAGAAAATCAAATTATTGTCGCGCAAATTGCAGTTCGCTAGCAACAGCTTTGCCAACACCAACAGCAACAGCAACAGCAACATCAACAGTAGCATCAACAGTAACATCAACAGTAACAGCAACAGCTTTGACGAGGAATGTCCAGCAACAATACCGGCAGCAGCAGCAACTCCAACGAAGGCATTCAATTTGAATGATGTAAGTAGCATTATTACCATAAATAAACGTCACAATGCTACCAGCAACAGCAGCAGCTTCAGCAACAGCAACAGTAACAACAACAACAACACCAAGAACAACAACAACAAGTGCAGTAACAACAGCAACAGTAGCAATAGCACAACATTAACAACAGTTGCTAGTCATGTAAATAGTGTTAAATTGTGCAACAACAACAACAATGCTGTGCCAAAAACATTAACCACGCCCACGCGCTTCATACCAGCCAAGCCGGTCATAGCTAAGCCTGCAGCCAGTCCACTCACCACAACAACATCGTCATCACTAACAACAACAACAGCAATAGCAACACCAGCAGCAGCAGGAACAGGCGGTGTTAAGCGCGTCAATTTTGATTTGCCCACGACAATTGATGAGTCGGTGGAGCAAGAGCTTGAAACCGATGACGAAAACGATAACGATAACATTAACGATACTAATTATAGCCTGGCACTGACAAGACACAGCCAAAATAAAAGTACCAACAGCTTTAGCCTCTGCAAGCCCACCAGAACAAACAACAATCGCATCCTCAGGCCACACATTATCTTTAATGGTACCTATCCCATTGATATGCCACTCGGAGCAGTTTCCTCACGTAGTGGCTACGATGCCGAGGCGAATGCAGATCGCAATGAAATGCAACGCTATCGCTATATGATGCATGAATATGTTATCGATGAGGATGCCAAGGGTGAGGAACTAGCCGAGGAGGACGATGAGGCGGATGATGATGACGATGATGCCTTCGACGATGACGAGGATGTGTATGAAGATTATTATATGCTGCAACAGAATAATGATCTTCTTAGCAAATTGGGCATCATTAAACGGAATCGCCAGCAACAGACACAGCGATCGCCATTGTCACAACGGGCCAAAGCAACCCCATCATCATTGTCATCATCCTCGGTAGCAACTCCACAAAACGTTTGGTCCATGCAGGAACTCATTGCTAATCCGGCCATACCAATCAATTATAAGAAAATGTGCTCTGACGTGGAACAAAGCTTAACCAAGTTCGAAGCCTACCTGGATGCCAAAAAGAAAATAACCGCATCCAAGAATGTGGTGCGCACATTTGATATTGATGCACCCACCGATATCGATGACAATGGCAACGGCGGTGCCGGCTTGGCTCTTAAGTCTAAGAAACAGCTTTAGGCCTAAGCGTTAGCTTATGCTTATTTACTGCATTTTCTTCTATATACAGACATATATATATATATATATATTTTGTTCATTTCGTTTTTTCTTTTGCGTCGCGTGTTAAAGCAACGTTCGCAGCTTTGCCAGAGTTCTGAAAAAAAAATAGAATCGAATGAGTTTTAACCGTTAAGCTGCAAAGCGAACGAAAAATGTTAATGAACTTGAACTGTTAACTGGAAACGAGCATGTTAACGCACTGTACAAAATGGTACGTTAGTGTTATTGCGTTTCCGTTACACTGTAAAGCGAGCATGAATGTTAATGAATATTACCGTTACACTGTAAATGGAATGAAATGTTAATCGATCCTTTACCAATCAATAGATTTTTCTATCCAATTTTTATACCTGAGCGCTACATGCAAATGTGCAACTGTAAACAAATTTAAACTAACTGTAAAGCAACTGTAAATGGCACTGTGATTTCATGCATAAATTATAAAATTAAGGCAAAATGTTTATTAGCAAATAAAAGAGAAAATTAAAAAAAAATATATAAAAAAAATCAAAACACAAAATGGAACAAAAACCAACCATAACTAAAAGCATATGTATAAGATTAAGCAATTAAAGAGCACCTGATGTATTTTCCAGTTTAAATATATATGTTTAAATAATATTTGAAATGAGATTTTTGACTGCGCCAGTTAGTTGAAAAAGAGAATTATAACCGTTTTTTTTTAATATACATTTACTAACATTGACTTCTTTCTATATATATATATTTATATGTGTATATGCATTACAACTATTTCTTAATGTCTTTTGTTTTTGTCAATAACCAAAACTAATCAACTGCCATTTCTCAAACCCCTTCCCCCACTTCCACCTTCACCACAACAATTTGAACAACTCTCATGCTCAAAAATAAAAAAATATAAACCACACGCACAACTTTTAAAAAACCACCAATCACCATCAGCAACAGCAAACACGACCCCAAATTTCGATGCCAAAATCAAAGAGTTACGATGATGATGATGGAGGTGCAACCGCAGGTGGAGCCGGCAACTCAAAGCCCGGTGCTGGTGCATCGTCGGCGGCGGGCAAGCAGCATCAGTCAGCGGCTGGCGGTTTGCCTGGGTAAGTGTCTCGCTGGACCGTTGGGTCGCCGGATTTAATATCAACCTGGTCATAAACATTTTGTTGTACTCATTAGTGCACAGGCCAATCAGAATGCCGGCTGGTTTGGTGGGCTGTGGAATAAGTTTTCGCTGAAGCCCAAAAATCAAATGATATTACCCGATGACAAGAATCCGACAATTGTTTGGGATAAGGAGCGTAAATGTTGGACCAATACCGAGGGCAATGCCGAGGAAGTGGAATCCTTTAAGCCGCCACCAAAGATGAGTGATATGGGCATGGGAGTTTTAGCACCAGGCCCAACTCTCAATACGCTGGGCACCATACCGACGCCAGTGGCCACTCCTAACCTGTTGCCACAACAGCAGCCGCTGCAGCACCAGCAGCAAAACTCACACGAGATGCCAAACGTCAATATGTATGACAACCAGGTGGAATATGATTATGCGAACAGCTATACAGAGCCAATGTACGCACCAACTGCAAATGCACCTGTGGCAGCATCAACCCCAGCGCTGGCAACATCGCCATCACCAACACCCGCGCTGCCAGGTCAAGCGGCCGCAACTGCGCCAGGCGGTGCCCAGCCCAAACTTCAATCAAACATGTTTAAAATTAAGCGCAATCGCAGTAAGTTTCCTGACAATTTTTGCAGTTTATCATTATTCCTAACTCTCCCTCTCTATTTCTCTTTGATGCAGCGCTGAAGAACTCCTATGTCGACGTGTTCAATCCATCGGGTGCCTCCATGTCTTCGGCACCCCCGACTGTGCTGGCGCCTATTATGGCACCGGTAACCGTGCCACAGGGTGGCTTCTTTGTGCCTGGCGCAGTGCCTACTCAGCAGCAACAGCAGGCGCCACAGTAGGAGCAGCGCATGTAGGTCATATCACAAACAGTGGCGTATACAGTAAACACTCGTTATATGAAAAAGCCTAAAAGTGAAAATTAATGTGTAGATCTTAGCCTCATATATGTCCTAATCTGTGTACGCCACTGATCGGAGATACTGCTTTATCTAATACTGATCATATCTAATTGCATCTTCCGCAGCACTTCGAGCTATACGTAAGCTTCATAGCTAGCGACGCGCGCACAACAATAAACAACAACAAAATATAATACAGACACCACACAACATGTCAGCGACACCCACAGAACGGAACTCAATCATTTCAGAACACTTAAACGAGTACATCATCAACAACAACAACAACAATCAACAACTTGCTGCATGCCGCTGCATTTCGAAAAGCAAATAAAATCAAGTTGGCAGCTCCTCTGCGTCTGTGTGCGTGCGTGTGTTTCATTGTCTTCTTATTCTTCTCCTTTTTTTATACCTAATTGTAAATTGTGCGCGTTTAGCGAATTGATAACAAATTTATGTACGAACTAGCTAAATATATGTAAATTTTTTCTTCTCTATGTAATGAAAAGTAACCAAGCCTCCCATATTTCCCTCAACCCGACACAAAAACCTCCATTATTAAAGCAAAAAGTCCTTTGTTTAACCTAACCTCCATTTATATATATATTTTTATCTCCTGCATTGTATGTTGCATCGTTTTTAGTTCTATAATTCGTAAAGACACCGGCAATCTACATAATCTATATATATATATATATATGCATATACATATACATATACATAAATACATATACAATTATAATTGTTTCTTTATTATCATTAATTGTTTTTCGTTTAGTTTATTAAAAAAAAAAAGTCGCAAGTACGTAAGAAAAAAAATTAAGAAATGAAAAGAAAAATTATGGTTTAAAGATTGAAAAATATTTATACACAGTTAGTTAATTTAGGAAAACGAAATTTGAAAGAAAGTTCCTCGTTTTCCATTCGATGTATTTCTATCTGTTCTATGTATGTTGATTTTTGGTGTGCTTATAAATACATTTAAACATAAATATTATACATATATATATACATATTCCAATTTAATTTATAGAGCAAATGTTTCAATGTTTTTTTTTTTTTGTAATGCATTTTAAAAATGTTTATTTGTTAGAGAGTTGTGTCAATGTGTTTATAAATCCTTTTTTTAACGTTAATTTAATTTTTATTTAGCTTAAAAACAAACAAAAAAACAACAACAAAAACTGGTGCAGGCAAAAATAAAAGAAAAGTAAAACAAATGAATTCAATATATACTGAGATATACACATATTTATATGTTTTGTACTAGCACACTAATGTATTATAAAACTGCTGATTGGGTATATCCAAATTGAAATAATATAAAGCAAATAGAAGAAAATGCGATATGTTTGGCAGGCGTATTAAAACAAATTGATAGAAACTTTGATATAACAAAAATTATACACAGAAAGATATAGTATACATGATACATATGCCTATACAGAAACATATACAAATCTATGTTTATATATATATATATAATATATTTACTTATATATATTTATACATATATGTGTATATGCAGCGGTTTGTATTGCGGTGTTTTTTTTTCATCCATCTACGAAATTATCGTATGATTCTATCCTGATTCTGTATGGCTCTGTCGTATCATTATTTAATTTTGAAAATGAAATAAATAAATCAATGGTAACATTAAAATATAAAATCGTTTGTTTCTGTGACATGAGTTAGAGTGAGAAAGAGAGAGTGAGTGTGCAAATGAAAGAGATAAAGGATGTACGCAAGCAGAGCTCATGCATCGTGGATTCCAAGCGCTGAAGAACTACTACTGGATGACTATTTGATATAGTGGTTCCTGAAAGATCTACAAATGTCATGGCAGAGGCTGTTTATAATATCTCTAAGAGGTAAGTCCTAGGCTTATAATATAACTGGCATCTCATTCAGTGGGCGGATAGTTGAGTAGAGGGTTAATATGATTATATCTGCTGATTGTTAGGTCTCTATGGAGGCTATACCTCTACTATATCTGGCAAAATCGAAATAAAAGCTTGTCGAATATCGATATTTCCAGATGCATCAGTGAGCAACAAATCCAAAATTATAGCCTGCACCCATTAATATTGTGTAATAAGGGGATCTTAGGTAGGTGCAAGTGTATGTAACTGACAGATGGAAGCATCTATAAGTTCTTGATTGACAGCAACATACGAGACTAAAAACGCTTGACCCAACTTTCTTCCAAGTTGCAGTATTTCCCCGTTTTATACCTAAGTAAACTCAGAAAACATTAAAGAACATTCAATTTTCTGACTACGGGGTATATTTAAAGCGATCATACAATTTCTTATAATATTCCCTACTTTTTGTACTTTTTTGGAAACAGAATGTTATTTAAACAAAAGAGTGGAAAGTGTCCAATATATAATAAAAAATAACATTTGCATCCCTTCTCGAATTTTCAGAAGATATTGTAAGTTTGATTTGATATATATTTAATATAGTACCTGATAGGCATAACTTTACAGCTTAATGTATATTTAGGCTAAAAATATAGTTATTTGTGATCTATTTACTCCTCATGCTCACTTGGCAATGCGTCGCTCACTGAGTCTGAATCATCATCATCTGCGCCGTATCTGGCTGCCAGCTCGTAAACATCGTGCGACTCATCTGCTGTTGCAGCATCTAATTTACTTTTTTTTGCTTTTGGTTGTTGGCCGACTTTTGAATCAAACGTCTGGTCCGTATCATCTGGTTCATCATCTGCAAATTGCGTAATATTTAGAAGTGGTCTATGTGGATACTGGCACTTAACTCACCGCTCTCAATGGCGTTATAACCAACTGGTGGGCGCTGCTCGTAACTGACATAAATTGTGGGAAACTCGACAATTGTCTTGCCGGCAAAATTGTCGCGTAGTGTTTTGTATGCGGCCAGTGGATAGCAGCGTGATCCGCTTCGTTTCACACCCTCAGCACGTAGCCAGAGGGTTAGCTGTCCAATGCCGGAGCTTTGATGATGTTGCAGAAGCTTGCGGTGTTCGCGTGCCGTATCCTGCTTCGGGTCTAAATACTTTTGCAGCAAAGCATCCAGTGTCTGATCCTCATCACATTTTGTGTCCACGTAACGCGTTGCCGTCGTTAAGTCGCCGGACGCATGCGTAAATAGCCATTCGATGTGCCAGTAGAATCGACGTAGCTTCCAATTTAAATACGTTGTGTTTTCCTTCCGCCGACTGAAGATGGGTAGCAGAAATTTGAGCTTTGTGCCACGTTGCAAGGCAGCAGCACGCATACGATGCAACGGCACTGGCATCTGTTGCTGTTGACGCTTGCTCCAATCCTTTTTCCGATTCTCCGCAAAGCGTGTACACTCTTCCAGAAAGCAATAGTCGCTCATAAATTCGCGCTCAGTCATCTCGCTGAGGGGCATGTATTTGGTGCGATCCCGTATGCCATCACACTCTAGTTCGCGCTTGTGTATCTGGACGCATGCCACACAGCATGTCTTCACCTCGCACTTGGGGCATGCGTAGCGGGCCTGGCTCTTGTCACAAACCTCACAGTTGCCCAATCGCGAAAGCGTGCTAGAAAATTATACAGACAACTAAATTTAAAAGAAACACAACAGGTACTTGGCATTAAACTGTACTTACATTGTAGCTTTCGAATCTGTTTCAGCCATGTTTTTATTTATATTTTCTACACAACATTTTCAAATTTAAATGCAGCCAACAGCTGCGACAAAATTGTCACATTTATTAAATCTTCTTCTTGTTTTTGTTTGGGTACTTTTTGCCGTTCACTATAACGTCCGACACGTGTTAGTCGATCTGAAATCTTTGATTCGGTTATACATCGCGTACAGATTATACATGTATTCTAATTGTGATTCGGAAGCTGGCAGTTCATGGTGACAGTGGCGTCACAGGCTCAGCCGTGCCTGTATTGTAAGGTGCATTTTAGTTCATTAATTTTCATTTTGTTTATATTCTTAATATTATGAAATTCACTGCGAATGCAATATCAGTGCATTATACATAGCGCGCGTCCGTGTTTGTGCATGTGTGTGTAATTGTGTGTGTGTCTGTTGGAATGAAAACATTAAAACACGTGTGAACGCGCGGAGTTGCCACCTGCATATCTATCGCATGTGTATCGTGAATATATCGTAATCGCAATTTACGATAGCACGCGTGTATCCAACAACCGCTTAAATTTCGAAATGTTTGACTCAACATTTATTCGTTGCGTGCTTGCACATAAATATGGAAAAAAAAGATTGTATGTCATAAGTCCAGATGCGTGTTATTGAGTGTATCGTCAGCCTTATCAATTGAAATATGAATTGACTAACTAAATATTACCTGGGGGTTAAGGGGCACGCACACGCATTCATTTTTGTTTATATAGTAAATATGTCAATTAACTTTATCTATAAACTATTAGTAAACGCTCCAAAAGAGCTCACCGCTCTTGGCTTTTCGTTCTCCCAGATCGAACAAGTTTGAAAGCGTGCGCCACGTGAGAACACGCTTGCACCTGAATAAAATGTTTTTACGCAAGCTATTACGCTCAGTAGCTAGAAACAGCAAGTTCTGGATGGATGTGCAAACAGTTAAGCATACCAGTCGCATGGATGACATAAACATGCGTGGAACGGCCACAATGCCAACACCCTCAAAGATACTGATGCCAGAACTAGTACCAGATACTAACGGTTTACTAAGAAAACAGAAAATTCAAAATAAATTGTCATTTGAGGAGCTGGTTTTCTATCCCAAAGGACGACCATCCACGCCCAATGAACGCGACGCTGATAGTTTGGAGCTTGAAAAGACAGAGTACAACGTAAGTGGCTTTAACTGATATCTCGGATTCCGAACTGAGACCTTGGACATTAATGTTATTTGTAGGCCGCCATAAAAGAGCTGACAAAACTGCAGCCAAATGCAGATAGTATAAGAAACTCTATATCGAATGCCAAGGTCAACTCGATAACAAATACTATTAAGTATCTGGAACGCAGTGGTCTTTCGCTTAGCACCGTGGAGCAACTATCAACTATACATGTTTCCGGTACCAAGGGTAAGGTGAGTAAAGTTCCAAACTCAGGTAAAAACAAACAATCAGCTCTCAAGTTATAACTAAAAACCAAACAAAAAAAGCTCAAACTCATGTAAAGATCAGGTATCGCAGCTTAAACAAGAAACCCACGCATTGACCCTGAAATAGCGCTGAGAGAGAGGCCAAATTTCGAACTCAAATTAAGTTAATTATTGAAATATTGTTGTGGATTTTCTATTCAAATTTAATTTTAGTTTTTCTTAGTGTAGATTTAGCTTTAGCTCTATCCATAGCCATGTCGTTCTCCTCGCTCGTTCACTGATAAGCGTTATAAGTGTGTTATATTTGGAATCTATTGAGCTTTGTCCATCTGGCGGTCGATATCTCTGTGAAACATTTCTTGTTTGTTACAGGGTTCAACCTGTGCCCTGACAGAGTCCATATTGCGGCAATATGGTGCACGCACTGGATTTTTTAGTTCCCCTCATTTGCTCTCCACTAATGAGCGTATACGGATCAATGGTGATCCGCTGGAAAAACGCAAGTTTACGCACTTTTTTTGGCTGGTGTACAACCGTCTGATGGAGCAGCGCGAAAACGAGAAGGAT
Organism: Hirtodrosophila trivittata; assembly: GCA_035045065.1. Lineage (NCBI taxonomy): Eukaryota > Metazoa > Arthropoda > Insecta > Diptera > Drosophilidae > Hirtodrosophila > Hirtodrosophila trivittata. The sequence continues at coordinate 4,570,625 of JAWNNK010001028.1, read as the reverse complement.
ATGCCAGCCTTCTTTATGTTCCTGACCATACTTAGTTTTCATGTTTTCCTTAGCGAGCAGGTGGATGTAGCTGTGCTTGAGGTTGGCGTGGGAGGTGAGCTCGATTGCACAAATATATTGCGAAATGTGCGGACTGTAGGGATAACCTCGCTGGGCCTGGATCATACGGCCTTACTAGGCAATACACTGGAGCAAATTGCCTGGCAGAAGGCGGGAATTATCAAGCCGGGCTCCCACGTTTATACCCATGTCACGCAGCCAGAATGTCTGCAGGTGATCCACGCCCGAGCTGCGGAGCGGAAGGCAAGCGTTATTGAAGTTCTGAACACGGATGCCTATTTCAAAGGTAATGCCTATTCCGAGTATCTGGACAGTTGCAATGACTATGTGCGACTGAATGGGTCACTGGCCATCCAACTGGCCTATGACTGGCTGCGTCAGTCAACCGGCCGACTCCATAAGGATAATGCCGTCAACGTGGCAACTATGACCAGCGAGGTATTAAAGGGCTTGACAAATACCCATTGGCCTGGACGGTGTCAACTGATTAATTACCAGAACATGCGACTGCATTTGGATGGAGCACACACCGCGGAGAGCATACTGGTCTGCTCTGACTGGTTTCAAAAGAGCATCAAAAAAAGGTATTTTGAGCTGGGATTGTCATGGACTCAGTATAAGCTATACTTCAATTTGATCCTCTTGCAGCACTCACAATCCAAAGATTTTAGTATTCAATCGAACTGGAGATTCGGATACGAAGGTCATACTCCATCTGCTGCAGCAGTGCTGTGCCTTTGACATGATCTGCTTTGTGCCGAACCTAGCCAGCTCGCATCCTACCAATCCCAATCAGACGACGCTCTACAGCACTCCCGAGACGCAGATAAAGCGTGCATATACCATTGCTACCACCTGGCAGCAAATTTGTGACTCCACCCAAAGTCCCAATCAGAGCCAGGTGTACAACACTCTCTGGGATGCGTTTACGGCAATGCGCGTCAGATATCCAGCCAACATCGAACTAGATGTCCTCGTAACCGGCTCAATTCATTTACTTGGCGCCGTTATTTCAGCTTTAAACGAGTACCAGCCAGAGACGCCTCCAGTGACAACAAGTGAACACATTTGATCAGTGGGCAAACAAAGCCTCGCAAAATTTCAACGTAACTAGAAACTATATATGTAAATAGATATATTAGTAGTTTAGTCTAGATATAATACATACTTTTACGCATTTGTAACGTCTCTTTATTCTGTTTACGAAACCCAACCTGAACTCTTTCTATTTCTTAGAAGATTTCCTAACAAATTGTTTACACGATTTTATTCAAACAAAGAAAAATTATTGTCTGCTTGTTGGTAACATATACCATATAAGCACTATTTATAGATATAGAGTTCGGAATATATCATGACTTTAAGCAACTTTTAGTACACTCATTTTCTATAGAACTAGAATTGCCAGCGTATAAATTGTATGAGTCGTTATCTACGTGGAACTTCTCTTATGACTATTACCAAATCTTTCTATCAACTGATAAGAACCATTAGCTCAAATGCAGCTTTAGTGTTAAGCTAATAAAGTTGCTCAGTCTCAGCAAGTTATAAAACTTTACTAGGGTATGCCCAACTACGAAAACTCCTTTCATACATTCAAAACACAGTATAACTGAACTTAGTGTAACACAGACATAAAAAAACATACTATATATCAACAGACACTATTAATTAGTCAACGTACATTGGCTCTCGAATATTTTCTGTGTTTATTCGGATCAGCAGGGATCAAGATAATGATTATATATATATATTTAGGTACCAAGAATCTTAGGTATAGCTTAAATATTGAGTATATCATATATCGTTTTCATCGATTTGTGCCTCTAGCTATATAATGTCTAAGATCAAAGACAGCTTAACATGGCTACATCAACATAACTATTGAATCTGATACATAAATATATCATATATATACACTTTATTGCCTGCTGCAACATTTTGTATTGCTTTAATTTAAATAAACATTTGTGACATAATAATATTTAATATTAATGTTTTATATTGTATAAAAACAAAAGAAAAAACCTTTTAATACTTCGCAAATTCGAAGTGGTTCTAATTTGTTAATCTCTGCTGTACTAACAAAAGACTCTCACAATCAAATCAAACCTAACCGACGGCAAAAAAAAGTGAAATGCTAAAGCAACGCGAACACACGATAAATTTTCATGTCCGCCGACGGAAACGGCGCTTTCGATGCGGACGGCAGCTCGACTAGAGGCAGCACTGGATGGATGCGAGGCTGCCACCTGAACCTGAACTGAGCAGCAGGAATATGTGTATGCGACAGGGATGTTCATGACATGCACAGGGTGGTTGCAGTCGGTTGACGGTGTGACCAATCAGCGGGTAGCAGTCCAGTGTGTGAGAGAGATGGCAACACGGCTGTGCAGTAGTGTGTGCGCTGTATAGAAAAAAACAAAATGGCTAACGTTAAGCGGAAGTTGCACTTGTCGCTGTGTGCGAGCGAGATGGCATGACTGATGACTGATGTCTGATTTAATAAGAACTAAATGAGATGTTAACATGCAGACGGAGCAGGGCTGGTGGCCTCGTGGGCTGATGGGCTGGCGGGCAAGCGACAGTCGTCAGCGGCTGCCATTGCCGACTTTTGGGTGCTGCGACTGCCGGCTGTGCACGCTAAACTGTCCCGTTTACAGCAACAAATCGCGTAATTCACTTTTTTTTCCGTGTGTGTGTGTGTGTGCTTGTGTGTGAGTGGGTGCCTGTATGTGTGGGAGCCTTGCGCTGCGCTAAAAGGATTAATAAACGTTCGCATCTCAGTTGTTCATTTGACTTTGCGCTTAACGGTTCAGCTGCCAGCGTCACCAGCAATTGAATTAAACTGATTTTTATGCAAAACCTCTGCACAAATATGCATTGCATTTAATAGTTGTTGGTGTTGTTCCCTTTGCCGGCGGCTATTAAATTTAAAATTGTTATTGCCTCTGACTCCTGTTTTTTGTATGTTTAGTGAACATCAATTTAAATATATATATTTATAACATAGACGCAATGGTCGGCAAAGTGTTTTAAGTTTACGTAAACAGTTGAAAACCGAATTCATATTCAAAGTTAAGAAATAAACGACAGAAAAGTCTATTAAAATGCAAAGTTCGAAATCTTTTCTAATACGCGATCTTCTGGGAGATCTAATTAATCGGCGACAAACGGATTCCGGTGAGTAAAAACTGAATATTATTTATATATATATCTTTTTTTATTTTATAGATTCTCCATATTTAGATTATTTCTTATTAAATTAATTTTTAACTACAATTGCTTATAGTTTGTTATGTGGTTTTTAGGCGTAATTTTAGGTTGAGATTGTTCGAGCTTCTGTCAGATAAAAGTTAAATATCAACCACAGTCATAAGCCATCGTATATTCCAAGCTTGAACTTTATTCTTTAACAAAGATTATCAATTGTGGAACAAACTCTATTATTATTATTCATCGGATAGAGTCATTGGCACCTAAATTCAGCTAATCAACATTTTGAGATATTTTTAAGACCCTGTGCAAGTTGTTAAGTATTGATGCTTGTTGAAGCTGATCTGTTGGTTCAAGTCCCCTTATATGGCATATTTCGTATGTAACTCTGATAGTCTCTAAGATCAATGAGTTTGTAGAGACAACCAGACAGGTTTATATAATAAACTAGATTGTCAAAGCTGATTGAAGAATATATGAGAGTATATAGATTAATCTCCTTTTCATTCTGATCTTTTCTTAAATATTCCCCTTGCGATTGAGTACAGAGTATTTCATAAAATCTCAAACAAATCTAGTAGTTGCATTACTAGAAACAAAGGCAGCATTCTTTAAATATATATCCTTAATAAAAAAGTTGGAATATATCTAAGCTTGATCTGCCTCACATAATCAAGTATTCATGGAAGCTTTGCAGTCTTTCTTCTTATAATCCTTGATTGTATTACCGAAATGTCTCGACATATCAATTACAGCTAAATATAAATCTTAGTTGTATATCCTTCAAAATTGGTTCACGTTCTGTATACTTCCCATAAACATAATTAAGTTAAGGATCTCAGATCTTATTATATATGCGTACATATATGTTACGTTCAAGTTAAAATAGACATAAAAATTGACAATGACAGCAAACAGACACAGAGAGACACACTCAGGAGCAAAGCAATTAGCTACTAAATAGTTGTAATTGTTGTGCTAAACTCTATTTAATGTCATGCATAATTAGAAGAAAGCAACCAAAACACACACATACACACTCACACACAGATACATGCAGTCATTGCTATATATAAAAGCCAGAAATGAGCGAGCACCTGAGGCACTTTGATACCCTGTACTCAGTTATAAAGGGGTATATTAAACTGATTGAAAGGGCAGCTGCAGTTTTGATCGAAAGTTTGTACTGCTCCAAAGTTTGTTTAACAACTAAGTTTAGGTGATGTTTATAATGTTTATTCTTTATTGTATCCTTTGCCCTACGATTATATATAATATCTCTATATATATTGTATGTCCTTATGACACTCAGTTAGCATAGGGCTTACGTAAAGCATCTGTGTTTCACTCAATTCTCATTTTTATACAACAAATAATTGTAGCATTCTTATGAGCTGTTCAACTACAGGATATCTAAAGATCGAGCATTCCTTTCTCTTGAGTATCTTGTTGTTTTTGTAGTTGTTGGTCTTGATTCGAGGCTAAACAATAAAAGTTGTTGTACGTGACAAATTGCTCGAGCGCAAGTTACGAGTAAAACAACAACAGAAATTAAATTATTGCCCTAAGCGTTTCCAGCGTTTGACTGTTATATTCAGACACCCTCTAGTTCATTCGCACCCCATCCTTAGCTCATACACATCGTCCTTCAGCCCCCTTCTCCCCCCTATATACATACACTCTCTCCATTTGTTGCTAAAAGTTTTGTTGTCGTTTCTAATTGCGGCGAGGTGTGAGATTTAAATGCCCGAGGCCGATTGTCAGCGGTTTGCCGCACATACAACATCAAAAGTGGGTGGTGGCTCTGCATTCTGGTGGTTGGGTGGTGCATGTAAAGTGCCGGTTAATTGGCCGCTGCGCTGCTAAGTAATGCGAGACAATTAAGGAACATGTAAGATAGCTTGACATAAGTTAAAGTCTCTCAATTTTTTAGGTTATCTGAGATTTTATGAAGTGCGCGCTGACAAATTGTTGACAAAGGAGAAATTGAGAAAGTTAATCTCTTAGTAAATATTTAAGCTATACTTAGGGATTAGCTTTTTCTAATGTCATCTCCAAAACTGGTTTAAAAAGATTCCTTTAATTCGTCAGCTGAGGACTTAAGATAGATTTAGAAGGGATCGCGCAGAGAGCCTTACCTTTTCTGATCCAGATACATTTCTGGTATAGAACTTACCAGAAATATAATATATACATTTTTTTCTATACTCATATAGTACCATTGAAATTATCTGATTTGGTTCTCTGGGTCAATCCCAAGGCACGTAACAAATATTGGATCAGTTTTAATAAATGTAAAATTTTGAATACCCCCAGATACATATTTTATTTATTCACTTTCTAAATTTTCCATTTCCTCTTAATGCATCAGATTAATACAATATAAAGTCTTGTAATATTATAGGAGAGAATGGATTTGTGTATTAAGTCAAGACCCGTTGTGGCAGGTCTTGTGGGTGATGGCGTTTGAGTCTTCTCTTTACCCTTAGTCTAAAATTACGCAGTCGTCCAGCAAGTCGATTTGGATGAGATGCTAGTCTTTCCGTGTATTTTTGGTCACCAATCAGAGGGAAGTTAAGAGATGCCCCTGAGATCTTTCGTAGAATTTTACCTTTCAATATTCGGATCTTGTTTAAATGTGACTTGACTGCAATTTTTATTTTGAAAATATCTTTTATGTTTTAATTTATTGACTTTTAGTTGACCCTAAAAAAGTAAAGAAAAGTTTTCCTTAGCGTTGTTCTATTTAACTAAATTTCGTGTTGTTTTCCATAATTATTCCCATCCTTATGCTCATACAAACTGAAGTTTTCTTGAGCTGCAAATTATCGGATTCTGTTTCGTTTTTAAACTCAACTTAAATTGCCGGCACATGCGAGTTTTCTTGTATCTCACAGTTCAAGTGCCTATTAAATGGCAATTGTCCCGCAAATTGATACGACGTGACTTTTTATCAAAAATAAAAGGAACTTACTTGAGACGCCCCATGGCTGTGCCCATACACATCTCACACACACACACATACACGTGCATAATTGAATCATCATTCACATGTCGTCGTCTTCTTTCTGCGCATAAAAATAGAAGTCAAAGCCATTTGGGGTTAAAATATAAAAATAATTTCCGCAGTAAGTAGAAAAAAAAAGAAAGAAGAATCCTTGCTGGGCGAACACACACGTGAGCGCCTGCGGACTGTGGGCTGCCAGAACGTCCCTGAGTTGTTTGGGTGGTGGTGGGTTTATGGGCAGATGGTAAAAGGGAAATCGAGCAAATTCCAATAGGAAAGAAACAATTGAGCGCTCGTCTCAAGATGACACGTGAATTTAATCAGGCAGCCCCGTAGCGCGTTTCAGGATATTTATAACGATATACGGAGATGGATATAAATAACATGTTGATTGCTCGACGACCACAGCTCATCATCGACAGAATCAAAATCAGAATCAGTTTTAGCATCCAACTAGGAATCCACATGATGCTCTTGACTGCACTCTGGTAATGGACATGAACCAACGCCCACTTAATAACATACCATTTGCGTTGTCTTTGGTCCGTGGACGCCGCGGGATGGTAATGAGTCTGTAGGTTGCTCAGTGCATGGTCAAAGTGCCTGCACGCGCGCATCAGTCAGCCTCTTACGGCGTACCACGCATTAACGACACGCTGCGTTTAAAAGTATGCTACATATCGTTTTAATCTGAATTTCTCGCTCCTCCGTTCCTCCTTTCGTATTCGGTTTAATGCCTGCTCTCCTACTCATTTATCGCCGCCATTGCTCGCCATGGAGTCAAGTGGTCAGAGCATTCATCACATTCATTAAATTTACTCGCATCTTAACTACCATTGATTATACGGATTAAGTCAAACTCAGAGTAGTTAGTCTTTGCCTTTGCAGTTTAATGGTATACTATATATTTATAATTGAATCCTTAGTTGCTGTCTCCTATTTAAATCTCACTGTCGTTCTTGAATTCGTTGTGATATTTGTTCTCGTTCTCGTTCTCATAGTCGCTCCTACACTCTTTTACTTGCTCTCGTTCTTAAACTAATTTTTACACTCGCCCTTATACTCGTTGTCAGTTTCCCCTCTTATATTCGCTCCTATACTCATTCTTTAACTTGTTCTCGTTCTTATACTTGATCTCATAATCTTTCTTAAGCTTGTTCTTCTTGTCGTTCTCATACTCGGTCATACACTCGCTCTTCTACTCGCTGTTGTACTTATTCCCATTCACGATCTCGCTCTCTTACTTGTTCTCATTTTTATAGATATTCGTATACTCACTTTTATATATGCTCTCAGTTTTGCACTCATAGGTGCTTAGGTTCTTAAGTTATTTGTATAAGATGGGAGGAGCATCGGATTTGACATGGATAATATTCCTACCCAATAATTACATTTTATTAAGTTAATAAAATTAAATTTAATTCTGAACGGTTATTCTATAGAAATCGATCTGTCAAATGATGAATCGGACATAGACATTGAGGATCGGTCAACGCCTGATTCGAATGGATGTCAGCAGGATATGCTATTATCGCATCACTTCAACCACAATGAGGAGTCCAGTGTGGAATCCTGCGGCACCTCCACGCCCGGACCTGGCTCTGGGCACGGCGGTGGCTTGAGCGCTGCGGCAGCTGCAGCGGGCATGGCCGCTGGTCTGCTGGCCGCGGCTGCTGCTGGCGGTGCGGACAATGGTGGCGGCCCAGGTTGCGGTAGTGGCAATATCGGCAGTGGCAGCTACGCGGAGCACAAGCTGCAGCTAAGCAAGAGTGGACGAAAGCCACGACGACGGCGTACGGCCTTTACGCATGCGCAGCTGGCCTATCTGGAGCGCAAGTTTCGCTGTCAAAAATATTTGAGCGTCGCGGATCGCAGCGATGTAGCCGAAACGTTGAATCTATCGGAGACGCAGGTCAAGACCTGGTACCAAAATCGACGGTGGGTTGTCTAGCTGCCTGAAGGAGCCTTCTGCCATTGCCATAACGCGTCTCTCTTTCTTGCAGCACCAAGTGGAAGCGACAGAATCAACTGCGCTTGGAGCAGCTACGTCATCAGGCCACGCTAGAGAAGGACTATGTGGTGCAGGACAGTGGCGCAGCTGGCGGTCTTGGTTGCTGCCCCAGCGGCTTATCCAGTTCGTTTAGTGCAGCCGCTGCTGCTGCCGCGGCGGCCAGTAATCCATGCAACTTCTTAACCTCGGCCGCAGCGGCGGCCATTTTCCGCAACGTGGGATACGTCCACGGCTGCCCCATGTAGACACAATGCTACTCCATGCCAATGCGACGCCACTCCGTCGCCACTCGCTTGCCTATGTAAATAATATGAATAATTGTTTTGTGCAATAAGAATTTGTGACTTGATGTTTACTCCATGCTCGTAATCGAATTGTCGAATAATCGAATCCTGTATAACTAACCCACTATGCGCCCGATGACAGCACGCCAGACCCAATCATAAACCTTAGGCTTAGTAAAATTAACTGTAATATATAAATATACATATATACACAACAACAAATATATGTAACAAAAGTAATAATTGTGAACTCCGCGCGCACTCTATAAAAGTTTTTTTTTGTGTGAAAATAAATATTAATTGCATATTTGATAAAGTTCGTTATGAAAATTAAAGTGTGTGATTATTGGGAAATTCTATTGCTTTTCAGGATCAAGGATCAAAAGCTAATCTGAGTGGGTAAAATTCTTTAGTGCACATAAAAATAACCTCAAGTGTAATCCAAATGATATTTCTGCAATGAAGTTTCTCTTTATTGCATTGTAATAATAAACATATCGATCAAATGCACCCTAAATCGATAACATGCGAAGATCTATCGGCATGAACCATTAGCCAAGCTGGCAATCTCGTTGCAACTAGCTGAAAGGGTAAACGCTGCGCCATGTTTTGTAATTGTGAGAGCATTGAGTCATGCTTAAAAATCAACTTGAGCGCATGATACAAAACGATATCAATTTGTCGCTATATAGTAGTAAATGCTGGTTATGTGCATATGCATGTGCCTGTGTGTGTGTATATATTGATATACATGGAAAAAGTCTATGTGTACATACGTATATATGTATGACAGGAATCGGGATGCTTGGTTGGGGGCGGTCGGGGGATGTGGCCGCTGGGTGGAATGATAGACGTACTGGCAGCCAACCGGAAAACAAGCAACAACTCAACACGCAATTATAACGAGCCACAAAACCGCAAAGAGCTGGCGCATATGCAAAATGCGTGGGCGCGAGCGTGACAGCAATAGTAGCAGCAAAAGGAAGCAACGAGTGCGGGGGCAGCAGCGCAGTAGCAACACTGGCAGCGACGTCGCAGCGCAACGTTTGCCGTTAGATTTTCATGCACATTTAGCTCGCTTTGATGGCCAAAACACAAAAAGGACGAGAAATGTTTAGCCACAAATTGAATCTGCGGCGAGTCAGTTAACGAGCAGCAGCTGTGCAACAGAGCAAGAGCCAAAAACGGAGCGAAAGCGAAAGCGAGAGGAAGACAGCTAAAAATATAGAGAGTGCGAGCGAGAGTGAGATAGAAAAAGACAGACTGCATGAGGGCCACGGCAGAAGGAGAAGCAGAACCGAGTGGGCTGGAGACTGGGGCTGTACTGTAGTCATAGTTCGAGTGGCCACAAGCGGAAGCAGCGCACAGAACGCTAATTAAAAAGACACTTGAGGTGGGATATGCCGTGATGGCGGTGGAAGCAAAAAGTTGAAACCAGAAAAAACTGTTTGGGCCAAAAGAGATAAAAAAAGTACGATTCCGTTAACTTTACCGTTAGACTGCAATGGCATGAAATTGTCTATAAAATGTGAATGTAATTTAATGAATAAAACGCAGCAGACGCAACTCATTCCCCCCCCGCCCCCGCAGCAACCACTTCCCTCTCTTGCTCCTCTTTTCTTCCCTTTGGCTGCACATAGATTTATTTTTGCGGTTCATTTGCGCATCTATTGAAATTTGAATTGCATTTTTAATTGGTACATTTTACGTCTGGCATCCTTTGAGAGCAAAAAAGGATCTCGCCTTTTGAGCCAAACTTTTCTTTATGAGCTCCGTTTGTGCTCTGGCATCCACTTTGATTTGTATTTATTTAATGAGTTATTAATTGCATTAAGCTTTTAGCTTTGTAATTAATGTAAACACGAGTAGACCCACTACAAGATACCCTGTACCCAATCTTAGATCAACCATTGGAGGCAAACTTGAACTGTGATGTGCTATATAGCTATGGTATATAGTTATGGGTATGATATGTCCAACTCTAGATAGATGAAAAAACAATAGCCAGATCTTGAATATATTGGTCATGAATATATCTTACAATAATATAATATAATAGATATTTCCTGTAGCACTATCAGGGTAAACATAGAAAAATTGTAGTTCATACGCTCAACTTTGATGTATCGTGTCGGATATAAATTGTTTGCGTTAATGGTAACTCTTATGATACATATATATCTATAAGTATCTAAAAATGCATAAGAAATATATATAATATTAAGATTTCTATTCAACACATATATGCAATATGTGATTTTTATTTGATCTTTGGGTTTTGGTTAGATCAGAGAAGACTACAAGTCGCCAGATTTTGATATCCTTGCAGCTGAATCAATAATAATTAAACTTTTGTTGTAATCCGATCGAATTGAAGAACTGGTGGATTGCCTAAATTAAGATATGAATGAAACATCAGATTTGGTCAAATGAATACAGGACATAAAATATCCTACAAGTTTTATGTTCGAAAATACTGACCTATATCGAGCACAATCATTAATAATAGAAGCTATAAGATTTAGTGGAGATTATAATCAAAGTAACCTCTATCTTTTATTAAGTGCTTCAGCACAAATAGGTACAATGGTAGCTATATGACATATCAATTTCATATAGTTACTTCCAAAGTATAACATATAATAACATTTAGGACTAGTTTGTATAGTCTTGGGATCCTGGGACTCAACATCATATGTCAATTAATGTATAAATATCATATCTTTAGTATTTAGTAACGTTCTATGCGAGTGTGTCAAATAAACCCCTTTATCCTCATGAAATGTACCACGGATAAAGACTAAACTGTTATATGCATATTGCATAAATCAAAAGCAATAGCCTATACAGAGCTATACAGGAATCTACATACCATATTTGGGGTCTCTGGCTCTAATAGGCCCTGAGTTCTACGCTTTTATATAAAAAGACAGAAAGATTTATGAGAGAAGAGGAATACATCTGAAACGACGGGTTGTGATATTGATAAATTGTAAACTTGTTGTACAATAAAATAAATATAAATTTCATGATCTATTTGGAAACTCGAAACTCAGCGTGACGATTTGCACCAAAAAACTCAGAAAAGAAACACAAAAGTCAAGCTTTTAAAATAGTGTTTTCTATTATATAAATATCTCCTTGGTAATTAGGTAATACTATTGTATATAAATTCGAAAAAGAATGGCAAAAATTTAAAGGAAATATGCAAAAATATGGCGTGACGTTACGCGAAGAAGTGATTTTTGACTTTTGTTTACAAAATTGCACAGCTTTACGAATTATTCATGAATTCTAGCACACAATTTTTATTTTATGTTATTTAATATAGGTAAACTTTTAATGTTATCATATTTTTATTAATTTTGTTCACCTTTTTATCTGGCGTGACTTTTCTTATATAAATTAGTAAGCAATAGACTTCTTTTTAATTTAAACTAATTTGGTAACCTGTAATCCATTTATTTATCATGTTGATTTTAATCCTTTTGATTCCAACTTCTCTCAGATAACTTTTGCTTTAAAGATAAAGGTTGTTTAAGAAGTTCACGAATTTACGAGATTTTTACAAAGTCTGTGTCCTTAGCGAGAATCTTTGTTCTATTACTCGTAATTACTAAACAATTTAGCAGTAAGTGCAAAACACAAACATACACACACACACACACACACACACACACATAGAGAAAACAATTAAGAACAAAGTAGAAAGGATAGCGGCGCCTGGTGCTAACGATGGTGACATCAACGAGGACAACAACAACAACAACAGCAAGAATCAGCCAGACAAGTGTCGCCACGCCTCGCGGCACAAACACAATTTGCAACATTTTTCCAAACGGATAATGACAAACATTTTAATCACAAAATGAAACTGAAACTGAAACCACCACCAAACCGAAAAAGAGGTCGACCTGCCGGAGCAGGACAACGACAGGAGCACAGCATGGCAAAAGGTCCTACACCCCCAAAAAACTCAATTTCTATACACCTAACAGCCTCAGTCGAAAGTCAAGTGTGTTAGCTTTACGTGTTGTTGTTGTGGTTGTGGTTGGGGCTGCATCTGATTTGACATAATCCGGCGTATTATCGTCTCAACATTTCCCACTAATAAGGGCTACAATTCTGGATGACTGATAAAACGAGTCCTTTGTTATTTCTTTTCGTGTGCTCCCTTTCGATTTGACATCGCAGTTTCACCACCATTTCATAATACAAGATTAAGGACCATACAATATATATATGTATATAGGTATCCCATATTGGAAGAATTTAAACAAATTTTTTAGACCCCTGAGAACTTACAAAAAGTTTCCTATTTCCATTTCGAGACTTAGTTTTACCCCTTGCAAAACTTTCCTTTGGAGAGCCACATCCTCCAGCAACCTCTCATGATTTTTATAATACAAAAGCATAGACTCTATCCAGATGATATATAGTTAATATTGCCTACATTCCAGATCCTTTGAAATGTATACACTCAGCGTTAAATAGAGCATTACATAAAGTGTTCTAGTTTCGTTTCCCCTTAGCAATACTGTCCTATAGGGTGCCACATCCTCCGCTTCCCTCTCATAAGTTCTAGAAAACAAAAGCAGACTTTATCCAGATGATATATAGTGAATCTTAGCTACATTCCAGATGCTTTTACATATATAAAGTCAGCTTTAAATAGAGCATTACATCAAGTTTCCTAGTTTAGTTTCGAGACTTAGATTTCCCCATTGCAATACTGACCTTTGGAGAGCCACATCCTCCCGCTCCCCTGATGATTTCTATCCAGCTAATATACAGTTAATCTTGCCTACAGTCCAGATCCTTTGACATATATAAAGTCAATTAAAGAGAGCAGAAGCAGAGCTGAATCTAATGGATCAGATTGAGTGAGAGCCTACAAAATATGAGTCTTAGATGTATAAGGGGAATAGTAAGGACTATTCGTAGTATTAAGTATATTTGATATTAGCTTAAAACTTTATAAAATAGTTTTTGTAGTCTATGGCATATCAGTCGTCCGAAGAGCTGTCCTCAGGTACTAGCCAATCCACGTTTTTTTCCACTTCCACAAGTTGCGGAACTTCTTGCTTGATGCGATTCAATATAAAAAGCATTTCATTAGATTGAGAACCGATCTGATTGAAGGATATAGATTAATGTTGATTCGTTACATCTATTATTTGGTTAGGTTAACTCACCTGACCGAACCAATGATAGTTAACATTGATCTGATGGATTATATCAGCTGCCCAACTCTGCATTGATTCGATGTCAATGTGCCTCATCTGAAAGAAGTGGTCCGGGTAACCAATTTTCTTTAGTTCCTCGGTGTTGATGGTATTGAGAACAACCAGATCTAAAATACGATTGATTGTCTCTATAACTAGTTCCAGATTGTCTAGCTCATCGGAGTTCATCTGAGTCATTTTAAAACGGGTCACCGGACCAAGTGCCAGTGCCAGTTCCTTCAACTCGCGATAACGATGCATCGTTATCTCCAGTTTCAGATTATTCCCAAGAATGGACCACAACATGCATACGCCTATTGGCAGACCCCGCGTATTGAGCCGCACCAGACCCATGGCCAAATGGAAGAGATTGTTGCCCTGATCGGCGTTTACCTTATGCAGTTCGCACAGCATATACTCCACATGGCCATGCACCTGGATGAGATGACAGTTGGCAATGAATCGATTCGAATTGTTTGACAGTTGGAACTTACGCTCATTGGATCCATGGTATCCATCAAACCGAGCACACGGAACAGCAGGCTCCGCATATGCTTATCAGGATCAATGGGGCCATGTATAAGGAACAGGATGCAGACAGCCACCAGTAAAGGACGATGCATAGCCTCATCCCAATCCCGTGCCAACTTGCGTACCGATTCGAAGCCTTGTATTATCTGAAAGAGCAGTAAAGGTTTGCCCAATTACCCTAAACCCAAATCCATGAACCGTCACATACCTCATCCAAGTCATTGGTCAGATACAAAACGAGGCACTTGTGGGCCAAAGGACTGCACTCCATATAGGATCGCAGCTGCGCCAGCGAACAATACTGATTATATATCGGAAAATTCATCTTTGTGCATTACTTCATACAACACGATCTCAAATTTCCCTTTACTTTAACTGACTGAAGTCCAACTGAAATTAATTAGAAATACAGAAAGCTAATGAAACGCTTACTTACTTGCTTAACTTTCACAAAACTATCGTTCAGATAGCAACAATTTACTACAGTTCCCACACTAAGCAGATAAAATAAATAAATTGAATAAGGGCCCCATTTAAAATAAAAACAAAAACAAAAACAATGTCTCTTCATCTCTTTGAGTGCAGTTGCTGAGAGATGGGAGAGATTCGATTACACGGAAGCTTTTACTGTAGCAACGATAGTTTTATAAAGTGCATTCGATCTATGCAAAAATATCATAGATTAAACGTTGCACAAGCCCAAGTAATATTATCTTGCATCTCGTTTATCAGCTATATAAAAATTATGGCTTTTATTTTTTTTTAATAAAAATAAGAAAGAAAAATGGCGGGTTACACTTTCTTTTATGACCTTTTTAAGAAGTTTTCAATAATTAATCATTTCTATATACAATAGTCTGGGTTCGGGTTACAAAAGTTTTCGATTTACAAATGAATCGGATAAGATACTATCGGTCCTCTAAATAAGACTTACTTTTATTCATTATCAGTTAAACTTCTATATCCTTTAATACTAACATAAAAAGCTATTATTATTAAATGGGTTAGTAGAAAGCAGATTTTCCAATTGTTTTTCGATTTCGTTTTGATTATATACTCGTATTATTCATAGATATAGTAGATTGAAAGAACTATTCAAGGAATATATTCTCTATATAATTTTCAAATCTTTAAAAAACATTTTCTTTTGCTATTTTAATAATTTACACATATCTCTTCATCCAGATTCATCGTTTAAATTGAATCAAGTGCGAGCACTATTTCTATAACGATTTCATGATCGTGTGTGTGGTCTCTAGTTAGTACAGCAGGACAGAATTGAGTCTGTTTAGAAGAAGTTTCCTCTTTTTGCTCTTCTGGACTTTAAGTGTGTTCCAGGTACCAATTTGCGTTCATATCACAGTAGACTTTTACTAAGCAACCTCCCATCTCTAACTAATCGTCGCATGATGCTGGCAGTTTTATTCCTACATAAATTAATAATTGGCTAAATTGACGCATCTTTGTTATTTAGACAAATTGCCTTTCGAGTGCTCTGTGTTGACTACAAGTATAACAGACTTTATCGATGCTTCGGAGTCCTCTATTTAAACTATTAAAAACTAAATTCAGAACCTCTTACCTCGTTGTAACTAAAACTAACTAAAACTAATAGCTTCACTAGTCTTAGTAACCTGATTGGGTGTTTTCTGGGGTTTTTCCAAACTTTGCAACAAATGTTGAATCATTTAATACATTAATTTTGTACACCCCAAACTTTAACTTTAATTTTAAATAAAATGTCCGAATCCTTGATCTAAATACAAGCGTAATACCTAAAAATCAACTCAGTATCCAGTAATCTATATGATTACCTCTTTTCCATAAATAAAAGTGGCATTTATAATATCGAACGGATAGTCTTACATCCTTTGGAGAGAGAGATAGAAAGTGAGAGAGCGAAGAGTTTTCCAGAAATTGGCAATTTATGAACTTTTAAAGTGATTTGAAATTGATCTGAAGTTTTCTGTCCTTTCGTCCTTGCTACTGTACATTTTATTATTATTTCCATGTTAAACAACTTCGTTAGCAAACAAAAACCGCCTACAGCCATAACCATCAGTGGCTTCAGCTGTTTGTCGCGTTTTACAGGCGAACCCAACAAATCAACGGATAATGATATGAAAATCTGTTGGCTTTTGTGCCAGACCCGCCTCCCGTGCACCGCCCCATACCCAAAACGTGCCATACCCAAAAACCGACTGGAACCACAAAAGTGCCAAGTGTATATGTCAACAATTTGTCTTAAATTAGGCGTAAAATTTACAGATTGGCCTGCAAAACAACAGCGAACCCACCCCAAAAACCAAAATGAATATAAAGCAAGAAAAAATCCTGCAGTCGAGTATGCCCGACTACAATATACTCTTAACCCATACCTCAATTAGTCAAAGCCCTTCTGTATACAGAAACTATTGAATAGTTTCCATGTTTTCTTTTCTGATTTTCATAAAGCTTACAGCAAGGATTCAGGATATGGCAATACTATTATAAAATTCATAGAGAATACTTATACTAATAATAACTTGGTTATATAGAAGCTAAATTTGATGTCCTTAGGTCGAGGTCAAATGTTACGATCAAGATTATATATATTCCATGGAGTCGAGGAAGCTTCCTTTTGACTGTTACATACACTTACACCAACTTATATGCCCATTTGATATATTTTGTATGGGTTAAGTGTATAAAAAAGATTTCAATATGAATGCTAATAAAAGGGTAGTTGCTACTTATCATCATCATCGTCATCATCATAATGATTGTTATTATTATCGTTATCATTATGATTGTTATTCCAATTTGTCCACAGTCCACACTTGACACTTTTCAATTGCAGTGCGTAGCCGGGACAAGGGACTGGAGTGGAAGGGATTAAGCCCTCAGCTAATTTGTTGCTTTTATGCCATCTAATTGAAGTACAGAGAATACAGTTGGCATTGATTGGGAGACTGTGGATTGGGTGTAATGGTGATGCTGCATTCTATTTAGATTTGATGAGATTGTGATCTGTTATACAATATAATACCGAGTACATAACTTACATCAGACTAAGCTCATTTACATAATTGGCTCTGTTTTGTTCAGATTCAGAGGGCCGAATGAGTGATAAATCGAGGCAATTCTCACATGGAGTCCTGTGCACCTTGCGGTCTCGGAGTCAGTGCTACGGGTAGCACCACATAATTATGTATTCAAAACTTAATGAATTCAGTTGTTGAATTTATCTAGAATCTAGATTATAAATAAAGTATAAGCCATGACCGAAAATATATTAGGACTTTTTTTAAATTTTTATTTAAGTCATCTAAAAGCAGCAAATTTTAAATAGGAATTCAAATTAAAACAAATATAAAAATATTAAAAATTTAAATTTAAATTTAAATCTAAATCTGGGGAATAAAAATATAAGAAAAATTGATTTAATTTAAATCGATCCAACATTTGTTTTATAAACTTATATTATATGAAATTGGGTGTGTAGTTTTATCGGATATGAGATACAATAAAATGTAGGTCAGCTATAATTATAAGTTATAGTTATATACACGATATATGCACGAAGCGTTCTGCTGGAACTTTTTTTGATCATTTGAGCTATTCCCCGTTGACTTTCTTGATTTTTGAAGAGAGTTATAAGTAATTAACGCTGCTTAATTGTCGTACGTGGACCCATTATCTTTATTTGCAAATATTTACGTTGGCCAATATTGTTTAGGGGAAAATCCCCGAAAATAAATTCTATATAAGAATTTTCAACTATTTAGAAGAAGAAGCAGTGGTCTGCGCTACATCATTCAACCGACCCCGCATCCCAAAGGGACTACATGAAATAAGCTGTAAGTTATTTTACTTCGATATTAATGTGTTTTTATAAATTTTAAGAAAAGCTATGCAATTTTTTTATTCTATGTTAAAAGGATTAAGTTTATGGTGCAATACGAAAGCCAATTGAGTCTAAATTTATTAGATATCTTGTGAAGTTTTTAAAATATAGCTATTTAAAGTTTCATATTACGTCTGCATGAAATAATCTGTGAGCCACTGTAAGTATACTAAATCGGACCACGTGGTAATACGGACACTCAGTTGATTCCTAATCTCTGTAATTTGAACACAGCTCTTTTTTATCTTAAGGATCTGAACATATAATTTTAAATTATTGCTGGTACTACCCTATAATGGGGATTTCCTTGTTTTCAATTTAAACCATAAATAAAAATCTTTTTTTTAGACAAATATAACAATTATTGGGATTTTTCTTTATAAGAAGAGAGGATTAAGGTATTGAGTATTATAATGCGGAAATGGATTAGGGTTTCAATTTGAATGTTTTCTTGTATTAGTTAAAAACAGATTTAAAAAAAAGATATTGGGAAATGGTCTAGATTATCGGTATTTCATCGATATCGATTTAACTTTAAAAATCAATAATATTTAAATTAGAATAAACATTTACATTTTAACTCAATCGTTCAACTGAAACAATTTGAGGAAATCGTTATAAACTAATTGTGATATGAGGTTAGGTTCGGTTATGCACTTGCAATTAGGCAAATGTACATATGTGCATTTGTATGAATGTATGTATACATACATACATACTCGTATGTATTCATTTGGCTGCCTTTGTAAAATATGCATAATTAAAATATAAAATGCACAATACGCTGTTGCAGTTGCTAGCAAAAGACTTGGCAAAAGTTATTAATCTTTTCATGCAGCTGCATAATTAAAATCTAAAATCTGAATATGTAAATTCTATGAAAATTTCCTTCGCCTCCTACTTCACAGTGCTGTCAATTTAGCTATTTTCACGTCAGATTTTAGCTGCTTTGGTAAGGCAGAAACGAAAGTGAGCTTTTTATATATATCAAAACTTATTTAAAGCTTCAGCTATCAATTCATTTTTGATTCTTGACTGGATATGTTCTTTGTGAAGAATATTAAACATGATATATACATATATCATGATTATATTATGCAGTATTTTTGTGTATTCCTTCTAGAATTTCACTTTCCTTATCATACTTCTTTATTAATTTTAAATATTTAATCGCAGTCTGGTGTTGACAAGCTTAACGTTTAAAAAATCGAAGATCAAACTACAATTAATTGAAACTTTTTGTTTTCAGCAAACAAGTATGTAGATTTTGTAATACTTGCATCTGTTTAGATGAAGTTGTAGAAAAGTAAACGGTTTTGGTGTCGACATCACATGTATAGTAATAATATTACTTTATTTTTTGAGCATATATATAGTTACAGAAATTCCCAAATATATATAACTATTTTTAGCCATTTTGAGTCGTTAATTCAGCTTTATTTTTTTTTTGTCCATAGTTCGCAGCTCTGCTGCTTCCTCACAAATGGGCCAAATGGCAAAGAACAAAAACAGCAACAGCGGCAACGACAACGACAAAAAGGCCGAGCTACAGGAAGAAATACACTCACACATACACAGAGTTACGGGCAGCAACTTAACAGTTGCCGCTGCTCGTTAACAGGCAGAGCTTTGGCCTCGCTGCTCTCTTGTTGTCTCTTTTTCCCTTTTGCATATTTGCGCTTTTAGCAGTTGCTTCCTTTGCTTGACTGCGTGCGTTCGTGTGTGTGTTTGCTTGTTTGTTTGAGCGCGAGACGAGTAATTGCAAAATATGAATGCATAATGAGCAGATATTTCCAAGTGTACAAGGAAACTTCAAGCAGCAATTGTGGGCGTGGGCGGAAAATTTTATGCTAAAATGTGTGACTCGCGCGTGTACTTGCATTTTGCCAGTTTCTTTTTCAATGCGGCTCAAGGACACACATACACACGCACATGCAAGTAAGTACATATGTATATGTATGTTAGAGTTTGGACTTCTAGTTCAATTTGATGCATAAGTCCAATAGTTCATTTTAATCTTGTGAACTTATTCAGTTGTTCTTACAAAAAAAAAAACCTTGATTCAGGTTTATATTAATGAAACCGTATTGTAAATTTATTTAAACCAAAATAATTAAAAAAATTTCACTCATTATATAAAAAACTAAAACTAAGCATTCACAGGGGATAGAAAAAATTACTACGATTAATTTGATTGACCAACTTAATAAAAGTTTTTTTAAGCAAACCAAAAAAGATACCTATATGGCCCATGAACTACTAAATAAGTTCACTCGTTTTTTAAAGGACCCGTTCAGATTAACTTATGAACGAAACGACACAGCTCTATGTATGTATGAATGTTTACAATAGAGATGAGTGCGTGCCGTCTTCGTGACACGTTTGTGTTGATAATTACACTTGAACCTTCGTCGGATTGAATGAGCTACTAAACGATAGAAAGTGTTATGGGTTTGATAAGAATTTTAAAATATATATGTATCTTAGAATCTGAAGCTCTAAAAAACTCAATATTTATACGTAAAAACTATATTTATTGTATAATCTATATATCAAACAAGATACCCCCATAAAGAAAGCTTCAGCACGCGCTCATCTTTTGTTTGTATGTATGTATGTATGTACGAGTGTGTGCACATGTGGGTGTGTCTCTCTGGCTGGCTGCTCTTCTTACCCAGCCAAGACAGTGGATATCTTCAGTAAGTATCACTAGTACACATTCAACAACTTGTCGAACAAAAAGGCGACCGTTGAGAACTTCTCAAAATTGCTTGGAGCTCATTAAAATTGTTGCTCATTCAAATTGTAAATAGTGTTAAGTTGTCTGCCAAGTTGACAATTACCAACAGCAGAAATGAAAAATTGTTCACATGTCCTCATACGGATATGTATTGTACTCATATCATTATCTCGATTAAATCTAATCAAATCATATTAACTAGCGGGACAATTGTATATAGTAAGTTTGGCAATGAGATAAGTAGAAATTTATTTTAGCCCATAATAGCAATTTCAAAAAGATCAATTGTCTTAATCTCTGGCAGATTTAATAGTTCTCAAGACCATATATACTTAATGGAATTGTCAGACATAGCAACTAGCTTCTTATCATGTTTGAGCACAGTAGACATAGGGTCAAATATCAAACCAGGAGGCGAATGGATATGTTGAAGGAGCGCCAGATACTCTCTAACAGCATTCAGTTATATGCATTAGAATATATAGGTAATATATTTCGAGTACTACTAAAAGAGTTAAGCATGTAGCCGGTACAGTCAGAAAAAATAACAAAATCAAAGCTGTCAAAAAATCCAAGGTGTTTTTGATTTATTTTAAGCAAATATGTATACATTTTGTGTTGTTTGTGCTAGAACGGCATTAAATGATCCTAGCTATAGCTAAAAGTGATTTTTGGCTGTAAGAATTTCATTCCATTTAAGCTTACAATCAGTTATGTATTGTATTTAAAGTCTATCCAAATCTATTCCATTTTTTTTTACAAGTAACTTGAATTTATTAAGTGTTAAGTGTTAAGTAATAAGTGCTTATTGAGGGTCTAGCCCGCAGACACTTTAGGGCCATGGTTACACGTGGAGCTCAAGAGGCAAAATAGACTGTGAAACGGAATGAAAAGCTTAATTTGGCTTATTTTTAACAACTTCTTTAAGAGCCAACTATTTTAATAGAAAGCGTATAAGGCAGAAGCGTGCTTCCAGCAGTTTTGGGTAAATGGGAGTTTCATTAAGTGTCAGATCACTCGTCTAGCACGCTGTCAAGCCACTGTTCCACTTCGTTTTTACTGGCTGATGTTGGTGTTGCTGGCTGCGAGGCAATTGGCAGTGTTTGGTCTGTGGCGAGTGAGGTTTGAGCCAGCTGGGCGTCAGTCATTGCCAGTAGCTCGTCAAGCTCATCGGGGGCGTTAGTGGTACCATTGGTTGGTGTCTGAACATCTTTTGTGGACTTAGCGGAGGGCGCCCGAGATTTGGAAGGGCTATGGGATTTGCTTCCATTAGATTCGCGCAGTATACGGTCTTGGTATGTGCGTTCTGCGCGCTCGGCTGCCTCGTTCTGGGCTACAATTTGCTGGCGTGTAAACATGGACGTTGAATAGTCCATACGCTTATAGAATGGAATCGTTTGAAGGCCGCTATTAAGTAGTCCGAGATTTAGCGTAAAATAACCACTTGCTCCTTTCGTATTCAAAAGGTTCTGCCCTTCAATGTTGCTCCATTCTTTTTCAGCACCAAAAGTAAAATGGCCGCCACCCATGCTGGGAAACTGCGACATCTGCTTGAAGTCGCCGGCACGTAACTGGGCGCGCGCATTCTCATCAATTGGTGCTCCATCAATACCCAGCTCGTCCACATCGGTTATGTCCGTAGGCGGCAGGCTGTCCAGCATGTCGCGATTCTTTTGGGGTGCCAGCGAATGAGTGCCGCTTGACCAGGCCTTGCGAGCAAAGCGCGGCTCGTCGCTAGAGTCGGCTACATCAATAAGACTGCGCACGGCTGTCGTTTGCAGAGAGCTGGACGAGGTATTCCCGCCACCACGTTGTTGCTGCTTTTGGTCCTGCTGTTGTTGCTTGTGGTAGTACTTATGCTGCTTCATATTCTTCCGGTTGCTGATAAATATGTTTATAGTTTTAGCACAGAATCTTGAAATTTTCATGGATTTGCAAGTAACTTACTCCTTGGATCGATCGTCCTTGCCGTACATATTGGCCTTGTTGAGGTGCGTATGGAAAGGTGGAGAAAATAGATTAGTTTTAAAACGGTTTGTTTACGTTTTATTGTTTTGTTGCTGTGGTTGCACGCCCAGCTGTGTCCCAGTGCGAGTGAAATGCATGTATGACATTCTGTGAGTGAGAGTGAAACTTAAGCATGTGCGATGATCAGCTGTTTAAACAGCGTGGCCAGATGTTCATGTTAAACTATCGTTATAAGCCGGTCCCAACGATTAGAAAGGATTTGTTTTATATTAGCTAATGTGCAATTTTTTTTAATTATATATAAAAAAAAAGGTATATATTGTTTACTTAATTGATTATATGATATTTTTGGTTTACTTTAATGCATGCAAAATAATTGTTAGCTTACTTTTAGGTAAAAAATACAATGATTATTTTCTCATTACGTTCTATAAATCGATATGTGACAGTCAAAACAGTTGGAACATATCGATATATGATTGGAAGTCCTACCAACAACGGCAATAAGACTTTGCATTTCGGATATTTAAACAATAAATAACCAGGAGGTTGCACAGGGAGCAGATGTTGCGTTTTGTTCAAAGCTTGCAACTTAGCAACAGATTAAAAGCAACCGAGCTGTCAGCCGTTGCCACAGAGATTTATCAGCAATGTTTTGCGGAGCTGGCGAAGTCTGGTACAAATGAGCAGCACAAGCTGAACGGGCTGCTGTCATACACATTGCTTTCGAGCTTCGATGCACAGCCAAGCAACCAGATGGAAACTATAGCGCCCACGCCAGATGATGTATGGATCTTTGGATATGGATCACTTGTGTGGAAAGCTGATTTTCCCTATATCGACCGCAGGCGTGGCTTCGTGCGTGGCTACAAGAGACGTTTTTATCAGCACAGTATTGATCATCGGGGAATACCAGAAAAACCAGGACGAGTAGTCACCTTGCTACCGGGCAACGTTGCCGTGGATCGTGTATATGGTGTCGCGTATCGCATATCGGCTTCGCAGAAGAGCCAGGTGCTGGACCATCTGGATTATCGCGAAAAGAATGGCTATGAACGTTTCAACTTGGAATTTCATGAGTATCCAGCTGTTACCATACCCATCAAGGTTATCATGTACGTGGCAACACAGGGAAACGATTCCTATGCAGGGGATGTCTGGCAAGTGCCACGCATAGCAAAGCAAATTTTTACTTCAGCGGGTCCCAGCGGTCCAAATCGGGAGTATCTCTTTAATTTGTCCATTGCCATGCGTGAACTCTTTCCCGATGCCATCGACGAGCATCTCGCAGAACTTGTGGAATGTTTACAGGCCCACATTGAGCAGGATGAGCCAGCATTGCTAGAACGCGCCTTTTGTGAGGAAATAACAAGTATACTTGGAGAATGCCTGGCTGAGGATGCACCAGTGCAGCATGAGAAGATTGCGCAGCGTTTGGAAACATTGCGTGCACGTCTCGAGAATCCTGGATGGCGTGAAAGGTTTCTCCATCAAGAATTGCAACGTCAAAGCCCTTGACCTCACGTATTAAGTTTCTTTTGAATCATTCCTCTACTGCGCATGATTTTGTAAGATATAGTAAATGTGTACAAATTGTTAGCCAATTCGTGACTTTTGATTCGGTCCCCAAGAGAGGATCTTATTTATTTCATATTGCAATTTATTCCTGATTAAAACTTAGTTATACTATGGAGCCGAAAGCGTAATGCCAAGGTTAAATTTAAAATAAAGACCTCGGAAATTTTTATTACCGACAGACAATACTCTACAATTTCTTTTAAAAGTTACTAAAATGTGAAATGTATGCATAAAATATTATTGGATAACCCAGATGGCCCATGGTCAGAATTTCTCGCTCTTTGCCGAGTTGTGGGCGATGAAGTGTACTAAACCGATGCAAAACTGTTCAAATCCTGAAGCAGAAGCGACTGCGCCAATTGTGAACTAGGTTGAAACTGTTAATTATATTGCTGAGAAAATAACAAGATTAATAAGCACAGACGTTATAATTAAGAAAATATAATTTCATTATATACGTTGATTACTCTGCGCAGGACGCTCCACTGCAAGATGTCCCGAGAGGTGTAGATAGAAGGAATAAAGGAGAATGGGCCCATGTTTGCATTCTTCGACTTATTTCAGACCTTGACACAGAAACAAGAGCAACTCATTAGCAGACTACTAGCAGGAATTAATTTTGCAATTATATATTTTTTTGTATCTGGATTGACAATTATATTGTCTGTCACATAATTTTATACTATATTGAGACCACTAATTTCATTATCAGTTGTACTAAAATCATTCAAATCAACATTGGCTTTGGCGATTTCAACGTAGCAGAGAATAATATTATTTTAATATGTATGCTGGACGTATCCAACTCATAAATACAGTCATGGAAGTTCTATAGAGCCAAGGTCGACGGTAGTGAACTCAATAGAGATGAACTTACTGCTGTATTTGCTAAATGTCCAATATTGGTGACAAAGTGATTTCCAAATTGTAAAAATTGCGTGTAAATTATATTTTAAAAAAAAGGTTTGATAAAATAAACAATTTGGTCACCGATATTTGTGATATTCTTTCAATTCAATTCTGTCTTTCAATACTACTAAATATCTGTGACAAGTATCGGTGACACGATATATCGCACAATTCTAGTAGTCGTTGGGGAAATACGAAACTTACTTGGTCGCAGGCACTTTTTGTCACCGTCAGATATTTAAAATATCGATACAACGCACATCTCTATGTATTTGTTCGCATTAACAAAAACATGAACAACGTGAGTATTCGAAATAGCTTTGAATTAAAAATTAAACAATTTAATGTAATACTTTATTTTTAGGAACTGAAGAACAAAGTGGAGGCCTGCTGCCGCACGGCCGAGGAGTTTACCAGATTGTACTACGCTTCTCTGGACAATCGACGTCATGTAAGTACACAACCGGCATCTTTAAAATAAAAACAAAACGTAAAATTTAATTTATTTTTTGGTTATTGCAGCAAATGGGTCGTTTGTACATAGATAGCGCTAATTTTAGTTGGAATGGTAACGGCGCCCAGGGGCGTGAAACAATTGAACGCTACTTTTTGGATCTACCATCCTCGCGTCATCAGCTGAACACACTGGATTCGCAGCCCATTATAGATCCAGCTGTTGGCAATCAGAGTACATATATCATTCTGACCAGCGGCACAGTCAAATTTGCTGACCAACCACTTCGTAACTTCCAGCAAACTTTTGTCATAACCGCTGAAAATGACAAATGGAAGATTGCCTCCGATTGCTATCGCTTGCAAGAGCCAATACAATAATTATAAATATTAATATAGAAAGTGCTCTAGACAAATTAAAGATCATCTATATACTCCACAATAAGCGTGAGTATAAAAAGACACTGCCGTATGCACTTTTCGAGATTAAATTTAAGTTCATTGAATGTTCTCATGGAGGCTATCATTAAAGTTTTCCACGATAACTTGTAACGTTCAAGTTTAAGTAAATTCAATTAAATTTATTTAAGTATCCAACGTTTTTAGTTTTATAAATGAAGAAAAAAAAACCTTAAAACCTAAGTATGTATGTTTACCTATTTACCACTATCAATACCATAGCAAGATCCTTAAATCTTACTTGCATAACATTTACGATTCCAAGCAACTAATAGAGATACGTTCGGCTGCTCCATTAGAAAAGTTGACGAGGTCAAGGTGTCCTGGGTTCGAGCTTTAACTAATTAAAAATACAAGTTGATAACATTTAACATTAAAAGATTTTTATTATTTTTGTTAAAAACATAAACATATTATTATAAATATATACATCACGGATGATTGACTCACCATTCCGGCTAACAGATATTTCCATTTAATGATGGCCTGAATTATCGAATTTGAATTGATTGCCATCCAAAATGTTAAATCCATGTTGTCATGAGTAATCCAATGATGGATGTTATCAATTGGATATTAAAATATATAAAAATATCTATATTCTTAGGTAAACTGCGATATAGAACAGTAAATATTAGAAATCAATTTTTTTTTGGCTAATCCTTTTTTTATTTAAGAATCTATATAAAGTATTTGAGTATTATTTCCCTAAACTTTAACGTAATTTCAAGTAATAAGTAGAGAGACGAGCATCAACGACATCAAGGACAAACATGCTCGACGAGCATGTTCGATAGTGGAACAAAGAGTTAAGACACTGCGACGAAGCTAACGAGCAGCCAGCAGCCGAGAGAGATGTATTCGCGAATGTTTTGCCGATGTCGGGTCACTTGGCGACTTCTGGCCACGCACTCGGTTGTCAACAATCGTCCAGCCAGCACGTCAGCAAATTAGGAGCAGTTGCAGCAGTAGTCTATTGGCCACTGGAATATCGGTATGTGTGCTTGCATTAATTCATTTAAATTTTTTTTTCTCTTTTAATAAAAGGAAAACATTTTTTTTGTTGCAGTTGCAACAAGTGGAGAGGTGTGGCGGGTGCAACGAGTATTTGGATACAGGCTTGGCACTGCGTCGACGCCAGGCTTGCACCCTCTGCCCAGTAGGCGACCTTGGCCTAGTTGGGCACACAGCAACAGCCATATTCACTTGGGGCTTAATTGCATTTGCAGTTGTTGCTGTTACAGTAGATGGTCGAGGAGGTTGGATGCCTTAGACAAACTGGCGGCATAGGCATTGACGTCGCAATGCCCAGTCAGAACGCATCGAGTGTAGCAGGAAGCGCTGCAGCAGCTACAGCTTCCGGACAATCCCATCATCATCAACATCAACATCAACAGCAGCAGCAGCAGCAATATCATCACCAGCATCAGCATCAATTGCCCAGTAATATGAGCCTGTTAAATATCAAGGATGGGGGTGGCGCTGGTGGCCGTTACCTGTGGACGGACCGTGAGCTTCTTATGCATCTTCAGAATTATACTCCGCTAATATTGCTAATTGATTTTGTGGAGAAGACGCGCACCAAGCGCTTTTACGAGAGCTCCGAACGCTATGAGATACTCATGCTTGTGTTCATCATGCGCAAGGGAGCACCGTTTTGTGAGAACAAACGTTTTCCGGCCGAATATTGGGTAAATCTTTCAGTGGGTCCAATTGCCGAAGCCTTTGATCGATTACAGGCTGCCATCGACATACCTGATCCCCAGCTGCCCATACATATGAGCGTCACGGACTTGACCAGCTGGAAGCAAATGTTTGATGTTGCCATGGTAGATATCAGGCGATACGCCTACTGCACCGATCCCATACAGCTGGCCGATGTCGGTGTGTACAATCGCATATCCTTTGAGCAGCGATTTGCCATGCAATGGCAGGAATAGAAGCCCGTCACCTTGACCTGCTATCCTACATATACTCGAACATAATATGCGACTATATTATATATTAATCAGTCTCAACAAAATATTTAAATATGTATGTGTATTAGAAAGTGTACTGCTATTATTGTGAACGTCGTCATACTTCGCCTTGGGTACATCGGTCTGCTGTGTCCGTAAGTTAAAACAGATTTATGTAGTTGTTAGATTACGCATAGCGGAATTTATACTGTGCCTTCTCCTCACACCCCAACACTCTCTATGAGCAACCTCAACTCTAAAATTCCTGGTAGCAAAAGCAGAAAGTACAAATTCGTACGTATATTGGATCGATAACCATAAATATGTTTAATGGAAATAAATGTTATTTATTGTTGACTAGCGTGGACGGTCCTTGTTTTACTTTTACCCATGTAAAACTCTTGGCATTATGAAGATTCACGCACAAGCATCAATTCCAAGGAACAAACATGTAAAATCATCTACATACGTTGATTTATAAATATATTGGATACATAATTAAATATAGCTAATGTGGCATATCAATCAGCCATGCCAATGGTCAGTCACTTTCTCATCTATTTGGTAAAACGGTCACGACGATTAAAGATGCCCAAAAGCTTGCCACGTGTCATCTCCTTAGACTCACGCACACCTAGTTTGTACACTTCGGCGTGCATGGAATTGATCTTTGCAATCAGTTGTGCTGGCGGCAGGCTGGCGAATTCTAAAACAAATTTTGGTAAGGCTTTGGCTGACATAAACAAAAAGGATTGCACTTTTACTAACGATTAATTGCCGTCATGTCTACACTGGAGAAGACTTGTGTGCTGTCCGGTTTTGGGGTGTGGATTGGTGTTTCGCTCATGGTCAAAAACTCATCCATGCCGGGAACTGAGGGTCAAAATTATTTTCAATATTACAAGTATACATTATGAACTTACATCGTTCTGGCCACTGCACTGGGGACTCGCGCAATGTTTCCATCGATATAAGCTCATCCACATCTTTGGCGCTCAGTTTTTTCATTGCATCTGCGACATCATCCGTCTTCAGGACGTTCTCTGCGTGTAAACATTACATAAATTGAACAAGTTTCAATACAAACATTACTGGCTGACCAACCTGCCGAAACCATTTCCACGTCTGAGCTTACAATACTCATTGCTAAAGCCTCTGTTTTAGTATTATTGGAAAATTATGCAGCAAAATAAATTGCACAAATTGTAATCAAAATTTGGCCGCACCAAACAATTGGCGTTGCCACCTTAAAAAAGCACGGGATATTTGAGTTATCGATAGCTGGCTTGTATAGATGCTACTATCGATTGTGCCTTTATTCATAGTTGTTATCAGTTCTGCCAACTATCGAATACAAATGCTAAATTGACTATTGAAAATAGCTAAAACTAACTAGATATGCATAGAAATAACTGATTGATTTTTAAATCCAATTCAAGTTCATATATATATATATATATATATATATATATACTAAATATTTAAAGAATCATTTTTATCTTAAGAATATGAAATAAATAATTAAAGTTTTTTTTAATTTTTATAACTACTGCTAGATAAGTTTATATAAGCTTTAATTTGTAAATATGTATACAAAAACAGTTATGTAAATAAGTTAATGCAAATAAATATTAATATAAGGCAATAAGATATTGAACTTTAATCTAAGAAGTAAATAATTGCTTGTAAAAAGTTTAAGTAAATAAAGATTAAGAAACCAAACGACAATCTTATTATTTACCTATGGGAAATCTGCATAAAAATAATGGTTCAACGTTGATGACAATGGCTGTATAACTTATATTGCTCCCCTCGTTAGCATCGACGCCAATTTATTACACTTCCCTCGTTTGCATAAAAAAAATAAATATTTTGCGAGAACTTCTTATCCAGCCCTCGTTAGAATTCTCGGAAACTTATGATACTCCCCTAGTCAACACACATTCAACCGTTGCTGTTCGCTCGAATTTCGCTGAAAATTCAACTGATTTCCACTTTGAGGTACCAGGCGAACAGAACCCAGCAGATGGTAGCTGCATTTAAGTCAAAACTTAAAGTGTGCACCTAAAAGTATGCACCACTTTTTATTGCATCGTTGCTGAGTGGATAGGTAAAAGTATGCAACACTTTTTATTGCAACGCTGCTGAGTAGGTAGGTAAAAGTATGCACCACTATTTTTCATACTTTTCTGAGCGAAAAGTGAGTGCAGATTCTGAGTGAAATTCTAGTGCAGCTTCCATCTGCTCGATTCTGTTCGCCTGGTACTTGGCAGCCGATGACATAGGATTTTTCTTGGATTTTTATGCAAATTTCAGGCACACACACACACTAACAACTGAATCGGTGTGAATACTAGCGAGGGGAACTTGATAAGTTACCGTACATGCAAACGAGGGTAGTTCGAAAAGTTGATTTTCTTGCTTTTTTTTTTGTTTGTTTTTGGAATTTTCTTTATTAGTATATATATATATATATATTGATATATATATATATATATTGATATATATATATATATTGATATATATATATATATATTGATATATATATATATTGATATATATATATATATTTTTTCTTGCTAACGATGC
The DNA here is from genome assembly GCA_035045065.1 of Hirtodrosophila trivittata. Taxonomy (NCBI): domain Eukaryota; kingdom Metazoa; phylum Arthropoda; class Insecta; order Diptera; family Drosophilidae; genus Hirtodrosophila; species Hirtodrosophila trivittata. The sequence goes on along the minus strand of JAWNNK010001028.1, from coordinate 4,539,751 downwards.
GTGTTTGAAAAGTTGATTTTCATGCTAACGAGGGGTGTTTGATAAGTTGGTGGAAATGGTAACGAGGGGAGTTTGATATTATTCTAGCAAAGGGCGTTCGAAGGGAGTTTAATAAGTTTCTGTTCATGCAAACGGGGGGAGCAAGATAACTTCCTTTTTAAATAAAAACACAGGTAAATTTTATTCTTACATTTTATTCCGTAAATTTTTCTTAAATAGCATATTATTTTTTAGAAATGTATAAAATATGTAAAACTATATATATTAATTTTAAAATTCGTTCTATTACTATATTTATATATTATTGCGCCAGCTTGTGGTGTCGGTGAATTCAGCATTCCGTAATATATCTGGATATTTCAGCTTCTTCCAAGTGTGTGCTGATTTCACGAGTAATACATCAGAATTTTGCCTTTATATCCTGGCGATCCAGATGTTCTTTTTCAAGCAAAGCAAAACTAATTTCATTGAAATTGCTTTTGTGAGAAATTACTGCAATGAGAAGTGTAATGAAAAATAATTAAAATTTCGCAAAATAATGAAATTCTTATGAAAAAAAAAACATGTTTGCAGGCCAATTAGTTAGACATAACATGAAAACAGTTACTAGCTTGCCTAAATGGTTTAAATAGCTCATAAATTGTATCACAAGTATTGCTAGTTTTGAGACAAGCCATCGAGAGAGTTTTTTAAACAGTTTTAAGTTACTCCCATTCAGTGGGAACAAAAAAATATGAAATATTAAATATATTATATATATTCAATTATGAAAATTATTTTAGTATAATATTTATAACTTTTATAGCTTGTCAAGGAGCTTTAGGCTAATATAAAAAAAAAACAATAAATTCGAAACTTAATAATATTGTTAATAAATGCTTTCGATTAGAAGCAAAACAAAATAATCCGATAACAACCGGTCAACCGGCAACAGTAAAATGTTTAGGTTATCTTGTTTGCTCTTAAAATGTTGACTTTGAATATAGTATATATGTACATATATATACAGTATTAAATACGACACTGTACGAACGTTTTCTAACACTGCTTCTGCATGATTATTAAAATAAAAAATCCGGGGAAGCCAAGTCTAAGCTTACATTTTTCTGCACCTAATCTAAAATAAATATAATTATGGAGTGTAATCGTGGCCATTACATATGGACAAAGCATCCATGGCCCGTACATCTACAAGGATATATGATCCTAGAAGATTTCATTCGTTTGATAAATAGGTTGCGCAGCTTGAACTTTTACATATTGGCGCAGCGCAAACATATAGCTGAGATCGTCTACTCATCGACAATACGTTTAATAAAGGTTGAAGAAAAAATACGTTTTCCGGACGAATATTGTGTGAATCTAACAGATGGTACTATAGCCCGTTCCATTGATCGATTAATTGCGATCCTCCACTCACCCCAACCGTCCGTGGAAATGCGGATTGGAAAACCTGGAAGCAAGCGTATGATAATGAAATCATACAGATAAAATCCATTATCTATAATACCAATACCTTGACGCTTGCCGAAAATGGTATTTACAACCGCGAAACCTTTGAAGAGCGATTTGCCATGAAATGGGAGGACAATTAACTTGGTTCTTCTATCGTGCACACTTGATTTTTATCATATGCGTGTGTTGCGTACATGTATTCATAATTGTGAAATAATCAAATAAAGAACCTACGTACCAAACTTTGTGTCTATAATTCATACACAGGACTTTTTCGGCAATTGGCCATGATCGAGAACATTTACACATTTTGGCACATGTTTTCTTTTGCGCTTTCATACATTTTCCCAAACTTAATACACCAGTTCATACTGAATGAATTTAAATCCGTATACATCGCGGGAAAACCCCAAATTTGATATATCCTAACGAGACATCACTTATTGTCGCTATAAACTATAAACCAGCCGCTGCAAGCCAAATACCTGGGGATCACGCTTGACAAGAGACTCACCTTTGGCCCACACCTGAAATCGGTAAGTAAAAGATGTGGCCAAAGAATGCAACAGCTGCGTTGGTTGACCAACAGAAGAAGTACAATGTCGCTGCGAGCCAAAAGAGCAGTATACGTCCACTGTATCATGCCTATCTGGCTGTACGGAATACAGATCTGGGGGATCGCTGCGAAGACATCCTACAAACGTATCCAGGTGATTCAGAATCGTGCCCTAAGGCAGATAACAAACTGTCCCTGGTACGTCCGTGGTTCCACTCTACACAGAGACCTCCATCTGAACACCGTCGAAGAGCAGATCGGACTACACACCAGCCGATACAGCGATAGGCTTTTGAGACACCGGAGCGCTCTCGCAAGAGGCCTACTACCTGCTAGACCTCTCAGGCGCCTAAAGAGAAAAGGTTTAGCTAAGAATATCAGTCAGCAGTGAGATGTTCTTCATCTCAATTCCATTGAGCTCCTCATGCTTTAAATTCCTATAATTTTTTCTAGCATAAGGTTTGGTTTGTTAATATGTTTATACTTGTGTTGTTATGGTGCTTTATGTATGTACGGATTCTTCACTTAATAAAGATATTATTATTGAAAAAAAAAAAACTTATTGTCGCTTGTTCTGAGGCCTTTTGCGAGAATTTGGGTGAACACTAAATATATAAATATTTGTTTATTAGTCCGAGCTCGATTATTACCATGTATTTTCACTGCGACTGCGGAGTAACTTCATAGACATCTTTTAATCTTGGATTCTTGACTGTCATTGGAACTCCAAGGATTGGGGATAGTGTCGGGTGTAAAAATACATTCAGGATATTAACATAGAGGACAATTTTAATTGCGACTTTGGTAGTTAGTTCCAAAATCTATTAGTATACCACTTGTTGTTGAAGCACCTGTCAAAACATATGTGCGTATTATCGATATACCGATAATAAAAAATCATCTCTGCAAAGTGCTGTACAATGCTTAGCTCAGTGCTGTAAAATAAAACATATAATTTTGGACTTGATTCATTAATTAACGTTATTTACAGTGTAAGCTTTCAAAATATTTTGGCATTTGTAATTGTAGGAACGATATGGCAAATTTATTGGCGTGTTAACTTCCTACACGTGTTCTCTCTTCCATATGACTATTGCGTGCTCGCTCTGACTCAGTGTTGGGCTCCCCAATATCTCTCGCTACTCAATTTACAGTGACAGCTCAAAAGCTGTGTACAGTGTATTGTTATTATTAATTATAATATCTAATGTCAAAAAATATCGAATATTGAGATTCCAATGGAAAAGTTAAAGACAATAATAATTTTAGCAGGCATGTATTTTAAACACGTGGTTAAATATATTTAACGTTGATTCAGTGCGGCTAAAACTATAATTTATGGTCACAGACTTTCGCGCCCAACTGTGGAATCGTGAGTGCGTGCACTTTCTTTCAGTCATTGCTTCGCTCTTACTTTGGTTACATGTACCTGTTCCCTTATTTAACTTAAGTACGACCTTTTTTTAGATTTAGTTGATGTTTAACTAACGAAACGCGTGCAACTACGTTCAAGTGTCGAAATCTCAATCACCTGTGGCGCCAATTTCAAATATAAAAACAATTTAAATACGCTCTTATGATATTTGTGCTACCACCCCTACTCCCCTTAGACCCCCCATAAGATTCTAGTGCTACTACAGTGCGTGGCAATAACTCATGGCCGCTAGCAAATTTTCAACAGCAACTTTAACGACAAACATCAAGCACACAACACCATTCGATGGCATTTGTGCAAAAATCTCAGCGTTCTACTTTGATTTAGATAACACGCTAATCCCAACTCGGACCGGTGACTCCAAAGCGATACGCAAGGTACATTAACTCCCTCCCGGGTGAAAGTGCGCGAGCTGTGTCATGCTTATCCCATACAAACATACACACACACAGACACACAAACACAAACAAACACACACATACACTAAAAAAAAAAACAAAAATTTTCCACTGCAGTCGCCTGTTACGTACATCTAATATGCATGTGTGTTTGTTTCGCTATCAGCAGACGGCACGCGCGCGCTTCTCCCTGTCTCTGATTGTGTAAGTGTGTGTGGCGTGCCTGTATGCGTTAGTGGTTGTGTAAATGCAAGTTTGATCAATGCACGTTGACTAGAGGTCAAAGTCATAAGAAACAAAAATAAATGCATGCACATTTTGTTTGCTGTGATGACACTTGTTAGTTTGGTCTTAATGATTATTTCTTAACAAAATCATACAAATTATTTATAATTTTACTAATTTTCTTTAAATATTATTCTGGAGTGGCGTGACTAATATTGAGCTTGATTATAAACACTGCTCAAACTTACTTATTTACTAAAAATATACATGTATGTTATTGATTCCTTTGCAAACGAAGGCGTATCGTAATTATAAAATGAAATAAAATAAACATATATAAAATTAATGACATGACATATTGGTTATACTGTCTTTAACTTGTAGTTGTCTTATTTTGTACCACATTATTAACGATTTAGTCTTTTGACGGAAGTAATAACATATGCAAATCTCACTTGCACCTGTAAATAAACATGTTTATCATCCAAGAACAAGTTTTACTTTTAAACATACGTATGTGTACTCGTACGTAATTTACCAATGTCTGGACACGCCTTAATACAACAACACTGAATGAATCATACACATCGAATAACAATCAAGTGTGTAAATGATTCAATGTATGTAAATATAAATACATCAAATATAGTTTATAGTTTATATAAATAATAATATTAAAAAACCAACATAATTTAAATTAATTTTCTTCATTAAATTTGCACATTATCTATATGCAAACAAATTATACTCGTGCGGTTAGCTAGTAAGTAGCAAGTGTCATCAGCGCACAATTGCATTGCTTCTTGCGCAACAACAGCTTCTCTTGTTATGTGAATGTTATGAAACATTTTCTTATTTTCATTTGTTTCTTCTGCTCTTGCTAGCTTGCAGACGTGCTGGAAACGCAGTACAGCTTTACCAAAGATGACGCTAATTTGGTTACACAAAACTTTTTAAAATCGTTTCGACGGTGTCCGGACAATTCGCAGACATCGCTGGACTCGTGGCGTACACATTTGTGGCGCGAATCGTTGCAGCAGAAGCACAAGCATCTGGCCGAACAGATCTATCCGCAGTGGTTGAAACTGCGCTATCGCTATCTAGCTGTTCCACCCGATTATGTCCAATTATTGCAGCGTATGCGGCGCGCCGGCTACTTACTGGCGCTCATTACCAACGGTCCATCGAATGCGCAGTCGGAAAAGATTGCAAAGCTGCATGTGCGCGGATATTTCGATTGTGTGATCGTATCCTCGGATGTACCTTGGGAGAAGCCGCATCCGGAGATATTCTATGCTGCATGTAATTTTCTCAGCGTTAAACCGCACGAATGCGCAATGATTGGTGATAAACTGGAGACAGATATCAAGGTGAGCTTGTTATCAAAGGTGTATGAAGACACCAGCATCTAATCGACTCTGTCGGACTATTATCATTAAATAGGGAGGTCATCTTGCTCAGCTGGGTCTGACATTCTGGACGCCCTTGAACAGCAGCAGCAGTGCATCACAGTGCCTGGACGATGTGGAATACAAGCCACACATAAAGCTCAATAATCTCTTGGAAATATACAAATACTTTCCGCGTCTTAATGCCGTCCTGCCCACCGGGCCAAGCACTGCGAACCGTCGTGGAAGTCACATGAGCGCCAGCGGCAGCAGCAGCAGCAGCAACAGCAACAGCTGCGACAATGAACGATCTGCCTCAGTGCGTCAGCATCCATTTCACCACCACCTGCAGCATCAATATCAGGAGGATGCATATCAGCGACAATGCTACAGACGTGGTACCTCTCTGCCCGCTATGGACTGCTGTAACAGCGAAGCGGAAAATAGCTGTGACAGTTGCCTCTAAGCGCCATCAGCAGACACAAATGCAACGATGATACACGCCACGTGACAATAATTACGTTGGCCCAGATGAAATGATGGGAATAAGGAAAAACATGATGTACCTTCAGTTTACAAAACCACATACTATTATACACACAAGAAGCTACATAGCTAAAAATCTGTTTGAAAACATATGCAGGAATTTATAGTTCAACTACAAGCAGAAGCCGAGGAGCAACAAATCTGAATCTCGATATCTGCCATAAATTTATGAAATACTTATAAGGCTTAACCAATCCCAGTCCCAATACCAACACCCATAATAGCATCTACAGCCTATAACAAGTACCTTAAGAAATACTATATATATATGTATATTTAAAAAAGAAACGTGTATTTTTGTAAGTGAACATTTAAATTAGATAACACAAAGAAAAAAAGAAAAAACAAACTAAATTTGTTACTATGAAATTCGGTTATATGTATATATGTAATGTATGAGTCTATAGGCTATATACATAAAGTATGAAATCTATAAGATATCACACTATACTGCACTCTGATTGGGAGTCAGCACAAAGCCAGCAACAGCAACTCGGCAACTCATATGAATTATTAACTATTGTCGTAGGATCATAGATATATATATATATATGTATGTATATATCTATATATACGTATTGTTGAGTGTGTGTATATATGTTTGCAGATACTGCATTCATGATGCTTGTTGTTGTATTTGTAAGTCGCTTGTTTTGTTTTTATTTTGCCTATACTAATTATAGTATGCGAGTGTGTATGTGTGTGTGTGTGTGAATGGTACACCCCATGCAAAGAAACGAATCCCGTTAGAAGTAAGACACCTTTAGCAAACTGTTATTTGCAATACTCCCCCCAAACTCTCCGACTCCTTAACCCCTAATATATATACATATATATGTATATATATATATATATATATATATATATATGTGTGTGTGTGTTTGTATGTGTGCCTCGTTTTAAACAGCACTGTTATATATTATATACATAGACACGTCAATAAATGAAAACTAATTGCAAATCATCCGATGTTGAAATTTTAATCATTGCATTTCCAGCGGCGCAATCGGTTTGGTTAATGATTCAACATTAAGTAACGTAAGATAATGGGCCGTTACTCTGAAATCTGATTATATTTATAGGACCTGGAGAATGATGTATATAATATTTATAAATATGCATTATCATAAGCGATGTCCGCATATAATCTTTACTCAAAAAGCATATAGTTACGTTTCTATACCAAACTATGTATATCAGATGCGTCATAATGTCGTGGGAATAATCTATCGAAAAACAAGTTTTTACAATTACGTTCTGGAATCAATGATCCGATATGGGTACAGCTATAGTTGTAATTTTTGTTGTAGATATAGCTATAGGCGTTAGTTTAGGTATAACTTTATTGGCATACCTATATATTCCCAGGTGTAGGTATAGGTTTATCTTTAGGTATCGGTCGAGGTAAACCTATATATATTTTTAGGTATGCGTATAGTCATAGGTGTAAGTTTTGGTTTAGGTGTAGCTATAGGTGAAAGTTTAGGCATAGTTGTAGGTAAAGGTAAAGGTACAGCTATAGGTGTACGTTTAGCTATAGGTGTAAGTGTAGCTATAGGTGTAAGTTTAGGTATAGATATATAAATACTTTTTTCTATAAGTATATTATTATTCTAGGTATATTTATAGGTGTGAGTTTAGGTATGGGTATAGGTATAAGTATAGCTATAGCTATACGTGAAGTTATAGCTATAGGTGAAGGTATAGCTATAGGTGAAAGGGTAGCTATATGTGAAGGTATAGCTATAGGTTAAGGTACAGCTATAGGCGTACGTTTAGTAATAGGTATAGATATATAAGTAGTTTGTTTTAGTATATTATAGTTCTGGGTATAGGTATATGTATAGGTGTATGTTTAGATATGGGTATAGGTATACGTATAGCTATAGCTACAGTTGTAAGTTTAAGTATAGGTGTAGCTATAGGTGAAGGTATAGCTACAGGTGAAAGGTATAGGTGGAGCTATAGGTGTTAGCTTAGGTATAGGTGTGTGGTACATTGTCTCATTCTAATTGATTGCGATAGAACGGGAAGCAAAATGTGTTTTAGCTTCGATTTCGTGGGGAATTAACTATGAATTGGAAATAATAGAATGTTTTGATTGGTTTATCGATTTTATAAACTACAAATACTTTATTTATATGATAAATTGTATATAGCTTGCATAGAGTCGGCATCGGCAACAAAAATGTATTCAACGGATGTTAACTGGAGCAAGGCTAATGTTAACGTTAACTGTAACTGGCATTATATCATCGATCCACTTGAAATCTTTTGGGTTATACAATATGTATATTTAAATTATATATTATCATATATTTGCTTTATATATCATATAATCAAAAATTCACGTACACAGCGTCACAAATAAAAGTTACAAATACATTTAAAAAAAATTCTGGCTGACTATAGCCGGGGGCTCTTGGATAGTTATCTTTGTTTGTCACAGTAGTTTCTCAAGTAATTAATTATATATTATGTAAATTATTATAATGCGTAGGTTTGTTTGCTTTTCTTTTTTCATTTTGTTTTTTCTTCTCCTTTTTCCTGCTATAAGTTATTTCTTTATGAAAGAGCACTTTTTTCAGACTAAAAATACCCTTAAAACCTTTACTGGAAGTGTACAATACATACATACATACATATAAAGATGAAGGATAATGCAAATAATGCACATTAAGAAAACAAAAGTAACGTAACGTAACGTAACATAACGTAACATAAAAAGTAGTCAGGATCAGGATAAGGAAAATGGTTAATTGGGTAAAAAATGTCGCCCTTGTTGTATGTATGTAAGTTGCATAAGTTTGTCGTGATCCACAGCATTTTACAACTCTTAAGTATTAGAACCCTTTGCCCGTCTGAAACGGCTGATTATATATATGCATATATATATATATATATATATATATCTCAGTTTCCATATTGTTTTGTTCTTTTTTATGGGAAGTGGGGGATTGGCGTTTGTCCTTTATATTCCTTGTTAGTTATTGTGGATTGGCAACTTGCGCTGCGTCACTTAATTGTTCTGCGCCGCACTGATTTCCTACCTTTTTCCTGCGCTTTGTCAGCAGGGGATTGTTGGACTTGTTGAGGTCTTTGATTTGCATCTGTGAGTAAAACGATGATTAGGATTGTAAATTGATCATAAGTTATGCGTCTTCGTACCTGATCATAGTCAACACGCATGGTAGCTAGTGACCGTGTCATTTCCTCCTGCACCTCCGGCCATGTTTCTTCGCCTTCCTTAAGCATGCGGCCAGTGCAGAGTGGCGTTTGGGGTACAGCGTTATACTGTGCGATCCATTTGTTGCGTAGGACATCCTCTATGCGCAAACGCTTGCTGGGATCGACATTGAGCATGCCCTTGATTAGATCCTTCGCCGATTGGCTAACATTCGTCCATTCCGGATCGGGAAAATCATATTGGCCAGTGCGTATGCGTTTCTTCATGCCCGGCGATATGGCCAGACCGTGATTGCTATAGAATGGCGGAAAGCCGCACATTATAATGTACATGACCACACCCAGTGACCAGATATCGCAGCTTTTGTCATACTTCAGCGGACCGAGCACCTCCGGCGCTAAAAACCACAAAATAAAACAATGCAAATGATAACAACAACAACTTAACAGCTAATTCGAAATTCCAATATATTCCAATTTGAGACAAAGGCAACTGACCGACATAATAGGGCGTATAGCAGGGCGTCTGTAAGGTGTCGTTGGTGAAGGTCTCCTTCGCGAAACCAAAATCCGTTAGCTTTAGTATCGCATTTGGCTGCTTTGTTGTGTAGAGCAAGTTCTCCGGTTTGAGATCGCGATGCGCTATATCGCGACTGTGCAGATAATGAATGGCTGCGCATATTTCGTGCATTATCTGCGCCGCCTCCCGTTCCGTGAATGCACCATCTGCCTTGTCCTGTATGCGCTGGAACAGCTCACCACCTTCCATGCTGTCAATAAAGATTGAATGCATATATTGCTTGAGTCACAAATAAAGTAAACTCTCCCACGAGCTACTCAGCAATATTAAATATGTTTCTCTTTGTTCCTATGTTCTTCTAATTCTTTGTGTGTTCCTAGGATCTAAGGATCCAACATAGTGGTTATGGTTTTAGTTGAGGTGTCATAGAAAAGTATTTTTAAGAAAGGGAACACTTGTGAATCAGCAGGGATCAGCCAAGGCGAGTGTTTTCTTCAGGTAAAAATAAATTTAAACGATCGGGAAAGGAATTTAGACTAGTTTGTTACGACCATTACATGTGGGTTCACCACCCACGTAGAGTGGCAACAAAACTGTAAAGCATTTCCTGACTATTGTTAAAGTAAAAGGAATCCATTGTGCTGGGAAAACTCTCTCTATCTCTTTCTCCCTTAGCTAGATTTCTCATGCAGAGCGTATGCTTAAGAAAAGGAGTGAAATGTATAAATCTTAGACGCACCATTCCATTACAACTAGTAGACACTTGCGGCCGCTATACGTGTTCTCGTAGACATCGATGATGTTGACGATGTGCTTGCAGCCGTTGACTCTCCAATGCAAATCGACCTCACGTCGTGCTTTCTCATTATCCAGGAGCACTTTAAGGGCATAGTTCTGTTTGGTGCGTCGGTTGGTGCACTGGACTACTTTGCCATTGATCCCCAGTCCCAAAACAGTATCCGATATTTCATAATCATCCACCAGTGGCGTTACCTTTGGTTGCCTTTGATTCTGCAGGGAAAGCATGGTTTCTGTATGGGCCGAGCTTAATCTGTTTTTGGACCAGATAGGGGAAAGAATTAGTATTAAACACTTTGAAAGATCCTTACAGTTGTCCAATGGATAATGTATGCTTTGATAATGAATAAGTTTGCGTATTGCCGTTGCTTTACATACAATGTTCAATTGAAAGTGTCATCGCAGCATAACAAATTTACATAGCCAATTTCAAGTAGATTCTATTCCGGCAATGACGTCAGGTGCGTTTTGTTCAATAATTCATTTATCTCGCTCACAGTCGAACTCACACACACACACACACACACACACACACACACACACCACACAATCCAATAATAGACTTATTTAATGTGATATTATTATAAAGAAGAAAAGGTTTACTGTTTGGGTTACTGTTTTTAATGCTTATCGTTATGGGGGCGCAATAACATTTTAACAATGTTAAAAAAATTCTCATCTCGAGACGTTGGGAAATTTACGGCAACACGGGAAGTTGCGCCACAGCGTAACCGAACTTTAAATAATTGAATATATTTCATTTTGTGAGTTTTACAATGGCATAAATTAGCTACCAACTGATCTGATTTGGGTTTTGTTTTTATTTTTATATGTATTTTTTTTGAGAATATGCTAATTGGCTTACAGTGTTTTACGTTTTGTTTATGAAATTATATGCAGCAGGCAAAGCTGCTGCCGTCCGTTTAACTGTGTCTGCGTGTGCTTGTTTGTGTGTGTGTTCGTGGATCTACGTGTGGGTGTGTGTAAAGAGCGAACCGTATGGTCAGCTGGTTTAACCATGCGACTTGTACAGTTAGTATGAATGATAAATCTTGCACTAATTGTTAGAAAAATAATAAATAAACATTACACAATGTTTAATGGGGAGCGCTAATAAGGAAATGCATTTGCAGGCTGGCAACTCTGTATCGACTCTGATTGGACATTGAGCTGCGTTGGCATGCCCTCTTCAACGCCTTTGTGTGTGTGTGCACAGATATATGTGTTTTGTACTTAAAAAATAAATGTATGTTGTTACTTATTTTAAGCACATTACGCGGTGATCAAACAAAAGCCGACCGACGGTTTTGTCTGCGGTAAATTCGGATGATGTAGCAGCTAAACAATAAACGGTATATTGCACACACTTCACACAAACACAGTCATACACACACTTGTCGTGTCAATGCGGCAACATGCGTCATATTTTACCCACTAATACTGTTTGCTATTTATTTAGTACCATTTTCACTTTGCGCTTATTTTTTATCAGTCCGACACAGGCATTTTGATTATATGCTGGTTTTGGGTCAATGTCGTCGCACATTTGGCAGCTTGGGCTCAGTTAATATACTTGCAATTAGCACTTAATACTTAAATCCTGTAACTGATCTTGTTTTCATTAACATACCTTTAAGTATTTGTTTTTTGTAGCGTGCTATGTACAACAAAAAAAAAGTTCGACTTAAACGTAATGTATGACCGCAGCAAGCTGCGTGTTCAAGCAAAAGCAAAAACAATAACTGAAACACCTTTGCCAGTGTGACCAGGTATGGTAAACGAAAAATGTAACACTCCTACTTTAATAGGCAGTTCAAGTGTTACCCTGCCTTGTTAAGCTGTCTGGCAGCACTGTTCGACGCGCAGAATTTAAAAGGCCTTCAGGCGGTAATACCTTAAAAGCTTTTTAAAGAGATGTTTTTGTTTAGGAATATATAAGTTTGTTGCCTTACAGTTAGTAAAGGGTTGAACATAACGTAAATTACCTTATAATTGGAAGCATAAAATAAATATATTTAGAACACACATTTTTGTCATTGTCTTGCAGCATGTAGGGATGTGAGTACAAATCTACCCACCATACCATTTTAATAAAGGACTATAAACGAAACAGGACATCTTTACTTACATGTATATATAATACATATGTTTTGCTTAGTATATTCCGTTCAAATTTGTGCGAATCTAATCGAAGCGGTGTGTGGGTGATGATAAAGTCTTAAATTTGAGTATTGCACGAATGGCGTACTTAGCTGTTTTACTTAAAGTTAACTGCTAGTCTGCAGCAATACGTGTTTATCTTTTGGGCTAACAACAATCGACAATCAAATTGAAACTATTCTTGCATACATAGGCTGGTTGACAGACTTTCCCAGTCATAAACAATATTATCTAATTGAAATTAAATGATATGGTAGTAACCAAAAGTAAATAAGAACGAATTGTTAGCACTTCAAATGAAAATTTCAAATATCAATTGCACAATGTGTAACATTGTTTGATGGTTTCGAATTTTTTTTTAAATTTTGAACGCGCTCACAAATACACACACACACGAACACTCACATATATACTATGCATGAGGGAGTGGGTTGCTTGATTTTTTTTTGTTTTTGTTTTTTAGTTTCGATTCGTTATTGGGATGGTATAGTGGTAGCTGATGGTGCTGTTCGAGCTCTTGTTGCTTTTGCTGTTGGTAAGTAACTTTTGCTGTGGGTCGAGATAGCTTCAGTCGAGTTTAAGTTGGTAATCCGAGTGTTTTGCGGACCAAACGCTGTGCAATGATATTAAATTCTTCTCGTCGTTCCCGCCACATGATCGCCGCATCGACATTCGCGCCACTTTCATCATTTGGTTCTAAAACGAATAAACGTTAGTAAATTTTGGTTTTGCTTGGATTACGCCAAGATTCGCATATTACCCGCTAACATGCTGACCACACTCAATAGAATCTTTTCAACACTCTGTACTGGACTCCAACGTTCTGCAGACAGCTCATAGCCCATAGGATCATCGCCAGGGGCATGTAATATTGATATGCAAACGCGTCCATCAGCGAAAATGTTCGGATGAAACATATCACAAGTGAATTTCATTTTTGGTGGACTTAGTGGATAGTCGGGTGGAAAAACCAGACGTGCTGGAAAAACGCCACCTTCAAAGCAAGTGCCTTCGGGTCCACTGCAAGGTTCAAAGAATATAATTAAATATTCAAATCAAAAAGTATTAGCTTGAACATATTAATTTGCCAACTCACGCAATTAGTGCTTCCCATTCAAAGAAGTTATCCTCACTGATAGGTCCAGCTGCAATGCCCTCTGGTGGATCCATCGTAAGCTCTGCATTGGTATAAACAAAAAAAAAATTATGTATAATATACATCTGTGGACTTTACCAGTTGCACCCGTCCGCAAGATTCCCCTCCTCTCCCCCACACATACATACATACATACATACACACACACGCACACCCACCTGACTACTACTTACGTTTGTATTCCGCCATCAGGCGACGTAGCGCCGAGCCAGCCATTGTCGTCCACTTCAGTTGTGACGCGAACAACTGCAGCTCTCTAGGTCAAGTTAAACGAAAACACCACGTTGGTATTTGCAAGCGTATGGCATAAAACTTGCAATGTGTTTATTTATATATGTATATAATAGAAAAATGTTCAACTGATAGTATATGTGTTTTTATTTTGTCCGTATGTGTATGTCAATGTCGGCCAGCTTGAAAAAAAAAATGAAACTACATTGCTTGATAGAGTTGCCAGGTTTACTGACTACAATTGTGCGCTATGTACATATCTATATACACATCACATATGTTATCAAAACATGCGCAAAGCGAAAGGTATACGATTTTATAATGGGAAAAAATTTTATAACTGCTTTGTATTACTTGCAATTTTCGAGAAAGATAAAACATTTATCTACCTATTTGTGCATTTGTTGCAATCGCTGCTATTGTTTTTTCGTATCTGGCAGCTCTACGTATCTTTCATTCCATTTTCTTTATCTGGCAGCGCCATATTTTTATGATTCACCAAGAGTTGCTCTACTCGACTGAGCTCACTGCGAGATATCCTTGACAACACGACTACTACAAACAAATACTTGATAGTGTATGTATGTATGTAAAATAAATGTATGTATGTAATGTATAGAGACAGGGTTGCAGATTACTGCACAAAATTCGAAAACAAAAAATGGGCGGACAGGTACAAATATGACATGCGCGATCTAGGTACATCGATTTTAACCGTTTACAGTAAGAATATGGTATAAAAAAGTATGTTTATATTTAAGTATTTAATAATATTCATATATGTATATACATATATATGCGTTGCAAAATGGTTGCGTGAAATGTATTTAATAATTTAAAGCTCAGTATGATGAAGCTTTCGCTCGCCGGCTGGCAAATGAGCCTTTAGTTCATGCCAAAAGTTAACGCGATGCTGCAGCAGCGTTGACTCCATGTGGAGCAGCGGTGGGAGCTTTTCAAGCACAACGTCATCCTCATCCAACTTAGTGCCAAGGCGCGCAAACTCAACGGGATATGCTGATGTGGGCAACCATGTCGGTAGGTTGCTGGTGCCAATTAACGGATTTGGATCGCTAATAGAAACCAACTTTAGTCGTCTACATGAAAGAAAGTTTAATGCCTCAGCTTACCCCGTGCGTGCGAAGTTCACCCAGAGACGTAGCATAAGCTCGCGCAGCTGCAGATCCTGACGCGTTGGCACGGCGCTAACAAAAAGTTTCTGCGCAATGGGAAAGAGGTAGAGCAGCTCTTCTGCATGGCAAGCACCATAGAACTCATTGCGTGCGCCCTTGAATAACTCCGAGAAACTTGCGGCGCCCTTATGATCGAATAGATACACATAAGTCGGTGCCACTGTTGGCTGCTGCTCGTCCAAGCGCATCCGCAGATACTCATCTACACCAGCAATGAACCAGCCATCGCTAATAAGCTGTAAACATCGGAAATACATCGTTATAGATCTCTTCATCCATTAAAGTTCTTTCTAGGCACCGTACATCAGTTAAATTTTGATGATTGGACTTATTGAAGTTATGGCCCGCCTTGAAGTAGAAGTTATCGATGTTCCGGGTAAGCTGCTGCTGTGCTTCAGCCCCGTGGTGATCATAGTTTAGCACTACGGGCAGAAGCTGTTGAAAGTGAGTTTTGAATTCTTCCATAAGCTGTGGCATATTCAGCAGCGCTGCCGTCTTTAACAGCCCCTCCTCAGCGGTCACGCCCAGCATTAGGGGCAGCTTCTGGCCATGTGGTGTCTGTATGTCGCGCGGCCTCACACTCAGAAAAGCTCCGTCGTGTTCAGGTTCAATGACGGGCGGAAATGGTATCATTGGGTCAAAGTCCCACACCTGCCAAGTGCAAGGAACATACCCAAGTTATAATATGTTAAATTCTTACACACACACAAACTCACAAACATATCATAAAGCGTAGCAACAATGTCCTCGGCTGGTTTGCTGCGCAGACACTTCATTTTCGCAGACCAGTTCGCGCCTTCCTCGTCACAGCCCACCAGCTCGGTTACCTTTTGTGCACGCTGGGCAGCGACGCCCTTGTGAGCCGGCTGCGCCCAGGGATTGAAGTAGGTACCCGACTGAGCAATGCCACGATGCAGTAGGCCACCTGATTTCTCGGAGAGCATATGATAGGTGACGCTGGCTCCACCGGCGCTTTCACCAAAGACGGTAACGCTGTTCGGATCACCACCAAATGCGGCAATGTTGTCACGTACCCAACGTAGCACCTGCACCTGATCCTTGAGGCCATTGTTGCCGGGACAATCGAGTGTTTCCGTGCTAAGAAAACCGAGTGGACCCAGTCGAAAGTTGGCTGACACAAAGACAATGTCGTGGTCGAGCAGAAAATCGGGACCGTAGAAGCTGCTGATACCCGAGCCGCATTGCCAGCCGCCGCCATGGAACCAGACCATCACGGGCAGCAGGGGCACCGCCGCAGAAACTTGCACCGGATCTGGCGTATAGACGTTCAGGTATAGACAATCTTCGGAGCCCTCAATGATCATGTCGCGGCGAAAGGGATCTCGTTGCATGCAC
Organism: Hirtodrosophila trivittata; assembly: GCA_035045065.1. NCBI lineage: Eukaryota > Metazoa > Arthropoda > Insecta > Diptera > Drosophilidae > Hirtodrosophila > Hirtodrosophila trivittata. Next base: position 4,523,148 of record JAWNNK010001028.1, on the reverse strand, counting down.
ACGGACGCATCCTTCACTGCCAGCCGCTCGCCCTGCCAGGCCGGCTGCTCAACTGGTGGCTGAAAGCGCAGCTCACCCACCGGCGGCAGTGCATATGGTATGCCCATAAATGCTCTCATATGTCGGCCACTGTGCGTTGTCCTATGGCGTCCAATAAGCCAACCGCCATGTGGCAGCTGGACATGCATACCCTGCGAAGCACGTGCTTCTGTCCAACATGCTAATACTGTAACTAGAATCACCAGCGGGAGCAACAGCAGCCAAGAAATGATTCCCATTGCTTCAGATCTTCAAATCAAACTGATTTGGTTAACGCTAAGCGCTGCCGGTTTTAAGATTACAGCATCATTATGACCATAACACGCGCCGCACTCTACGGCTACGACTCTCCGCAGCACACTGGTTCCGTCTGGCACAAAAACCGTCCCCATAAATTCCAAACTTTAAGCCAACAAATACAAACAAGATGTACGAAAAGTGCAAGGGCTTCAACTAGTTTAATTGTTATAATTAATCAATTTGTTGGAATACCGAATTATATGGAATACAACATGCAGGACAAAATTTAGGTATTATTCAAAAAGCTTAAAAAAAGCTTTAATTTTTATAAATACTATTTTTGAAAAACTTTAATTATTAAAATTGTACAATTTTAAATAATTTATTCATCATTTAAAAAAAAAGCTTTAAAAAGCTTCAATTTGATTTTTTTATATAATATTTGATTCCCTTGAATTATTAAAGTTAATCAATTTAATATAAAAATATTTGATATAAATATAAATAATATAAAGCTTAAAGCTTTAATTATATGGCACACAACTTGCAACTTTGATCTTTTAAGTATTATTAAAAAAGCTTAAAAGAGCTTTATTATAATTTTTATATGCAATATTTGATTCATTTTAATTATTACAATTAATCAATTCGCAAAAATGCTTTTGCTTTAGTTGTATAGAATAAAACTTGCAGGATAATATTTATCATAAGAATTATAAAAAAAATTAAAAAAAAAAAAAAGAAAACAACTTTCAACTGAAATAACAGTTCCTATGGTAAACATATCTTTTCTGACCCATAAATTATTTAAGGTGATACAGATCTGTGTCTAGCCGCAAGTAAACCAGTTTTTTGTTTGTTTATAAAACTCTAATTAGCTTGGAGTTTTATTGAAGATTTCCATTAGGGAAACGATTCGAGAACCAAGGTGCAGAGCAACAAACTTGTTAACATAATTATGTGTAGCAGTAAACGGATAGTGATTGAATCAAATTTGTTTAATATTTTGTTGTTGTTTTTGGTGGAGCAAATAAGCAAATAAATAAAATCGGTTTCACTTAAAATTACGACTAGCGCACAGTGGGTCAAACACGTGTCTAATTAAAGGCTGATCTGCGCTTTTAGATTCCATTTCGAAAAGGGATAAAAAAAATATATAATAATAATAATTAATAATATAAATATGGAGTGGGAATACTCAATTATTTAAAGTCATTTTTTTAATACTTTGATTTAAAAATGAATTTAAATTTAGAACATTTTTTTACATTTTTTAACAACACTGAGAAAAACTGGCTTGAATTCTCGTATGCAACATGCCTAAAACCAATATTACGATAGAAAAAGTTCTTAAGCCAACTCTCACGTATATATTGCAGTGTATAAGTATAATTTTTGTTAGTGTATTTCGCTTGTGATTTCTCTTTCTCAATTATACAGTGGGTCAATCACCTTTCTTTAACAAAAGGCTAATGTCTATAAGATCAAAGTGAAAGTTATAGTTGCTAATTCTATTCAATTCAATTTCTAATCAAATTTTGAAGCTAATACATTTTTTGTAACTTGTTTCGTTGGCCCCACTGTGTGTTTGCTTCACGGTATCCAAATTTGCGTCGAATGACTACAAAAAAAAAGGTAATTAAAAAAAAAACTCCGCATTAAGTGTTTTGCTTTTAAAAATCGTCAATTAGCGCCAAGTGCTTCACGTTGCGTACTTGTACCTCATTTGGGATGGTAATTCCAAAGCTGTCCAAATCGTATCTATCGTCATCTGTCAGAATGGTCATATTGATCTCGAGCCGCTAGGTAGCCTTCGGCTTGATCTGGAACTGGGTTTGGACATGGCTATGATATGGATATGGGCATGGCAGCGACATTTTCACTCGGAGCCTCAGCTTTGACTTTCAAATTAATTTGATGTATTAATTTGATTAGCGCCACAAATATGTTCATATAAATGTTGCATGCACCAAATACTTTAGCTAAAGCCAATGAAAAAATTAAAAAAAAAATAAAAAACGAAAGAAAAAAGAAAAATTCACTTTGTTTGGCTTCGAAACTTGAAAGTTGCCGCAAACTTAGCAAAATAAAATAAAAAAAAATAAATAAAGCACTGAGACTAAGCAGCAAAAAAAAGTATAAGTGGTGCGTTCTAATTGCAAACACACGACTGCTAAATACCCTACATGAAGGTATGATATAGATATAAGCCGTCACCTTTTCTATTATATAATCGCTTATGTTAAAGCTATATCTATCTATAATTATCTATATCTATCTATATCTATCTATATCTATCTATATCTATCTATATCTATCTATATCTATCTATATCTATCTATATCTATCTATATCTATCTATATCTAAAAGGAAAGTAATCGATTTGATATATATATATATATATTGTATATCAATATATTATACAGTTAATATGCTCTGTAATGAAGTAAAGAATATATATAATATAAAAAATCAAATTTTATATATATGTCTTAGGCTAGAATTTTCTATTTTTCCATTTTATGTTTTTTTATAAATTTCTTTTTTTAATGTAAAATTTAAATTGACATAAAATGAAGTTAAATCTTAAACTGCTCTGAAACTAGTAGCTTTTTCCTTTCTACAAGGGCTAGTCAGCTATGATTGATGCTCAATTGGTTGTCGGATTGTTTATATACTAAACACAGCGCATATATACCCTATGACTTATACCTTATAGGGTATAAAATACTGAAGCGCACTCAAAAAATGCCTCTGCATACCGAAAAATGCCGACGAGCTAATAAGCGCAGCGTCTGCGGCCTTTGAAGTTTTCTGATGCTGATGAGTTATTGCGCGAGATGAGAGAAAGAATGAGCAAAAGAGAAAGACAGATGTAGAGAGAGAGAAGGGGAGAATGCTAGAAAATTATGAAATTTATTTATGCTTCGGTTTTTATAACTCAACAAAATTTACCTTTCGCAAGTTTCACTAATATGCGACAAGCTCTGGCACCGCAAAGCCCACTTTCATCCAATATTCACCCGGCCTGGCCGGCGACTTATGACAAATGTGCATGTCCAGAGTCTGGAATTTATTTAGTTGCGACCATTTTCAATCCACTTGAGTGGCCATTTGTCACAAGAACAAGCCAAAACAATGGACATGGACCTTGCTGAAGGATGCGTTCTACGATTATTTGCAATAAATTTATGAGTGCATATCGTATGTCTATATGCCTAGGGTATATATATATAGTTCTATACATGTGCTAAAACTATATAATGAAATGTTAAAAATGTTAAATAAATCAATTGAAATATATATTTATTATATATATAGACTATACTCCAAATTAGCAGATAGTTTGGTTAAGTTTTAGAAGTATTTTATTTTAATGCTTTAGTCTTTTATAATTAATTTATCATTAAGATGATCAACGTTAATCATTTTAATTGTATTCATTATTTTTAAATAAAATAAGATGGGTAGATTCGAAATTAATAGAAATTATTTAGAGTCAATAAAATTCAGTCGATTTTATAAAAAACAAAAAAGATAAGGTTTTTATATAATTTTTATATATCTATAATTTTTATATAAAAGGAAAAAATTTAAAAATTTATTAAATAAAATATATATTTCTGTTAAATAAAAGGAAAAGTAAATTTACGAAAACTCATTTTAAAAAGGGAATTTCACATGGAAATTAACTTTTCTACAAAGCTAACAGCTTAATTTATTTAACTCCTCTACAACGTAACATTGTAGGGATTAAATAATAAGTTAAAATGAATATAAAAGCTTTTAAGGAGTTATAACACATGAATTATTTATGTATATGAATATATGTCTGTATGAAATGTTGAAATCCTGATACAAAATAATGTATAAAGGGGGAAGATTTAATAGTAGGAGTCTACTAAAGTAGGGTGGTAAAAGAAGATTGGGATCCCAATTGAAATTGCTGCTGGATTAATTTATTTAATTTTGTAATTCTTAAATATTATTAAGACTAATTTATTAAATTACTACATTTTATTATATATTTTTGTAAATTAATTCAATTAAAAAATAATATATAAAATCTAAGCTCATTTTTTTAATGGAATTTAACGATATCATCACAACTTTTTAGCTATACGATTGGATACATGTATTATTAAATATCTTAATAGTAAACTTTTCAAGATAAGGAGTAAAAAATAACAGCAGACTTTAAATCGGAAAAGGGTTTAAGGCTGTTGGTGTGAATAACTGGAAGAGGTCATGTTGAATGAAACCTTAAAGTATTTGCTGCTGCTTTGTTTATTCACATATTTTGCTTAGATTATGCAGGTTTCTTCGCTTTAAAAGGGGCATCCGAAGTTTGGGAGCCCCAAACCAACAAGTCGAACAAGCCTCCCACCCAATTGACAAACCCTTTCGCCGAGCCCTAAGCTCAACCCAAGCCAAGGTAAGCCCGGCAAGGACTATGCCAAATGAAAATGAAAATGATTTATTGAAGGTGAAATATTTATTGTTTTTTACACAAATTCTCGCTGTTTTGTAATTTTTTATTGTTTCGCTGTATATTTATATTTTTTTTGATTTATTTTTTTTTGGTTTTGGTTTTTGGAAAAATCAACAAAAGGCCGCGCGGCATCTTTTGAATTCTTGCATCTTACTCCTTTCCCTTCCCCAAGAGAAAAAAGTGAAATAATTATTAACAAAAACAAGCGGCAGCTGCTTAGGAAATATGCGGGTGGGCCTGCTTCCTCCTCCCTCCTCCCTCCTCCCTTCTCCCACCCGACCTCCACTAGTCCCAAGTATTTATTTATTCTACGTTTTGGGTCAATTCCTCTGGTTTCATTTAATTAAAAAGAAAAGCGCGCGCGCGACGCATAATAAAAAATATATATATACATCCATATATATCCACATACATGTCTGTCCCTTGGCTGCTTGGCTGGATGACTGGCTGAGCTGGCTGAGCTGCCTTGTTGGCCTCGTCGTATTTACTTAGGATCAGGTGGTGAGCCGGCCGTTTACAAAAAAGAAAAAAAAAACAAGCGGCGCAAACAATGTAAAGAAGCCGCTTGCCGCCGCAGCCGAAGCCAAATTTCAATTTCGCGGTTACTGCATATTTTCCCAGCCTTTATACTGACATAGAATACCCTGTGCGGCAGCTATGCAATAAGGTATGCCCCACCTATGGAATCTTTATATATATATATATATTTATAAGGATTTCCACCTCTTCTTGAGTTACTTCTCGCTTTTGCTTTACTATGCTTATCATTTAGTTTCTCGCTTAGTTCTTGCTTTGCTCTTCGAACTATTTCACATTGCGCAGTTCTGGCTTAGCTTCTCGTTTTAGCTTTCGCTTTGCTTCTCTCTTTCCACTGCTTTACTTCTCGCTTAACTATTTTCTTTGGTTCTCACTCTACTTTCGGCTCTGCTTCTCTCTTTCCATCACATTTGCATTTCGATTTGCTTCTCACTTAATTATTTTCTTTACTTCTCACTCTCTGATCTGCTTTGCTTTTTTCTCTATTAAGTGAATCTCGCTTAAATCTTCTTTGCTTCTTTCTTAGATTCTTCTTTTTGCTTCTCATCTGACTTATGGCTGCTGTAGCTGCTTCTCGCCAAACCATTCGACTTGTGCTTTAAGTAGTTCTCTTCAGCTTCTCGCTTGCCTCTTCTTTGGCGGTCAACCCTTACCAGACTGATTGGTTTGATGCTCTAAGTGTTAACTACAGGGTATCTTAGAGTCGCGTTGGTTAAGTTTTAGTGCTTATTACTTGTTTGGCTTTAACGTTTGTTGTGGTTGGGTGCAATAGCAATGGAATTTAAACGAAATATTTGAAAGAGCTCTAAGCTAAAAGAACTTTAAAAGCCAAAACGCAGCGGCTTAAGCGATAATTGGCCACTAGAAAATGTCGATGAGGATGTCAATGGCGATGTAGCGACATTGCGGATGTCGAATTCCGAAATGTAAATTGCCAATGTCCGGGCCGGGCCGGGCCGGGCTTAGAGCTCTAAGCCGTAGCCAAAGTTTTGCGGTGGTGGATTGTCCAATGACATGAACAAACGTGAGGGGATAAGCGAAACGGAAATGCTCTTTGCCACAAATTGATATGCAGCAGCTGTTGCGTATTTAAGCGGATGGGCAGCAGGCATCAGGCAGATCCTGCAGGACGGGAAGGCCTTGAGGTGAACTCCCTCTCTGCATAAGCGACAGCCTATAATAGTAATAATAATAAAAATATACAAAGACACTACTATGTATACACACACACACATATACAAATGTAGACTCGTATATAAATAAAGGAGGCAGCGCTGGGGATTAGCTCGCCTGATTGGACACGATGTGATTAACTTGTCGTCAGAGCCGCTCGAGCTGAACTGAGCTGTGATGCGGGCACGTCGCGACATGCCACGCCACGCCATGCCATGCCACGCCACGTCAGGACATGTTCTGTCATGGCCCTGCAAAGGACATCCTGCCCCCAAAAGCAGGCAACAGAAAAGTGCAAAATGCTAAAAGAGGCTGCGTATGCGAATGCCGAAAATTAACCCATTACGCACTCCATTAACGCAGCTGCCAATGCATGTGAGCTAAGCTAATTAGTTGTGGCAGCTGCTGCTAAATCTGTACACACCCATCAACACACACACACACACGCACACACATACACACAGGCACCCACACGCAGAGTAACTCTTTCATAGTTAAGAGCTGCTGTCAAATTTAGTTATTCGGCACGATTTAATACAAATTCGAATGCAATGTACACACACAGTTACACACTCACACACACACACGCACACATTTACACATGAGACCATATTAAAGCCATTTTTGCACATCCTGGCCAAACAATGAGAGTAAAGTTAGCATTTTCCTCGAAGTTTGGGGCGGATTTGAATGGCCTTTTTTTTGTGTTTGCTTTTCATTTCAAGTCAAGTGCATCTGCCGGGGCTGGTTGCTCATGCGCCAGTGCATCCGAATGCCTGGCATTTGCATTAACAACAATAACAACAATGAGCAGCGGCAACAACAACAACCATTTGGCCATATGGCCAAGGCTGGCTGAACGGCGGCCTCGCCCTGTTGACTGCCCAACAAGCCGCTAACAATCAAGTGCCACAATTGCCATAAGGAGCACGCCAAGAAATCCTGCCTGGGAGGTGGTGCAATTCCATGGCATGGTAGGGGTTGGCAGTGGGTCTGCGGTTGGGGCAACCGCAGGCAATAAATGTGGCTGTTTGGTTTCAGCTATTGAACATTATGAATACAACTTTGAGCGAGCTATTAAATAGCTACCAAAATATCAGGTTACCAACCTTTCAAATATATCAATTGCCTTGACTTTGAGGCTATAATCCCTAAGATCCTTAAGACACAAAGCTGATCCCATTGGAAAGGGTTTATCACATGCCGCGAATGTATGCATTCATCTGACAGTCAAAAACTTTTGCAGGAATTACTTCTAGTTAGGAAAAGGAAACTTTAAAGTCTGAATGAGAGCGAATATCGTAAGTGATACGATATTCGCAAGTGACCTTACAAGATTCTACCTAGAGTACTACTGACGGCATTGTATATCGTATTGGTGAAAGGAATCCTATGAACTATAATATATTCAAGAAGCGAGGTTATCCTATAAGGTTAACTCAAGTAGTTATACAAGTCCTTGCTGTCTTCATGTCGCAGGAATAGGAATAGGAATAACACGCCACAGAGCCTATTGGGAGCAATGTGTACCGGGTCATGCTCCTGCTTGTATGATCCTTAAGAACCGAGTTGCTCATGAGCGAGTGTTATAGTTTTTGATAGAGTGCTTAAGGTAAGTCGGTCCAAGTATATATAGTTCGTTGAAGCAGATTTGCGACTTGTTTTTGATGTTATTTAAGCTACAAGATGAATTGGATATCGTTTAAAAGAGTCCTGGAAATATCTGTTTGGTTTATTAACTGGTTTATCTATTAATCAGATACAAAAAGTTTAAAGTCTTGAAGATTTTTCTAGGAATTTTCCAAGTTTTGTCATGTCAAAGAGTATTCCAAGTTCGACTTTAAGATGCAATTTTTTCCATTTTCTTGTTGTACTTTTTTTTAATGTTTTTTGCCAGGGTGCGAATTTTGTCACTCAGTTAACGTCAAGGCCATGAATACATCAGTAGAAGGTGCCGCGGATGTAAATGTGAATGCGAATGTGAATGCGACTGGGGGCAGTAACTGTGTGTGTGGGCGTGGCTAAATGGTGTGTAAAGTGGAAGGGGGCTGCGTACGAATGAACAGTTGAATGCCTGTTTTTGCTGTTTTGCGGATTGCTGCCGCTGCCTGTTGTTGTTTTTGTCATCATTTGAGACCCAAAAATATTTCACACCTATGTGTGGGTCTGCATATATGAGTGTGTGTGTGTGTGTGCTTGTGTGAAGCAAGTGGCAGTTGAGCTGCTCGTTTGACTGTCACTTTGGCTCGTCGCTGGCTGCGGCTCGTTGAAATTCATTACGCAAAGCAGCAAGCAGGAAGCGAGGCACAGTGGAAGGCAGCGGCATCGGCAGCGGCAGCGGCACATGCAACATGGCAGCCAGGACAGACAGTTAGAGACAATGGTAGCCGTGACAAACGTAACGGAAGACGGAACAGACAGCGCGTCACTAGAACAAAAACGTGGGAGGCGGCAGTTTGGGTGGTAGTGAGGGGGGGGGGGTGGTTAGGGTATTCCACTGACAGTGGCATGTCTAAATGTCGACGACAGGCCATTTTCTATAACTTATCTGATTTTAATTGCTTCAAACATGTGCGTGCACGGTGCACATCATTGTGTGGAGTCCTTGTCTAGTTTCAATGTATGTGTGTGTGTTTGTTTGTGTGTGTGTCTGCCAACTCCTATCTCTTGTCTCCTGTATGCGATGCGCATCCTTTGGCATCCTTTTTGGCGCTGTCAACATTATTTCACGTTGAGCGTTTTTGAGGCAGTCGCTGGCCGCTCACGTTGCCACTTGGCAGACAAGTTGATGACCCCCCTTTGGCATACCCACGTCCACGTATCAAGTCCCATGTGTGTCTCCCTCTCTCCATCACTCTCTCTCTTTCTTTCTTTCTATGCATCTCTATCTAATTCTGTGAGTGTGTTTATCTCGCCAGCGAGCTGCGTCTTTTTATGAGCTTTGTCGGGCTTTGATGTTAATTACCCTGTAACAACGACGACGTCCTCATCGCTGGCCCCGCCAACCGCCCCCCACTCCAACCCCGTGTGAGACACTGGCAACTACCCAAACCAGCAGCGGAGACAGTCAAAAACACCCACCCCCCCAATCGTTTGGTAAACAAAACAGCAGCCAACAGCACTATACATATATACATATACATATATATATATACATATATACATATACATATGTTTGTATGTGTGTGTTTGGCGCGGTGGCCGAGATTATCTCCAAGGACCTATAAATCCAGTCATTAAAGTCAAAGTCACAAGACGTTGCCTGGCTTATCAGCGTCGGGGGCAGTGCTGCCACTGAATTCTCTCTGTTCGCTTTCGGGCATCTCTCACTGCGTTTTATAATAAAATTAAGCTAAAGCATACACATAAATACACACACACACACATTGCACGCAGCGCTGCTTGTCTAGTTTCTGTTGTTGGTTCTTTTTTTTTCGTTATTTCTCGCATTTTGTCTTTATTGTACGCATGTAGTTGGCACTCTGCGGTGTTGTTGTCTGCACCAGAGTTGCCAGATGTTTTTTGTTTTTGCATAAATACTCACACGTACACACTGTACATATGTGCCCCCCTCTACCCTACACACTCTTTGCCCTAAGCTTATTATTTGCCCTTTGCTTTAAGTTGGAATTAAGATACTACATTATATTTTGGCGTATGGGAAATGTGTGGAAAATTCTCGCACAATTTATGTATTAAGCATTTTCCTTTTGAATCGAGTTGTAGTCTGATATATTATACATAATTTTCATATTTTCTTTAAGTTTTCCTTAATTAAAGTCTAAGAATTAAGCATAGAATTCCATGCATTAAACTGGACAGCTTCAATCTTAATTCAAAAAAGCGAACTGCAAATTGGGCTGTCAGCATCACACACACACACACACACTTACACACATATAACGCTTGCTATTTGAATAGCTGTAAGCTGTTTCGTCTTATTTGATTCTTGATCTTTGGCACTTTGATAATGTCAGTTAGAATCGCTGCGAAATTTGTTGAAGGGCAAACGAGGGCAATTGGCAGCTGGGAAGAGAAATGTGAAGATTGGGTAAAAGACACACACAGACACACACACACACACACACACCAGCACTTAACCCACCGACTCGGACTCTATTAAAAATGCTTATAAATGCGCTTAACAGTCGAATGTGCTGGCAAATAAATCTCCATATGTTATTTGACAGCCCGACCCGGCACCCAAGACGCCCCCCGTGCCGTGCAAATCTTTACACTGAGCAGGCCTGCCGGCTTACACGGGGCATGTGTTGACTCCCCACGGCGTTCATTGCAGTGCTGCCATATAATTTATAGCTAAAAAATGGCTAGCTAAAATACGAATTTAAAGGCTAGTTCTAGCGATCTAAAAAGTTTGTTTTAATATTTCAAAATAATTTCAGTCGCAGCTCGATTATCCGGGAACATATGTTAACCGGGATTTACCTCTATTATCTGTGATATCTATAGGAATATGTATGCTTATGTTCCTATAATCAATAAAACAAATAAAAATAATAGAATTTTTGAATGTAAATTGTGACAACTATTAACCGGACATCTCGGTCCGGAGCATTACGGATAATCGACTGTATTATAAATTTAATTTTAGAATATTTATTAATTATGCTGCGAGAATAGTTTTTATTGCGATTAAATTTTACAATACAATTAAAGTTTTCCGAATATCCCAGAAATAGCCAAACTTTTTTCGGCTATATTGAGCATTTCAAAGATGAACTGCGACTTGAAAAAGGCCAAATGCTCAACACTTTCAAGTTGTAAAGAATTTTTCTCTTATTTTTTGGTCTGTTGTTTTGTTTTTTTTTTTGATTTTTGGTAAGTAGTGCTGTAAGATTTTAGATATAGCTGTAGCTGTCGCTTAAAAGCCATAAATAACTCATGTGTTGTTGCCTATTTTGGGTTGCTGTCGATAGTTATCGGCATGAGTACTCGTACTCGTCCTCGTCCTCGTCCCAAGGTCCTCCCGTTGCTTGGTCAGCAGCTGCCAGAAGTCACAGCGAGCCAAAGGGAGCTGAGAAGTTGTTAGCCAAGTTTTTGCCTTTTTATTTAGCTGGCGAAGAGAAGTAAAAAATGCCGCGTGACTTTAATGGGGGTGAGAGCAGTTGCAGTAGAAGGAGGTGGAGGCAGAGGTGGAGGTGGGTTGCTTGAGAGTTGTGATTTCTACTAATTTGGCCATGTTGCCTGTCAAATTGGTTGCCATGTGTGGGTGTCATTAATGTCAGCCAACCCCCTGGAATGGATCTACAATTGCGAGAGACAAAGGCGACACAGAAAGACACTAAGGCAAGGACATGTACGAGTTTGTCTCTTTGTAATGATGGGAGTGAAAGACGGGTGACGGCAGACAGTTGCAGACATAGAGACGACTCATTAATGCCACTCATCAAAACTATAACTAACTGAGAAGGGGACCAACAGCAACAGCAGCGGCAGAGGGCAGAAGGCGGACGTGGTTGAGGCAGCGCCAATGGTTGACAGACACATGAATATCCTGGCACTATAAATTTCGGGGCTCCCCCAAACAACTGGCTACTAAATGGGGTTGGGTTGGGCTTGGGCTGGGTGGCGGTGTTGGTGTCGGGTGGGTGGTGCTGATGGCATTTGTCGCCACTGTCGCCTGCCGCTGTTGTCCTTGTCATAGGCATTTTGCCATTTTCGCGTAAATTGCTGCTAATTTTGTTTATCGCAGGACAATTATCCAAGTGAACGAACTGACAAATGAGCCGCACACATGTGTGTATTAGCCTTTATGTGCCTATGTGTGTGTGTGTGTGTGTGTGTCATGGCGCCACAAAGTATGCAATGTGTTGTGTATAGCCAGCTTTAAAGCTCTTCAATCTCGGCTGATTTTAATACAAACACAAACAGAAAACCCAAACACGTTCGCATCTTTATCCAATTATGAATTTTTGTCATTACGCCGGGGCCATGGCAATGGCCAAGTGAGAGTACCCAATCCCGATACCCCACAGCCGACCTACCTTTCCCGCACCGTTTTTTGTCCCGTTTTTGTGTTGTCCTCGTCCTGGTGCTGCTCCTGGGCTGGCGACAAAAAAAAAACGAACGCAAAAATCTCATTATGATTTCATTTCGTTCAAATGAAGCGCTCGTGCTGGGGCATTGCTACCGTTGTCCAGCTGTTGGATGGCCGGGATAACAGAGCAGGGGTGCGGTAGGTGAATGATGGTGGGGTGTGTGTTGCCTGGAGGGGGCTGTGGTGGGGTAGTGTTTCGCAGCGACGCGTCGCATGTGTTGCCAGCATTTGCCGTTGGCTTCTTTGTTGTCCTGCAATTGGCGCTATGGGGCAGTCGCTGCAACAAAACCAAAAACTTGACTTTGCCTCCTGTGTCGTGTGTCCTGTGTCCTGTGCTCAGCGACGGGCATCCTGTGAATCGCATTCCGCTACCCGTCGCTGCCCTGGACAACGGATAAGGCGATAAATTTATTTTAAAATAAAATTTACTTTCCCACTGCTGCTGCTGCTGCTACGGCTGCGACTGCCGCTCGTTTCTTATACCCTAACAATAGCTTTGCTGCTCCGGGTATACTGACTAGAAATTGTATAACTTTGATGGGTTCCATGCAAGATTAACCGGAGTCAATATAACATCTATTAACATAACATTTAAACTTCTTTTCGTGATCTCTTACGATCATAATTTGCATACTGTCTTATTTTTCTGGTCTTTCTTTCTCCTTTACTTCAATATGTATTGGCGCTGCCACCTTGTCAGCAGTAAATATACATATATTATATATATAACAATAATACTTAAATCACTTTCAGTGCTCTCTCTTAGTTACACTTTGTGCTCTCTTAAGATATTAATTCTTTCTCGGCATTCTTTCTTTTACTCTTCCGTCAACATGTGTGAATAAACTTAATAACGTTGTGACGTCACATCTACTAAATGCATACCATACTGCAGTTTCTTATTCATCGCCATGCTATTTGTAGGGTATCGTGCAGTCGACTTAAGTTATTATCAAGTTGTGTGTTTCTTTTTTATATATTTTTTTCTTATTTTGCTGTTTAATTTTGTTTGCTTCTCTGCGTGGTCGCTCGTTGTTGTTGAGCTGCTCTTTAAATATGTATTTTCGTGTTGTTGTTGTTGTACCTTCTGCTCACCTTAACGGCAAAAAAATGTGCTCCTTCTTTTGTTATTATTGTTGCTGTTGTCCTGTCGTATTTAAATTAAAATGTTATTTATGTCAGCTGTTTGATTTCTTAACTTGCCGTTTGCCAACGCACCCTCCTCCATCCCATCCCATAACCAACTTACCCTCCCACACCACAACCCTGCGGCACATTATTTTTCTCGTTTTCATTCGTTTTTCTTTGTATTAGAAAATCGCCAACGATGCCAGCAACAACACAAAATAAGCAGCTTAGTTAGTGTTAAACGGCTGGTTGTGATGCGTAAAGGCATCCCATTGATGGGAGTGGTGGATGTGTTTTTTTTGGTGTGGGGTGGGGCAAGTAAAGGTAGGGGAAACGGAAAATAAGTGGGTGTGTTGGGTGCTAGAAAGAAATATGGGTCGCGTTGTCAGTTAGTTAGACGCTGCAACTTCCGCCGTTGCGGCAAACTTGCACCTCATTTCTTTCAAAAACTAAGCCACACTCATTCTTCGCCTCACACTGCCCCTCCTCTGTGTGTGTCTGCGTGTGTGTAATGTTAAAGTTTGAGAAAATTACAGAACTAAGCAAATTCAACAATATTTGCTGCACATATGTGGTATAGGCGAGCTTTTAACACTAAACTTCATTTACAGAGCTGAATTTTTAGTTAACATTCTCTTAATCCCTTATTTCGCTCTTAAATCTGTAAGTTTTTTCGTGTCGCAACAATTATTGCCTCTAATTCATAGCTTCAAATTTGATCAGCTTTGATTAAAAACGGTATTATTTAAATATCATGGATATATTTTCACTTTACTTTCATTTTAAATATAGAAAGAGTTTTCGTTCGACCTCTTCTTATACTTATATTAAATCCTATTAAACTTTCGACAACAAAATCAAATGAGCGATTTTATTAGCCTTTATTTAGATTGAAATGATATTAAATAGGAAAGATACCAAATTTTTATACCTAAAATTGAAAGTTTTGGATAAGATTTTTTAAATCCCAATAGGCAACACAATTATAAGCTCTAAAATAGTTAGACAAACAATTTTCCATCTAATACAATAATAAATATCAATGAAGTTTTACAAGGTGCCAAGCCTGCTAGCTAATATTAATATAGAAAGGTTCCAGGAGTATTTGAATTCAGCAGAATTATACATATATTATATATAGTAGGTTAATTATGAAAATACAACTCGTTTAAATATGAAGATAAGAATAAAGACTTGTTCAAACGCAGGTTAAAGAGCCAAGAAATTTTTAAGAAACCTTCAATTAAAAAAAGATATAAAACATATAAAAAAGAAATAAAATAAATTGTTTTCAAAGGAAAATATGCTTAAAGAGATACTTGAATGTTTGCTGCACCTTCTAAAGAATGAGGAATAAAAACGAATCAGCAGGTATAAATAAAGATATTAACTTCAGTAGATAAAATAATAAATAATATGTGATATATGATACTTAGAGATGAGAAAGTTATTTAATATTAAGGTGGTTAGAGTGGATCACAGGTAAAAATCCAAATTGCAGGTGTGCTGTTTTTTGGACAGGACATAGACTATTATATATAATTATTACTTGTTCGCTGCAATTATAGAAATGTTTGTTATTGTGCACTAAAAGCTGTGCCTAATATTTTGGACATAAGTGTAGCATATATAAACATATCAAGTATCGCCGTTTATAGATATTGTTACAAAAAGTCTTAACAAAATAGAGAGTGTAGGTTCATTGGATTCCAGCCAATTAAACGGTACACTGAGACTTGCAATCTCCTCCGATTGTTCCTCCTTGGAGCTGCTCGCCAGAGACACCACAAAGTGTTACAATCTTGTGGG
Organism: Hirtodrosophila trivittata; assembly: GCA_035045065.1. Lineage (NCBI taxonomy): Eukaryota > Metazoa > Arthropoda > Insecta > Diptera > Drosophilidae > Hirtodrosophila > Hirtodrosophila trivittata. The sequence continues at coordinate 4,507,671 of JAWNNK010001028.1, read as the reverse complement.
TTGAGAGCTGCCGGAGACAGTTTCAATAGTTCGCTGCTAGTTTTGAGGTTATTCTGTGTGTGTGTGTGTGAGAGTAAAGAGCCTGGATTAGAGCTTGACTATTTGTGAAGATGACGCTGGTTCCTTTTAATCCCTACTCAAATGGCTATGGCGTGTATAGAGACTGGAGTAGTGGGTCCAAGAGATCCCAGCCGCCGACCTCAAGTTCAGTTTTGAATGTCTGTCATTTATTTTGAGGTCTATGTGCAATGTTTGAATATGACAAGATCCTTATGAACTGTGCTAATCCTACACCCTCATACTGTATGTCTGTCTCTCTGACTAACTTCTTCTCCCGTCACATGTGTGTGTGTGTGGGTGTGCTTTTGTGTTATTTGAACGCATTCCCTACACTTTTATTGCTGACTGCTTGAACAATTTTGCCAGCAATTTTGTTGTATTTTGTTGGTGTCATTTGTTGTCTTCCTCTTGAGAGGCTTTTGTTGATTTCTGGCTGACTGAGCTTCAGCTCTTCAGCCATTTTCCATTTTCCATCTGTGTGCTGGTTGCCATTTCTTTTGCGCTCCTTCCCTCAATTCTTTTTATATTCTCGTATATATTTTTGTGTATTTTTCGTGTTGTTGCCATTGTCGCTGTGAGCCACAGCAGCACCGCTGATTCTCCGACATCGAGTGTGTGTCTGTATGTGTGTGTGTGTAAAACTTGTTTCTGATTGGACACATCACACACGCGCACAACATCACACACACACACACACACACGCCCGCAATCATATGCGACACACTCACACATATACAGAGCTCATGGCCATTCCGTAGGCTCCACCCACGGCACAGAGAGATTCGGTCTCTTATATACGACACGGTATATAAGCATCTGCTCCCCAGCTCCTGGTCGTCTTTGGCCCACACAATGGTCATATGTGTAAGTGTAAGTGTTCGTGTGTGTGTGTGATTGTGTGTGGGTGGGCGTATGTGTGCCTATGTGGTCGGGTGGTTCCATTGGGCGCTCCAATAGAACAGATAAATCGATTTCATTCTGGCTTTCAGCTTTTCAGTTTGTTCCTTGTTGTTGTTGTTGTTGTTGCAGTTTAAGCTGCAAAAATTTTATTTTATTTTTATTTCATTTTTTTTTGTGTGTATGTGTGTGGGTGTGTGTGTTACATAACTTTTGGGCGCTGGCTGTATGGCAAAACGTTTTTGCCATTTGAACGATTTGGCCAGCAGGCCTCATCCCTCTGCAGCAACTCCTGCTCCAGCAGCTTCCATCTCCATCTCGTTGGAGCACTAATTTAGCATTCCATAGCCACAGTCAAGTGAAGCACAAACACGAAGCTGAAGCTTAATGCGATCAGAGCGTCTCAAAGAAGTACACTCAACAAAATTCTATACCAACAACTTAAGAAATGAAATTCTTATTTGATGTTCTTGAAGAATCTCTCCAAGTGGACTTTGAATCTTAATCTGAATGTAATAGGTAGATGCTAGTCCGTTATATTTTTATCTCGCAGATAAATAGCATTTAATTTTCATCTTGATAGGTGGCAACACTGTTTATAAGTAAAGTAAAGTACACAACTCTATGTGCTATACGATAAATTTAATCCTTAAAAGCAGAAAACTCTTCTTAAATATTTGCTGATAGTTTAGCAACGTTTCCCGATAGAAACGTTAAGGATATTGTATTCCCAATCTTAACTTCCTTTATATATTTGTTATCACTATTTTTTTCTCAGTGTTACTCAGGCTATATCTGAAGCAGCTGTAGCCGATGATACCAGCGAAACTTCAAAAGAGCACGGAAATGATTTCATTACCAGACACGTTCAGCGCATCACGTGTCCAGGAGGCAGCTGAGCTGAAGCTGAAGCTTAAACTAGGCGTAGCTGGTGATAGGAGCTGCTGCGGTGCGGTGTGGTGGGGTGTGTTGCGGGGGAGGCAAGCTGTAAAGTGTGTGCGAAAACTCTTAAAAGGCAGTGTCACGTACGCAGCTCCACACGCAGCGCCTTTATTAAGCTGCAAATGAAAGACAGTAGACAAAGATAGAGCGAGACAGAGACAGAGAAAGAGAGAGAGAGGGAAGATAAGCTTGAGGTAAAGAGAAGCAGAGGTAGCTGCATTGATTACCAATTCAGCGGTCATCTAATCACGGCCAAGCGGGCTAAGAACGTGCCACGTGGGGCAACAAGCGAAATCTGTCAGCTAATTAAAGCGCACTAAAGCAGCGCTCTGTGTGTGTCTGTATGTGTTTGTGTGTGTGTGTGTGGCATACTTTCAGGCGGCGCAATTTATGAACCATAATTTCTATAAGCCAGCACCCCCTCACACCCCTGCCCACATGACAACCCCCTCAACCCGAATGTCGCGACGCTGAGGCTAAGCGACAAATGCGGCGGCAATTTAGTTAATTGCCTGCAATTATCCTAATGAGCGCCTTGCCTGAGCGCCAATGTCGCAGCTAAAAGTCCACCCCCTCTCTACCTCCCCCAGCTCCCAGCTCCACCCCTATAAATGGCTGTTGTTGTTGTTGTTGTTGCTGTTGCTGCTGCTGTCGCGTATAGAAATATATCTTTTCGCCTAGGAGAAACTTATTGTATTTATGACCTTATGACGTCTTGCCATAAAACAATTAGCAGCTCAATGCGAGTGCACTCACACTTATATAACTGTTACCACTAACTCAACAAAGCTGCCAACATCCATACTATTATTCATAGCTTCGTAGTCCTAAGAGATATCACAGTCTAGATACTTTCGAGATTCGTTAGACATTTGCAGATACAATCTCTGCTTTTCAATTGGAAAACTTATTGCATTGAAATTGTTTTAAAAACTGGCGAGTGAACTTAGGTAAGAATCTACTTTGAAGGATGTCTTGGATATATCTTTGAGCTCGGATCTACTATATATGAATTATAATATATATATATATCTATATATAAATGTATAATAAGGCTACTGTTGGTAGTATGGCTCGTCCTTAATCATTTGTTTTTATAGTAGTGTTCCTTGAATCTTGAATCTATATATGAATACTATATATGATTACTATATATGAATAATATATGTATAAATTAATCATAAAGTATCTGCTTTCAATGTAGTTCGTCCTTATTTCAATGTCTTTATCGTAAGTTGCTATTCCTTTCAATAATAATTATAAGCTTAATTAAAGTTTGGATCTACTTTCAAGGTTCTGCTGTATAGATACTCTATTTGAGTTTGAACCCTATATACTATATATGAATAATATATACATAAATATATATAAAAGTCATTGTTCTTATAGAGTTCCTTCATATTCCCATATCCTTACAATAAATAATACTAACTATGAGCTTAATAAAAGTTTGGATCTACTTTTAAGCACCTGCTGGATAGAAACTATATTTGTGCTTGAATCCTGTATACTATATATGAATACTCCATATTTATGAATATAATATATGAATACTATATATAAATAATATAAATTTATATATATATATATATATATATGTCTTTAATATAAATTCTTATTTCTTACAATAAACAATATAAGGACTTACCATAAGCTGCTTTAAAGTAAGTTTCTAGCTTTGAATATCGTCTCCTTTCTGGAAAGAAAATAAATATAAATTAGAATCGTTTGTATAAAATGAGTTGCTTCAATTAAAGTTAATCTCAATTCTAATATATTTCAAAGGAATTTATTTAGAGAGAGTTTTCTGATAAAAACTGAATTGTAGTACTTATAGTTAGGATATACTTTAAACGAGCTGCTGCTTTCTAGAGGAAAACTGAATTTAGTTTAACTTTTATATAGAGGGAGTGGCTACCATTAAGATTGATTCCAATTTCAACTTTTATTGTAGTATTTCTTTACTGATACTAACTAAAAAGTGAGACTAGAGTTCACCTTAAAAGAGAAGCTGCTTTCCAGACAGAAACGGACTATGAGATGGGATCTATGTATTGTATAAAAATCTGAAGGTTTTCCCTAAGGTTGGTCCTATGCACTGTCTATTCTACGTACATATAACGTTTCCTTATTGATTTAACCCAAAAGTACATCAAGAGTTTCCTTAAGTAGATTCTGAAATCCTAGAGTCCTTTGTTATGTTTCAATATTAGCTACATTTTGATTGCTCAAAATAGCTTCAAGTTTTAGATGTGTTCTCAGCTGAGTTCAAGCTAGTTGGAGCTTAAATCAAGCAAACAGCTCTTACAATACGAAATAATTAATATAGGCTGGATAGGGGCAACTTTCATTATATTTTATATATCGTTGTAAGAGCCAGGTCCTAGCATAATATCAGACTAAAGCTATACTCATACTTCTCATACTTAGAAACGCTTTGTTTGCCACCCGCTGCGAAATAGTTATCAATCGAAGTTTGAATGCAATTTAGGCAAATTTGATGATGTCGACATGACACACACACATACCAATATAAACACCCACACACACAGACACACATATGTAAAGAGAGACAGTCATGTAACCACACTCGCATGTGGCATGTGACATGTGGCTTGCCGTTAGTCAACTTCTGGGCTGAAGCTCTCTGTCTCTGGCGTGTCTTGAGCTGTTCCGGCCCAAATGACATGCCATTTAATGTTAAACTTTAATGTTTTCTTGTAAGTGAAGTCATAATTTTGTCAAGCGCTGCGGTGCGCTCCCAAAATACCCGGGAACTAGAGCAGGAGCGGGAGTGGAAGCGGGAGCTGTAGGTGGCACTGTAGAGCGCAGCACAGGTGGCATTATTTACGCACTCCCACAGACCCAACGCTATTTTCACTCCCCTCACATCCGGCTGTTGTTGTTATTTATACGGCACAGCAAGGCCACGGTACGTCGACTCCAAGGATGCGGGAGATGCGAGGCGATGCGAGGTTAGAGCTCGCGGGTTGCGGGCTGCGGGTTGCGACGCGTTGACGGTAACGACCTCATGAAATAATGCGCCAAGTGGCGTTTGCCGTTGCCAAAGTGTTTTATGCCATAATATTTATCTGCACCACCCGACCTGGTCCTGGCCTGCTCCTGCCTGCTCCTGCCTGCCTCCCCCTGCCTCCAATCGTCATAGCACTCAACTACCCGTGTGAGTCTCTTTCGAGTCCTTCATTATGGAAATCGTGGATTTGCCAAATGTTTGCACGATCATTTGTCATTCTTTTTTACAGTTGCCTATCCACTGGGCTTTCACTGCGAGTTTTCACGAGTTTTCACGGCTTTTCTTCTATCGTCGTTGTTTTTCGTTGTTTTGCCGCTGTAAATTATTGAAAATTGTTATTCAGCGGCGTCGCATCATGAATGATATATAAGTTAGAGCCAGAGCCACAGCCACAGGACGCAGGAGCAGGAATCAGTTGCAGGAGTCAGGAGCAATCACGGGCACATTCGCAGGACTCACTCAGCCTCAGGCTGTCAGCTAAATGCTGGCTTTCTAGTTCCTCCTCGGCATATCCCATGTGTGTGTGATGTGATGTGTGTGTGTGTGTGTGTGTGGTGTATGACAGAAGGGGGCTGGGGGGCTGCCACATACGATTATGCGCATTCTTACAGACATTTTGTTTTATGGCCAACCTGCGGCCCAGACACTTGATGAGCATTAGGCGTTGTGACTGCAATGGATTGCAATCGGGTGATTGATCGACTTATCGGACTGGGAATTGAGAGCTTTACCTTGAATAAATGACAACACAAACAACAACAACAAAAACAACAATAGCATTAGTACAACAACTTCCTGCCGAGGCAGACAGGTAGATACTCATAGATTAAAAGCTTCTAGTTTTAAATTTCAGTTTTCTTTTTGTTTTTATACCTAAGATTTGGCTTTGAAATAGTCTATGATTATATGGAAAATATAACAGAATTTTAATATAAATTGAATGAAAATAAGTATAATAAAGATATATAAATAAAAACTAATTGTAATTTTAAATATTTCAGCTAATGTTGGACTATGTCTTTCCTCTTTGTTTTACTTTTATAAATCTAATTTTGAATATATTCAAAGAACTGACATACATATACACTTTAAGCTATAGTAAACTTGACTTATTAAAAGACTTTATTAATAATTTTCCTACTTAAGTTTCGATTTAAATTATAAAGATTGTTAAAGAAAACTTTTAACTCAGCTGAACTCAGATCTCATGTAATAAAAGGGATTACAAAAGCAGAAAGAATTAGGATAAGATAGGAGTACAAATTTGGATAAAAAAGTTTGGATAACATAGATGGATATGATGATGTGATATATTGTAATATGACATGATATGATAGAGGAGGAGAAAATAGAATACACTTGAATATAATAGGAAAGAATAGGATAAAACGCGATAAACTAGGATAGGACTGGATAAAATAGGTATTAATAGGATAGAATAGGATATAGAAAGAAGGAGTACAATAAACTTGGATAGAATTAAATTGAATAAGATAGGATAAGATAGATAAATATAGGATAAGAAATATAGGATAAAAAAGATGAGATAAACAGGATACGATACACAAGATAGGATAAGATAGATAAATATAGGATAAGAAATATAGGATAAAAAAGATGAGATAAACAAGATACGATACACAAGATAGGATAAGATAGATAAATATAGGATAAGAAATATAGGATAAAAAATATGAGATAAACAGGATACGATACACAAGATAGGATCAAAATCGTATTGTAATATGATGATATGATGTACTCTATATAGAATAGATAGCATTGAATAATAGGAATAATAGGATAGTAGGGAAGATTTGGATAAAAAAGAATAGAATTGTATAAATATGATAAATAGAATTGGAGTTAGAGAGAGTCGCTTAATTATGTGTGGCTGCTTTAAGCTCCTTTAAGTGTTCATCTGTATAAGGGTAGGGTACTTCAGGTTTTTGGCTGAGCTGTATTTATTTCTTACGTTTTTCATTCTTTTCTTTTAATACACCAAACTTCATCAATTAAAATATATATATAGCATTTGTGTCTTTTTTGTGAACGTAACCAGAAGGTAGCTGAAATGTGGTGCAATGAATTATAATGAGAAGACAGCCGAGATCCACCCAGAACCAGCCAGAAAATACTCTGAATATCAGGCCTTACGTATAACATATATATCTTGGTATTAGGCAAAGTTTCTGGTGCCAAATTTGAGGCAGCAGCTGCAGCTGCAACTATTTAGCAAATTGTGCTACACTAATGGCCACATATGCCACAGTGGTGCAGGAGCAGAAAATGGGTGGTGTTAGTTTTGGCAATTTGAGGGAAAGTTAAAAATTTAAAACAACGCTGCAGAAAATGCACGCACTTCGCCGCAAGTCGTCGTCCCGTATTGATTTTACGTTAAGAACTTCGTATACGCATCTAACTCCCCGCACCTCCCCCTGACCAGGAAGAGAGCGGCAGAGGCCCAAGCGCTGCTCAGTTGAGCCACATTGAGGAACTTTTTGAAAAACACAAACACGAAACTTCTGAGGTCTATAAAAGCCGCCGCCGCCACTGAAGAAGTTACAAAAAACAAAAAAAAAACAAAAAAAAACACAAAAAAAAGCAAAAAACAAAAAAAGTGTTGAAAACTTTTGCGACGCACTAAATGTTATCATTTTTGTTGTTGTTGTTTTATTGTTGTTGTTGTTCCGTCTAAGCCATAGAAAAAAAAATAGGCCAAGCGGCCGCAGTCGAAGTCGACGTCAGCGTCGACGGTTCACGCAACTCTTTAAAGTGGCGGCGACAGAGGCGGCGGCAGAGAAAGCATCAGTGCCACGCCCACTCGCGATATCAAAAAGTTTGCAATTAGGTATTGTCAAAAGTTTTGTTGTTGTTGTTGTTGTTGTTTCAAACTTTGGCGACGGAACGGCCTATAAAATAATATGAAGGAGTGTGGCCAAGTTTTTAAAGCAGAATCTGGGCAAGCGGGGCAAGTGTCGAGCAGCTGGCGGGGGTTCTGCTCATCGAATGTAGGCAAGGGGGAAGGAAGGGGGCTATATGGCAAAATCAGCTGATCACCGCCAGTGCCACAGCTGTTCGTTTGGGGCGCCTCTCGCTGTGGTGTGCGGGGCGGGGGGGGCTGTACGGCGAGACGAAACTTTGTCTCGAAACAAACTTTGCAGCCGGCCCCAAAGAGCAACGCGAATGGCAACCACAACAACAGCAGCTTTAACCCTTTTTCGCCTGTTATCCTTAAAAGCTGTATCCTTTTTGGCTTTCTCTTTAAATGAGACTTCCTTTCAAACCGATCGAATATATATACAAACATATCGGTTCAGATGATGATAACTATATTCTTTCAGCTTTCAAATCTAAAGGTTGAAGTTGGGTGTTCGAAGGAATTGATATTGAGAGAGGGAGGTAAATAGATTGGAATCCTGTGATCCATCTGCGATATATGCAGAGCATTTCCACAGTTTCCTCAACTGCAAGATATACGATATACGATAGCTTTAACGATACTATCGAATGAACGTTTCAGTTGGAGCTGTGGAAAAGTTGATTCTATCATAGAAAACCTGAATTACATTTGACATAAAATATATCAAGGAATATGTTTACATCTTGCGCAAAGAAAAGCTAAGGAAAATCCTAACATACCAGCCCCAATTTTCTCTGTATTCATTTCCTTTTTTAAGGCTTTTCCATATGTTTCGCATTAACTGATTGTTTTGATGAAAAGAACTTGAATTGAAATTTCTCTCATTTGTTTTTCAGTCGGGTTCAAAGTTCAGTGTTCGACAAGACAGAGAGAGAGAGAGCGAGAGAGAGACAGACAAAAACTTTTCATTTACCGTTAACAATATTTTGTATAATTTGTTGCTCAAAACTGGCGTAAGTTTAATTTTTTTTTCTCTTTTCCTTCCCATTTCCCATATCCTCGCAAGTTTGAAGCAAACTTTTCTCCCTCGTTCGTTCTCTCTGTCGTCCGCTATCACTAGCTATCTCTTTCACACTCTGCCTGAGTAAGTCACTCAGTAAGTTGTGTGGGGTGCTGGGGAGGGAGTGGTAGAGGTCGAGGGGGGGCGGGGCGTGGTCGTCTAGGGTTTGGGGGCCTGGGCACGCCTTAAAGTTTAGTAGCCGCTTGCAGCAGTACGCAAAGTTCGCTTTTGGAGTTAGTTTTGGTATTCAGCTTTAGAGTTTTCAGTGTCAAGGTCGCTAACAAGTTTCTTCTTCCTTTTCTTCCTGGCTGTCTTCTTCTTCATCTTTATCTACTTGTTCTTATTCTCAAGTTCGTTTAATGAGCCCCAAGAACAACAAGAACAGCAATAAAAGTGCAAAACATATTCGTAAGTTTCCGCTGTTTTGATCACTAGCAGCGGGGGGAGGGGTTGGAGGCAGCTGGTCGGGATTAGGAGTAGGGGGACAGATAGAAGGTTGCGTGTGCCTTGGTAAGCTCCTTTACCCCTTTCATTCTTTGCAATGTGAAAGAGGCTTGTAGCAAAAACTCAGCTTTTGGCTGAGGTCCAGCGTTTGGTCTTTTGTGCCTCAACAAGTTGAAGAGCAGGAACATTATGGATAGGAAGGACATCAAGGACATCAGCAGTGACAACAAGGACAACAAAGTGCGGCAACATAATCAAGAGGAGATTATGTAATTAGTCTGCAGCTGATTGATGAGTCCTGGCAGCTGTCTCTCTACGTATATCCTGACTGCCTGCCGGGGCAATCAGGCCGCCTGCGATAAAATTTAAATATCTCTACAAAGGCGCCGCCCGAAGGACCCCCCCTTTAAAAGTGCCCTAATATGTACCAACCACTCCCAGCCACTCTACTATCTACTCAGCCACTAGCCAACACCTCCCTCTCCCTCCTCTTCCAGCTCCCTTGGTTGCTTCCATGCCTGCCAGCGTTCATTTTGCGGACGGTAAACAAACAAATAAAAACAAGATTTTCCCTTCCTTCCCTCCTCTCCCCTCCCCTCCCCTCTACCCGATATACACAAAATCCAATGGCCCAGGCGAGCTCATCAGCAGCCATCAACCACCAACCGGGGTATGGCGAGGGTTGGGGTACCAATGAGTCAAGGAATAGAGGAGAAGAGAGGGGGAAGTGGGCGCTGGCTCATCCACTTGTCTGTAAAATGTCACAAAGGCGGCCAGGAGAAGCATCCTGAGAGCTGGGCGCTCGCTTTTGTCCGGCGCGGACCGGGCCGGTAAACTTTATTAAGGATATGCAAATATCCTTAATTCGAAAATGATTTTTAATAGGATCGAATGGAATTAGTTTATTACTTTTAATGAATTTTTTATGTCGCCGCCAAAGTCCAAGTTCACTTCGAGGACGAGCCAAAAGGATGAGGTCCAGGACGAGGACGACGTTCGCCTTTGTTGCGCATGAATATAATGGATTTCATTTGGGGCCCAGCCGATGCTGAAAAAGCCAATCACGTGGTTTAGCTGCAAAGGCTAATCCAAGGCGTTGGCATTGCAGGACGCTGGACTCAGGCCGTGTCCAAGCAAGACTAATGGTCCTCTACTTGCCCAACCACACCACAACACACACCCAACACACACACACAGACACACACATACTTAAAGCAAGCTCTCTGTGAGTGCGACTAATTTGCTTGCAGATGATTTATTGATTTAAAGGACGAGCCTCGCCCCCTCGCCCCAGTCAGGCATTGTTTATTTTGATTTTATTTTCTTTCATTTTCCGGGGGGCCCAAATGATTTTTTCAGCCAGCTAATTTTGCCCAAAAAGAGTTTTTTTCTCTACTTCTTCTGCTTCTTCTTCAAGTGCGGTAATTAAAAATTGTCGTAAATCAGCATCGACGGGCGCCCGAGCAGGGACCCGGCCAGAAATTGGCGCCCGAGCAGGGATCCGGCCAGAAACTGGCCACCGAGCGGTGACTTTAACAAGGCAAATAACTGAAAATAGCTTTAATACTTATGCAAATTGTTTCTGTAGAAGAAAAGAAATTGATTCCAGACAACCAATAAACATAAATAATAGGAGTCACCTTTTCAGTTATCAAATGATAGTCAACATATGGTAGGCACTGTAAACGGTATTCAGTTGGTAACTTTGATATTAACTGGAACCTGAAAAGGGGTCAGCTAATTGCCGCTCATTTTAATAATATCGAGTAGAAATGTGTTCTTCAAAGTGTTCCAACTTTATTATGCCAAAGCAGGACAGCAAAGTGTGTGCAAAAGTCTGTGGCATGGGGCAGTGGCAGGGTTGGGAGGTGTTCGGTTTTGCCACTAAGTGCGCTTCTGCTTGTCAGGCAAATGCCGCTGTCCGCAAAACCCAAACACGTATTTTCAATTATTTCCGTGCCAACGTCGTTGTTGAGGTAGACGTCGCCACGTACTGCAGCCGTCCCGTTGGCAGACCTAGCCCGTATCTGGATTTGGACTCGGGGAATGTGACAATGTGCAGTTGTTGTTGTTATCCTTGTTGCTATCGATGAAATATACTTAGGGGCATGCAAACACAGCTGCAAAATAAGGCAAAATTTCGTATGCATAAGGCATAAGAAACAAAAGTCCTGACCAGGAACAGACGTAAGCAAGGCTTCCTCTGCCTGTTCCTGTTCCTGTTCGTCATCGTCTTCGCGTCCTGTTGTCCTGTCGTCTTGCGCAAAATGTAGTCATTGCAATCTACTTAATCATTTTGGTCAGACTGTATGCGGGGCTATATGGTATGGTTTATGATGGTCTCTGGTCTGGTCTGGCCTGGCCTGGTCTGGGCATGGCATCTTGTGCCATTTGTAATTGGTAGCCAAGCCAGCTCCAAGCTGTGAGCTTCAGTACCCATCTAGCATATCCAGTAAAATTCCTTAATTGTTCCGGTTACCCGCACAATCCATTCTCTGCATTTTACATTTTAACCTCAGAATCTACGACAGAGGCAAAACCAAGTCCAGGTGCCACTGACACTGCTGACACAACAAGGACCAAGGAACGACTAGCCCCCAACTCTCCAACTCTCCAACCCTCTCCCAATCCACATCCTACCTCCTGTTCCAAGCAATCCCTGTCGCTCGTTTGGCGCTGCCGTTGCCGGGCCAAAGGTAAACCACAGAAATACAAATCAAATTTTGTTGTGCGGCTAAAAAGCGTTGCGGCGTTAGCTTCGACTTCGTTCCATGCCATGTCCTTGCCCATGTTGTCCTCCAGCAATTTCGTGAAGTAGTTCCTGTGGCTTTGCATACACTAACTGCGAGTCCCTGACAACTAACTTCCAATTGGACCAAGGCTATAAGTGCAATGGCTATTGGTAGAGTTATTGATTGCATTCAACTTATTTTTATACTTTAATGGGAACTGGCAGCTGAAGAAGAGAAACAGGCAGTCACCTATCGTAGTTATAATAAGCAGCTTATCGATTAATCGATTATCGATTTGCGAAACATTAAATATAATTATTTTTTCTATGTTTGCATTGTTTTTGCTTTATACTTAACTATTGTCAATATTGTCATAAGTTCTGTAAAACTTTACGTAATGGAAAGATTTAGATTTAATTACTTACGTAATTACGTTATTGACAGCTTTTGATTAAGTCAATTCCTGGTAAGATCCTTGTAAGATCCTTTTACATAGATATATTAGAATTATAGTTTATAATTCCTTGATAGCTTTCCTGCAGAGTTCAACTTAAAGTACCTGCTAAAGTTTCTTTTAAGGTTTAGCTTAAGGTTCCTTGTAGAGATCCTTGTTAGATTCCCTGAAAAGACTCTTGTGAGGTCCCTTGTAAGGTGGCTTGAGACGTTTCCTGTAAAATAACTTTCCTTCAAAGGTTCATTAGGTTCAACTACGTTCCCTACAAACTTCTTTTCAAGGCTCCTTGTCAGGCATCTTGTAAAGATTCTTGAAGGGATTTCGTGTAAGATTCCCTGTAAAGATCTTTCAAAGGCTTCTTATCGGGTTCACTGCAAGGTTCCTTGTAGGGTTCTTATAAAAAGGCTCTCTGTAAAATTTCTTTCAAGGTTTCTTGTCAGGTTTCTTGTAAGGTTCACTATAACGTTTATTCTGAGGTTCCCTGTAAACTTATTTTCAAAAGCTGTTTGTCAGGTTTTCTTGCAAAGATTCTCCTAAGGTTCCTTGTAAGACGCTCTATAAAGATGAACCTTGAAAAGCTTCATTTAAGGTTCCCTGTAAGGTTTCTTGTAAGGTTTTCTCTAAGGTTCTTTATAAGGTTGTTAGGTCTATAAGATTCCTTAAAAGGTTCTCAACAAGGCTCTTTACAATATTCTCTATAAAGTTCCTATAAAATTCCTACAATTTCCTCTATAAAGTTCCTATTAAGGTTCCAACTCAGGTTTCTTGTAAGGATCCTTAAAAGGTTTTTTGTAAGGTTCATAAAAATGTTTCTCGTAAGGTTCTTTCTAAGGAATATAGTAAGTTGCTATGTAAGGTTCCGAGTAAGATTCCTAGGAATTAAAAATCTTTCTAAAGATCTTTGAAGGGTTTCCTGCAAAGTTCGTGCTAAGGTTTCTCGTATTGTTTATTCATTAGAACTAAACTGATTCAAAGTTGACTTGAGTAATGGGAAAAAAATTACTCAAACAATTTCTAAAGTAATTTCATAGTCATTAGCTATATATATTTCTTCAGACCTGTCGGATCTTTCACCTTTTATAAAACTTAGCTACAAATTCCTTGATCCCACGCAAATAACTTTTAAAGGGTATTCAAAGTGCGCATTGAAAATTTGATAGTTCATCTCCATATGCAGGCTGCAGGTGCATATGTGCGTGTTGCTGTCTATGTGTCCTTGTGAATGTATATGTGTGTGTGTGTGTGTGAGCTAACTAACTGTGCTCTGTGGTTGTGTGTAATATTTTGCAAATATGTTTTATGTGCCCACATTTCGAATCCCTATACGAATCTTCTTCTGCAATTTCGTAGCTGTTGGTGTTTATTCTGTTGTTGTTGTTGTTGGTGGCAGTCGCACGCTTCGCCACCCTGGGACCCTTTGGGCGTAAAGTGTGTTGCACACAGGTAGAGGGTATAGAGTATACGGAATACGGGTACCTGCTGGTAACACCCAGGTAGACATGTCCCAGAGCCCACAGCCTTGAGAGCTTTGACAGTAACTGACTAACGCACTGACAGCTGCCACCCGCAGATCCCCAGCTCCAGGAGCCAAAGCGTCAGCGTCAGCTAGGAATGGGAATGGGATTGGGTATGCGGGATGTGGTTTGCTATATGGGTTCGGTGTTTCGCTGGTCTGGGTCTGGGTCAGGATGTGCTACAGCGAGGCTATAGAAACCTCAACCTTAATTGTGCGGCGCGCATTCGGCGGTTAGTTTTACGCAATTCAATTTGGCTGCAAGTGTTCCTACCTCCCCCCGCCCACTTGCCGCCCATCCACAAATTTATGCAAAACGACAGCTTTATGGAAAGGGTGCTCGTGGTGCTCCTGGTGGTCCTGGTGGTGGTGTGCTCTTAAAGTGTTCCTAAGTATAGCTCTTAGTATTGTTTTGTGTTAGTTTAAAGCGAGGCGCATAATTAAAATTTGGGCGTGGGGTATTCCCCTTTTTTTTGGGATTCCATTTCGAAGGAGCCGCGGGCCATCAAAATATTTTGTGCTTTGGTAGCCAGTAACCAGTCAGGACAGCTTCAACTCTTGGCCAAAAGAAGAAAAAGGTCAGATAACTGGAAAATAATATTAAAAACGAGCAAAAGACGTTGCTTCAAGCTCAGGAGATGGAAATGGCGCTGGAGTTGGGAGCTGGAGTTGGCGCTGGCGCTGAAGCTGGACCTGAAGTGGAAGTTGAGGCGCCAATTTGGGTAAGGTTTATCCCTGAGGAGTTTTGTGCCTTCATCACGCTCTAACTCATACATAAACTATCCCTTTCTCACTCTCTCTTTCTCCTTTTTTGTGTGCGTAAAAAAGCACTCGAAGGCACAGGACGTGGCTGGCGCTTGGCCTATCCACAAATGAATTAAATTTCAGTTTTATTATTAAATTAACTTGGCATGAACACCTAAAGACACCAACAACAACAACAACAACAGTTGCTCAGTAGCAAAAATTTAACCCCATCAGCGGCGGATGACGGAGGAGGCCATCGGCAGGAAGCTGGGCCAGCTGGGAAGTGCGCCCGGCCGCTCGAGCCAAATGAATTTTCCAGCTAGCAGCCGCTTCCCTAACTCCTGCCAAGCTCCTGCTTCAGCCTTACAGCCTTACAGCCTTACATCCTTGTCGTCCTTGTCGTCCCTGTCATCCTTCTTGAGCTCTCGACGACGTTGCTCGCTCGCTCAGCTGTAAAGTGGAATGAAATGTAAATTTTTAATAAGCGTTTTCGCTAATGGCTATTTAAAACTCCGACCTGCTCTACACCAGCTCCGCCTCCTTCACCCTACTCCTAACCCGTATGCTTACACATATTAAGCCCAGCCAGCCCACCAGCTCATCAGTTCAGCAGCTCAGCATCCCCTGCTCTGCCCAATCGCTTGTTATATAAGTCTATATACATATATATATATAAATATATATGGAATCTAAATGTATATCGAGTGATTCGACAGTTGAGAGTGATGAGAAACGACTAGAGTGGAGAGAGGACGGGTGGGAGTGGG
Source organism: Hirtodrosophila trivittata (assembly GCA_035045065.1). Taxonomy (NCBI): domain Eukaryota; kingdom Metazoa; phylum Arthropoda; class Insecta; order Diptera; family Drosophilidae; genus Hirtodrosophila; species Hirtodrosophila trivittata. Next base: position 4,492,158 of record JAWNNK010001028.1, on the reverse strand, counting down.
TGTGGGTAGAGGGCATGCCTTATGACCCCTCTCTATGCCAATTTTCTGATTTTCGCGTTTGCTGAATGGAAAAACTATTACGAAAACCTCGGAGTTTGAGCGTTAATGAGTGCAGCTCCTGGCGCTGCTATCCTGCATCAGATGCTGCTCTGGTGCATCCAGGCTGAAGGAAGAAGGAATAATGCTGCCTCAGACTCTTTTAAGTCTCTAACAGTCTACGATAATAATAATAATAATTTAAATCGTTTCTACGAACTAGTTTTAATCCAGACAAACAGACTTTAAAGCTAAAAGGGTCCTTGGGAAGCACTTCCCTGTTTCTTCGAAGGAAGCTTCTGATGATATCCTGTAACTATGGAATCCCTTCCAGTTATCCTTGTAACTAAAGCAATACATAATATATATCATACATCAAAGTTCAATCTCTTGTAAAACCAACCCAAAAGAATTGAATAAGTATAAATATTCCAAGCTTAGACTTTTAGCCAAGAATGTCCTTGGGAAGAACTTTCCTGTTTCTTCAGGTTAGGAAGAGAAAAGCTAGCCAACCTATGATGCTGCATTATACTGTAACCAGTTGTACCTATGGAATCCTTTTCAATACCTAAAGATACGAGTATATATAATGCACATCATATATCAAAGTTCGTTCTGTTTTGAAATCAACTCAAAAGGATATTCAGTTTCCCATTGATTCATTCTCCCTAGGAACTATTGCTCCTAGCCTCACATACTCCTATTGCATTGTTCTAGTCCTGCTTTGAAGCATCTTCAGGACAGCTGTTATTCTATTGCTATGGACCAGAGCAATGCTATAAAGTCAGCCTGGGGGTTACTTAATAATTTGGAAGCTTAACTAATTAATTTTATTCAAAGTGTTGACAAGTGTCGCTTTGAATGAGTTTCACATTTTGAGCATTTCTCAAGGATGTTTTTGTGTTTTCCACTGGAGTGAGGGGGTGGTAAGGGGGCAGGCGGAAGAAAGTCATTTAGTGGGCTTTAGTTTTTCAATTTGGTTCCGCAATTTTTGGACTGGCCCAGCTGAGCTGTCGTCACCAACTGGAGTCCAGGCGGGAGCAGGGGGGAAATAAAGGAAATTGGCTGATGGAAAGTGTGGGGGGAAAATGAGGAAACGGTAAATGGAAATTGGTATGGGCTGAAATCTATCTGTATTTCCGTATTTGCAAGCTCATTTTGAGGAGCAAAGAAGCAGCTCTGCCAGCTGATTTGATGTTGACTTTGCTCTTGGATAATTTTAAATCTTTTGCAACATTTTTCATCATTTATCATTTCATCGAGCCCGGAGAGAAACCAAAGCCAAAATGACTGACAACCAGCGGCTGGTGTTGAGACGGGTAACTGGAAAGGGGCGTCGGGGAGGTGGAGGCACTGCCAAATTGTGGTTTGCTTGAAAATTGCCTGTGGGAGGAGTTGAGAGTATCGCGAATGAGCCCGATGACTGACGATGCTAGACAGTAGACATAAGACGGACGACAGACGATTGACGAGAAGCCGGCGACGATTATATGCAAAAAATTGTCGCGTTTTGCCAGTGGAACTTGAGGTGGCATATGGAAGGATGGGGCGAGTGGAGGGGATGAGTTGGAGCTACGCTCGCTCACAGCGAGATAAATTACCAAACACTTAAGTTGGATTTTCGAGATTTTTATCGCGGCATGGATTAAGTGACTACGCAGGCAACTTGGCGTTTGTTGCTTTTATTGTAGCCACCTTTGTGGTGTGGTTGTTGCTCCTGGTGGTGCTCTCCGGTGGCTGGCAGATGGCATCGCCTGCCATTTGGCCTGCTCATTTGGCTGCGGTGCGACTAGGCGGGGGCGGTGTGTTGGGTAAAAAGTGAAAAATGTGCCAATTCATTTGGTTTAAATTAGCGACCTCCGCTGCGGCGCAACAGTCAGTTCCGTAACGGATGTTGTTGCTGTTGTTGTTGTTGGTGCTTATTTATTGTTGCGGGCCGGGCGGTCGTTTGGTCGTTCGGTCTCTCTGATAACTGTGCGAATTCAGTTTGATTAATGCGCGCAGATAAGCGCGATAAATTTCATTAAAAATTGCACGGCAATTCATAAAAACCATCTGCAGAATGAGTTGCAAATTATTTATGTGCTTGTGGCGCAGCAGGGCTAATTGAAGAGAGAAAATACCAGGTTCTAGTTCCACACTCTCAGCTCCAGTTCCACTAGCGACGCCAGCTCTAGCTTGAACTTTAGTTACCGTTGCAATTCGAGCTCAAACAATGTGCACAAAATGCTGCAGTGCAAATCAAATTTAAAGAGCAAAACGAAAACAAAACAGAAAATATAACAAAAAAAAAGAAGAAAATACGCTTCGCACACAAATAAGCTACGTGCACATGGGTAGAGAGCAAAAGCAAAAGCAAATGCAAAGCAAAAGCAAGAGTAAGAGCAAGAACCAGAGGAGAATGAGAATGAGAGTGGAAGCTGACGGTGACGGTGTCGGGGTCGGTGCCAGCGCCTGCATATTGCGCTGAGAGTGTGGGAAGAGAGGCGCAGTGCCGAAACGCACAGACACAGATACAGAGGCATGCAGAAGCTTTGAATGAGAGTCGGAGAGAGGCACTGGCTCTCTCTCGCTTTGGCTGCAGCTGCTGGCCATTTGCCATTTGTCGTCATCGCAGTCGTGCAACGGACGATGCGATAGGTGAAGCCAGCAAAAGAAGGCGGGTCCATTGCCACGGCAACCATAAAATGCACAAAAAAAGAAAGTATACAAAACGCAGCAGCAGCAGCCGAACGCAGGAGAAGCAGCAGTGCAGAATGTGGAAAAAGAGGAACAAACAGCAGTCGCAGCAGCGACGTCAGCAGCAGGCAACCAAAAAGCAGAGCACACACACAAAAAAAAGAAACAACAAAAAACTACGTTGAGCAAATTTACGATGGCGTTTGGTCGTTGCTTTTTTCTTGCCTTTGCAGTGGATTGGAGAGTGCAGTGAAACGGGTTTTTGTTTGCCGCCATTTTGTGCGATTAGCGGCGTTAGTCTCATTCTCATTCTCATACTCATTCTTCTCTTGTCTCATTTCTTTGTTCTTTTTTTTTATTATATATTTTTCTTCTTTCAATTTGCTGCACACGCCGATGCGTCCCTGCACCTGCCTGCAGTCGCCGCAGACAGCAGCTGAGCGACAGCAGCGGGCGGGTGGCGGCAGCTTTTCTCTAAGCTCGACAATCGATAACTCTGCGCTTCTGTGGATTATCGTATCTAATAAGTATATGACTAGTATTAGTTTCAATGCAAGCAGCCAGAAATTTATGAAAATGCAATGAAATGCAACTAGATATATTTATCTATCAGCATAAACGTGAAAAAATATGACATAAGATATATCGATAACATTTATATCTAATGAAAGATCAATAATAGAAAGATTTGTAAGATATTGATATAGAAACTGATAGATTGTAAGCTATGAAAATGTACGCGATGCTCAAATTTAAGACTTTATACTTCCCTTAAGACTTTCACACTTTTGTAAAACTTCTGTTGCAACTTGCAACTTGCAACTTTTCACTATCACTGCCTACTTTTATGGGCATCATAAAAAACTATTCTGAGACATAAACAAATTTAATTATATATATACGAGCAATAAAGCAATATTTTTCTTTCAATTTCTACTTTCCTTTCTCAAAGTCTGCGACAAAGCAATTTCTTACTTGGAATCAGAATATAGTCTAAGATCGGAGCCCTACAAAAGTCGATTGGAGCATCAATAAGAGTATTTTCTGTATTGCTTGTGGAATATATAAGTTTAAGCATCAGTTTGTAGTAGTACTCTTAGTAATAGCTATAATAAGGATTCAATTCTATTGCATTTTCTTTCAACAAATCACAACCAATGGATATCGATTATGTTCCAATATATATCTTTATAGAGATCAATATAACTACCCGACCGATAATTGAACTATTTATATATATATTTGAAATAATTGTGTAAAATACTATTAGGAGGACTCTTTAACTTGGGTTAGTCCAATGTGTTTTATGGGCTTAGAAATAATCGAATTCGATTAAATTGATTGCTGCTGCAGCATTGCTTTTGGGCTCTTATCGATTGATTTAGCTAATTGCCATAAGCAGCGGCGCCGATACCCCCTCCCCCAACCCCAAGGAGCCCTTATCAAACATTTTGAATGCCTGCTGCCGCCAAGAAAAACCCATTCAGTGCACCCCACTAGCCGTCTGGCTACCATTGAGCGCCTGTGATTCAAAAAGAAATGGATGATGAGGGGTTGGGGAGAGGGAGAAGAATAAACGTAAAGAATGAAGGAGAGGCGCGTAAATCGCGCCAACAATTGCGCTGAGAAGTATGTCATAAATTTGGACGCTTGCAGGGGACACAGCAGCAGCAACAACAATAAGGATAATAAGAAAGGAGCTTGGGGCAAGGCAAAGGAGGCGGCAGGAGGACAAGTCACTGGCACTTTTGGCCAAAAGCAGCTGCGATGTCGGCGACAATTGCTGGCAATTAAAATGTGGCGCATTTGGGAATGCGCCCATCGACAACAACTACAACAACAACAACAATAAGAACAACGACAACAATAACAACCGCGACGATAAGGGCGACAATGTCCAATGCCTTCTCCATTTGCTTCCTTCGTTCTCTTCTCTGTGTTGTGCCTTTTGCTTTTGCACCCATCGGTGGTTTCTTAGCCACGCGATTTGCTCCAGCTCCAGTTCCGACTCTAGCTCCAGTTCCAGTTCGTTCTCATTGTTGTTGTCGCCTTTCTGTTCGCTGTCATTGCCATTGTTAATGAGAATTTCTTGTTTTAATGAAAACAAATCATTGAGTGTAAAAGACTTGGATTTTATTTTTCATTTCCGTGATTTTGTTTGTGCATTTAATTAAGAAAATGGAATTAACGCATTTGCTTCAGCACACCAACCACCCACACCCCCCCACTCCCCCTCCCCCTCTATCAACCCCCCGCACTACCCTCACCCTTCGCTTTTAGAAATCAGCTTAGAAATGTTCATCTTGTATTTCTGTTTTCTTTTTGTTTTCTTGCTTTGTTTTGTTTTGGTGTTTCGTTCGCACTTTTGGCTTTTGTATTTTTGCGCGATTGTTTTATGTTTTTTTTCCTCTTCTTCTCTTATTCTGTTTTTGTTATTGGCGTTAACGCGGGGCGTTCCAAAGGAGTGATTCCTGCCGAGGTGCCACAAGGCTTTGCCAAGAAAATATGTTCAAGAAAGTCTATTCAGACGCTAAAAGCGAACATGTTCCAATAAGACTAAGCTTAAGTCAAGGTAATACGTTGGATATGTATATTTGGATATATATATTTGGATACATACATACATATCTGAACGGCTAATTATAGCCACAATTGAAGACTTATAAAGGGCTGTAAGTTAATTGCATAAATGCTCGATTATCAAATTTATACATACAGGTATGGAAGCTGATGGGAAATCATACGTATTGAACGTTTATAGAGAGATACTTACACTTATCAGCACAGAGGGTTAAGTATATATCAGATACCTGTGTCTAACTGTTATCCTCATTAAAAGTCAAGTACGTAAGTAATTTGGCATCTTGCGAGTCTTTTCTTCGTTTTACTTTTCTGTAATATTTTTTCAGCTTAGTGTCACATTAACTCTCATTTGCAAAAACACTTTCATTCTCGATCAAGGTCTCTCATTAAGTCCTGTTTTGACCTACATATAGAAGGAATATCGTGTCAATGAACCGATTTCATGGAATTTCAACATGTGTAAGATTATTTTGATCTCGTGCTGGGAATTAATTAAGACTCTGACTCAGACGGTTGTACATATCTGTTACATATAATATATAAATATATATCGTCTTATCGTATGACTTTGATACAACTAGAACAATATAAAGAGAGAGAAAAAAGGAGAGGAAACACCTGAAGAACAATAAACAAGAATAAACGCTATAATAATAGGCCTGAATTGAAGTTCGTTTGAGTTAATTTCTTAGGTGGTTCAGTATCACATAAATTTGTATAGGAAAGATAATAAGAAAGTGAGGAAAGAAATATCTATAAGTTTCAAACCGAAGATTAAATACTTTGAGAGTTTGGCAACTGCATTTCACTTTTGTAGCCGGAATCTCTATGAATCTCGTTACGAATTATGCTCGAAGGCCTCTAGTCAATATAATATTGCTGTGCCTAGAACAATTTTAAGGTATATGTAGGTTAATAACATAACTAATAAAACCAACTATAACATATAAAACATGTATAACATACATATATAACTATATCGTAGACCTTCACACTCTACTCCAATTGAGCAACTTAACAAGACTTGCGATTCAAACACTTAAATTTTGAGTCCCAGGCAAGGATTACCAGAAAACATAGTTATTTAAGTATGATTTATAAGTGTTGTTGTGATTATAATCACACTTTGATTATAATATGAATTAAAATAAAATTGAATAAAGATGAAAACTGTCTGATTTAAGTTTTTATCATAAGTAATCTTTATGTCTTAATAAAACCAAATTGAAAGATTACCCTTTAAGGCCTGTTATCTGGGAGTTGCAAGCTAAGAGAAGTAATCCAAATGGATTAATAAGGTGTTGTCAGGATTAAGATTCTCTTAAAGAAGTTCTCAATGAACATTAGAAGAAACACAGAAAAATAGGCAGCTTTAGAATAATGAAATGGGGAGAGCAATGTAAATGCTGCTGTCTAATATTTGGCTCTCAAGTGAAACAAAGTTCACAAAACAATCTTTAAAGAGTTGCACATAGTTCCAGACTAAACAAAAGAATTAGGTTTATGATTATCGTTTACCTTTTTTAATGATTCCAATCTCAAAAATCGTAGAGATACTTAAATTGTAAGCAAGTAAACTACTGGATCACATCGTGAATTGACTGATTCAGTTTATCAGCACAAATGTTCCACTGAGAGGCTCCACAGGAAAGGTCTATCATTGACCCTTTCCAAAAACCAATTCCGTATATTAAGAACTACTTTTTCTCCGTATTCAAGATTATTTACGGCTGCGATTGTTGTGGGAGCTAAAGTTGCATGGCAGGTGCCTAAACTTGGGATCATGAGTCATATTTGTTGCTGCTGCAATCTGTAGGTGCTTATGCTTAGTCCGCCCCCTCCCGAATCCCCTGGTTGAGTTGCCCTGCCCACGGCTTTTCGAGCAGCTTGGCGGAGGCGAATGCCAAATGGTTTTGTTGTAAAATGAAATTCGCGCATAAAATTTGAGCCGAAGCAGCTGCGACGCAAGTGAATTAATTTGAATTAATTTAAACAGTGAGTGGTCCACGGATTCAGTGGCGGTGGTGGTGGTGCAGCCTGTTCCCGTCGCTGATGTGAGGGGGTGGGGTGGGGGGCAAGTGGGCGGATATGCGGGGGTATTTAAGTAACTGCGCCAACACTTGTGCACAACATACGCACAAACAAAGAAAGTCTGAGATTGAGATATTACAGCACATCCCGAAAGTCGAATTTGAAAATGTTTTTTTTTTTCTTTGCTTTATTTTTATTTACATTGCAGCTGCTAGCGCACACAATGGCAAAAGCCTAGAAATTGCCAAGAGAATCATATATATTAAGATCCAGATGTTAATGAATGAAAAGTAAGGGAAAGACACAGTCAAGATGCAAGATATATAATCCTGGGTAGTTAAGCTAAAGGAGCTTGAAGCTCTGAGAAGGAGAAACTCAATTTGTGTTGAACCACAAAAAAAAAGGTAGAAGAATGCAAAAGAAAAGAAAAGCGCAGAAAGGAAAGCAATCCGCAGGATATTGACACTACTCATATATTCATTTATTGGTTATGATAACTGTTTATAAGGATTAAAGAGGAACAGAGCTGATATACCATATATTACGTATACGCACAGTTTAGCGTAAGGCAAGAAAGAGTCTGGAACAGTTCTGCCTAAAAGGTTAAGCTAAAGTTGTCTAACTGATATTGTATATAGCTAAGCTATATATATTCATTCAAATTCCCTTACCATTTCACTGCTTTGGTACCACTGTGCATAGTATTTTTCAAATGTGGTAATTTGGTTTTCTTTGCGCTTTCTTTCTGCAACAGACCTGAGGAATACGTTGTGAATACTTGAGAGTAGTCGGGGGCTAGCACCACCTGCCCGACGCAATAATTTCAAATTGGCACAATCGGTGTGTGTACGAGTGTGCGGGTGTGTGTGCATAAATTGCATATGTATGAGATTTATGTTATTTAAAATGTTTAAAATGGCAGCGCATTAAAAACGCGTGAAATTGTTTTGTTTTGACTTTGGCTTTGGCATTGGCTGACTGAGTTAAACCAGAAGGCGGCAGGAGGAAGGCGTTAGGGAGCGGGGCACAGTGCCTGGTGGTAACAGCAAATGGAAAAATGTTAATGAATGCGAGACGCTGAAGTGGATTTTGGATTTGGTGTGCAAAAAAAAGGAAAGAATAAAAAAAACCAAAGTAGACAAGAGGCGGATTTTCACTTTGGCTTTTTAAATGAGTGCGACACACAAAGGGAAAGGGAGAGGGAGAGGTTGAGAGAGAGAGTTGAAAAAATGGGTGGGAGCAACAGACAGAGGACACTCACACACACACACACACACACACAGCTGGAGTAAAACGAATGGCCCTAACCTCAAACGAGGTTTTCACGCCTGAACATTTTACAACTGCAGGCGGTTTTTCAATTTTTGGTCACTACGGCAAAAAAGGCCTCACATTAGTCGGGATTGGGGTTGGGGCTGGGGCTGGGGTTGGGGTCTGAGTGCTGATGATGGGCTGCTGACCATTGGCCACACGCTGCGTGCGGCCCAAAATGGAATCCAAATGTTGAATGCTGAATGTTCTTCATTCTGGGGCAATGTCCAACTGCCCACTGGCCATTGTAAGTGTTACTTAATTTGTGTATGCGCACTTTGCCACGCCCATGCCCATTCCTGTGACCAACATGGATTTCGACCGCAAAACAGTGGCACGCCAACTGTACGGGGCTCGGGGGGTTACAGCCGGAGCCGGAGCCGGACTCGGCTTTACTTTTGGCTTTCGCAAAACCAAAGTTAAATGCAGCATAAATAATGTGCGTGTGTCCAGCTTCAGAATATAATGGTAGACCTTCCATCCAGCATGATGAAATTTACAGCTTCAAGCCAAGAGATTAAGAATTCCAGCAAGGACATAACCTCAAATTGTATTAACACTGTTTAATTTGATTTTAACGCATCTTCCGCTGGAACAATACATCAAATGATTCTGAAGTTTTTCTGTCCGTTTTGGATGCTTTAAGAGAGGTTCATGCAAATGCAGCTTAAAGTAATAAGAGAGCGTCAGCCTTGTCCCTGACCTTGCCCAATTTTGGCAACTGTGGCAAAAGAAAAACGCCAAGGAATCATATGGTAGAGAGCAAAACCCCAAAAACCTAAAACAAAGTTATACTTTACAGACGTTTAACACAGCCAAACAGTGTATGCCAGACAGAGATAGCATGAGAGCGAACGCCAAAAACTTTACTTTAAAACTTTGCCAGCCGCCGTCGCACCCCTTTGAATAGTCCCCGAACCCGTTGCCAGTGCCCCTGTTCCAGAAGCTAGATCCCTCTTAGCAAGCGTCTATGCGCTGTCTGACGCTTTGCTTTCTATCTCTGTCTCAGTCTGTCTGGCCTGCTGACTGCTGTCTGCGGCCTCCTCCATCTCCCCATCCTCCTATCCTCCTATCTCTGTCTCTGTCTGGTCGCCTTTTTAAGTTTCTGCCTTTCGCAAAGTTTCGTAGTTAATAATAAAAATTAAAACTTTCGCGCCGGCAAATAATAACAATGAAAAGAGATAGCATGCGCGCCTGCTCAACGCTCTTTCTAACGCTCTCTCTCTCTTGCACGCTCTTCCGCCTCTCTCTCACTCTCTTATTCTCTTTGGCGTTCACTCACTTTTTTTGCCCCAATTTCGCCGCCAACTTTTGCAAATATCTTAAAGAGTTTTCTATGTGTGCGTGTGCGTGTGTGTGAACTTTTGAGCTTTCGCTGCTTTTTTGTTGTTGTTGTCGCTGTGATAATTAAACGTCGACAGGCCAAAAAATGTTTGCATATGCAAAAGTGCAATGTACTGTGCCACGCCTCCCCCCCCTGCCGCCCACTTCCCTTGTCAGTTAAATGTCTCGCATGCTTGTGCACATAAATTAACAGGCAAAGTCAAAAGCGTAGTCAGCCAACCATAAATTTGGTGGGGGGGTCCTTAGAGTTCGAGGGGGGGTGGCGTCCACCTGTACTAAGGAACTTGCAGCCAAAATGTGCGCTTCCTGCACCAAAACGACAACTTCCGCTGCTGCACCCGCATCCCCCTCTCAGCAGTCGCACATGCATTTCGACTTCCGAGTTGCCACCCCACAGACTGACTGACGCTGACTTTGTGGCAGCACCGCTCGAACATCAGCGGATTCATCTTTCAGTTATTTACGATTCCCACTGATCCAGCTCCTTTTCTGCATTTGCATGCAAAGCGAGGACAACAACAAAAATGAAAGCAAACAAAACTCCAACAAACTGATGAACTTTTTTGGCCACGGAACCAGCGGAGTCAGTGGAGTCAGCGATGGCAGCGGAGTCAGCGGAATCAGTGGAATCAGTCAGTGGAGTCAGAGAGTCGCTCTGTATGCGCATAATTACCCAATTAAACTAAAATTACGTTGCGTGCCCAGACATGTTAAAAGCCTTTTGCCAGACAGACATAGGAACTTCTACATCCTTCTACCTGCACAAACTAAAGAAGTCCTGTCCCCCACCCCTCACTTCTACCTAACCCTCCCCTCCGCGCCGCAATGCTAAACACGAGTTTCGTTTTTAGCGATTTCTAGCACAAAGTCTTGAGATTAGAGACTGAACTCTGAGACCTGACAACCCATTCCCTTTTGCGTTCAGCGTACACTATTTGGCTCAGTGTGTTTGGGCCATTATTGTACTTGGCTGGCAACTAATAGGCAACATAACTGTAAATAATTGGCACAACAAACCAAAACCTTCCCCGTTGAATTCGCCATCGAAGACGAGTGCTCGAGTACTCGTATCCTGCACGGAGCTTCTCTTTTGTCTAATTGTTTATTTATGAGTGCTTGAGTGCGTAATAAAATTACAAATATTTGCACACGCAAACTGACGACCAATACCCAAACACACACGCACACGCACACACGTCGACTCATATGTGTGTGTGCGTAAGAGGGAAAACAGGAAGCACTAATAAAAAAAATCACTGGACATGATTTTATTTCCGACAAAAGCGGAGAATTGATGCCATTGGGGCACAAAAGTTGAGTGCGTAACGGTACATAAAGCACGATTAGAGGCGGGCGGCGGCACAAGGATAACAACAACAACAACAAATGGTCCAGGACATGTAACAAGCACATCAAAGCGCATTTGCTTCAATTTACTAAAACACCAAAACAACCAAAAAAAAAAGGGCAGCACTAAAAAAGAAGCTAAGAAAAGGAGTGCAAGAATAGGCGACTAGAAGATACCCTTTAAGGATACCCAATTGTGGTATCACATGGTTCCAACTCCTAAGTACTTTCTAGGCCACTGCTTGATCCACTTTCTCTGAAGCCTATCCTGAAGCTATCATCTTATCCACCCGCTTGGAATATCCTTTTGGAGTGCAGGGTATGCGAAATAAACGTTGCATACTTTGCTTAGGGTGTCCCTGCTCGGACAGATAGTAGTAGTAGCGAGTGATTCAGGATACAATAATAGAGTGAGTGAATCAGTAACTTGGCGGCAGGACGACTGAGGCAAAGGCAGAGGCAAAGGCAGGGGCAGAGAAGAGCAGAAAAAAAAACGGCTTATAAATAAATTTGCCTCACTTAAAGTGACCAAATTGTTATCATGATGATATGTGTTAAGATTAAAAGGACTTTCTTGTCGCTGAGCCCGCGGCCAAAGTACCAAAACATGAGGGCTGTCCTTGCCCTGACAGTTTTCCCCCTCCCCCCCGGCACCCACTTGTCTGCTGGGTCAGTCGCCGCGTGTTGAAACAGCCAACCGCAGATTCAGTTGCTTTTTGCTTTTTCTTCGCTTCTTTTTTTTCACATGCTGATTTCATCTCTGGGTTACACACACATACAGACACACACACACAGTGAGTTATACGATATACATAAGTATAAACAAGGATGTAGTCCTTGAGCATTGTTCATGGACGGACTTTTACGCTGATTTTTATTTCGCAGCAATAAATTTTTATGCGCCAGCCACTTCATAATTCGCTTAAGCGTAAGACATGCACCAACCACCGCAAGGAGACATCAACCAGCCACCCAACCGCCACCCACTCTGTCATTGATATGAAGCATTGTCCTGCGTGTCCTGCCCCAAAAAAGAATCTTACTTAAAATGCTCGCAATGCCCGCAGGCAACGAGAATGCGAGTGGAACTGGAACTGGAACTTGAACTGCTACTGGCACTGGCACTGAGACACTTTATCATGGGAAAATGCCGCCTCAAGTGCTCCTCAAGTGGTGGGCTAGGGAGTAGGGGGCGTGGCTGTTAGCTGCTGCCTGCAATATGCAAAATGGCGTCGCTTAAAACTATAAATAACCTGGCGAAACTTATTGGGGGCAAATGAGGGGCTGGCCTGGCGGCGTTGCCAGATCGCAGACAGGCCTGTCCGTCCGCCTGTCTAAGAAAAGGACTGCAAAAGCGTCCACACATTTCAACTTTGATTGCTGTAAAAGCTTTTTAATTGCCGAGCGACGGGCGGTAACAGGAGACAAACAACAACAACAACAACAACAACAACAAAAGTTACTAAAAAAACAACAAAAAAGGCAGCTGTAAATGTGTGCAAATTTAATTAATTTTCGAAAAAGCAAGATACACGACAAGCATGTGTGTGCCTATGTATGTGTGTGTGTGTGTGTGTGTGTGTGTGTGTGTGCGTGTGTGCGAGTATGTTGTAAATCCTTTTTTACTCAGCATAATTAAAAAATATGAGTAGCACAAAATTAAAAATCCTAAATCAAATTTTACTACGCGCTTTAATTTAAGGAGTGAGTGAAATAGAATGACATGTGTGTTTGTGTGTGTTGATGTGTGTGTGCGTGTGTGTGTTGATCTCAAGGGCACAATGTCGTCGGGGTTAAAAATAATTCAAATGCTTTTGCAGCTCATTACGTGAACGAAGCCCAAAAAATGGATAAACCCGTAGGTTCGTTTATGCAAACACACAACGCACACACACACGCTAGTATGTGTGTGTGTGTGTGGGTGTTTGCTTGGCCCAAAAAAGTAGCAGGCAGCATTTGAACATTTTCCAATTTTCCAAACCCTTATCATAAATTAAGAAGTGCTCGTCAAAAACTGTCTGTCCCCTGGCAAGGACAGGGGGGCTAAAGGGGTTAAGGGGCTGGACTCGAAGGGGTTGGGGTACTGTTCCGTGTGTGTGTGTGTTGTTTGCACTGGCGGCAGAATGAAGATGCGGGCCACAAGAGTCCACGGAGCTGGAGTATGATGAATGCTGCTGGCAAACGCTGTGGAAAAAACAAATCCAAAATCCGGAATCAAAAATCTGAAATCAGGACAGCGTCTTGAGATGCAAAACGGGTTAAGAGGGGGGATGTGGTGGTGGGCGTAGGGCGGGTTAGCCTGGTGCTACTAACGGGATAGACAGACAGGACACTTATAGAGCCTTCTGCTTGTTGTCGCTTATCAAGCGTCGAGCCACGAGATTCGCTAATGTTGCTGCGGGTAGCCAGGGCTGAGGGAGTTCAGGGATTGAGGATGGGGGTTGGCTGGAGTTGGAGCAACTGCTTCGGCGGTCTAATCAGCAGTCAAGCAAACAGCCGCAGTGCCAGATAAAGCAACACACGCACCAACTGAGTAGCTGCTCGGCGAACATCGAGAGCAACGCGAGCACCACAAAGTAAATCCTTTTGTCTTTAAAAGGCAAACAGAGGCAAATGCTCTGCCGAGTGTCCTGGAGCATACGCACTGACAAGAAAGGGGTTTGGTGGCAGCTCGAGAGTGGGTAGGGGGTGGGGGAGAGGCACACACGCATCTACCAGCCTCTACACCCTTATCGTGCTCTGGGCTGGCACTCAAGCTCAAGCTCAGGCCCTGGCCTGATGGAGTAGTCATTGCCTGAGCTGATGGAGTGGGCTGCCAGGAGGAAAGGGGAAGGAGCAGGGGGGGTAGCTCGGGTTGGAGGTTCGTCCTGTGTATATTATTTATGAAAATCGTCGACGTTATCGGGCACTCTCAAATATTTACAACCAAAAGCTTACGGTTGCCATAATTAAAATTGTATCCGAAATGTGCTCAACCCCCGCCCACAGCCGCCCAGCCGCCCAGCCGCCCAGCCGCCCAGCCGCCCAGCCGCCCACACTCCTCACCTACCCCAATGAACCCTTTAAGTGTGCGTTTGTGGGCGGGGAGGCACGCTATCAGCCCTGCACCCCACGGCGTTCATTTGAAGAGGGAGAAGGGGTTGGGTGGCAGAAGCTTGTCGGAAGTAAAAATAAGATTTTATGGCTTACTTTTCATAATTTAAATGTTGCCGTTCTCTGTTCACGTTTCGTAAAACGTTTTGGGTCCACCCCTACGGCCCACAGCGCACAGCCCCCTCTGGAAACTGGCTGCTCCCTAATGTATATGGAGGCAAAGGTAGCCTGCCCCATGCTGTTGCATGTTAATCGCTTCGGCCATAGAGCTAAGTCGCTTTTTTGGCCACGTTCCAGCCGAAAAATCCATCAATTCAATTAACCAAAAAGGCTTCGGCTTGACACAGGAGGAGGGAGTAGGGGTGGGTTGTCTTCTTCTTATCTTTGAGATTTGCCACTTAAAAGCGAAAATGCAAATTTTCGTGTGCTGTGGCAGCTAATTTAAATGCCTGCCCCGGCTCCGACTCCGACTCCGGGTCCGGCCACAGACTCTGCCACTGCTTGTGATGCTCTATGAAATTCATTATGCAGGTGTAGTCCAGTGTTTCAAGTCAAAAAGGATGTGACTGTGGCTCCTGTGGCTCCTGTGGCTGTGTCCTGGCACAGACTTGACAAGGGTTTTTAATGACAGAATGAAAACGACAACTAAAACAACTACTACAACAAGGATAACAACAACAACAGGATGAAAAGTGGCAATAACAAAAGTGCAGCTACCAGACTCGTCCTTGTCTTTTGTGCTGTGACTTTGAAGTTTTGCAGGATGTGTGCGAGTGTGTTGACCAGGATATACCATTGGTGTCAACTGTCCAGCTGTCTGACTGGCCTAAAACATCTTGTTCACACTTGTCGGCATGGCCTCCAAGTCGCCAACAGCTACTCCTTGGCCTGCCTCCTCCGATCCCAGCCAGACGCTGGCAGGTAAGGATCTCCAGACGTAGCCAACTTGATGGACTGTAGTCTCTGTATGTGTGTGTGTCTCCTTCCCTCTCTTTCTATCCTGTGGCTAGCCTGGCTGGTAAATTATTTCAGCAGGATGTGACATTACAAGGAAAACAAGCTGCTCCAGAGTCCAGAGTCCAGAGTCCAGAGCCGAAAAGTGTCAAACATTCAAAATAGTAAAATCAAGTAACCTTTTGTTTTTCCACTTTACGGCGCCCACAAGAGGCAAGAGAGCATAGAGGGCATATGGCTTCTGGTGTGTGCTCCTGGAGGAGGAGACCTCTAGGTAGGTTGCCGGGTCGTTGTCTACTGGCTGAGTGTTTAGACACTTAAGGTAAACTTTTGAGCTAATTGGTTGTTTTGTGGAAATTAATTGCTTTAACTTTATTTTCGGGTTCGACCCGTTGGAACTTGGCTCCCATCCCATGGCATGAATGAACCGTTACCGCACCAATCTGTAACCCATATTGCACTTTATGATGCATGTCCTCGGCCACATGAGCCTGTCTCCTGGCAGCCAAAAAATATTGGTATTTACTTAGTGCTCCAGCCGCAGACGCTGTCAAGCGCTCAACCCGAAAAAGCCCCGAAAAAAACAAAAACCCATCAAAAATCGAGTAGCGGCTTTCATTTCTTGCCAATTTTCAGTTGGTCCGGATAGATGTATGCTCGGTGTGGGTGTGGGTGGAATGGACTGGACAGACGCTACTTGCAAGTTATTATATTTGCTTTGTACTTCTCGGGGGCGCTGGGCCGAAGCTTATTAAAAAACAGACGGAATGTGTGGCCTGTCCAAAAAAAAAAGAAGAGAAATAAAACAACAAAGCCAAAAAACCAAAAAATCCAAGAAGAACTCGCGCTGCTCCGCTTGCTCCCGGAGAGTCGCTGAGTGGCAGCTGGCCATAAAACAACGGCCACAAAATTGAACAGCAACAACAAACAAAACGGGAAAACTTCCTGGCAGGCCGAACAGGCTGGGCAGCCGTCGCCGGCTGTCAATATGGAAATTCATATCAGTTGCATGTCGCAAGGAGGGAGTGGAAAATTATTATGGTTGGAGGCAACTTTTTGACGTCGCGACGTCCACTTTGTGAGGCAAAGAGCTCTCTCCACCTGACAACAGTGCTTAAAGCTCAAAATTTAAATTTCTATTTCAGCTCTCGATGCTCTCGATTTTAAGACTAAGACTTGGCTAATTGAATTTTCTGCTCGTGGCCCGAACAATAACTGCAACAACGAAACTAGATTAGAAAACTAGCCGGAGCCCAAAGGCGAAAGCCACAAAGACAAAGCACTCTCAATGCCCAAATAGCACGTACTCTGTGTCCATGTGTGTGTGTGTGTGTGTGTGTGTGTGTGTGTGCAAACATATTTGCATTGGACATTAGAGTTGACAGTTTTGTATGTGAACCAGTTCAGATTGTTTCCTCGAGCAAAAGAAAACAAAGTTTGCTTTGTGCTCAGAATCACCAGAAAACTCCAAGGTGAATTGTAAATAATTGCTTAATCTATATATAGATATATCTAAAGATATATATTACATTGATTTCCATATCAAAATAGGCTTTAACCCTGGACTGAATAGGCGGCCCAGCAAGGACTTTTTAGTTAAGTTGAAGCGAAACTGATTTATAAGAATACTTTGACATGTTATTAAGTTATTTTTGCATAAGTTCAGCTCAAAGTGAACTAAATTCTTCGGAACACCTTGTGGTTCATTTAGTTCCTTGGTTCATTTGGGAACTTGTAGGGTTTTGTGTACATTTCTTTTTAAGGAACCAGTTTGAGTTCCAATTTGCAACTGCGAAACACTGAGAACTAGTTCGTTTGGGGCTTCCTTATGCAAACGAAGTGAAGCACTTACTAAGACAATTGACTTTTATGTAAGAACCAGACACACACACACACACTCACACACACACACACACACACACACACACTCACACATACACGTTCACACATAGACGAGTGGCGAGTCGTAAAATTAAAGTGCATTAATTGAGTAATCTTAAGCCAAGGTTGTATGTAGACATTTTACCTTTTAGTGAAGCGTTTCGTGGTGTGGGTTAATGTCTTGGGGCGCAGAGTCCATGCAGAGTCGAAGGAGAGAGAGGGGAGAGGGAGGAGAGGAGACATCTGGAGGATAGATATTGGGCGTAGTGTGAGGGTCGAGTCGGCTTTGCGGCGAGCACTGGGAGTACTTTAAGCCAAAGCCGCTGTCATCTTGGCCACCACAATCATAACCATTAGCCTTGGCGTGTCTCTAATCAGACAGCGCCAACCCGCTAACTCATTCCCCTTCTCCTTTTGGTAGTTTTGTCCTGCCTTTGCCAGTTATCCTTTGGGTCTGTATTGATTTTTGCTTTGGTTTTTAAACTGCCAGCCACATGAACACATTGCACAACAAATGACTTTTGGGGCTGGTCTCTGTTCCTGCTCCGGCGGATGAGCGGAGGTAAACGCGGAGCGGTGACCGAGCTCGAGCTCAAGCTCCAGCTCGAACGGGGTGCGGTTAATTTGCTTTAATGTTGGCGCAAATGCGCAGAGTGGGTTACGAGGGGTGGGAGGAGATGAGGAGGAGGAGTGGAGGAGGAGAGCAGCAGCCACAGCCATTAGCTGGCATAACTCCTTTTGCCAATGTCGAGAGACAATAACAACAACAACAACAACAACAACAACAACAACAGCATTTGTCGCTGTCGTCAGTGAGCGCCAAAATTCAAGATGTTTACGCAAAGGAAATCCCACGTAATGACCGTAATAATCGCAGTTAATTAGTCGACGATGGCGACGCTCTCCTTTGCTCCTTTCTCCTTGCTGCTCTGCCTCCTCCTTTGCTATACCCTATGCCCCCTGCCAGTGTCTATGCAAAATAGCAACAACATGAAGACAAGACAAAACAACAGGCAACTGAATGGAGCAGACAGCGGCGCCGTCTCCGGCATAGACCATGCCTCCAGTCCGGAAATGGCAACAAACGCACTACAAAACGTTTAGTCTATGTGTGTCTGTGTGTGTGTCTGTGCCTCTGCTGCTTATGACTAACTGCAGCCAATGCTTGTAGTGTACTTGCCACTTGCCACTTGCCACCCGGCTGCCCCTTTTTTCAGTTGAGCGCACAAAACGCGAAACACAACGTCCAGGGTCTCACCAACTATTCCCGGGCATTCCTCGAGCTCAGCATTGGCTACGGATTGAAATTGGGGCTTGGATTTGGCTTAGGGTTTGGGTTTGGGCTTCGGTCTTCCAGTTGGGGTTGGGGTTGGGGTTGGGGTTGGGGTTGGGGTTGGGGTTGGGGTTGGGAGGGTTCAGGCTGCTCAACTCCTTCGTTTCAGCCATTTCGTAGCCTGCGCCGTGTGAGAGTTTGAACATTTTTCGGTTGCGTTTATTGCGTTCATTATGAGGGCAGGCCCAAAGACGAACCGATTGCTAAATGAGTGACCTCCTGCCACCGCCACCGCCACCGCCAGCAGGACCTACTCCTGCTTCTCTCTCCTCCTCCATTGAAGCCCAAAAAAGCAGCCAAAAAATCGTTGGCGTTATCTGGGCGAGAATGAAAAGTCATTACCGCCATTCGTTCCAAACTTCTGCCAATCTGCCCCGGCATAAGCATTTTGTGGCCAGCACAGGGGCAGGGGGATTCAAGGATTCAAGGATTCAACTTGAGCTGGCTGACAGTAGACAGTCTAGCGCTTGGGTGGGTTCAGCCGCGTTGCCATTGAAGCGGAAACGGAACTGCGTCGTACGAGCTGTTTCTTGGCTGCCTCCTTTTTTGGTCAGCCAGCAGGTCCTTCAGCTTTCTCATCTCTCGACTTGTGCAGCCGGTTCGCTGCTGGTGCATTAATAGATTAATGGACATAGTAGCGAGTGTGTGGGCGTCCAGGATTTAGGAGCTCCAGGGGCTGAGAGAGCTCAGAGGGCGTGACAAGGCGACGCGCGCTATGTAATTAATTCGAGCCGCTGCTCATTGAGAAGCGCCTGGACAGAGGCAAATGAGGAGAGGGGATTGGGCAAAGGCAGACCATAGCCAGGATGAGGTGGAGTGTGAGACGGGATGGGGACAACCAGTTAATAATAAGATGCAGCACATTTAATAATAGCGAGCGAACCATTAAAACAAAGTGGTCCCCACAATGGCCACGCCCCCAACCTCCAGGCCCATCCATAAGGCCTAAATGCATATGTAAATAAATGTACATACGTGGGTGTGTGTGCGTGGGTGTGTGTGGGTGTGTGTGTGCCTTGTAAGTACATTAATTTCGATGTTGTTGCACAAAGTACACGGTTAGGTTTCAGTTTCAGTTTGCTTGCTGGTCTTTGGTTTAGGCCTGGTTAACGGACAGCGACCACGTACTACATGGTAATTACGACTTCCGGCAGTGAAGTGGTCAACACAACCAACACACACACACACACACAGAAGTTACAGTACGCACACACACAACATTCAAATTGGAACATGAACAACCAACTTCGAAATGGACAACAGTGCAAAGAGCAGAGCAGAACATTTCCGTCCAACTCAAGGCACAGTGGTTGCCAATGGGTTAAAATAGTCAAGGATATATCAGATACAAGTGTATATTATAGAATGAGAAGATATAGACTTGAAGTCTAATGAAAA
Source organism: Hirtodrosophila trivittata (assembly GCA_035045065.1). NCBI lineage: Eukaryota > Metazoa > Arthropoda > Insecta > Diptera > Drosophilidae > Hirtodrosophila > Hirtodrosophila trivittata. The sequence goes on along the minus strand of JAWNNK010001028.1, from coordinate 4,472,168 downwards.
GTTGCTTATATAGAAGAAGATTGTTATGAGAAGCTTCAGTTTAAGTTTCTTCAGCGATTTGCAGCTTCCTTTGACCACAACTAGTTGGGAATTACTGTACGAAATGTTGTGCCTGTGTGTGTATCTGAGGGTGTGTATGAGTGTGCCAGTTTTAGCTATCTTATTTGGGTATAATCTGTAGTATCATCAGAAGTTAAAGCCTGGATAAGTTGTAGATTATATTAAGTACTTCGAATTGATTTTCTTTGAGAGCTGCCAAACTGTAACCGGCCTTGCCAACTTGTGGATAAAGTGCACTTAACAATGTGGCGTTGCCAGACCCGTATACTTAACTTTAACATCTAGATGGTAATTGTCAGTTTCGATATATGCATACAGTTATTCCAGCTGGATATTAGGTTAAAAATCGCTTTTTACTCTCCCAGCGCAAATCTTAAAGCGAAAATCTTAAGCTCTTCTCACTAGCTTCTATCTGGACTTGCAAGCTTTTCCCCTGGTTAACTTGCAAGTTTGTAGAGCTTAGCATGAAGTTTAAGCTTAACTGCTAGTTAAACTATAAAGAAGCTATAGCATATCCTTGGTCGATCATTTTGTATCTCTCTGCCCACTGTGCAGTACTTTGAAGATGGGTCATTCAGCTGCTGACTACTTGCCCCTCAGGCCTTGTAATTCGAGCACACACTCTATTAACCAGCTGCACACAGGTACACACACACACACACACACACACAGAGGCACGCATACAAACAACCCTATATGCCCAGGGCCCTTAAACGTATTGTTGCATTTATGCATATCCTGTGGCCGCCGTGTGTTCCTCTTCCTTTTGTTGTGCCTCTGTGTGTGTGTGTGTGGGTGTAGGTGTGTGTGCATGCGTGGGTGTGTGTGTATGGTCATTGTGTTGTATTACACATTGAAATGTTAATTGTTTTAAGCAATAATTAGGATTGCAATCAAATGGTCGTCGCTGCGGCACCGTCACGCTGGCTGCCCCGTTGTTGTTGCTGCTTTGCTTAGTTACCGTTAAGTAGCCTCAAACACAGACACACACACACACACACACACATGTACATTAATTGTATTTGTATCAATTAACAAAAGGGTTAATTTATGGCGCTCAAGGGCTACTGGTGCCGACCCCAGGACCTGACCCCAACCCAACTCGACTCCGTATGAGCTCTGGCTGCATTGTTTGCCCGCCATTAGCCTTGTCCAAGTATGTGTGTGAGTGTGTGTGCCTGCCACTGGGCGTGTAGCAGGTGCCTGTGGTTGTGGGCTGGGCGTTGGGGCTGGGACTGGGACTGGGACCTGTGTTTATTGAGCCTTGATGCACGTTTTGACCTGCAGTTACACTTAATTTAAGCCCTGATTCTACTCAGTTTCCAGCGATGATGATGAGCATACGAGTAATAATAATAATGATAATGATGATATGCTTTTATTATTGATACCAACACTTGTCTGTGTGCGTCTGTGTGTGTGTGTGTCTGTGTGTGTGTGGGTTATTAATGTTATTTGCTTGTTTACATGCACGTAAAGTAAGTATATCAATAAAGGCAACGGCAACAAACAACTTTGTGACCCAAAGTCATCAACAAATACCAGAAAAAAAGAGTGAATCGAGTAAGGAAACAACTGTCACACTCTGTGTCGACCCCCCTTTGAGCTACCTACACCCACCCACCCACCGCCCCTCACAATTGTAACCCTTTAGGCAGTCAAAGTAAAAGAAAGAGAAACAGGAAAAAAAAAGAATATAAATGCAAACAGATCATAAAAAATCTATTAAGCAACCACATGTAACGCTGACGAAAGGCCCAGCAGACATACCACACCACAGTGCACACCACAGTACACACACATCAACACACACACACACACACACTCACACCCACATACGACTGAAAGGACCAAGACGATAAAATATCAATCGTTGGAAAACAAGAAATCAAACAGCCATCAAAGCGCCGTTATACGAAATATGCCCAAGCCTAAAGGAACATGCATACATATATACATATATATATATTCACACACATACATATATGTATATATATAATATCTGAATCGGAACCCAGCACTGCGACTGAGTCTAGAGCACAGTCAAGGCACACAGCTCAACCCATTCGCTTAGCCCTTACCCCTAATAAATACACCCACACACACACACACACCCACACCCACATGTGTGTGTGTTCATGATTGAGTGCCAGTTGTTCTTCCTGTTCTTGTTGTCTACCCTTTGGTTCGATTTTTGTTTAACTCATCTATCAATGTCAAATTATGAAGTGATCATATTTGGATTTATGTAGCCAAAATTGTGTGAAAGAGTGAGAGATAGAAAGACAGAGAGAGGTAGCAGTAGAGTGGAGGAAAGCAAGAAACACTGGCACAGAGTTAAAGTCAACTGTGCCACATACGATACAAGTAGACTTAACCCACACACACACACACACACACACACACACACACTGGGCTATTTAGCTCTCTTAAAGGTGTGTGCCACAAAAGGAGGCACAGTGGGTGCTTCTACGGATATTCCCAGAAAACTTAACGGAAACTTAAGAGCACTGAAAAGTGTGCTAAATAGTATATAGACTTTGCTGCCTGAAGAATATTCAAAAGGATATATTTTAGTGGGATTATAAAGGAGTTAGTCGAGGCTATATAAAATGTTAAGAAGAACTCAGTCTCAGCCTCAGCCTCAGCAAAGAACTGTCTGTAGAATACATAAAATAATATATATTTTATTATATATAGATGGATTATATACTATATACCTATTGAATGATTAATATATATGTATATTATATACATACCTATTCAAATAAAGCTCTATATGTACTCGCATAGTGCGAAAGTCGAGAGAAATAATCATTATTTTTAAATTAGACTCACATAAATGTTGCCAAGGGAAGGTCAATCAGAATCAGACTGAAAGAAAAGATATAGAGAGCTATATAAATACATATATATATATAGATATATTTCCAATATCATTTCCAAGTCTATCTGTTATCTATATACCTAAATATCAGCGCAACAATCTGGCAACACTGGCTGCTAGCAAAGGCTTAAGCTATTGAATTTTGTGCTGGTGATTTTGATTCGAAGCCATGGTGCCTGCCACACGAATGTTGCATGTCAAAGGGGCAAACAAATAGGACAAAAACAAACGCTCTGGGGATGGCCAAGGCCGTGGCCGTGAAGCGGGGAGGTGGGCTCTGGGCTCTGGGTGCTGGGAGTTCTCGGAGTTGAGGCATTGAAATAAAGAAAAATGAAGCCATGGCTAAGCCCATAAGCGAACGTGTTCATAATATTTACAGTTATTGATATTTGAAAAGGCGGAAAATTTATAACGAGCGACATGTGTGTGACAACATGCCGCCGTACTGGGTTACGGCAACGGTTAGAGCTACGGCTACGGTTGCGGAATACTTGTACGGGTTGGAAGGGTGCAGCATAAGCGCAATATTCAATCAAAAATCGATTACAAGGACCAAGGACCAAGCGTAAGGATGGTGAACGTGGAACGTGTCACTGAGGGTAAGTGCTGGGTTCAGAGGGGTGAAGGGGGGGGGGGGGGGTTAGGCTGGAGAGGGAAATTCGGGTGTTAGTAGAGTCCTCTATGTGGCATCTTTTGGGGCAGCGAGTGGCAGAGTGGAAGCTGTGGCAGGTTAATCTTTGGTTACACTCACACACACACACACACACACACACATATGGTGAGCACTTGGCGCCACTTGGTGGCCACATGGGCATGACAATGAATTATTTGCCTGCCCTCGGACCAGGACCAGGACCAAGACTCGGACCCCATCGTCATCTATTTTTTCCCATTTTTCTGTGTGCGTGCGCGTTTTTGTCAAACAATTTTAAAACCTTAATTCACATGTGTAAATTGAAAGCAGCACCTGTGCATCGAAGGGTTTGTGGCAGGGGGAGAGAGTGGTGGGGGGTCACAAAGGAGCCGAGGGGGTAAAGGAAGGTTGGCAAAGCAACAGAGCTTGAATTATGGAGCAGCCTGCGTCTGTCTATGCTTGATTTATGGCCCTACCTCTGCCTATGACTTCCACTCCCCCTCCTCCTGTTCTATATCCTACTCCATATCCTGCTCCAACTCCTACTCCAGCTGCTGTGTGGTCGAGTTGAGGCACTTGGATGCGCGTCCCACGTGCCGCATAATTCTTCATATTTTTGTGGGCACTTTTTGAGAGGCTTCAACCGGGCTCCAAACGGGCTTCACAATATGCCCCAAATTTGTTGTTGCTGTCGTTGCTGTTTGCCTCGTGTGGCAGCTGCCGTGGATAATTTGTAATTTAACCACTTTTCAGGTTCAGTAGCCGCAGCTCTCTCAGCGTCCTCCAGCTCATCGTCTCATCGTCCCATTGTTGTTGCCATTGTTGTGCCTGTTCTTCCGCTTCCGTTGGGCGTTCGGCAACTTCCGCTGCGCACCTTTTGTCTGCCAGTGCTTGTATTTCTTTTTTCTGAATACCCTTTAACGGGGTCTTATGAATATGTCAGAGATCACAGGTGGTGCCATTATATATATGATTGTTCCTGATTAGAACTTTAAGTGGAGTTTGTGACTCTCAAAGCGATTGAAAGAGAAAAGTTGTCTTTTTTCAACATTTCTCAACAGACTCCATCAAATAAAGTTATGTTTCTATATAAATTTGTACTATATCAAACTGAATTTTTAAGATTAAGAGATATTTCTTATTATATATAAATTATTATATAGATCAAATACTTAAAGTTAAAGCCTACTTTCACCCTCAAAAGGCTCCTCCTAATCTCTTACTTCGATATAAAACGACATTTTTATATTTCCATTGCTTCAACTTTAAGGTTAGCTGAGTCGACTTATTAGGTCCATTACCTATATCTATTATATGTCATTATATGTTAGGGTATCTAAACTTCGTTTAGCGATTGAAATTTCTTTCTATTTTATGTTATTTTTTTAATTTCTGGTCCATGTGCTCCGCGGGCTGCCGTCAGCGCTGAGCAAATTAAATGAAATTTCTGCAGTGACACAAACTTGTTTATTTTGACTGACATACACACTCACCCACACACACACACATACCTATACACATACTCGTGCAGGGCTTCGCGGTTTTAACTTTTTTTTCTTTTATTAAAAAGCCACTCGCAATCGTTAGACGCGATTTTTTTTTGCTGTTGCCTCGTTTGGATTTTAATTCGCTTAAAAAAATCGAGTAGAAAAAAAAGAAATTGGCAAAATTTAATAAGGGCAAACAAAGGGGCGTTGGGCATTTGGAATTGAGGGGGTGCGGAGCGGGGGCTGGGTTCAGTTTGCTGCAGGACCAGTCCTGATGATGATGAGGATCAGCAAATTATGCGATTTGCGCGTGCAAATCGAATCTGGCCACATATGCGTGAAAATCAGTCAACACACAACAACCCAGCTCACACACACCCACACACCCAGACAGCCCCACACAACCAGAGAAAAAAACGCTAACAGAATAAAAATTTCGCGTGTTGAAATTATTTTAATTTGCAATTTGCGATAATCAGTTTTATTAAGTTGTTTCTGCTGCATGGAAATGAATTTTGTGGCAAGCCGAGGGCCAGAGGCTGGGGGCAGAGCCTGTCGTTGAAGGCATGCAAATGAGTGAAGCAATTTACCTGATGTAGTCGCTAAATCTGTGGCTCTCTGTGGCCATTCTGCAACTGACAGCTGTGCGGCGTGGCAAGTTCCGCTGCCTCTGGGAGGGGGGGGTGAAGGGAAAGCTGTGGGTGGAAGCGGGATTCAAATTAAGCGAAACGCAACGAATCGCAATGCAATAACAAAATTCACTTAATGCGATTTATTATATTGATTTTGCTTTGGGTTTCGCATAGGTGAGTTCATTGGGCACTTCCCGGATAGCTCCAGGCAGCATCTGTGTGGGAACTAAACCAATTAGACTTCTTCTTTTTAGGGAGTTAGGGGAGTATTCCATAGATGATTCTTATGGTATGTTGATTTCCCTTCAATACCGAAGCAAATGACTTTGTGTAAGGAGTTTTATTTGAATCAGTTTTGAAAATGTTTTACATCAACTTTCAATCAGTCTTAATAAGTTTTGAGCCAGTTTTGAATCAGTTTAGAATCAGTCTGAATCAGTTGTTATGCAGGCTTTGCATCGTTTTGAATCAGTTTTCAGTCAGTTTTGAGTCAGCTTTTGAATGACTTTTGCTTCAACCTTCAACCAGCATTCAGTTTTAATTCAGTTTGGAATCAGTTCTAAAGCGTTTAGTAATCTGTTTTGATTTAGTTTTTGATTCCAATTTTGCATCAGTTTTTTATAAGTTCTTTATCAGTCTGAATCAGTTTTGCATCAGTTTTGGTTTACTTTTGAATCAGTTTTGAATCAATTTTGAATTAGTCTGCATCATTTTGAAGGAATTAGTTTTGCATCCTTCTTGAATCGGTTCTGTGAATAAGCTTGGAATCTGATTTGGTTCAGTTGTTGATTCCATTCTTCCATCAGTTTTGAATCAGTTATTGAAATCAATTTCAAATTCATTTAAATTCAGTTTTGAATCAGCTTTCAATTAGTTTTGTATTAGATTTGAATCAGCTTTGTATCAGTTTGTCAGTTGATTCAGTTTTGAATCAGTTTGGAATGAGATTTGAATTAAGTTAACTTTGCACTAGTTTTCAATCAGGTTTGTAAAAGTCTTAAATTCAGGTTTTCATCAACTTTCAAACAGCATTGAATCAGTTTACAGTCAGTTTTGAATCAATGAATGTGAACTAATTGAAACTCTCATGAACACTCGGAACACTTTCATACGATGTGATTCTGTTCTTCTATCAGGTCGAATACCTTTCCATTGCTTTCCAATTATAGATAAACTATATGAACAGATCTTCAATTATAATAGATATTTTTTACTGTAAGCGATCCTTAAACCATATTGAAGCTAAGTTGAATGCACTTTTTAGGCTGTTTTAAAGTCGAATTCTAAATACGTATAAAGTTTTGCACACAGCCTTTGATATTGTTCTAACTTCACATAAATTTATACATAATCTATAGAGTATAGATTATAAACAGATTTTATATATCATTTATAACAGTATAATATTTATCGTATCAATTGCCATCAATTTTCTTTCAGATTGAAAGCCGCTCGACAGTGTCAAAGGAAATTAATGAAAACAAATGAAAAGCGAATATATTTGCTGAGAAAACACACAAGAGTATACAAGACATAGGAGCATATCCTGAATAGAACTCACACATGGATTACACACATGTATACATGCCGTATGGGAGTGTGTGTAGGGGATGCTGACCACTTGCACTCTACGGCTCGGTCGTGATCCTTGTCCGGTTTTTCGCCAGGCGCTGGCAACAATTTGGAAAATTGAAATGAAATTTAAGCCTTGCAATTTGCACGGAAATCTCAGCGTGGCATCGACCACACGAATGGCCTGAAAAATGTCTTTAGGTTTAAGGACAAGAAACCCCAAAAACACACACACACACACATCTGTATGTGTGTGTGTGTGGTGTCGTAATAGACGATGAAAGCAAACAGCCGCAGAGTGGAAACAGAAAAAACAAAGATGGCCAAGGGAAATGCATACAGGACGAGTATTTGAAATACCAGATTGGAGTAAATGAAAGGAGCTGAATGTGTGTGGCAGGAGGGGGGAGGATAATGCGGAGCAGTCGCAAATACATATTCCTTTTTGGTTTTTGGGATCCTTTCGGCTTGCGTCTTTGCATCTTTTGGCGTCTTTAGTGTGGTTTTGGATTTCTTGGCTGAAAACTTGCCAGTCGAGCCCAAGGAATGGAATTGGCAACTGCGCTGCTGCAAGGTGACGTGGGTGGGGGTCAGCTAGTTGACTGGCCAAATGATGGTGTATAGGGGGTCTTGGCCACAAGTTGCAGTTTTGCCTTGAAGTGCTTTGTAGTTGCTTTTGGCTTTCCTATGGCTGCACGTCTTACAAAATTCTTTAAGATGTTCGACTGCGGTCGCTTTGACGACGACGACAACAACATTTGGGACTGGGCTTACAGCTGGGATTCAGCATGGGTCTCTGAGTTTGGGTTTGGGTTTGGGCTTAGGCGGAGACGGAGGCGGATTCGTTGATGGGCGCTGACCAGTGAAATGCAAATAGAAGCAAATTAAATGCTCTCGACTCTCATGCAATATTAAAAACGTGAAATAGACGTCCAACCCAGTCAAAGCCGAAACACACATCAATCCAAGGAGTAGCCAGGTTGAGGGGTGGAGGAGGAGAGTCTCAGTGGTGCTGAGGGTCAGTTGTCAATTAGAGTGCGCGTTCTCGATATCATTTTGTTATTCACATCACGTGACTTCATTCAATTAACCGATGCGCTGGGAGCCAGTGCAACTTAATTGGAACTGCTACCCTTTTTCACCCACATCCATTGACTTAACCCCATCCTCAAGCCACAACCAATGGCCATACCCATACCCTTTTCATCCGCAGCCGCAACGCGCCTCACATGCTAAAAGGGCGTTCAAGCCACTTAAGCCAAGGCCCTGACCCTGGTCACCTGTCGCCCTCCCATCCTATGTATATGTGTGTAGCTGGTCAGTCGCGTGTCCAAACACACACACACACACACAGGCATACAATGCCAGGGCTATTCACACGCCGCTAAAAAGGGTTATTAACTCGTCAGCTCGGCTAAATGTCAGCTCAGGTGGCCACACGGGCAGCGGGTGGAGCGGTGGGCAGAGAGAGAGAGCGAGTGGAATCCCTGACAAAATCGTTGCTGATGCGTGGTCACGCACCATTATCGCCACGACTAACCCCACTGGACACTGGACAGAGAGCCCTGGGAGCTGGCCAGTGGTCACAGCGTGGGGTTTCCCCTCACACTTCATTTGTCAGCCCTTTTTGGCGGGCCGCCTATCAATGAAGTTGTTAATTTTATACTTTCAGCGCTCCAGTGGCCTCCACCTCGTGCCTGGCCAGTGCCCACCTCCTCCTCTTCCTACCGAAACTGATCCCTTGCCCTGGCTGTAATTTCATTGAACTTAATTATATTTGTGATATGCTTTAACCCGAAAGCGATGGCCTTAACTTTATAATTTACTTTGTTCCACTGCTTGTCACTCGTGTGACAGCACTTCAAGTGGCACTGGAGGACATCTGCTCATCATATAGACATTATTACTTAGGAGAGTCTATTTGAATTTGAATAGAGTTCTATCAGAAGGTAAGGGAAGATAAATACAGGAGCTGAATTGATGCTTTAGGCTTTCATATGAGACGATTAAGTGACCATGGAGGATATAGACAAGCAAGAAATCATCAAGATAACAGTTCAATGATATTGTCAGGGTGTATAAGTACATATATCTAAGGTATATAACTCGCAGCAGAGCATATCGATACTTCCAAGAGCTGAGTTATTAATCTTAACAAATAAAGTGACAATGAAGGACATAGACATAGCTGAAAGATGATTGATATTGTCAGTGTATAAAAGTAATTGCAGCTGAGGATATACAGCTACTCCTAAGAGCTGAGATTGTTCGAAATAAAGTGACCATGGAGGGAAAAAGTGGCATATCAGTGATCTGAGAGATCAGAAAATAGATTTCAATCAAATTAAAGGCATTAAGATGAAAAAGGTTCTAGTGAAAACTTTGTTAAGTTAAAGGGGAAAAAGTAATATGGATTGTGTCCAACTACGAATTTACCGATGGAAATCTCCTAGAAATGCCAAAACTGTTGAAAAGGCTAAAAGACCAGAACAATTTCCCAATAAGAAATCGTATTTAGGATCCTTTTATATATGGGAAGAGTTAATAATCTAAGGAAATATTATAAAGCATTTGGCTGGGAAATCAATAAAAGGATGTGAGCCTAAAACTTAAAGTAGACTGAAAAATAAAGGAAAATCCCTGATCATAATCTGATTTATTATATATATATGCATAATAAGTTTTTGGTTAGTATTCTCCAGATCTGGCTCCCTTCTTCTTATTCCCAAAACTGAAGAGACCAATTGAAGGAAAGCCTTTTGCCACAATTGGTGAGATAAAGTCGGAATCGAAGAAAGAGCTGATGGCCATACCGAAGAACTCTTTCAAAAGTGTTTCAAGGATTGAGAAAGAGATGAGCCGGCATAAATGATAACTTTAAAGGGATGGATATCTATGAATAAATATTATAAATACATTTAAAATTAACCTTTTCTTTTGAACCGACCTCGTATATCCAATTCCAGAATATAATATTTGACTGTAATGGCAACACTGTGAGCTCAAGTTGTTTGTCTTTGGGATAATGTGAGTAAATGTTATGAAGACAATCGTTTGGGTTTGGAAGTTGTCTTTAAGAAAACAACAGGACGATTTCAGGTTGTCTGAGCACAGGTGCACGTGGGCCTCTAGAGCAGACCAAGGAGTGGGGGAGAGACTGGTACATAAGAGTGGGGAAGGGAGGGAGGTAGAGAATTTGGGTGTTTATAATCAGGAACTATAACAACTTTGCGCATAATCACGAATCATTTGACTGCAGTCGCACTAAAACTAAAAACAAAACCTAAACCGAAACCGAAACGTGAAATGCAAATTACCCAAAAGCATAAAGCAACCAGCAGGGCTCATCCTTAACACACACGTTCGTTCACACACAGTGAAGGACACTACCCACACACACACACACACACACACATAAGAGTTGCCAACGTATGAGGGTAATAATAAATTGAAGTAACAAAATCTTAACAATTACAACAGCGCCACCAAAGACGGGACTCGGATACGGGACACGAGACATTGGGAGACATTGGGACAGGGGACAGGGGACAGGGGACAGGGGGCAGGGTACCGGGGACACACAGGACACACATGGCTGGCCGGATGCAAAGGGCAAGAGCCGGTGGATGGGGGCTTAACCTTCGCTTTTGGCTATAGCTGGCATTTAGAGAGCTTCAGAAAACCCAATAAGTCTACGGTAATAATCGAGCATAAAGCACAATTTATTTTCATAAAACCTCAGCCGTAAGCTGGGGCGCGCTGATCAGGCGTCCACAAGTCCACAAAGTCCAGGACTGGGGGCCATAGGACAGGGGCCAACTAAAACAACGGGTCTAAAGGGCCCACGGCCTGGCACTGAACCCGTTCCGACTTTTGATTTTAAAACAGTGACGTCCATAAGTAGTTGTAATGGCAGTTGCCATGGTGTGTGTGTGTGTGTGTGTGTGTGAGTGTGTGTGTGTGTGGGTGGGTAAATCTGGCTAACGCTCTGAGATGCTGGGGCCAAGTCGATGCTGTCCTTCTCGACGACGCTTTTGTCTGACTCCGCACAACTGTACGAAAAACCGCATAAACGCGACCGTCGCCACGTCCTTCTGCCTGCTGCCTCATCCCCGCCCACTTGCTGCTTCCACTCCCACTGCTGCTGCTACTGCGACTGCTACTGCTTCTGCTTGTCGTCGCAATTTTATGGCAGCAGACGCCTCGTTGTTGTTCTTCTTGTTGTTGTTGGAGTAGTTGCCAACGTAGTTGCCGTGCCAGAAGCTTAACGAACATTTTACAATGCCCATGATGCATTAATATCCGAGACCAGAACGCCCGACACCGGCAGCCCCACACTGCCCCACAGTACCCCACCCAACCAGTGGCAGGCCTTCGAGCTGGCCGGGACCGGTTTACGGTTCGCTTCTACGGCGAAGATAACAACAAAACTGCAAATGTGTAGCATACATTTTGGGGCAACTAAAAACTGTAGCGTTTCGCGTCGTGGCAGGGGACACTGGGGGGTGGGGGTTAGTGTCGTGCCACGGCAGCTTATCGTACGAAATTAGCTACCCTTGTCGCACACACACACACACACAACACACACACACACACCGACGCGCTCGTATTTTTTCGGCTTCCAGACTCGAATTTTCGTTGTCTGATCCCACTATTTATAAAATTTCAATAAATAATTTTGTTACCCGGGCCAAAAAAGGGTTGCCCCCGTTTACGTGTGTGTGTGTCTGCATATATGTGTGCATGTGAGTGTGTGTGATGTGTAGCTAATGTGACTGGGCGAATGTTTTCTGCTGATTTCGATTATTTTGGCAGGCGCAAATGACTGCATCAATGTGTGCATTGATTGCCATTTTGGGTCGTACCTCTTACGGCTCTGCCTCAGCCCTCCTACCCCTCCACCCCACAGCCCACATCCCATAGCCTGCTCCAAGCCAAACTAACCCAACAACGGGCCACTAACTAACCGTCTAACATTTGACGCTTGTCACGCCCCCATCCACCCTTCCAGCCGAGGACAGACAGAGGCGCGGCGCAGCAACCGCAAACAAATCAACAAAGCAATCAACGTCTATTTGTATTTTCACACACACACACACACACACTAATACACACTCACACACACACATGTTGCCAAAAAGTGCAAATCAAATTTTGTGGTGTTTGCCACAATTTCGACCAAAATAACGCGGCTACACGCAGAGTCAGAGATAGAGATACCAGCCGTGGAGTACTCGCCACTGGAGGGAGCAGTAGCACACACTTACAGGGCACACTAGGGACCTGCCCAGGACACCAGAGCCGAGTCACACGGCTCCAACTCCATGTGTGTATATAGGCGCCGCCTCAAATCAAACGCGTGTTTTACAGGGCTCGCAATTCAGTGTGGATTCTCATTTAATTAGATGAAAAGCATTTTCCCGTCTCATTTATAAGCCGATTCTTGTTTTTAATACTATTTCATTGGACTCTATATATTAAATTTCATCATTGCAGAGGAAGGAAATACTATTGGGCAGCTCCTATCGGAAAAGTTGCGTAACTAATTAAGGTTCATAATTCCAAGTTGATTTTTATATAGCTTAAAAGACTTTCTTTTTATAAATCGCTTTTTGGCGTATCTATTTCAAGTTGAGACTCATAATAAAAGCTAAATATATATATATACAAAAATATATAAATTTAAAAATGTACTTATGGAATACCCAATGTATAGGAGTGACTTCTCTTTAGCTCTTTAGTTTGTTTAATGAACTTCTTGTCTGCTTTTATGAATAAGTAATAAAACGGCTCTAAACTCTTTTAGATTTTTTAATACTTCGTGGAGTTCAATTACCTAAAGACCCAAGTGGTTCTAATCTGTGGGCCTCTATTGTATTGTACCTAATCGTACCTTAGTTCTGCGTTTATTTGGGACTATCAGTACAACGATCCTTTAAAAGTATCTTATAGGTTAAATAGTATCTTATACTACTTCATACCTTATAAAGGAGCGTTTAGCCAACACGTCGGGGAGATATGTATTCTATATATTCTGGATCAGCATACACCTTCAGGGGATGTTAACGTTTCTGAGTTATCAGAGAGTATGAGACATAGAAATGTTAAAGATACATATTTGTATGTTAAAGTGCTATTTTTGTGAAATTTTGCAAAAATATTTATCTATATTGGATTGGAATGTAGAACTTAAACCTTATTTGTAAGTGAGTGCTTATATATTCGATCGAAGGCTCATGGCTGGGCTGACTAATTCTGCAACTGTTATGAAAACATCACAAAATGGATTGATTTGTGGAAAGCCGCAAAGGACGAACACTTCTACCGTCAGGATATTCGAGAAAAAGTTGTGGCTAGCGATGGGCAATACTTTGAATGATTGATTGGAAACAATTCTTTCACATTAAAGTTGCATTTTCAACAAAAGAGCGCACCTTATATATAATATATAAAAGATCCCAAGAAATAGTAGCTTTATCTGCTTAAAAGATACTTTAGAACTAGGAAGAAGACAGCACGTAGAGGACATATTTTGAATGAAACTCTATTAAATATTGATAGGAAATGCGAGTTGTAGTTAATATTATTGAATTCATAAGATACACTGTCATAAATAGGGGGTAAGAATGCTCGATTTGAGCCCGTATCAATTGAGTAGAAGTATGTTATCAGTCAGTGAAACGTTTGATTGATTCAGTTAATGGCTGAAATTAGTCAACAATTTGCGCTGCATTCCACTTAATCTGGTCAGGGATTGGATAATGTGTTGTTTACACTTCAGCAGCGACAACAAAACACACACCACACACACACATGCACACAAATAAAAAAAAGGAAATATGAGAAGGAAAAAAAAGGACAACAACACAAATTATTTCCGTCTTATTACCCAGCAATGCCATATAAGCCATAAGAATAAGTACTCATGAGGGTTCTTTGCGGATGTGGGAGGGAGTGGGAGTGGGAGTGGGAGTAAGTTTGGGTGTGGACCAGGTTCGGGTTCAATTCGATGTGTCAGTAAGCAGGAAAAGAATGGAAAACCTAAAGCAAAAAATAACAAAATACCATAATAATTCTTGTGCTCCGCTTGGCAATTTGGCAAAAATGATGAGAAAAGTAAAAGTAGAAGAAAAAAATTAACTCAAGAATAGAAATTTTGTATGGGAAAGCAAATAGCCGCGAGTGTTTTTTGGGCCATCGAATGGAAATGTGTTTGTGGGAGCTGGTGAAACGGTCAGCGGATTGTCAGAGTTGAGATACAAGATGGACGTGATTTGAGATTACGTAAGCGGCGTGTCATAAACTCCATGGAAGTGGTATGCCTGGTATGCCGTACTCCTGGCATATCCTTGTATTGTTGGTATTTCCAACTCTCAACTGGACGCACTCGACATTTGACAAAAGCAGCTTCGAGCAGCATCGAGAGCACCAAACAAAGCGGACTCCGTCGACGTCATCCTAGCCGGAAACACAATGAAGTGAAAAATATGATATAAGGGCGGTTCTATGGTGCGGGGGGTGTGGTGCGGGGTTGCGGGTTCCTGGGACTGCTCCCCCAATTGTTGTTGCTTCCTTTTTTCTCTGTTCATTTTCATTTTTTTGCCTTCTCCATTTCTATTTTTATTATTTATTGTGATTTACAGTTGAACGCTTGATTTGATTTTCAAGTGGTTCCCACGCCATCAGTAAACGGATCCTTATACCGGCAGGAGCTTCGCTTCCTGACAAACATTCCCCTCCCCTCTCTCTCCTTACCCTCTGTTTGTGCTGCTCCACGCGCAGTTAATTAGTGGCCATCAGTCAATTGGCGTCCTGCCCTCCGTCCACTTCTTCTTCTCCTCTTTGTTCTCTGTAAAATTGAGTTGAGCTTGAGGCGTATTTCGATAACGATTGCAAATACACTCGATACACGTGCGAATAATAAAAGCGAACTTGAACTTGCATTTGCATCAGTGTTTGGTCCTCCCACCCATCGGCACAGACATTGACATTGGGTAGCTGCATAATGGAATTAGCTGGTTTCACCCGTAAAGCATTCCGACATCCATATCGATGGGGCCCCGGGGACGCATACGTTAACGCCAAAATGCGTCGCCCGCTGTGTCGCCCGCTCGCAAATCATCGATTGCCATTTCCAGTCTCCTTTCTATATCTCTTCTATAGGATGTTCAGTCTGCTCTCCTGCCGCCTGCCGCCTGCCGCCTGCCGCCTGCCACGCCTTCTTTATGCCACTTTGATTGTCTCACGTGTGGACAATTTGTTTGCTTCGCATCGCCATCGCCAGCAACAAGAGCTTTGTGTTTTGCTCTCCATAAATCCACAGCATTAACCCATAATTTTTTAATAGATTTTTTGCTGCTGCTCTTATGGCTCCTTGCTCTTTTTCAGCTAGGCATGTTCTGCTTAAGTGTGTGATACACTGAGAGAAATATTAGGCATCTAAAAGCTATAAATGAAAACGTATTATTAAAAAATAAAAACCTGGGCGAGTAGTCTATTAGAAAGGGACTTGTAAGTACCAATAATTTCGATTGAGGTACATGAAAAGTGTAGTAAAAGCACGAAGAGATATAATACTATATCTTCTAACGATCTGGCAGCACTTAATCAGTGTGTTAAGTTGGCTGCGAGTAGACTAACTAGACTTGGATCTTATAATTTTCTGAAGAAAATCATAAAGCAGAGACAGATTATGCTTTAACTTTTAATTCATAACTGCTTTACCAACATTTGTAACTGTTTTATTGTAAGGATTCATCTCTGTAACTACGATAGTCTTTAATAAGAGAGCAGACAGGCGTAACAAAGGTAAGTCCTTAGATCAATATTAGCAAGTAATACAAGTAAAAATCTAACTCTAAGTTGAACTTGTGCTCTGATTGAAACTCTCAATTGCAGCAAGTTCTTAACTTTTATTTGTTTTTCTTAGTGCAGCGTTTGTTAGAGCAGAGTCCAGTAGGAAGAAGGGAGCTTAAAATCGGTATGGAGTCGACTCAAGTGGCATGAGGCAGGAGGAAAGAGGAAGGAGTGGATGCGGCGAGTGGAGTTTAAGTTAAGAGCGTAACAAAAATGCGCATCACGTAGCGTCGTTCAAAGTGAATATGTCCAAGTGAATGTTGCGTGATAAGCGCCCAGAGTTATTGCGTCTGCCAAGTGGCCATATATATATATATATATGTATACACATACCAGACACACACCACACACACATGCATACGACGCCATGCAATAAATGTTGCCTACTTTCCGGGGCTGCGGGAGCTGAACAAATATTTATTGAACATTTTAATTCGTTTGTTGTTGCAAATAAATTCTGATTTATTGGCAATAAAGCGCACAAATAGACAATATGTTGGCACAAAACTAGCCAAGCAACTGATAAAAACCCCCCGCCCAACCCACATGCCACACTCCACACGAACCCCTACACCATTCTCCTGCCCCAATCCCCTCCAGCTGGACAAATGGACAAAACGTAAAGCGGCACATGTCTTGAATTTTGAGTTCTTTTTCTATTTTTCTATTTATTTATATTTGTTTTTAAGGACAGAACCATTAACTCACGTTTTTTTAAAGTTTTTTTTTAGTTTCTTTTGCGTTAAGTTTATATACCCTGTTCACTTTTGGGTAGGGTATGCAACATGTTTGCAACAGAACGAGCTTGCTGGAAGTATACTCAAGGGCTCCTCTTTGCGTGATAATCACACTTAATAATCGTCCAGCTTAGGCTAATATATCTGAGCTCATATAAAGCTTCCATTTCTAGTCTATAAACTATATAGATTCTTGATCAGAATAAAGAAATGAGTCGACTTAATCCAAACTTATACGCACAGCAGTCTTTCTTTCTCGTCTCCAAATAGGAATAGCTCTTGGACTCAACCTAAACTGAGCTATGTCACAGACAAGAAAGCATAGTCTGTGCTTTAAAGATCATATATGTATAGCTATATTTAAGTATATATACTTGTATATATATATTCTTGATCAGCATGAACTGATGAGTCCATCTAGGTTTGTCTGTCCATCCCATAATCAGGGAGCAAAGTCCATCATGAATTAAGTTTATCTTTCGAACAGACATTAGGAGGCATCCTTTATTCTGTAAGCTCTATATATATATTCCTGATCAGCATGTACAAATAAATCGTTCTAATTCTGTAAGTGTTGTGAAACGATAGTCAACTGTGGCTCTTTTTGCATCCATCTCACATGTTTGAAGATAGATAGATAGATCCGCAGCCTCTTATCCTATGCAGATAATATATCAATGAACTCCTTTTTAGCTTCTAATATCGATAAATAAAGGAACCTCAACTTAGCTGTAGTCGGCTTTACTATATACGTTCAAAGATATAAGAGACTCCCAAGACTTTGACTGCAACCTTTGATTATACAAGATCAGTTTTTTTTATCGGAGAACAAGCACAAAAGTAAGAAATAAGGTAACAATTTGTCAGAGAGCAGAGCAAATGCAAGCAGCGGTGCCAGCAGTGCACTGCTTTAAGCGTATGTGCTGCCTTGTTGATATATGAATGCTTATAGAATTGAGATCGTCTGTGTGTACAGCTGTAGGGTATTTTGAAGTCGAGCAGGCCCCGAGTAGTTAATTCTTATTTGTTTAATTTTCATTTTGTTGTTTGCTGTTTGCTTTTCGGTCAATCAAAGTCCAGAAGCTGCCACAGCTTTGCTGCATGTTGCTGCTGTCAATATTGCTGCTGCTGCTGCTGCTGCTGCTGTTGTGTGTCATTGTCATTGTCATTGTCTGGGGCAGCTTGTGGTTGTTCTTGTTGTTGCGTCTTTTTTTGATAACAACACCCTTATGGCCAATAGACGAGGCGAGCGAGCGACACATCAGCGTCACAGTGCCAAGTCGCTGCCAAGGTGGCAAGTGCGTTGTGGCAAGTGGCATGGTTATATGCTTGCGCCACATGTCGCTCATCAGTCATCGCACAAAGCAGTAGCAACACACACACACACAGCTGGCGCGTCTGGCATTGTAAACGTGGCACGTTGCTTGTTGTTGCTACCTTTTTTGCATAAGTGCCACATATGTCTATGTGTGTGTGTGTGTGTGTGTGTGTGTGTGTGTGTGGCGTTTGTCAGGTGTGCGTTGGCTTTTTCTTTATTTTTTGGTCTTGTTGTCAATGTCTGTGACAGCGGCAATAGCACCAGGGACAGCAGCAACCGTTGTTCTTGCTGTTGTTGCTGCTGCTGTTTTTGTTTTCGCTGCTTGATTTTTTGCTTCATGCACAGACAACAACAACAACAACAACAACAACAACAACAACAACAACAACAATAGGAACAATCGCAACAACAGCAACGAATTTAAGGTTGTTGACGCCAGAGCTGATGATGATGATGATGATGCCGATGACAACTGCTGCTGCTGTCGCTGCTGCTGTTGCTGCTGTTGTTGCTGCTGCTGCTGTTTACCTTAATGATAAGGCGCTTGTCAGTCAGTGCGTCAGTCGGCACTATATGGAGTGTGGTGAGGTGTATGGGGCATGGGGCATGGGGCATGCGGTAGACAGTCGTCAAATGTTGCGGCGCTTGTGGTTGTTTTATGCCATTTGCTGCCTCGACGAGGACGAGGACGAGGACGAGCACGACGGCAACATGTGCTCCTGTGTTTTGTCAAAAAACATATTTGCCTTGTCTTCACGTATGTGCACGTGTATGTGTATGTGTGCGTGTGTGTGTGTAGTTGTGTGTGTGGCAACACAAAAAGCACATTCACCAAATATAATTATTAAACATGTTGCCAATTTTTCGAGCGCTTTTTAATCCTGTTGTCTGCACAGTCCCCACGGCAGCCTCGCCCACTTGCCAGAGATATATACACACACTGTGTGTGTGTGTGTGTGGTATATAAATAAAACTCTATTATGCGGTTGTGGCTTATGTTGTGATCGCTTCAAAAATTTTTGAATGGCGCTTCACTGTGTCTATTCCCATCTACCGGAAATGGGTCTGGAGTTCAGGCTCCGCAGGGTTTGAACGTTATTTTTGTTGCAGTTTTAGTGAAAATATTTTTGGTTGCCTTTTTTGCGCTGCTCGTTAACTCCAAATGCCACTTTCCACTTGCCACTTGCCACTTGCCACATCAAATTGGTTAGCTTTGTCTGCAGCCAGTTGCCGGGCAACAGGGAATCAAATTGCAGACTGCAACTCAGAGATGCAACTCCTAAATTAAAATCTATCCAGAGTTTACATCCAACACTAAATTAGTCGGTGGCAAGTCTATTAAGACTATATACATGAAATACTATATATTAAGTTAGCCCTGCTATGTTCTCCTCTGAGTTAGAGAAGATCGAACAGAGGATTATCTCAGCTCATTAGCTGTTGCTTTCTTGGGTTTCTGTATATTATATTTGTACTAATAGCTTAAAGAATCTGTGTCTTATTTCTGATATCTTTATCTAATCTTCATAACTTACCGTCTTATGTAGTCAGCCCATATACTTTTCCCTGTAAGCAAACCCTTTCTATGTACAGGTTATTCGTATATTTGATAGAAATGGAGTAGTAAATCATAACTCAAGTTTGGTTGGAAGTCAACTGATATATATAATAAATTAATACTAGAGTGAGATATCCAATAAATATTGGTGATCTGATGAAAGGTTTATGGTCTCTGCTTCCTGGGATAGGATTCAGACAGTGCTTTCCTTGGACTTGGCTTATAGAAGGAGGCTAGATTGCCTCAAGAAAAGCGAATCTATTCCCCTATACAAGTATCATAAAGATGTCTAAAGAGAGTTGATCCCAGAACATAACGCTATAAAGTGTTATTTTAACACACAAAGTGATCAGATGCAGAACTCAGTAAGAAGCTTCACAATATAAATTTAGATTTTAAAGCCAAAAATAAACCAAATCCGCAGCAAAAGTCAAAGAAATCAAATGCAATATTTATACCAAAGTAGATGAAACAAAGGAAATGTTAAAGAAAACACTAAGACAAGAATTTCATGGCATAAACGTAAATCCTATTGTAGCCTTCGCTTGGCTAAACACCTTTCAGGTATTTCTGATAATGATCTTTGGTTATATTGAAGTGCACTTAATGGATAAAGCATTTTCCTTTTCAAAACTATTTTCATAAGGGATACAAATTAAAGCGAAAAGCCCAAAAAATAGCAAGGCAGAAGAACAAAAACAACAACAACAAGTGGAAGACAAACAAAAACAGCAACAAAAAGCATTAATTTTAATTTCTACCCAATTCTCTTTGTAACGATGTGAAAATCTCTTAAGTACTCTTGTCATTGACACTCAAACCCTGGCAAAAAAGCGACACACAATACTCCCCCTGTGCGAGTGTGTGTGTGTGTGTGTGTGTGTGTGGGAGTGTGGGAGTGGGGGTGTATGGCAAGCGAGGGCTTAACCTTAGTTAAGCTGTTGCCCGTCGTCTGTTGACGGGCGGCTGTGACACAATCTCATCAACAGATCAGAGATTTGCAGCTCGTCCTCGTCGCGCACTGATGACATCTGTGGTATTTTCAACGTGCGACGTGACCGGCATAACCGGCTCAGCCGGAGCCAGCGCCACAGCCAGAGGTAGAGGCAGAGGTAACAACAGATGGAGGCATGGCCATGGAGCCGGCTCAGAACCTCACGGACTAACGGACTCACCGGCTGACTGCCTGACATTTGACACGCGCCGTTTTGGCAGCCGTCAGTCGTCAGACTTCAGCAGGACATTTGCTCACTCACTGACAGTCCTGCTAGTGGTTGTTTATTATTTTTTTCGCTTTGCTTTAATACCCTGTAAAAAATATATGAGAGGCGGTAGAAACTATATATATATATGACATAACAGATACAACAGATACTTTGCTTCGTTTTAACTCAGATGAAAGATAGATTTCCTCGGGAAATTTGCAATGTGGCTGCTTCCACTTAACTCAAAATCTAGCATAGATATCCTTAGAAAATTTGGTATGTGACTTCTTCTATATCTAATCCACTTATAATCCTTTATAACCCTCTGTATAATCCATTCTATATAATCCTTTCCAGACCCGAAACTCTATGAACACAAGAAGTATCTCAGACTTACAGCAACTTTTCTACGTCTGCTACAAAACGTTGCTCTGATATATGTCCCGGTTCGACTATTCTTTCTAAAGGGTATTCTTTAGTTCAGTTATTTGATATACTTGGATTTTTCTTCACTTTTTTGCCAACTTAATATGGAGGTCAGCGTTTCCGTTGGTCAAAGCTGCTGTTGCTCCTGTTGCAATATTAATTTTATGAATGGCACGTCGCACATGTGAGGGGCATCCGAGATGGACGCTGGTTAGTTGGAAAGGCAGGCAGGCAGGCAGATGGATACGTAATAATTGCTATTGCTCTATGAGACATCCTGGCAGCCATTTGGTTGCCTTCATTTGATTCGGTGGAAATTGGCCCAATTAACGCAAAAGGCAAAGGCAACACACAAAACCAACAACTCAATTTATCACGCACAACTAAAGTGATTTGTTGCCATTGCCAACCGAAGCACCAGCCCTCCTTCGCTGTTCCGCTGTACCTCTACCTCTTCCTGTTCCTGTTCCCCTCCAGCCCGCAGTTACCGCTCTCCACTCTCTGCCGTTCCGCACTCTCCAGTTCCACCTCATTCAAGGCCCAAAAGTCAAAGTCGAGTCGCATGCAAAAAACGCAGGGTAGGAAATTGTTTAATCAATTCATCAGACGTGCATGTTGCATAGGTGTATGTGCACAGTACATGTGTGTGTGTGTGAGTGTGTGTGTGTGTTTGGCAATAACAGACAGGATATTAACTTACAATTTCAACTCAAACTCGCGTCGTAGAACGCGCGAGTTGTAAACGTTAAACGACCAAAAATTTGTTTGAATAATTACCGAGACAACACTCATGTGTGTATCTACACACGTATGTGTTCTCGCATGTGTGTGTGTGTGTGTGTGTGAGTGGGGGTAGAGTTTAGGGTAGGGGCTGATATTGCTATTTGAGCATGTTATTGCCCTGCCCGTCATTGAGTTTACAAGCAAACAATTTGTCAAATGCAAATACAAATAACCCTGCTCGGACGCCTCTCTCCTGCCCCTCTCCTGCTGCGGTCGTCTATGGCCAGGACTGTGGCCAGGACTGGCTGCTGCTGCTGGGTTTTGCCAATTGAAAAACGATTCGAAATCAATCACAGCCAGCATGCCAGCGGAGAGGGAGAAGCCAGGCGCGACCGCAGAGCCAACGCTGGTCGAAAAGCTGCAGGATTTGGCAGCTGGAGGTCCATTAATAATTCTTGTGGCATGTTTTATGGCCGCAGCGACAGCAACAGTGGCAAACCCTTCCGCACACACACACACACACACACAACCACCCCATACACTCACATGCAAAACGTGACTTTCAACTGTTGACCGCGTGCCAGTGTTGACCATTTATTGGCATGTTGGCATCTGACTGACCAAACGAGTGCCCAGCCCTCTGCTCCTCTCCCCCTCTCTCCCTCTGGCCAAGGTCGTGTGCTATCCATTGCCAGGGTTATCGCGCACCGCCATCGCCATGGCCAGCCAAATTGATGGGCAGTCATCAATTTCACTTGTTGGCCACTTGCCATTTACTCCCAGCCCGGCAACTGGTTCCTGCCTCGCGCTCCATTTGTCAACGATGCGACTCCAACTCCAACTCCAACTCCAACTGGTGACAAGCGGATGCGGTGGGTGCGACTCTGTGCACTCAATTAACCAGCAGCTAGTAGATGGGAGGCTGACGACTGCAGCCTCGGATTGGGGTGTAAACACATGTCCTTCTGTGTGTCAACATGTGTTGCCTGCCTCCGTTGCATTCGTGCTCAACTTGGAGCCAATCAGAAGACGGCGACACCTGTCCACGTGACACCAAGGAATGCACTTGATGCAGTCGGTCAGAGGCTGCCAAGTAGAAAAGTCAATGGGCTTACATGGTTTGTGCTTAAGCTTGTTGGGAATTTTAAGCTGCTTTTGGCCAACTCTTATTTGTTGCTGCTACTTAAAGGAACTTTCAACCTTGCAACATGCAAGCATCTTTTTCTTCTTTTTGGGCAGCAAACTTTTGGTGTTTCCCTTGGTTGCCTTTCAGCGGCAGATTCCATGCAAATGTGAGATACAAAATGTATCTGTAAGATACAAATACTTTTTTTGAGTGGAGACACAAGTGTTTCCCAGACAGATGCGAGGGCAATGGTAGTCAAAGAATCTGCTTGGATTGATGATGAATGTGAGTTACTGAGATACAAATATATCTTTTGGGTTTCTGTTTGTGTCTTTTCATAAGATTTTTATGTGCTTATGAGCTGCAATTGTATCTATTGGAAAGCAAACTGAGCCAGAAATGTTTGCATATGTTAAAGAGATTCGAAGGCATTCATATGATTGCTTCGATTAGATTGTTTCCTTGAGATTCTAATCTATATATCTTTTAGCTCTAGGATACTTAAAGTATCTGCAATACATATAGGTATATTATTTACTTTTAAGATACAAATACATCCACGCAAGTATCTCCTTAGTTCGAATGTATCTATAAGTATTTAATCTACCCTAAACTAAAGTATCTCTTGCTTCCAGACTAAAATCGGTTAGAATCGAATGTATCTTTCAGATATAAATCAATTTATATAGAACATAAGTAACCTCAGAAGCTCTGAGTAGCTATAGAAAGAATCGATAGCTGATTTAAGAAAGATTTCTCTGCTGGAATATCTTTTGCGAGCTGAAGGACACGTCAATCCACAACGCAGTTTGCGAGTGGGGTTAAACTACTTTCCATCTTAAAGAACGCTTGAGTTCATAGTTTCTTATTGAAATGTATCCCATATAAATACGAGCCAGACTATATAGATGTAACCTTGCCTTCTTTTGCTCTGCCCGCCCAGCTCCTTAGCCATCGACTCGTTTGAAGTCTTCGCTTTGAAGGCGATTGCGAGCAGCGCATTAACTTGTCAAGCCGCGGAATGCAAACATATTTTGGGCATTTGCTACTCACACACACACACACACACACACACACATACAGAGCAACTATAGAGTGAGTGGGTAGCAGGGGGTGGGGGAGGGAATTTTGCACATAGCATGTACATAATTTTTGTAATACTTTGCGCGATTTGCGCGCGATTATAAAAGCTTTTCGCGGTACGACCCCCATAATTCATATGATGTCGACTGGAAAATGTTTACAACACCAGGAGAAGATTGCAGGCAGACGCACCCAGACACTGACTGACTGAAGCTGGAAGGGTACCAGGGGAGGGGAGGGATGTAGCCGCAGCAGTTAGAGCATCAACACAACTCAGAAAGCTAGCGCCATTATCGTTTTGGCGTCCTTGCTGCCACCTAATGCAGCCACACAGCCACAAGCAGAGCCACAGCCATTTATACGTCTATCGGCAAGGAGTAAGACAGCAGCATGACAGGAGTGCTGGCAGGAGGATGGAGGATGGAGGATGGGGGGGCAAGGATCCAGGAAGCAGGAGACGTTTTCGCAAGACAGCAAAATATTCAAATGAAAATTTATGTTTGCATTATGAATTTTTATATAGTGTTGCTTTTCGTAGGCATTTTTATGTGTCTGTATCTAAGTGTGTGCGAGTGTGTGTGTGTGTGTGTGTATGCATTCAACCCCGTCTACAGAGTGAAAGCTACCCACTTTCTAACCAATATTATGCGCAAAGTTACGAGTCGGCGTGTGGAAAATTATTAAAATGTCGTATATAATGGCGCTTGCCTTTGGCCGCATTTTCCCGAAGTGAACAAAATTTATGCGTTTATAGCTTTCATAATTTTCAAATTATTATTGTTATTCCTTCCGCTGGCATCATCAGGCCTAAGTGCGTTGCCTTGATGGTTGCCCCAACTCTCACTCTCTCTTTCTCTCTCTGTGAGGGTTCATCATAAACTCGCGCACTCAAATGTAGGCAACGCCAGTGACCAATTCCAAGGATTCCTATCCCTCGACTTGGTCGTAAAACAGCTCTGAGCTAAGTTCATTAAGAGCCGCTGCAGTGCAGTCTCCTGCGAGCAGTAGGTGAGGCTCACTCATTAGCGTGAAAGGAGTCATCAACGAAGGCATCCATCAACGCGCAGACCATGGGCCTAGCACTTAGTCCAGACCCAGACCCAAACCCATATGAAACTGCCGTCTTAATGTGCTCGTAATGAAGCCCGGGCTGGTGTCTGGCATTGATTTGTTTTGGTTTTGCTGGTAGTCGATAGATAAATCTTTTAGCAACCGGGGCCCAAGCAATTTATTTGTAAATGGAATCGATTAAAAAGCAATCGCTGCATGCCACTAGCTCCAATTCCGGAGTATCCACTCAATTCCCTCTCTGCCAAGGCAGACGACACCTTTGTGGCGCCGTTAGTCACGTCAGAACTCTCCAAGCAATTCGCCAAGTGACAACAGCTATCTCTCGCAGCAGGTGGCCCCCAGCAACGCAGCAACGCAGCAACCCAACCCGAAGACACTAAAAACATAACCCAAAGCAGCCTCCATTTAACCTCCAGCTCTGACCCAATCCCCCACCACCCACTCCTCCAGCAATCAGTGCCCAGACCCCGTTTGCCTCAACCCCCAAATCGATGATTACATCATCTTGTATTACAAATTTCTTATCGAATATATTTCTGTCGATTACCCTCTTGGGTAAAATTTATTTGCTGTCATTGCAGCGCGCGACAGTTAAAGGATTTATACACACAACACGCAACACACACACACAGCACACACCACAAATGCCAGAGTTGCCATCCCACTTAAAGTTTCAACAACAACTAACAACTTCTTCTGGCTGCGGCCTGTTAACTACTTACTTATGTTATTGACTGTTATCACTGGATTACACCAAGTGTCGAAGCGGCAACTGTGTCTGTTCAATACTAATTACCAGTTATCGATAGTTTTACAGACTTGAAACTACACGCATCGATAACTTTCCTAGTGCTATTCAATGAATGTAGAAAGCATTAAGTATAAAAAAGGAAATCAAATTGTGTGAAACGACTACTGAACCCATTTAAAGTATAGCACTTAGGGGAAACTTCAACTAGAAGGACTCTTTGAGACCTAGCTTAAACTTATCTTTACAATTAATCGATTTATCGATTAGTAAGCTTAGAGGAGAGAAGAACAGCGTACAGTATCTGCTAAGAAAGAACAGCGCATTTAGTTCAAAATACAGCTGAAAATAATATAAAATTGAATTAATTTCTCAATTGAAAGTCGTTTAGCTTAAGAAAGTATCAAAGGATCTTCAGTAGGATATATATTTTCCGAGCTTTATGTGTAAAGTATATCAGTCTATACAGCATTTTATCTTTCCTCTTTAAAATCTCTTCTCTTTTCCTATACCTGAGTAGAAATATTGTAGTTAACCTCCTTTCTATCTCTCTATATTTTTATCCTTCACTTTCTATTCTATCCTTTATACATCCTACTTGTCTCTCTTTATATCCTTTAACTCCTTTTAACTCTTACATCAATATATCTATAAAATGAACATACCCAAACTTATTAATCGGATTGAGTTTTTCTTTGATTTCCCCTTGAATAAATTTATGTGATTCGATATAAAAACTATATTTTTTTGATTAGAAAGAAATCCTTTTAGCCAAAAACTATCGATATAAATAATATAATTTCTATAAAGCTCAAAGGATATATAATCACAGAAAGATTATGTGTATCCCTTTGGATGAAGTACTCATAAAATTAGTCAAAGAGCTTGCCCCATTTATAGCTCTAAAGCAAATCCTCAGAAAATGTTGTGCTGTTTGTGGAAATTTTGTGAAAAATAAACGCCTTGGCAGGGCGTAAGGTTGCGGCTGGTCCTCCGCTCAGCCGTAACATCTTGTAAACATACTTAGCTGCAGCTCAGGTGTAATAAGTACACCTTGAAGTGTGCCTCGTGCTGAGCAGTGCTGCGCTGCGCTGCTCTCTGGCGCGTGTAGCTCGTCTCAGCAGCAGCAAGTGGGGCAAGTCGAGTAGAAGGTCAGGTTGCTGCCACTGCCACTGCCACAGCCAGAGCTACAGCCATTGGTGCTGCTGCTGTTTTTGGCTAAGTTTTCGGCCACGCTGCTAATTTCTTTCATGTTGCCGTAGATGGAAACGGCTTTACGATGAGGAGAGGGGAGCGAGGAGGGGGGCAGAGGGCAGGTTGTTTGTTGGAGGGTTTGCCCTTTTTGCGTCTTCATCTTCAACGTTTTTGTCGTGTATCTCTCACGTTAATTGTAAAGTGCGTGGAGCAGGCGGAGCCAGGTGGAAGCAGCAGCGGAAAGAGGCTCAGGACTCTCAAGCAGCCACTCAAGCTGAGCCAGCAGGGCGGCAGGAGCAGCTCCTTTTTTTGCGTCAATTTGGCCCAAGCGCACTTTGTATTTCTCTCCACCTTCTTTTTTTACGATTTTCACGAGTTTTTTCTGCGTTTTTTTTTAATTAACTGTGTACATGGAAAAGTTGTGTTTGCCAGCGAAATGGGCTGCGTCTTTGACTGAACGACTGACTCACCGTCCCAGCGACTGACTGGCCGCAGCAGTCATAGAGCACAGAGCGCACAGAGCGCAGAGCAGCTGCAGCTGAGAGTCAGTGTGGCTGCCAGGTGGGCAGGAGAGATGGGCCTCAACCGCCGTTTCCTCTGGCTGGCTACGTTCTGGCTGTTTGACTCGGCTTTTGGTTTGCATTGCTCAACAGCGCGTGAGTCCAAGTGGCGCTAAATGAACAGAGTAGGTAATTAAACCCTTTGCCAGCTAATGAACTCCTTCAGTCAGCCAGCTAGCATGCTGTGCGTGTGTATGTGTGTGTGTGTGTGTGTGTGTTTGGACAGGTAGTTAGGGTGGAGTAAGGGTTCTGTAGCACGCGCACTTTTATCTCTTAACTGCAGCTACAAGCTGAACTGTAAATATTTAAGTGTTGTCTATACACAAATTGTGTTGCCTACTTTTTTGGGCAGCAGAAGGGCTTTAAGTGCAGGACTTAAAGAGCAACTCTAGAGTGAGAGAAAGTCATTTGTTGGCCAAAAATTAGTTGTGAGCCCGTTTCATATCGAGCAATTGTTGTTGTTGTTGCTGCCTCACATGCAAAACGTGTCTGGTCCTGTCTCTCTATTGCTGCCTCTGTCTTTCTCTTTTTGGCGCTTCCTGTGACCCAACGGCCACTTGCCATATTCCATTTTGGGACGCCAGGCGACGTAATGAATGTGTGTGTGTGTGAGTGTGGGTGTGTGTGTGTGTGTGGTTAGCTACCAGCTAGATACAATGCGGCCGCCCCCCTAGTGCCCGCCCTGGCCTCGACTCGCATATGAATATGAATTTTATCGAGATTCATGGCAGATGATAATTTTCCCTTGATAACTGTAAACTCGTCTATAGCTCGAAGCGAGGTTGTTGCCAGAGCCATCGAGCCACATACACAAGACTTGTCTGCGTTTGGGCCACACACACACCCACACACACACACTCACACACACAGAGCTGGTTACATGGTGTTAAATTTTTTTGTGGGTTCGGAGCTCGGGAGCACATCCTTCTAGTGGGTTGGTCTGCTGGCACTCATTTCATTCATTTGGCTCGTTCATTTCCTTGTGCATTCATTTGCCTTCATAAAATATAAACAGCGTATTAAAATGTATGAATATCCCAAACAGGACTCCCTCCATCCTGCCTCCTGCCTCCTGCCTGCTGACTCCTTCCTGCCACATCCCGCAATCCCATGCAACAGCTAATGTTGATAAGTGAAGTTATGACTTTGCCTTTGGCCTCGCCAGACAAACGAGAGTTGGAGCTGCTACTCTGTGTGTGTGTGTGTGTGTGTGTGTGTGTGTGTGTGTGTGTCTGTTGAGTCCTTGGAGCACACTTGGAGCACTATTCGCTCACACACACGTCTCTTGTCTCTTGTCTATTGCTATTTTTGCTTATTTTTTGGGCATAAGCCAATCTGTGAGCATTTCATTAAAATTATGCATCCTGATGCTGTCTTCCCGCCGCCCTGACTCCCTCCTTCTTCCTTTAAGTTATCCAATGTCTGCCTTTCTATTAGCATAACAAGCTCAATTTTGATAAATTAAGTGTTTATCCATTCTCGTCGAGGCAAATTTCAAGTGTTCTGCACTAATTTGAATCACTTGGCGCTTCGTCCATTTTACATTTTACATTTTCCAACCAGAACCCAATCTCCAATCCTCAACCCCAAAGCACACACCCTTACCCTTGGTTGGTTTTTTCGCTTCACCTGCCCCACAGTGCCCCAGACCCCTCAACGGATTCGTGGCTGGAGGTGTTGACAGCTCAAATATGCCCATGCTCCTGCCCCTGTATCTGCCTCGTTCGTGCCTGGGGCAGCGTTGACCTTTCGCCTGGTCGACGCCCCAAAAGCAAAAAAACCGAAACCGAAACTAAATAGGTTGGGGCCGCATATGCAAATCAGCTGAACATTGCCGGAACTCAACGGCGGACCTCGTTCAAGTGCATGCGGTTTGCGTGCTTTGAAGTTAAAACTCAATTACGCAAAATTCTCACACGTTGGCGCCCAGGCAGGGATCGGATCGGATCAGGAGACGCGACCGCATCTGAGAATTTTTGATGTGGGTTGCAGCTCGACTGCTGCTTCAGCTGAAGCATCAAATTGCAGCCGTTTAGCTATCAAGAATCATCCAAGCAGCTGCTCATCGCGTCATAAAAAACCATTTAGCTAATTGCCTCGCCGCTTGGTCAGCTAACGGTAATATACACGCGCACGCTCTCTCTCACTCCAACTGCAGCACCTGGCACCTGGCGCGTTCCATTTCACGCCTTCGAGCAGCTACCTCTGGCTGTTTTTTATCCCCGCCCCTGCCCCAAACATATTCCAGAGATTACCGCGCTGAAATGGGAGACAGCAAATGGTTTTTATGCTCATCCAATAAACCGATTTGCAGCTGGCTAGGATGAGCAGAGATTAGGCTGGACAGGATTAAAATAAATAGACTACTTTAAGATTTGACGTAACAACCGGATATCCTTGGATAAGTTATCCTTGGCTCCGTTAGGAAGTAGCACAAAAGAAATCGCATATCTAAAAAGGCGTGAAAATAATTTGCATAAATTTATGCCCTTTGATCGCTCCAATTGCTGCACAGGCTCTGGATTGGGCGTGGAACTCCGGAGTGGGAGTTGCTGTTGGGCTGCTTGAAAGATGGAGCCAGGATCTAATCGACGGCCGTCATGGGAACGATGCTGGCAACGTTTTAGGGATGCGCTGCGTGTGAAGTGTTTACGGCACTGCTGCCACGCCCATCACAGCACAGACTGCAGGCCTCAGTTGAGGGAGGAGCAGGAGCAGGAACAGGAGGAGGGAGCAGCAGGCCAGCTCAGAGGCATTCTAATTTGTCGCCATCGTCGATGTTGCTCGCTTTTGTTTGCTTTTGGTAAAGGGAACAGAACTGCTGCTGCTGCTGCCCGAGTGCAACTTTGAAGTGCTCTGTGGGGCTCTGTCCTGACAGAGCAGCAGCAGGAGTAAGCAGGAGCAAGCAGGAGTAAGCAGGAGGACGCAGCCAACCCAAGCTTCGGTTGTGTTTTTGCTTGTTGGGCTCCACTTGAGCCGCCTAAAATGGCACTTTAGTGCCTTTTGGGGCGTGTGAAAACAAAGGCGCCAAGTGTCGTGTAGCGCATTGAGTGGCGACACTTTGCCACGAACCCAAACCTACACACACACACACACACACACACACTGATAGACACACACACCCCTGTGACCTGCACCCCTGAGCCCTGTCCAGCCAGCTTTCTGGCAATTTTCAGCGTTAAGCATCTTGAAAATTGTGTCAATTTGTTGAAAATGTCGCTGGAGAATTTTGTGGTATGATTTTCGTTTATATTTTTTCTGACTTTGCTTTTATTATTACCAACAAGTGGGCAAACTTTGCTGTGTGTGTGTGATAGCACATTGCAACGCGTTTGGCTAAGTCTTTAGATGAGCCCAAAAAAGTATGCTATAAAAAAGCAACGCAACAAAACTAAATATCAATCTAGCCTACAGCTTAGTGAGCGGGGTGGTATTGGCTTTAGGTGTGTGTGTGTGTGAGTGTGTGTATGTTGTGCGTTTGTTTTTTGGGCTGGCAGATGAAAATGAAAATGAGTTTTTCGTTTCGCTGGAACCGCAACTTATGCTTTAAAGTGGATGTTACGGGCATGTTGAGAGCCAGCGCCGGGGGCGTTTTTTCGAGTCCCACAGACCCGCACAACCGGCCCGAACCGGAAGCCCACACACATTCACACTAACACACACACACACTCATATAATAGTGGCGAAAGGGGTAAATGAGACAACGAGCGCATGAATGAAACAGCTGTGGCCATTTCCTTTCGACGGGTCCCAACCGGACCGCCTGGCCGCATGCCCTGCTGCTCCTCCCCCTTCCTCTGGCCAGAGCTAGGTATGCCGTGTGCCTTACGGGCCGCCAATGGCAGATGGATTGAGCCGTAGCCGGACCCTGGACCACGGACGCACATTAACACACATTGTGCGACGATGTTGTCCTTGTGGCAGTCCGACAAAAAAAAAACGAGAGAAAAAAAATTAAAACAAGCTTTGAAAAAATGTGTGTAAAAAAAAGGAAGCTGCTGCAGCAAATTCTTATTTCTCAATGCATGTGTGTGTGTGTGTACAAGGGTTGTGCGTGTGTGTAAGCGGGTGTGTTTGTCCTTTTTACGAAAATCTGATTAAAATATTTGAGTTTGCCTTTTAATGTGATTTTTGAGCATAATAAAAAGCCAAGTTAGAAGCCAAAGCCAACAGCAAAAAGTTGCGCCCCCCTCCACCCCCACCCCCAAATTGAAGACACTGTCCCTTGGTCAGCGGTCGCAGCATAGGATGTACGAGTCCATGTCCGATTCCCGTCAAGGGGTTGCTTAATGTAACTGCTGCTTGCTTAGAGCTGCCATTCGCTATCCTTTTGCTCCTTCTGCGCTGCTCCACTGTGTCCCATTTGATGCCCTACTATTGCTCATTTGATACCCTACTATGTCCCATTTGATACCCTACACCTGACTGAAACTGGGCATGACCCACCTTTAGACTAATTGAGTTTAAAGTTGGCCTGGACATGCGACTCCAGCTTGGAATTTGCTTTAGTTTCACAGGATCCAAAAGGATTCTCAGAGCGTATCTTTTAGGGAAGAGTATCCTTAAGTCTGTGTTATCCAAAACCATTTAAATTGTTGCCATTTGTTGCTTAGTATTTACTGAGTAGGATACTAGGCAGGAAGCAGCTGGGATTGCGATTGGGTTTGTCTCTTGCCTTTTGCCCTTTGCAATTGAAATTTAAATAAAAATAAAGCAAGAAATCGAATAATGAGTGGAAATTGCTGGACAAAAGCTAGATTAATCGATAGATCGCAGGCTGATCGGAGCAACCACTCATTGAAGCACCCAACCAGTCAGTGAAGCAACCAATCACCCAACCACCCACCGGCACGCCTCTCTGCTCATGTGAACTTAATTAATTAAGGCCCACGGCCGACAGCTGCTGGACCCAAAAACAGAATCCAAAAACGGGAAATCACTCAAGTGTTCATTAATGCAAATCAGTGACCATGTCTCTAGTGGGTAGTGTGTGTATATGTGTGTGTGTGTGTGTGTGGGGGGTGGGAAAGAAGCAGGAGCAGGAGCAGTGTGTCTGTCGCTGGCCTCACATTTGGTTTGAATTATTTTTTCTTTCAACATTTCTTGGGCTGCGTCTTCTTTGCTTCGCTTTCACTTGACGTTTGTTTGTTAATTTGTGAAAAACCAATACGAAGAGCTGGAGGGGGAAGGGAGGGGGCTAGCAGAAGGGGCTCTGTGGGTTGCCTATGGGTGCTGTAGGCAGCTGCAGCTGTCCGCCCATGTGGCTATAATTTGTTGACGTTTGACTTTGTGCGTCTAATTGTGGACTTCGTCTAAAATACCTTGCCCTCCCCCTGCCTTAGCCACAGCGGAGGACACCAGGCTCCAGTGTGCACTGTGGTTAAGGGCAGCAGCAGCTGGGGCAGGCCGCTGGTCACTTTGATGTGGCGCCGCTGTGGGAAACGCGTAATTTACTGGTTATAAAATAAATATAAAATATGTGTATACATTTTTTTTTTGCTATTTAAATTTTTATTTTTGTTTTAAAGTCTCTCGCTTCTCGCTGCGACTCGCTAATGAACTGATTACGCAATAGAGGGGAGGATGAGGGGGAGTTGGGAGTTGGGAGCTTGAAGCTGGTAACTGTCTATGGGATATGGAAATGTAAATGGGCAGCTGGAAGGGAAGATGGGCTACGGCTTGGGTGGCTTTCAAATGCAAATCTGTTGTAAACACACACAGATAGGAAAGTACACAGCACACACACACACACATACACACACTTAAGTAACAGATAGAGATTACACTTGCCCTTAGGCATTTACGGAGCGTAAGTAAGTGCCAGAAGTGGAATATTAATTTCCTTGGCCGCATCTTGGACGCATCTTGAGCGCAGTCATGCGTATCACAGCCGTGTGTCCAGGACAGAATAGAGCACTGGACAGAGGATGTAGTTGTTGTTGTAGCTTTGGTTGTTGTTGCCACAAAAGCCCTGGGAATGTTGATAGTTGAAAATTCGTTAATGGTCACTGCGCACTGCGTTCCAGCAACGCCAACTACACGTACAAAATTCTAAATCCGAGCCCATTTCCAGTGCAAATGACTCTACTGTGTGTGTACTAGTGTGTGCGTGTGTATGTGTGTGTGTGTGTGTGTGTGAGGCACACATATGGGCACATATTTTGGGCAAGTTAAAGTTCTTAGAAATCCTTGAGTGCACACAAAAACAAATAAACAACGAAATAGACAAACAAAATGGTCGCCCCCAGGTCGCATAGGGCTAAGAATAAGACAGCAGGCGCAGCACCAGGGGAAGGGGTTACGGCCGGGGGTGGGGGTTTATGACCGCTTGGGCGCTCGGCCATGTACTGTGGTTAATTTGTGTGCTTAAAAGCGCTTTACGACTTTGTTGTTGCTCCTGCTTCTGCTCCTG
Organism: Hirtodrosophila trivittata; assembly: GCA_035045065.1. Taxonomy (NCBI): domain Eukaryota; kingdom Metazoa; phylum Arthropoda; class Insecta; order Diptera; family Drosophilidae; genus Hirtodrosophila; species Hirtodrosophila trivittata. The sequence continues at coordinate 4,437,879 of JAWNNK010001028.1, read as the reverse complement.
TTGCTGCTGCAGTTGAAGTCAACGTTGGAGGCGGAGTCCAGGTCGAAGACGAAGACGAAGACGAAGACGAATGCGGAGCTCTAGTTCGAGCTGGAGCTGGAGACGGAGCCGGAGCCGGAGTCGGTCAGCAGCAGCGTTCACAATTTATGTGCATTGCAAGTGTCAAACTATTGCTACACACACTATGCAATGTGCGTGTGTGTGTGGTTGTGTCTGCAACTTGTGCTCTGGAATTTTCAATTTTCTTAAGCAACTCACTAGGCACAGTGGTGCGAAAGCGCATAAAAGACTGAATAACATACAATAATAATTGAATTACAAATTTATAAGATAAAAATATATGATGGACATTTTTTCGATAATTTAAATAAATAGAAATTCCAAAGAAATAAAGAAATGGAAATTAAATGTTAGAAAAAGTAATATATATATAAAATATATTGAAATAAATAAATAAAAGTAAATAAATTAGAAAAAAAAATTTATATAAATCCTAATGAATAAATAAATAAATTAGTAAATTAATGTATGTAAAAACTATATTTAATTCTTAATTAATAAATAAATAGAAAATACATGTTAAAAAATTAAATAAAATGGAATCCCAATAAAGAAAAAATATCTAAATAAATATTAAAAAAAATGTTAATAAATAAATAAATTTTAAATAATTGCAAGAAGAAAGTAAAAGAAATTCTAATACTTAAAAAATTAAGCAAAAGTAAAAAAAAAAATTATTATAAATACTGAAACTATAATTAAATGTTAGAAAAGGTAAATATAACTCCGAATAAATAAAACAGAATGGTAAATAAATGTTCAAATAAATAAATAAATAATAAATGAATAAATTGTTAATAAATGTTTAACAAAAGTAAATAGAAATCTTGAAAATTAAAAATAATTTAATAAAAAAAAATTAAAAATCCTAAAATAGAAATAAAGTATAAATAAATTCTAGAAAAAGGTAAACTTATGTTCTTCTAAGATAAAACAATAAATAGAAAATCAAATAAAATAAAAATGTTAAATAAATGTAAGAAAATAAGTAATAAGAAATTCAAATAAATAAATAAATTAAATGTTGGGAAAAAGTTAGTTCTAATCTCATTAAATAAATCTTTGCAAATAAAGATAAAATTTACAAAAAAAAAAAATTAAAATAAGGTAAATAAATGTTAGAAAAACTATAAAAAATAAGTTGGTTATTTTAAGTCTTAACTGAAAAATCTGTGATATCCATTGAGAATTAATCTAGCATCCTTCGACAGTAGATGAACCTGACTCAAATGCAACCCATAATTACTACTTGAATCATTTCAAAGAGATTCTTAATAAACTCCTTGACTGTGGTACTACTTATCACAGGATCATCATAGTTTTAAAGATAGAAACAATGCTCAATCCCACCTCATTCAGTTAGGCAAATCCAATGCTAGATTCATCTTATAGAAATCAGCATCTCTAAGAGGTAAAGCTACCACACAGCAAGAATTGTTCTTATAAAAGAAACTTGAAGTCAAAGATTTATAGGAAAATATATATATTCGATACAATTTCATAGCATTCAAAGCACTGTGCAAAGGGGCGTCGCATATGTGCACCCTGGAGACAACACATGGACGTGGACATGGACGAGGCTGAGGGAAAGATAAGAGCTTAGAATAGAAGTTGAAGCTGAGGACGAAGTCAAAGCAGAACGTCTCTTTCTCATACTCAGTCTTTGTCTCTGTCTCCCTCCGTGTAGTTGTCTCAGTCGCACTCGAACTGAACGAATGACTTTAAATTGAAATGCGATTACATGACCAGGACACGCATTTAGAGGCGGCTTATGGCCACGACAGCAGCATCGCTGGTCAGGTCAAACGCTGGCCAAGACTCAGACGATGTCTTGGGCGATTGTTTGACTTGGCCTGGTCCGCCTGGCTGCTCCGGCTGGATGGCTGGCTGGCTGGCTGGCTGGCTGGTTCGAAGGCATTTTCGCACACTCGCAGACTTGGCTCCAAAGTTAACGCCAGCTGTGTGTGTCTCGGGCTGGTTTTAAATTTCATTAGTTTCGCAGCAGCCAAAAGCAAATTTGTCCTTTTTTGCATATGACCAGGCCTTAAAGATCTCTCTGTGGCTTTAAGGCAATCAGCAAAGTGAGCACCAGCAAAGGAAGGACAAATGAGCGGGGACCAAGGAGCAAGGTGGCAGGAAGAAAATTTATCCATCTTCACATAAATCGAGGGCGCTAGGGCGTCATGATTAAGGGGTTCGCTTCTTGTCGCTTCTAATTTTTATTTTTATTTTCATTTTCATTATGTTTTTTGTTTTTTTTTTTATTTTCTGGTATCCCGCGGATACTTCCGCTTAACGGTTACATTTATAATTACATTTTAATTAGATTCATTGGGCTGTAAAGTGTCCCTTTGTGTGATTTCGCCGCCTGGTCGACTGGACGGCTGCTCGGCTGGTCGCCTGGCTGCTTAATGAACGAATCCTGCAATCCATGAATCCTTGAGTCCTGCCTCAGTCTCAAACTCAATCTCAATCTCTGTCTCTCTACTAACCCTCCCCCCATCCATTTGACTCTGCTCCTTGGCCACAGCTTAGAGAGAGCAGCCCGCGCCTTTTCATTCGATTTCCAATTTGTATTTTTATTTTCCTTGCGCCTTTTCCACACTCTTCAAAGAAAAGGATATAAAAAGTTTCCTATGAAGTTTGCTAACTCCAAAATTAAGTTGTACTTCCATTCCATTCACCTTGATTAATAATAATTAATGAATAATTGAAGAATCCTCTGACAGTGCTCTATTGATCCTGACTAAATACGATTCCTGGAAATGCTCAGAATAATTCAATTTAAGCAGCACTTTTGGCCCTAATATTAGTCTAAGTATTTTCAAGTATTTCCAAGCATTATCTTGCCAAACAAAAGTTAAAGTCCTATGAGGAGTAAGGATATATATCAGATACAACTTTAAGGTTATGTCTCATTAAATTCTGCTGAAATTTGATATTTGATTACTGGATTTATTATGAGAAATTGAATAATAAAAGTTGAGATAAGATTTGAAATTGATTCTAAGACTTAGTCTTAATCAGTTGCTAATACTCTTCTCTGTTGCCTTCCCTTTCCTTTTTACTAAAGAGTATCTGAACTTCGTCTATGCTGAGTTCTCTTTTCTCGTTTGGTTGGGTGCCCTTTTTTATATACATTTTTTTTTTTGTTTTTTTGGTTCCGTTGGCAGCTGCATTTTTAATGACTCTGATTTATTAATGGCGGGCGGCTGATTAAAGCCTATCCGCTGAGCAATGTGCTCCTGCTCCCGCTCCTGCTCCCACTTTTGCTCCTGCTAGAGTTTTATATGAAAGGATGTCTAAATATAAATTGGACAATGTTGGCTGCGTCTTCGACCTGGCAACAAAACAAAGCAGTGGCAAGGAGAAGCAACTCTTTAGCACACAGTCATGGGGCGATCTAAATACGGTTTATAACCCAAAGTAACTACTATTGGTGGGGCAGAGGGCGGAGGAGGACAGCGCCAGCAAATCTCAGCCATGTCCTGGTGCGGATGCTGCTGCTGCTGCTGGGCGGCCAAACGCGACGACGTGCGACGCCGCTTAACTGTTTAATAACTTTGGCTGGTTGTCTGACAGCCTTTGGCTTTGGCTCTACCAACCAGATACTCCTTTTACCCAATCCCAATCCCAATCCCATTCCTCGTAACTCCAAACTGCATGTGAGAGACGCCAGCGAGGACGACGACGACTCATTGTCTCGGGTGCGCCTGGTCTTTTGGTCTATGGGAACGGCTTGAAGTTCCACGTCGTTGATTTTATTAGTCTCCAGCGAACAATTCGAAAAATTTGTACGCTTTGCCGAGAAAAATTTTGGCCGTTTTCTCGTGTTTTTCGCCGGCATCTCCTTACCATTGTTATTGTACCCGTACTTGTTGTTGCCTTTCCCTTTGAGCTTTTGGCCCAAAAGCAACCAAAAAAAAAAAAAAAGTAGAGAACAGGAACAGGAGACACTAACCGGCTACAGGAATCCAATAGCAGTCGATTTTCTTTGGAATTCCTTGCTTCCAGTTGTTGTTGCTTCGCCTCGGTTTGGTCTGGTTTTGGTGTCCCAGGCAAAAGGATTGCGAATTACAAATCGCAAACTGTGTGGGGATTGAGTCTTTAGGATTGAGGACTAACGACTGTGCTATGTCAGCACTGTATGGGCTTCCGCTTATACCATAGGCGCATTCTAGTCCTCAACGTCTTCGTCTTCGTCGACGTCTTCGTCTAATGGCAACTTGTTAAATTGTAAAATTGGAAAACAAGTTGTTTTCGTTCCTTTTATTAGGTTGCCGCCTCAATGCGCGCGCCCCAAACATTGCCACGCCTCCCCATCCGATATCCAACAGACATCAATTGCATTAAAGAATCCCATCCACATCCATATCCACATCCTTCTTCTTCAGCTTCGTCTGGCTGCGTCTGTCGTGTGTGCCATGGGCCATTTAGCTTAAATTTAACCCGTGCACAAGTAAACCTCCCTCCTCCCATTCCCAGCAGGCTGCAGCGGAAAAGTACCGGAAAGGAGCACCAGGACTTGGGTGCAGGGTGAGGTTACAATATATAAGCTGCAACTGCTGCCTTAACGAATCCAAATCCAACTCCGATTCCGATTCCGATTCCGATTCGATGATAATTGTTCAGCTCAGCAGCTAAAAATGTGAATAGAAATTCTTCCTAATTCTAAGAAGCATTCCCAACCAGCTTCGATATCTCCTAGTTAACTCCCATATTTTCAGCTGTTAATTACTCTAACTATAAGTATATATATATAAATGAGTAAAATATATAAACTAAACATAATAAATATTAGTTTCAAACGCTTCCCTCAAAACTTCTCTCAATACTGTCCTTGCGCTTTTTCAACTTTATTTATTATATCATATTTGCACTTTATCCTTTAACCTTTCACACGTTACTTAATTAAAACTAAGTTCAATCTAATTTATATCAAATAATTATATAGTTAATAACTAAAAACTTAATATAAACTTAGCATACCTGCATTCTATCATAAGCAAACATTCAACATTGACCGCCCAATAATCGAAATCGAATAATTTTAATTGTTTTAAGGACTGAGCTTTATGCTTAAGGACCTCTATAGACAGGTAGGAAGTGTACTTAAATACTTTGGCACACTTTGGGGATAAGTTACCAGGTCTTAATTTAGATTATCATTAAAGTTCTTTGGGCGAGTTCATCACTTCATCTTCATCTCGGTTGCTGTGGCAACTGCAGCATTCGCAAGGACTTCAAAAGGCGGCGAGTTGCTTTTTAATTTCAATGGTTCCAGGATATCAGGAGCGTGATGTTGATGTGGGATAAGGATAAGGATAAGGTTGAGAATGTTGCTTTGTGTCAAATAGGTCGCAGGCGCTGCTCATTTACTCAACGGAGTCCTTAACATCATTAACGCCGTGTTTGATTTCAAAGTATCATTGGAACCCCTTTCAAGTGCACAGGACACTGGCTACACACCATCCACACACACACACACACACACACACAATCGCACACCTGCCCCCAAATCAGCCATCAACCCGATTCAGTGACTTGGCTGCGACTTTGCCTCTAACTGGATTTGCCACCAACAGTGGCAGTGGCAGTGGCAAAAGGAATGCGCCAAAGTTCGAGTTGAAGTTGGAATCGGGAGCAGGAGCTGGAGTTGGGATTAGAGTTGTAGCTGGTGTCATAAAACGTCAACGCTCTTTGGGTTGACTGCTGTTGACGCTTTCGTCTTTTAACTTAGTTGAATGCAACGGCTGATGGACAGCTCTGTGGCAGTGGCAGCCCCAGCCGTGCCACATAATTAGCTACCACTTGGAGGCTGAACAAACAAACAAATAAACAAACAAAAGTGAAAAGTGCAAGACACTAAAACTGGCCAATGGGAGAATGGGAGTTCTGCCAATGGATCCCAAGGAAATGGGCAGCATTGTGAATAGAATTTGGAGTTTGTCTAGTGTCCTGTGAGTGGAGAGTAGGTATACAGGACTCTGGCAGGAGGTGTACGAGCTGTACGTTGTGCGTGCAACGAACTTTTTGCCTTCGTTTTCATTAATTTGGGATAAATGAAAACCACAGCCAGATGCGTGTCCGCCCCAGCTCTCCAGCCCCCAATCCCTCCTCCCCCAATCTCTACTCCACTCATCAGTGTATACACATGTGTGTGTGTGTGTGTGTGTGTGCGTGTGCGTGTGTGTGAAAAGGTTTTCAGCAGCAGTCTCCCCAGTCTATCCTTCCCCCATACCCACTGCATTGATTAAGTCTCAATAATAAAACAAACGAAACGAAATAAAAGCCACCCGAGGCAAAAGGAAGCACAAAAAAATTCCAATTTGGAGCACTTTAAGGCACAGGTCGAGTATCTATATCCACGTGTGTGTATAGATGTGTGTGTTTGTGTGTGTAAACACAGTACGCAGCAAACTCAAGAGAGAGCTTGAAAATCTGACAATGCTTCCCAGTTTTTATTATATTCCCATAGAACATTTTATTATCATCAATTTAAGATTCGATTTTTTGGAAGTAGAACTCGAAAATGAACCAGAACTAGAATTGCAATTAGATGTTGAACTAGAACTGGAACTACAATATTTCTTAGTCATTGAAATCAGTATTTTAAATTTATTTTCTTTTATTTAGATGGAAGTTAACTTTCTTTCTGGTATGAGTGTTCTTAAATTTATATATAATATATTCTATAATGTCATAATTAAAATGAAGAAAGATTTTAAACTTATCATTTCGCCTTTAAATAATCAATAAAAGTTGACATATAATCTTTAATATGCCAATTTTATACAAAAACCTGAAATCGTTGCGGTCTCAGACCTAATTAATTTTGGCTTACGGAATCTCTTTAAGGGAACCCCTAGGATTCCCCGTATCTTATACGCAAAGGATCAATCCCTTCAACACCTGCTGAACAAGGGGAAAGCTTTAGGTTTCTCATGATGATTAGATCGCAGCCTACTTCTAACTTATTTTGAACATCCTCAGACAATTAAATTATATAATTATATATAAATTAGTAGAAATAGTTAAGCAAGATATTGTAAAAATGAAATTGTAGATATATGAAAAGTAATAGATATATATTGTAGTATGGACTTACCTGAAGTATCTCGTTCAATTTTCCTGAGTTTTTACTGAACACATTTATTTTTTCATTCCTAATTCTTTTTTTTCACTTAATTCTTTAATTCACTTAAACTTTCACTTTTTATCGCCTTCTCCAATACTTATTAGTTTTCATTGGGTTTTCCTGGGTTTTTTCTATGCCTAAAAAAAAATGTTGAATCAATTTAATTTGAAATCATGATCTTATAATTCGTAATACCCTAGAGATTGTATATCCAGTAGAAATCCGGTTTAACGAACCATTAAATGCAAGGCTCTGCACATCAAATCGAATAGTTCGATACTTAACTGAGGACCCTTAAACGGAGTGTGCGTTAAACTTGACTTCTACCGTATTACTATTTGCTATAAATATAATATCATTATTACGTACATATAATTATTAGTTATATATAGTATATGGAACATATCTTGTTCAGTTCTTTATTCAAAATTATCTTTTACACAACAGAAGTGCGTTTTGTCTTCAACTTTAACTAAGAAACGATCCTAAGAATTACCCGTTTTATGTGAGTCAACGGCCCTTCTCTCGATTCTCAAATGTAGTATTAAAGCTCAAGTAAGGCCATGCTTTTTTTAGTGTCTTCTTGTATGAATGTGTATGTGATATGTATACGTAAGTGTGGATGAGTATGTATGTATGTATGTATGAATGGTGTATGTATGATGAATATATGATGTATATATGATGTATATATGATGTATATATGATGTATGTATGAGTACGTTAAACCGGACGTCTACTGTATTCACTTCACTTTTACAATTTTTACTTTTGTTTTGTTGTTTTTGAAGCTAAATATATCTTATTAAAATATTGTATATTTTCTCCTTTATACTCACTGTTTTTGTTTGACTCTAAATTAAATAAATAAATAAATTTGCCTAATTAAGTCGGTTGCAAGTGTGACTATGCTTTAAATGAAAGTGACAAACGAGTGACAAACGAGTGACAAACATTGTAATCCCAAGCGAATATCCCGAAAACAGTCTAGTTCCATGAACTTAGTTTGATATTTGTAACTATTTTCAGTACTTGGAGAATTAATTCACATATATCTTTAATCTAATAAGCTGTTAATACCCCAACCTTATTTCTGTCCAAGTAATATTTTTAGTTGGGAATTGCTGAAAAACATGTCAAGAGTAAAAAACAAATTTTGGAATCCAGTTAAAATTGATTTCTATCACAGCTCTGTCTGTGTATAGGTGTGTGTGTAAAAGTGTTTCTTTAAGCTAGAATTTATGAGAGTTGCCTGGATTGACTTGACTTAGGTTAACTTTAGAACTTGATACCCAAACGAGCAGGTGAGAGAGGGAGAGAGAGGGAAAGAGAAAGAGAATTCGCATTGTGTGTGCGCACATCACTTGAAAATTCGATTAAATGCTGCAATTTAATGCCTGTCCCGTAGACCACACACTCACACACACATACGAACAGACACTCAGTATTTGAGATAAGAACTCCTTTCTGGGAAAAAGGGTCTGGGCGACAGGAGGAGGAGGCGTGGCTGTGGGCTGGCAAAGTGAACGCATAATTAAATTACGCAGCAAGCAACGGCAACGGCAACGAAAGAGTTAGACAAATAAGCTCAGGTATTAACCTCTGGCACGCTAACACACACACACACACACACATACACATACTAATACACACACACATTGGTAGACGACACTGGAGCTGAGTTAGCCCAAGGAGCAGCATCCATTGGAGCCTCCATTGTGCGCCACAGCGTTCATTAATTCGATTTCCATAACAATTTATTCATAAGACAATGTCTGGCACCGTTATTTTATCTCTGGCGATGTGCGGTAACGGTAACGCCACTTAGCTACACCCCAAACCCCACCACTGATAAAAAACACACCCAGCCCCCTACCCCTCCAGCAGCAGCAGCTTGTCTGCAATCCTTTCTCGCCTCGGCGAATGTCGAGGGAAGCGCCATAAAATATTTTTATGTGCGAACACTCTATAAATGCGTTGAGGAGCTGTTTCTGCTTCTGGTAGCTGCTTCATGAGCTGCTGCTACTCCTGCTAGCTGCTCCTGTTGCCTTTTGCGGTTGTGGCTGCTGCTGCTGCTGCTGCTGCTGTTGCAGTGGCTGTGGCAAGTGGTGCAAAAATTATCTTCAACACCTTCGAACTTTAAAATTAAATGAGGATTAGCGCCGACAACGCACAGTGCCAGAGCCCCAGAGCTACACACACAGGCACACACACACACTCACACACACCACCTTCAGGTGTGTCTCTTCCCGCGTTTGTGTGTGTGTGTGTGGTGTTGCTGTTGCTGCTTTTCATTAAGGCACTTGGGATCTTTGGTGTCTGCCTGTCGCCTGCGTTCTGCCTTCTGCATTTCCCCTTTAGTTTTATGCCGCTCATTTGCATTTTTTGGCTGCAACAACCAGCAGCCAGCAGGCTGATTTATATACACACCCATACCCACACACACACACACACACACACACACATATATCTGTCTGTTTCTTAAAGCGTACTTTGAGGCGCAGCGTCACCTGGCAACCAGCTCAGTGAAAATGTCAAAGAAAAAAAAGAAATGAAAAAGAAATGTTGAAAAAGAAGGCAGAAAAAAACAAAAAGGCGAAAGCAATTACGTGGCATATCAGTGGTGCCACGCCCACAACAAATTAAGAATATGCAACGCGGCACACCGCCGCAAGTGCCTGGCACCGGCTGGAGCCCAACTCACCTGCCTCACCTGACATGAGCTCACCTGGGCAGCCACTTTATTGCGCCTGTCGATTGCAAATTTCTTGTGCATGTCGAGCTCGAGATTGAGAATGAGGCGAAACACTTTGCCAAATTGGCCAAGAAATGCCGGCAAGTCAATAATAACAGCAACGACAGCAACAGCAACAGCAACAACAGCAACATCAACAGCAGCAACATCAACGACAGCAACAGCTGAAGGTACCCAGACGACCGTCGTCGCCATTTGCCCTTTGCCATTTTTTTGATGTTCCCTTTTTTTTCTTTGCATTTGCCACATGCCACATCTTTTTTTGTTCTACTTGTAGTTCCTGGCTGCAACTTGGTCACCCCCAACCCAAAGCCCCCACCTACAACCCATTTAACCATTCTCTTAGCCAGTTTTGGCTAAAGGCTGCAATTTGATTTGTTTACCTTTGCCTTTGCCTTTGCCATGGCTCAACGACAGCTGCGAGTTCGTTTCAAATTAAATTAAATTAAAATAAACGAAACCAAACGAAAAATGAAAACAAATGAAACGAACTAAAACTTGTTCTCACTATCATTGTCATCTTTATTCTCATCATCATCGTCTCGTTAAATCACATTTGTTACCTACACTATGCTACAGGAGATATACACTTACCACACAAGAATCTTACTAGCTCTCAGCCGCTTCTTAACACTCCTCACTTATAACTCATCATAGTTTCGATACTTCATTATCTCACCTTAGTATTCACCAACTTTTCAGCACTCATCGCCCACTGCTTATCTAGGAGCATTCTTTCTAAGGTTCATTTAGTTCCATAGATCTGGTCATCGATCATTCATCCCTATTGCGGTGCTTGTCACTAAAGTTTCATCTCTCTTTACTTTTTATCTCTCGATACTCATCACTCGCTGCTGATCATTGCTTATCTGTCTTCACCAGCTGGGGGTCTCTTGTTTCTGATCAGTTACTGCTCATCCACGTGTATTCTTTCTAACGTTTCGTCTGTTTCATAACTCAGGTCATCCATTCATACCTCTTTTGATACTTATCACAAATGTTTCATCACTCTTTGCAATCCATCTCTAGGTACTCATCATATGCTGTCACCTATCGTTTATCATTCGATGGTGATCTCTTCATATTGATCATAAATTAAAATGCTGATCTATTCTTTCTAGAGACGCCTGAGTTTCATGACTCTGGTCACAAATCGCTTGACACTCGCAATTGAACTTTACTATTCATCTCTTGTTACATATTAATTCATCACATTATGCTGGTTTCTAACCTCTTCTTAATACATATATGTTTTATAGCCGCAAATGACTTACCACGTATGTAATATATCATCATCACTCTATGATTACTTATCACTAGTTTTTCATCTGCATTTACTGTTCATCTCTCGACTCTCACCCCTCGTTACTGTTCTTTCTTCATATTTCATCACTCACTGCTGATCTTAATGCATCCTTCATCATTCTCTGCTGACCACTTCCTGCTCAACAGCTTCAAGTTTGTAATCACTCCTTGATTTTCACTAGGTTCTAATCTTTCACTATTTGTCACTCGCAGTTCAACTTTGCCTTTCATCTTTCGCAACTCATAATTGATCACATGATTGCTGATTTCTAGCCTCTTAGTTCTAAGTCTGTGTTGTATCACTTGCTATATTTATATTATTCATCAGTTTTACGGTATTCATCAGTAATTGTTCATCAATCATCAATCGTTATTCACCACTCGCTGCTGGTCGTTATTCCTGTTTCATCACTCTCTGCTGGCTACATCTTAGTCAGAACTTAGACTTAGATTTCCTGCTCACCAGTTTCAAGTCAGTGCTTATCTTACTTCCATTCATTGATTCCCTGCAGTTTCTCATCTTTCTCTAATCACTCTCTGTGGATCCTTTGGTACTCCTACCTCAGCATTCATCATTCGTCACTCGTCACTTATCACTCATCAGTAGTCACTGATCTTGTGGCTTTTGTCAGTCATCAGTCACCGCTCATCACTTGTTACACATCACTCGTTTTTCGTCCATTGTTTGGGTTTCATTTTGGTAAAGGATGAGTAAATACAATTACACACATCGTACAACATGATACGACATGCCCTGTGTCTGATTCTGGGTCTGGGTCTGGGTCTGGGTCTTGGTCCGGGTTTGGGTCTGGATGCTGGGTCCATTTAATGGCGCCAGGAATGGCAAGCGTAACAGCAACTGGGAGCGTTACTGAAACAGAAACCGAAACCGAAACAGAAACAGTGGCCAACGCGACATCCGCTTCCTGTTCCTGGTATGGCTGGCTGGCAGCGTTTGGGGCGGGCGAGCCTTTACGGCTTTGAAGCCTTTTCACAGCATTGGACAAAAGAAATGCTGACAATGTCTGTCTGTCCAGGTTTGTGTTCCGCTATTTTTCTTTCTTTTCATTTGTGTTTTCATTTTTTTCCTTTGGTTTCCATTGTGTGACTGAAACTCTCTCTTTGGTTTTGCCTTTATGTGCCCCATTGACCAGCCAGACGTTCATTCTTGTTGTTGTTGGACACACACCGCCCCACACACACACACACACACACACACACACACACGCAATACAAGTATTACAAATTTCAATTAGCGACATGTGTGCTTATGTCCTGATGAGTTCTTAAAGTCACCAAATAAGTTGTAAATGTTAATTGATTTTATACTCATGTCCTTGCATTATCCTTCGTGACTCGCTGTCATCTTCAAGCTGTGACTGAGAATTGAATTTATTTCCATTTTCATTAAGATTTACTTCCATTCATGGGAACTTACAGTGTCTCTGAGAAGTTTTGTATATATATTTAATTTATATTTCAGCGACTTCTTTCCGGAGACCACAAATTTTAATGCACTTCCCAGCGCACAGCACGAGGCTGATGCTTCCCACATCCTGTGGTCCTACTGGCTTACTGCCTGCCCAGCGGGGCAGCGCCACCCGGCGACTGGCAAAAAAAAGAGAAAAGAAAAGGAGCAAAGGAAAGGAAAGGAAAGGAAAGGAAAGGGAAAAGCGAAGCTAAATGGGAAAAACAAAAACGTATTTACCTCAAATTAAACATTATTATGCCGAGGCCGAGCAGCATGAGAATGGGAGTGGGCACGAGATTGGATGGGGCTGTTGCTGCAGCTGAAGCTGGTCATTTGAGGGCAGCCGCAGGTGGCGACCACACACACACACGCACACACAGCCGCACACACGTTGACCGCAGTAAATCACGCCGTTAAATAGCGACGACCGCTAGGCAGGCGAGCTCCCATACCCCAGGAGCAGTCTCTCCAGTCGCTCTGCCACTGGCAGGGACATATGTGCGACGCGCTTGAAGCACGTCCTGGCCAGGGTACTGTGCTCTGGGTCCTTGGGTTCCTGCATTTGTCGAGGCACTTCCCGTTGGCTGGTCAGCAACGCGGACGCGACTCTGGACGCAAATGTGTGCTTTGGGCGGGTCATTCGCAGGCTTAATGACATTGCCACACACACACACACACACACACACACACACACACACACACACACACACACACACACATATGCGACACCTCCTGCCACAACTGTCACTTGGCAGCCTTGCTGCATGAGAGTTTATTTTGTAATTAACGCCTGCCGCCTGTTGCGCCTCTGCACCTAAGGCCAAGGGCGGTGCGAGTACTCGCTGTGGGTGGGGCTTTAGGGTGGGGGCTGCTCATTCTTTTTGTTGTTAATGACGCTTACAGGACTTGGTGTGTGAGAGTGTATTATTAGAAGTGTGTGTGTGGCGCCCACACGACTAAAGGTGGCTGCAGGTCGTGGTATTATAAGCGATATATATCGCAGGCTTTCTACGATTGTTGGAAAGATGAGAACGATTTGAGAGAAGCGCTGTCTGAGAAGAGGGGAGAAGTATATGTGAGAAGTGTTAAATGAAACTGAGAGATAAATATATATACTAAATATAAGTATATATTCCTATTCAGTGAGAAGCGTTCATTCGATAGTGAGAAGCAACAGCAGAGAAGTAAAGCGAAAAGAAGTGCGAACAAGGTTTTCCTTAAATAATTTTGATTTCCTAGTTGGCAAAATTAGGCTTAGGTCCATCTCTGCGTGTCACTCACACACACACACACATGCATAGTGTAATTTTGTTGTCCATTTTAGTCCGATTGCTGGTGTCAACACCTCAACAAAGAGGCAAAGCCAGTGGCAGCAGCAGAGCCTATGCAAAAAGGCGTTGCAAGCTTGTCCTTGGCCCATACCCCACACACATTAGCACTCACACTCACACTTACACACAGAGTTAGACCCACACTCCCACATGCCATGCCCCATTTGTAGTCCTTGTCCTTGTGGCAGTGGCAGTTTGTGTAGCTCGTTATTGTCGCTGCTTTGAGTTAATTTGCGGCATATGAACTGTGCGCATGAAATGAATTGAATGCGAGTCAAGTGTGAGAGGTGTGAGACCTGTGTAGTGTGAGAGGTGTGAGCTGTGAAGTGTGTGTGTGTGTGTGTGGAGCTGCTGGCAAAGCAGCTCAGTCAAGGGAGTGAATCAGCTGCCAGGCAAAACGTTTGGGCGTTGCTGTTGCTGCTGCTGTCTGCAATGTTGCCGCCAACAGGTGTAAATGTGAATTAATTAACCGCAAACACTATAAACAACGCTTCAAGTTAGTAAGTATGTGTGTATGTATTGCTGTGTGTGTGTGTGTGTGCTTACAAATTGGCTTGACGTTTTGCTAAATTGAAATGAAATTCATTACGCACAACGCTTTTGTAGGCAACTCGCGTCCGCTAGACAAATTCTCAAATTGCCAGCAACGGCAACAATTGCAACAACAATGGCAACAATATGTCTCAAAAACTTGAACGGTAACAACAGGAAAAGAAATCAAGTGGATATTATGATGGCACAGCATAGCTTCAGTGGGAGAGAAGGAGGGTTGGGGAGGGTTTTCGTTGGGAGGGGAACAACTCAAATTTCAGCTAAAGTTGCTGCTGGGTCGCCTCGATTTCAAGTCAATTCAAATCAAATCATTTGGAAGCAAATCATTTGATATGTTGCGGCAATTGACAAACTCCTAAGGCAGCGGGAGGTAGCATACACATACGCACACACGCACACACAATGAACACACATTTACAATTGCTCAATTCAATTTCCGTTTGAGTGCGTCGTCGGTTCAATGGCAACTTGATCTCTTGTTGATGATGACGGCGCCAAACTGTCGCTCAGCCGGTAAATGGCAAATGGCAAAAGGCGAATGGGAAACGGGAACGGGGAAATGGGAAATGGCTGGAACAGGTAAAAGCGGAAAAAGCGGTAAAACGGGAAAACGACGTCGCACTTTAGCCCTGGCACAGGTGAGTGGCTTTAATGTGCTCGTTATACCGCGGCGGATGTGGATTACACCAGGACACTCAGCCAGAGGTTAACTCTGCGGCTCAGCCAGATACAGAGACAGATTCATAGACAGAGGCAGAGGCTGGGGCAGGCCTAGCATTTTGTCATGGCAGGTCACGCTTTCGACTCCCACTCCCATCGCTCTCTCTCCTGCTACACAATTGCCTCTTGCACTTGATTTGCTACTTATTGAAATCAAATAGGCATTGAAATTACCCCTCGTCCTATACACTTACTCACAACAGTCTCACGCTTTAAGCACTGAAGTTGCCAATTAACCTGATAAAAGACAAAAGGGTAAGGTATTTTTATTCAATTCAGTTTTCTTCTAACTGAGATTTCAGTTGTTTCTTTTGCTTGTAACCAAAGCAGATGTTACTTTCTATTATATTCAGTGTCCTCCTTAGAACTTTTTCTATTTTTATTGAACCTCTTTTCTTAAACGTCTTCTGTATGACATTGCAATTCTCAACTGTTTATTAGCTCCTTCATATGATACTTGATATATCTATAAAGATTCCTTTATTGTTTGGTTTCTTTTATACATTTTTTACTACTGATGAAACTGAATCTGTTTTTTTTATAGAAAATATAGCAGTACAACAGCCAAAAGTAAAGCAACTTCACTGACTTTAAGCCTGCATCACTTTGATACTTTCTATGTATGAATCTGTGTCTATAGTAGGCCCCGATATAGCCTTCTATGGCCTAACAAGGTTTACGAGTCCAAAATTTCCTTAATTAGTTGAAAGGATAAGTCAAATCCTAAGTACTATTACCTTCAAGAAACAACATCAACGAATCATCTCAAGCCTCTGACAGTTCCTGTTAAGCTCAAAAGTAAAAAGGACAATCCTATGACACCTGGTCAGATGGAAAGGGATAATATCAATAGCTATTAGGGTGACCATAATTGTCTTTTAAACTCCAAATATTAGATTTGTATGAAACACTTTCTCACTTGATCACACTTTCCCTTTGCTCTGTCTTCCAATTCCCATCCCTATTCCCGTTTAGCAAGAGCATCAGCTGTTCGTTTTGTTACTGCCAGTTTTTGTGTGATTTGGTATTGAGCTGTTTTATTGTCGTCCCCGCAACGCGCTGTTATTTTTATTATTGGATAACATTGCCCGATTACGCGCACTTGAATCGATTTATTGTTATTGAAGAGGCGACCGTAAGGAATACATTTTCTAGCCATAATTACAAGTGCTTGGCATTTGTCTTAATAGAAGCGAAAGGGAATTGGGAATGGGAATGGGAGTGGGAGTACAGATGGAGGTGGACTCAGGGCAGGTAAAACTCGCGATGTGCGCCCCCTTGAGCCACATTTCACTTAGTCAGAAGGCAATCGGCAATTTGGCCAGTTGCCATTGCCAGGCGAATGATTTGGATTTTGGATTTCGGTTTGGATTTTCCTATTTTTGGGCCTTCGTCTTTCGCTTATTATTTAATTATTTGCTCATGGCAATTCCTGGCGGATTCTAGTGACTGCTTCAGCTCTCTTCTATTTGCTTTAATTTCATTTCGTTGCCGCTGCCAACCGCAGGACTCTAACCCGCCTTCCACTCCGTCCCCCCTCTCCCTCTCCTCATTCCCAGCGCTGCGGCAATCACATTTCAGTTCATCATTAGCGCAGACATTGACAGCGACGTGGTTGACGATGAGGATGAGGATGGAGATGGAGATGGCGATGAAGATGAGGATGTGGCTGTACATGGCTCAGGTCCTCATCATAGTTTCGCAATTATGAGCTGGCGGTAAATGAGAGAGGGCGCGGCTGGAATGAGACTCCGTCTCAATCAATCATAATTAGAGTGAATTGCAATTATTGCTGCATAGTTTCGGGCGGCTCGGCAAATTGCAACTGACATGAGGCCTAATAACATTGGCTAAATGAAATTCCAGTTGGAATTGGCGTATTCTCTTCCCAACTTCTAACTATTCTCGCCCAAGCACTTGCCACGCCCACAGCTAAACTTTGCCTCAAGTCACAATAATCTACACAAGGCCAAAAATACTAAACTGAACTTTATGCTCAGAAATATTTACCTAAACAATTTACAACATTTCAAATTATAGTTGTAAGATCTAAAGATTAATTCAAAGTTTGACAAAATTTTAATTAAATTCTTTCTCTCTAAAGAAAAAGTTAATTTTGTTTCAGGTAATTTCTTGCTCTCAACTATCTTAGAATCTATCTACAAGTTAAAGCAAAGAACTAAGAGCTATTATTTCTCTATGAAAATCATCTTTAGGTACTTTTTCCTTTAGTGAAGTTTAAGTTAAGTTTTCACTTTTAATTTCCCTTGAAATATATAAGTTTTCCTACTCCTGTTACTTAAGAAGTGAAGAGTCTCTTCTTACATTCAAATGTTCATCTATTTCACTTACTTAAACCAATTTCAGCTCAATTTCACGTCGATTCCACTAAATTTTATATGCATAGCTTAAGATTCCTCCAACACCTCAAAGTATTTAAACACCTTCATAATCTTCTATCCATTTATCCAATATTCAATATGAAAATCATACTTCCAGCTCTTATATTCAGTTTTAACATATACTTTTCGCTCAGTGTAGCGCACA